>JAWHQI010000091.1:0-1200000 GCA_033032865.1 Dactylorhiza incarnata | reverse complement strand
GTGTCGCAGCAGGCTTGCATCCCAGCAACCTCGTCTCTGTGAGGAGATCCAAGGCATACTTCCTTTGGGAAAGAACCATCCCCTCTACCTCGCAAGCAATCTCAATCCCAAGGAAGTACCTAAGGTGACCCAGATCCTTCACCTCGAACTCCTTGCTCAGAGCCCCCTTGAGACGGCCAATCTCCTGCTCATCATCTCCTGTGATGATCATGTCATCCACATATACCACAAGTATGGTAACATTGTGTGATCAGCATTGATCTGACGATATCCCATCTCAATCTTGGCCTTCTTGAACCTGTCGAACCACGCTCGAGGAGACTGCTTCAGTCCATAAAGGGACTTCCTCAACCTACAGACTCTTCCTTCTGTCTTGGTTGTGTTCAACCCTCGTGGTATCTCCATGTACATCTCCTCAGCTAGATCTCCATGAAGAAATGCATTCTTCGCATCTAGTTGGTGCAACCGCCATTCACCATTTTGCCGCCAAGCTAATCAGAGTCCTGATGGTGCTCATCTTTGTCACGGGTGCAAATGTCTCGTCGTAATCAATATCATAGGTATGGTTGTACCCCTTTGCAACCAATCGGGCCTTGTAGCGCTCGACCTGTCCATCTGGATTCTGCTTCACGGTGAAAACTCATTTGCAACCGACGGCATTCTTATCCTTTGGTAGTTGTGTCGGCTCCCAAGTCGTGTTCTTCTCAAGGGCTCTCATCTCCTCCTTCATTGTTGCTTTCCATTTTGGATCGTCTTTGGCAACCTGCCGATTGTTAGGTACAATAATACTATCCAAAGATGCGATGAATGCTCCATGAGATGAAGAAACAGTATCATAAAAGACAAAAGAAGCAAGGTCCCAACCATATCTATTGGGAGGATTTCCCGCATTACTGCGAGTTGTCTTTCGTAACGTCATAGTTGGGGAAGGACTGGGAGGGGGGATATCACCTGAAGGTGGCAGTGGTGTAGGTGCTCCAGAAGTAGGGACCGACGTAGCCAAGGGACTGGGCACTGTCACTGAAGGTGCTGGAACTGATCCTGCAGTAAGCTTCCCCTTCCTACTATATGTAAGTAACTCCCCCTGAGTCGTAGGCCTAACACCTCTCCTCTCCTCCATCTCCTCCTCCTGCTCCCCATCACTCTCCTGCTCCTCCACTGATCCTCCTTGTCATACTCCCAGATCAGTCACCAAACTCTCCCTCTCTCGCCTCATACATTCGGTATCTGGCGAATCTGGTATGGGTGGGTCTCCCTCCTGTCTGTAATACTGCTCCAGAGCATCCATGCTCACGAAGCTTCTCTTCTCCAGTGGACTCCAGCACACATACCCCTTCTGAGTACGAGAGTAGCCCACAAAGATACACTTAATTGCTCTCGCATCAAGTTTCCCAACACTCAGTATGTTGTCATTCATAAAACACACACATCCAAAAACCTTCAATGGAAGTATCCCCCCATTGTTTTTAATCCCTGCAGCTTCTAACATGGGGACTTCCACCCTAGAACCTGTGATGGCATCTTGTTGATCAGCTGTGCCGCCGTCAACATCGGATATCCCCACAAACTCTGAGGAACCTTCATGTTGAGCATCATACTCCTTGCCACCTCCAGAAGGTGTCTGTTTTTCCTCTCTGCCACTCCATTATGTGTCGGTGTGTATGCACAGGTGGTCTGATGCAGTATCTCATGGGGTGCTAGGTACTAACATTGCCCTATTAGTGTATTTTGTCTCATTATCTGACCTTACAACTTTAACCATTGTCGTGTACTGTGTCTGGGCATGCTTATGGAAGTCCTGGAAGCAGGTAAATACCTCATTCTTATTTTTCATCAGGTATAACCAAGTAACACGAGATGCACAATCAATAAAAGTCACAAAATACTTATAACCATGCAAAAAACTTATGGCACAAGGCCCTCATACATCAGAATGTACTACATCAAAAAGAGAATGGCTCCTCCGGCCCGTACCAACATAAGAGCTCCTAGTAAGCTTGCTTAAGTCACAAGCATCACAAACTAGTTTGTTTTATTTGTTTTTTCAAACATAGTAGGAAATAGTCTAGCTAAAGTGTTAAAAGAAGGGTGCCCAAATCGACGGTGATGGAGTATCAGCATATCCTCTGCACTCATCTTCTGCCCCTCAACTCTTGTCTTCTCTGCCACAGATATAAGAGTTGCATCCAATCCTTCCCGATCCATATACCATAGTCCATCATGTCAAGTCTCAGTCCCAAGTATCTGTCTTGTTCATTTCTCCTCGAAAGTCACATAGGGAATATCAAAAGAAACAACACATCTCAATTGAATGATTATGGAACTAATGGGTAAGAGACTAACTGGAAAAGGAGCATGCAAGACATTGGATAGTTTTACCGAACTTGTGCAATTGACAGTACCCTTACCGACCACTGGTTGGAAAGTTACATCCGTCATCTGGATGTTATCTGCAGCAGCAAGGCGAGTGTAGGAAGAGAACTCACCTGCATCTCATGTCACGTATCGTGATGCACCTGAGTCAACGATCCAATCTGATTCCCTGGGGAGGATATGGATGCTAGAGCAAGAGATCCATCAGTTGGGTGGGCATACATAGATGCCCCCCCCCCCCCCCCCCTCCATCCATGTTTCTTTCACCAATCTGTTTCCTCTTGATGCCCTCCATCATACTCAGTAGGGTCTATGTTATGAACTAGGGGAAAGAAGAAGGAGAGCAAGAGAGGAAAACTAGAGTGAGGGAGAGAAATTAGGGTTTAGGAGGAAGGAGAGAATACCTGATAATAATATTGCTTGCCTACTTCAAGAGAAGTCCCGGTTTAAATACTTCCCGGAACTAAGGGGGCTGGCCGGCCCCCCATGGGCTGAACCAGTGTGGTTCAGCCCCAATTCCTCTTAATTAGTGTTGGCGGGCTGAACCGGATGGTTCAGCCCGGTCTTCCTCCGTCGTCGCCTTTGGCCTTCGCGCATACTGATATCCTCTGAACCGGATGGCGTTTGGGGGCGTAACATTCTCCTCCCCATCAAGAGTCAGCTTGTCCTCAAGATGGAAGTCAGGAAAGAGCTCGCAGAACTCGAGGAGATCAACCCAGGTGTTGTGAGCGGGTGAGAGATTCTTCCACTTGACAAGAACTTCCGGACGATATTCAGTGCCGCGTTTCTTCCATTTGGACAGTAAGATTTCTTCGGGAATAGGGCGGAGCTCCCCGACAGTCGTTGCTTCGGGAAGGAGAGGACTAACCTGGATCGCATCGCCCAGTTTCTTCTTAAGCAATGAGACATGAAAGGTTGGGTGAATGCGTGAGCCCTCCGGTAGAGCGAGGGTGTAGGCGACGGGGCCAACCCGATGAGTGATGCGAAACGGTCCGTAGTATCGCAGGGCTAGCTTCTGATTTGCGCGGCGGGAGACGGATAGCTGACGGTAGGGCTGTAGGCGAAGGAAGACCTCGTCACCCACCGAAAATTCCCGCTCTGTCCTATGCTTGTCGGCCTGAACTTTCATCCTGTCTTGCGCTGCCCAGAGGTTGTCCCGAAGTAATGCCAGAGTCCGATCCCGGTCCCGTAATGTGTGATATGACGTATTGTAGCAGTATTCGACACAGTGTAGCCAACGAGTCCATGAGCGTGGTTCGTCCATAACGAAGCAACGCATATAAGTCTCCACGCCCCGATTGAGCACCTCCGTCTGACCATCTGTTTGTGGGTCGTTCGCCGTGCTCATGCGCAAACGGGTACCCTGTAAGCGGAAGAGTTCCCTCCAGAAGCTGCTGATAAAAACCGGGTCGCGATCCGAGATGATCGAGCGAGGAACGCCATGCAAGCGAACAACTTCCTTAGCAAAAAGATCGGCCACAATTTCCCCGAGTATGGATGGCTCAAGGCGATGAAATGCCCATACTTAGATAGCTTGTCCACCGCAACAAGAATCACTGATTTGCCCTGTGACTTAGGCAGCCCGTCAATAAAATCCATAGAGATAGTCTCCCAAATGTGCTGCGGAATTTCCAACGGTGTAAACAAGCCCGCAGGGGAGGTCGTCTCATATTTCTGCCACTGACAGACCTCGCATTGCCGAACGAACTACTGCACGTCCCGTCACAGGCCCTTCCAGAAAAAAATTGGCCCGTAGTCTCTGAAGGGTGCGGAGCACTCCTGCGTGGCCCCCCGTCTGAGAGGAATGGAACTCATGGAGCATGACTGTCTTCCATGTGGAGGTGGCGGGAAGGACGACCCGGACCTAGTAATAAAGGTGTCCTCCGTGCAGATGGTAGCCTGGGTGGATCGGGTGCCCCTGAAGTAGTGCCTCCAGGATAGGGTGTAGCTCTGGATCCGAGGGAATCTCCTTCTGGATATCATCCAGTGATTCAACCAATGGGCCCGAGATGTGATAGAAGGTGCTCTCCGGTAGGCGCGAGAGGGTGTTGGCGGCCACGTTTTCCTTGCCCTGCTTGTACACAATCTCGTAGTCGTACCCCAGGAGTTTAGTCAACCACTTTTGTTGGAGAGGAAAAGCTAGTCGTTGCTCCAAGAAGTGCTTCAGACTATGATGATCGGTTCGGACCTTGAAGTGGTGCCCCAATAAGTAGGGTAGCCATAAGGTCACGGCGTGCAATATAGCCAGCATCTCCTTCTCGTATGTGGACAAGCCCAGAGTACGCGGGGCAAGCGCTTTGTTAAAGTAAGCCAGTGGTCGTCCCTCCTGCATCAGGACTGCGCCTATCCCGACCCCGGAGGCGTCTGTCTCCAACACGAACTCTTTCGTGAAATCTGGGAGAGCTAGGACCGGTTGTGGTCGTCATGGCCCTCTTGAGAGCCTGAAACGCCGTTTCAGCTTCCTCATGCCATCTGAAGGACTCCTTCTGAAGTAACTGTGTGAGAGAGCGCGTCAGCTTGCCATAATCCTTCACAAAGCGGCGGTAATAGCCCGTAAGGCCCGCACGGTCGTCGGACGCGGCCATGAAATCATACTTTCTATTTTGCTGGGATCGGCGCGTACCCCTTGGGCCGAAACAAGATGGCCCAAATATTCCGCCTCCGCTTGGCCGAAGGAACATTTGGACATCTTGGCGTATAGCTGGTGCTGACGTAAAATGGAGAGAACCTGTGTCACGTGCTCAAGGTGCTCTGTCCAGCTGTGGTTGTAAATCAAAATGTCGTCGAAGAAGATCAGCACCGAGCGTCGTAGGAGGGGTCGGAAAATCTCGTTCATCACTGCCTGGAACGTAGATGGAGCATTGGACAACCCGAAGGGCATCACCAGAAACTCATAGTGTTTGTCATGGGTTCGAAAGGCTGTTTTGTGTATGTCTTCCTCCATCCGGATTTGATGGTAGCCAGAACGCAGGTCTAGCTTGGTGAAAAGACTCGCTCCGTGCAACTCATCCAATAGTTCCTCTATCATGGGTATGGGAAATTTATCCTTGAGGGTAGAGTCATTCAGGTTGCGATAGTCCACGCAGAAACGCCACGGCCCGTCCTTTTTCACCAAGATAATAGGTGAAGAAAAAGAACTAGTGCTCAGCCGTATGATTCCTGTCGCTAGCATCTCCCGAACGCTCCGCTCAATCTCTGCCTTCTGGATGTACGGGTAACGGTATGGTCTGACGTTTGTGGGAGTTGCGCCTTCCTTCAACTGGATCCCGTGATCTCTGAACCTTGGCGGCAGAAGGCCCCAAGGCTCCTGAAACACGTCCCCAAATTGGGCCAGTAGTTGCCGCATCTGATCCGGTACCTCAGTAACCGGCTGCACCGATTGGGCGCACCCAACTATCAGGGCCAAGGCACTTGCCTGCTCTTCCAAATGTGCTAGGCTCCTGATCGAGATCTCTTTCATGTGGGACTTCCTGAGGCCGTGTAGGCAGTAATCCCGCCCTTTTTGAGTGAACTCCATGGTCATGCGCTCCCAGTCGGTGGTGATCCTCTTCAATTGTCGCATCCACTGCACTCCTAGCACCATATCTGATCCCCTGATGGAAAGTAAATAGAGATCTGTATGGAAGGTGTACCCCCGTATCCTCATCTCGATGCCTTTCATGACGCCTTCGCACCTCAGTTTGCTGCCGTCAGCCGCCATCACCTGAAAGGCTGCCTCTCGATCTACTGGGTGTCCCACCCGATCAGCCACTGAAGGATTGATAAAATTGTGGGTGCTGCCGCTGTCAACCAGGATGGTCACTCTCTTTGATCGCACATGTCCAGTGATGCGTAAAGTGAGAGGAGATATACGCCCTTCCATGGTCTGGATGGAGACCCCGAACTCCGTCAAGTTCAATTCCTCTTCCAAGGTCGCCGTTAAGGCGTCCTCGTCCTCGTCCTCCTCCCGCAACATGTATACCTGGACCTTCTGACACCTGTGGCCCGAACCGTATTTCTCGTCGCAGTTGAAGCATAGCCCCTTTTCTTTCCTCGCTTGAAGCTCAGGCCATGTCATTCGAGTCACTGTCGGTCGTCCCGCAGCCGGAGGGTCTCGCCTGAGAGCGGGTGATGCGGGGGGTGCCCGTGTAGTGAACTGGTTCCGCTGTCTGTTGAATCGCTCCTCCTGAATACGGGCGAGGCTAATGGCATGACACAGGCTGCGGGGCATATAGGCGTGCACCTCGTCCCGCAAGAAATCCTTCAGGCCGGAAACAAAACAACTCAGGAGTGTCTTCTCTTCCCAACTGACCCGATTGGCCAGCCGTTCGAACTCAGTGCGGTACTCCGTCATCGTCCCCCTCTGTCGAAGCTTCTGCAGCGTTGTCTCGACGTCTTCATACTCCAGTGGTCCGAAACATGCGGAGAAGGCTTCCACGAACTCCGTCCATGGGGCGTAATCACGGCCACGCTGGAACCATTTGGTCCACTGATAGGCGTCGTCTTCCAGATGGAAGGCCGCCAACTGCACCCACTGTTCCTCAGGAATCTCCTGATAATTGAAGAACAATTCGGCCTTTTGCACCCACTCCAACGCGTCCCCGTCCACTCTGAACCTCGGGAAATTCATCCGGGTCCTTTTTGGTTGCATGTAGGCCCGCTGATCAAGCTTGTAGATGTCGGCCGACATGTCGTCCGACATGTCATTTTTGAGGGGGAATCGACACGTTACCGACACATATCACGAAACTGGCGTTTTCCAGTATTGCGGCCGACATGTCGGACATGTCGGCCCGTTATGGCGGGTTATGACGGTCATTAGAAATTAATAAGTTATTTTATTAAATTTATAATTAAATCAGTTTTTATTATATACTTATATAGTTATACTACGTTTGCCCCTCACGACGACTCCTCATCTCCCTCGCGTCCTCCTCACGACGCTCTGGGCTCTAGTCTTCTTCGCTTGCCCTAATCTCTGCCTCTGGCTCTCGTCTTCTTCGCAGCTCTCCTTTGGTTACACTTAGACATTTTGAAAGTATGCAACATTTCTTATTTATTACAAATTGATTAAACACTTGTTAGTAGTTTCATTTTCTAATATGAATTTTAGTGTATACTTCATTAAATAAAATAATTACCATCAAATTAAAAAAATATTATGATATATAATATATATATACATATAATATTACAATCCGACATTTTGAATGTCCCTGATATATCCCCCGCAATCCGACATCCGACATAAAAAACCCAAGCCGACATGAGTCCGACATCCGACATCTGCAAGCTTGCCGTTGATTCCCACGTCCGTATTCCCCTGCCTCCTGTCCTGGTGCATATGGTCGTCTCTGGTCCATCGGCCCGTGAGGAGGCCCCATACGGTCGAGGGTACGGCGCGGCGTGCTCGGGAGATCTCCAGGCAGTCGAGTAGGTGCCCCCGTAGGGAGGAAGAGCGGTCGGAATGGCAGCTGGGCCGCTCGCCCCAAGCGCTGGGTCCGCCGATCGGTTCAGGAGCGGGCGGCTTCCGTCGGTTCCCCAGACCCCGCCTGACGTTGGAGCAACCCCGGACACCCCTTCTGAAGCCTCTGCGAGCCAGCGTGGCAGGTTTCCAGGCCCTCTGGACCCCTCGCCCGCCGATCCGAGCACAGGAGCGCGATCGGCTCCGTAAACGATCAGCGGCTGTTGTGCGTGAGAGGGCTCTCCGTCGGATCCCTCATTGCTGACCTGTTTCCCTCTTAGGCCTTGTGTGAGGAGGGATTTGATCTCCTCTAGGCGGCCATCCCAACGTTCTTCCAGATTTTTTGTGGAGGATTTGATTTGTTCTTTGATCGCTGTCACCGTGTCCGTCAATCCCACGTAGTTCTCCTCGATGGCAGCCAAGCGAGCGTTCTCGGTCGCGGAACGCGTCACCATGGTCGCGGGAAGGAGGCTCTGATACCAAATGTTATGAACTAGGGGAAAGAAGAAGGAGAGCAAGAGAGGAAAACTAGAGTGAGGGAGAGAAATTAGGATTTAGGAGGAAGGAGAGAATACCTGATAATAATATTGCTTGCCTACTCCAAGAGAAGTCCCGGTTTAAATACTTCACGGAACCAAGGGGGATGACCCCCCCCCCCCCATGGGCTGAACCAGTGTGGTTCAGCCCCAATTCCTCTTAATTAGTGTTGGTGGGCTGAACCGGATGGTTCAGCCCGGTCTTCCTCCATCGTCGCCTTTGGCCTTCGCGCATATTGATATCCTCTGAACCGGATGGCGTTTGGGGGCGTAACAGTCTGCTCCTCCTCAGTATAGATAATGCTAGCTTCCTCCGCACTTTCAGTCAGGACCAAATTGGCCTGGTAGCCTCCTCGGCCACCACGAGCCCGACCACGTCAACGGCCACGTCCACCACCCGAATCGTCCTCCTTGGGCACCTTGGGGCAGGCATACCTCAGATGACCCGCCTCCCCATAGTTGTAGCACTGTCGGGTTTCTCCCCTCTGTCCCGTAACACCAAAGCTAGCAGCCGCTAGTGCTGACTTCACAGTAGTGTACCCTCCTGTCACTGCCAGAAGTTTAAGACGTGTCTACTCCTGGATCATGGTTGAAATGGCTTCTGTAAGTGTAGGGATCTTCGTACTGGACAGAAGTAGGGCTCTCCTCTGATCAAACTGTCCATTTAATCCCTTTAGGAACTTCATCGTCCTCTCCTCCACGATAATCTTGGAGGCCCGACAGTGTGGGTCACCGCAACGCATCCCACCGAAGGCGTGATCGTAATCCGCCCATAGGCGTTCTAATTTTGAGGCGTACTCCTACACCATCTTCTCTCCCTGAACGATGTCGTCAATTTCTCCCTTCACCTGGAAGACCCGCAGAGTGTTTCCCACGTCATCATATGTACTTCGCAGCTTGTCCCAAACCTCCTTGACCGTCTCCAGGCCATCTATTGTGGCAGCGATCGATGGGACGACCGAGCTAAGAAGCCGCATGAACACCGTCATACTCATCTCCTCCTGCCGTGTTCTCTGGCTTCTTCAACTCTCCTATTAAAAAGCCCCCAACTTACTTCGTTGCAAGGGTTTTCTTCACACGACGGGACCAACCCAGGTAGATGGTCGGTCCATCGAGCTTCAGATCAACCGGTGGAAGTTCCAACTTTGTCGGTCGGTGCGATGAACTCATGAACCCAACACCCTCAACAATGTGGCCATCTCGGCAGGGTCCAACATCTTGAAGACATCCTCCATCGTACCTTCCTTCATCGTCATGGATCGGCTCCTTCAGCGATCACCACATCCTGTTACCGATTCAAACGTTGTCGCCTCCATTCCGAGAGCCGATCACTACATCTTATTGTCGAAGTGCGCGAGACGTGCCACTGGCGTGCACAGCACGAGAACGCCGCACCCCACGCCCTAGGGAAGCAGCTGCAGCGTGCGGCTGCGGAGGAGAGCCGTTGTGGCTTCCCTAGCCGCGGCCTATGTCGACGATGGTTGCGAGAGAAGCTGCCTAGGTCGTCGGTGACAGGGGGAGAGGTCGTTGGCAGCAGCGGCTAGAGGGGGAGGGCGTCGGCAGCAGGGAAGAACGAATGAACCACAGCGACGAGATCGATTGAAGGAGCGCGGTAGGGCTTCATTTTCGCAGGCTCTGATACCAAGTTTCGGGATATTTTGGGAGGGGCAAATAAGACTTAATGATTTTATTAGATAAGACCTATTGCTATATATATAGCCTACACATAATAACATTACAACAGAGCCCAATGTCAGTGAAGCATCGGCCGAAGAGGAGTCTATTTAGCCATTGTCTTACTTCTTAAAATTGGACATTGCACGAAGACGCGCACAATGTTGAGTGTCTAGGACTACACTTGACAATCATGGCCAAAGACGGAGTCTATTTTGGGTTTCATGAGTTTTTCTTATAATGAGCTATATTGGGTGGCTTTGCTAAGAGATATTTAGGTGCTGTTATTCACAGCATTGGAAGGCAATCATGATGAAACACGGGGAGTCTATCTTTGATGTCATGAATCTTCAAAATAATGAAATATATTATGTGTCATTATTAGGAAATATTATAAAATGCTTTTATTGTAATAAACGAAAGAGGCGTTCTTCCTTAATTAGTGGGCCAATTCTCTTTATAAGAGAGGGTCATGTTAGAATGTCAAGAACCTTGAATCGTTTTAGTGGTTTAGGTTCTCTTTCGGATAGGAATCATGCAACTGTTTGGTGACGGTTTTCCTTCGATTTTTTTAGTTTTTTGAAGGTGATTTGCCATGTTCACTAATAAAAGATAGTATGATAGAACTTAAAAGGAAAGCTTAAACCTTAGTGAGATTTTTTTCCTGAATAGCATAGAAGAAAAGGTTCCATCTTTGCAAATGCATTCCAAAAATGCAATTCCAACCATGGGAAACAGCATTGCCTCTAGAAGCCAAACAACATGGATAAAAGCCCAACATTCTAAGATGAAAGAAAAATGTGATCTAAATGAGAGAGAGGCTCGCCAAGCTCAAGGGCTCATCATGCTATTGAAATATAGGAGAAGCAATACACAAATAACAATCTTGACTTCGAGGGTCTAGAGATATTGTTAGCCAAAATAAAGAAGCTCAGGAGTGAGAAGAATGTCGCTAAGTCAGCAAAACCTGAGACTGATATCCACAGCATCATGGATTTTATTTCTTTTTGACCTCCGTCGGATATGTTGATAGAATTGTTTTGTTGATCTTCTAGTCAGTTCTCTGAGTCAAAGTCAGCTCAGGGCAACAAAATGTTCATAATTGATCGGTTTGTGAATTCCATAAACTGCCCTGACAACATGGTCGAATTGGCATATATATGCACTGGAGGTAAAGATCACTAGGAACGAGGCAATTTATAGTGGTGGCGGTTAAAACTTACCTAGTGCATGCGGGGACGGCGATAGTCATTAAAAAAAATTAGTATGGATTTGAAAATAGTCATTTCGGAACAAATCAAAATTTGCTAACTTCTCTCTATGGTTGATTTACTATTCCATCGCTCTCCCAGTCTTGTCATTAAGGCTCCGTTTGGCACGGCGGTAGCGGTCGTGAACGCGGTGGTTATGAACCGTGGTTCGTGAGCGCCAACCTCACCTAAGGAACTTCATTCATTGTTATGTTCAAAACTAGTTTTCTTTTCTTGATGGAGGTCATAACTGTTGTCATGCCAAACATAAATTCTATAATGGTGGCGTTTTTGTCCAAACTCACTGGAGCAAAAACGGCACGCCAAACATAGCCTAAGAGGCATAATAGTGAGTTGTCTTTTTCTTCATATAGTTGATTTAGTCTGGTTGAGTAGAGGCATCAGCCAACCATACATAATATTAAATACGTTAAAAGCTTAATCTAGAAGAATAGATTTTTGGCACTGAGATAAATCAGCATCTTGCGATGAATATTAGTGAGAGACGCGGTTATGTCACTTAAATTTTGAATATTATATTATGAGGGAATTCTTGGCAGCGGTTTTGTTTTATTATTTTGAAGGCCGAAGTAATTTAAGCACTCAGGAAGGCTACCGGATAGCACCTTAAAGAAGAACTACGGTTGACGAGCACATTTATTAGTTGGTAGAGTGGCTTAGTAGTGAGCATTTCACTTCCACCCATAAGGGCAGAGTGTGCTGAGGAAGTGTTGATTTCTTGTTGGGAAGATGAATAAACTCGGAGTGCCATTGTGATTTGCATGGGCCATGGATGAATCAACTCGATTCCTTAGTTGGAAATTTAAGTATGACAAGGATGAACCAACTTTGTTGTCAAGTAATACAGTGTGTAGATAATTACTTAGTGCAACATGAATTTTAGGAACTTGAATGTATAAATGTTCATTTGGTTGTTCAACCTCAAGCAGATAACTCTACCTTTATTTTGAATTATCGTATTTTTATTTATTCTTGTTTGGTTTGCATTGCAATCATCTACAATCACAAGCCTAACAAGATTATCAACTCGTTATGATATGCTAACTTTGACTTTAATACTGAATCTTATTCTGATATAAATTTGATGTACACCTAAGGTGTACTACCAAATTTAAGGCAAGATGGAATTTCTGGAGTTTAAAGGAAATCTAATGCTAAGATCGATATGTATTGCAAAATCGATATGTATAATAAAATGAAATAAATTAACAGTTAACTGATGTTTTGGGGGTAACCTAATGAATATGCGATAGTAATCAAGAAAATATTAGTAAAAAACATAAGCTTTACATCTTAAATGAGTGATATAAATAGAAGAAACTCAAACCTATGTAAATCAATAAAAGATCTTCCAGGAGAAATTACTAATACGAACATTAGATCATACTAGAATACTAACAGAGCAAGAGTTCACACGCAAAACTGAACTCCAGGCGTATTCTCAATCCAATAAACGCGGTGTTTAACGTGTATATTCAGAAGGAGTTAAAGCATACGGCTCTTCAAAATCGTCTTTTTATAACTGTTCTCTTTTTAGCCAAGTACAAGTAAATGTGAAATCTCCAAATCAGAACCAAATTACAGAACTAGTTGTTATACCACCCGTAAAGGCCTTGGGGTGCGTCTAAAGGAAGCTCCGCTGAAGAGAGATGAGGTCAGCGGTCAACACGCAATCGCTCGAATCAAAGAAACCGAGCCCGCCATTTCCGCCGCCAATCGCCAGAAACAGAGCGCGCGGAGAGCAGACCGCAAGCGCGTGCGCTACCGCACGCACGCGCGGCAGCACGCGGGCAGCGCCCCCCGTCGCGGGAGAACGGCCCCGCCACACCCCCCTTGGAGGTGCGGCCCAGCCGCACCCCTTGGAGGGTGCGGCCAAGCCGCACCCCCCTTGGGGGTGCGGCCCACCCGCACCCCTCAAGGGGTGCGGCCAAGCCGCACCCCCCCCGGGTGCGACTCCGCCGCGCCGCCCGTAGTGTGCGGCCCGGCCCCCTCCCCTCGCCTTTTTCTGCAGGGGAGCTCGCAAGGGGCCCCGCCGTATTCGCGCCCCCTCGCCAGGTGCGTCGGATCCCGATTCCTCCTTGGAGGACGACTCCCCGCTCCGCCGACTGCCCAGGGCGCCTCCGCGCTCAGAACGCCTCCAAGCTCGTTCAAAGCTCTTCCACGTTCGTTGCGCGCTCAGAACGCTTCTGAGCGCGCTCAGAACGCCTCCGCGCTCACGCGCGCTCGGAACGCCTCCAAGCGCGTTCAAAACACTTCCATGTTCATTGCGCGCTCAGAACGCTTCTGAGCGCGCTCAGAACGCCTCCAAGCGCGTTCAAAGCACTTCCATGTTCATTGCGCGCTCAGAACGCTTCTGAGCGCGCTCAGAATGCCTCCGCGCTCACGCACGCTCGGAACGCCTCCAAGCGCGTTTAAAGCACTTCCATGTTCGTCGCGCGCTCAGAACGCCTCCGCGCTCACGCGCGCACAGAACGCCTCCAAGAGCGTTCAAAGCACTTCCATGTTCGTCGCGCGCTCAGAACGCTTCTGAGCGCGCGACGAACGCCTCCGCGCTCACGCGCGCTCAGAACGCCTCCAAGCACGTTCAAAGCACTCCCCTGTTCGTTGCGCGCTCAGAACGCTTCAGAGCGCGTTCAGAGCATTCTCATTTTTTGTCTTTCAGGCTTCTCACTTTTTGTCTTTCAGGCGTCTCACTTTTTGTCTTTCAGGCTTCTCACTTTTTGTCTTTCAGGCGTCTCACTTTTTGTCTTTCAGGCGTCTCACTTTTTGTCTTTCAGGCGTCTCACTTTTCAGGAACGGCCAGTCGCCTTTTTCACCTACAACGGAACTGTCCGAACTGCCCGAGCCGCCCAAGCCGCCCAAGCTGCCCGAAGGGCAAGGTGGTCATTTACGAAAAATGGCGATTCGTGTGCCCCAAACCGGAAAATATGATTCGTCCACCGAGCATTTATGAAAACTGCCAACGACAAAATTACCGGACTACCCCCGGCCAAAGCTATAAAAAGGGGCCTGGGGGTTCATTTGAAAGGACCTTGACTTCTGGACCCGGGAGAGCTCCTTGCAGACTTTTGCGGAATTCTCCTTCGGCGCTTGAAGATCTCCTTCGTGGACTTGAAGATCTTCATCATCCCGAAAGACGACTAGCCTTCTCACTTCCGAAAGGCGACAAGCATTCTCAGAAGGAAAAGGCGACTAGCCTTCTCACTTCCGATAGGCGACCAGCATTCTCAGAAGAAAAAGGCGACTAGCCTTCTCACTTCCGAAAGGCGACCAGCATTCTCAGAAGAAAAAGGTGACTAGCCGTCTCACTTCCGAAAGGCGACTAGCATTCTCAGAAGAGAAAAAGACTTAGTTTTTCCGAGAGGTGGCCTGTCACCCTCGGAGCTCGTTCTCTCTCTCTCTCCAAATATTGTAACGAGCAGCGGCCTGTCGCGCTCAAGTTCTAGTTTCCAAGTTGTAACCCCCAGAAGATAGTGAAGTTTGGTCGGCACAGCTCCGGCCGCGTGGTTTTTTACCCTTTCCGGGTTTTCCACGTTAAAAACTCCCTGTGTACTCAGCAAATCTCTAATTGACTGTTTGCGCGCTTAGTTCGCTCACGAGCTAAGGTGGTTCAAGTGGACCGGTCTACCAAGAGCCCTAAGCGTTCCGCAACAGTTTGGCGCCGTCTGTGGGAAACTTTCCCGAAACACTCTTTGAGAGCCAACTGCTATGGCAAGAAAGAGTGCTCGCACTACTGAAGGATCGATGCCGGAAGGACGCGTCGACCCAGCTCCCTCCCACTCACTTATCAATGCACCTCCCGCGGAGGAGGCGCTGCCTGCACCTACAGCAGGTTTGGAGGTGCGCATGCAACAGATCGAAGAACATCAAGCTGAGATGTTGGCCCTCATGAGGAATCTTGGGGCTCCTCAAGATCCGATCCAACCGCCAGCTTTGAACGCACCGCCGCCCCCGGCTCTGAATCATGCCCCGAACGGGGAGGCTGTCCAAGAAGACGAAGCTTCAGAAGGATTCTCCAATGCGGCAAGTACCGCTCACATTGGCCCACCAGCTGGAGGCCCAGAAGCTGACCACCACCACCACCGCGGAAGAGCTGCCCCTGAGCAAGCAGTGGAAAGAGCTACGCGAGAAGAAATACGCAACATGATAGAGGAGGAGTATGCCCAAGCAGGGCGACGCGCAGCTCTCGCCCGCCATCCCGCGCGCCACGGCTCCCCACTATCACCTCAAGTCCTGGACCATCCAATTCCAAACGGTTTTAAGCTTCCCAACATCGAAACGTTCGACGGGACAGACGACCCGCTGGAACACGTCAATCACTTCACCACCATCATGAGGATTTACAGCGCCCCCGACCAACTCCTCTGTCAAGTGTTCCCGGCAACTTTGAAAGGACAAGCGCGCACTTGGTTCCACTCCCTGCGAGATGGGGCCATCAACAACTTCGCAGAAATGGCGCAGTAGTTCGTGGACCAGTTTATCGCCAATCGTAGGATTGTCTGAGATCCTTCCTATCTCTCGGGAATCCGCCAGAACGACGGAGAAACTCTGAAGGATTTTTTCCGACGCTTTACCTCTGAGGCGCGACAGATCCCGGGAGTCGACCCCGAGCTTTTGCGAGGAGTTTTCCTTGGAGGACTCCGCCCAAGTGGCTTCTACTCGGCTCTAAGGAGAGAAACTGTACCAAGTTATCCTAACTTCGTTCAGCGAGTCGAGGCCCAGATAGCAGCAGATGAGGCAATTGAAGCGCACCGCCGGCAGTTCGAGGGGAGCTCGAAGAGGAAGAAAGAGGAGTCACTGCCACAGGCAGTTCCCAATAAGAACAGCAAGCATCACGACAACCCCAGCCGAGACCGAGGATCTCGCCAACGTCAGGACTACACTCCCCTGAACACTACCAGGACTAACGTATTGTACGCAATCAAAGACAACCAGACGCTCCGCAAGCCCAGACCCCTCGCTAAAAACTCAGGGGACCAGACAAAATATTGTGAGTTCCATCGTGGACAAGGACATGACACGGAAAATTGCTCCAAGCTTAAGGATGAAATCGAGCAACTCGTCAAACGAGGCCTACTGGGGAAATTCCTACGAGACTAGGTGACTATTCGGCTAGCAGGAGATCAGCTAGCGGCCCGCCAGGAAGGACCGGGAGCAACCCTTAAGGCAGTCATCCCAGGAGAAAGCTTCATACCCATCAGCGGGGCTCTACCAGCGCCGCTGAAATATTCTGTCAACTCTGTTTCTATCAATTTTGAAAACTTTGTGCAAATTTCCACTACTAATCGTTTTTAAAGTTAATCATTTCACACATGTCATATTTTGCGTCATCGAAACTACGTAAAGACGTCCACTCGCTAATGAACAGCACCTGCCTCAAGGCAGTGCGCTAATGAACAGCACCTGCCTCAAGGCAGTGCGCTAATCAACAGCACCTGCCTCCAGGTAGTGCGCTAATGAACAGCAGTTGCCTCCGGGCAGTGCGCTAATGAACAGCAATTGCCTCCCGGCAGTGCGCTAATGAACAGCAGTTGCCTCCGGGCAGTGCGCTAATGAACAGCAATTGCCTCCGGGCAGTGCGCTAATGAACATCACCTGCCTCAAGGCAGTGCGCTAATGAACAGCACCTGCCTCAAGGCAGTGCGCTAATGAACAGCACCTGTCTCAAGGCAGTGCGCTAATGAACAGCACCTGCCTCAAGGCAGTGCGCTAATGAACAGCACCTGCCTCCAGGTAGTGCGCTAATGAACAGCACCTGTCTCAAGGCAGTGCGCTAATGAACAGCACCTGCCTCAAGGCAGTGCGCTAATGAACAGCACCTGCCTTCAGGTAGTGCGCTAGCTAACGGGGCCCTGCCCCGGGGACTTTGCACCGCCGTCAATTGAAGGTTCGCCCTTCTCCTCCGCCGTCGAGTCCCGGTGACGTAGGGGCCTGCCCCCCTTGCGTTCACCCACGGTTTGAATACAAACACTATTCACCGGCCAAGCCGCGAGCCAGACTCGTGCAAAAAAGCCGCGGGCCAGACTCGTGCACCTATTTTATTATGTAAAAGTCGCGGGCCAGACTCGTGCACCTATTTTATTATGTAAAAGCCGCGGGCCAGACTCGTGCAAACTAATTTTTCAACTAGTATACAAGCCGCGGGCTCAGATCCGCGCATACTCATCTGTAATTTTGAAAATAATCAAACTATACAGGTGCTAACAACCAGATCGACAAGATCGTGCAAATGAACAAGTATGATGTATACAATAAAAGAGATACAGCCACATCCGACAAACACGCAAACAAGCAACAAAACTAAAAGCAGGAAGGAGAAAGATAGACAGCATCAGTCCTCGGCTACATCCGAGTAGCCATCTCCAGAAAGATCTCCGGCTCCAAGGCCGGCGGTGTCGCATCCGAACTTCCTCCCCATCATGCGGAGGGTCTTCTGAATGCCTCTCTGAAAGGAGACCTCATACTCGTCCGCTATCAGGGGCTCTACCTCCGACGACAACTCCTACCCAAGGCCCCACAAAGAGAGCAATGATCAAAGCCGCCACAGAAAAATTAAAACCTCCGAACTCCTCACACCGAAACTCGGACTCCGAAGGTTTGGGGGGCTTATGTTATACCACCCGTAAAGGCCTTAGGGTGCGTCTAAAGGAAGCTCCGCTGAAGAGAGATGAGGTCAGCGGTCAACACGCAATCGCTCGAATCAAAGAAACCGAGCCCGCCATTTCCGCCGCCAATCGCCAGAAACAGAGCGCGCGGAGAGCAGACCGCAAGCGCGTGCGCTACCGCACGCACGCGCGGGCAGCACGCGGGCAGCGCCCCCCGTCGCGGGAGAACGGCCCCGCCGCACCCCCCTTGGGGGTGCGGCCCAGCCGCACCCCTTGGAGGGTGCGGCCCACCCGCACCCCTCCAGGGGTGCGGCCAAGCCGCACCCCCCCGGGGTGCGACTCAGTCGCGCCGCCCGTAGTGTGTGGCCCGGCCCCCTCCCCTCGCCTTTTTCTGCAGGGGAGCTCACAAGGGGCCCCGCCGTATTCGCGCCCCCTCGCCAGGTGCGTCGGATCCCGATTCCTCCTTGGAGGACGACTCCCCGCTCCGCCGACTGCCCAGGGCGCCTCCGCGCTCAGAACGCCTCCAAGCTCGTTCAAAGCTCTTCCACGTTCGTTGCGCGCTCAGAACGCTTCTGAGCGCGCTCAGAACGCCTCCGCGCTCACGCGCGCTCGGAACGCCTCCAAGCGCGTTCAAAACACTTCCATGTTCATTGCGCGCTCAGAACGCTTCTGAGCGCGCTCAGAACGCCTCCAAGCGCGTTCAAAGCACTTCCATGTTCATTGCGCGTTCAGAACGCTTCTGAGCGCGCTCAGAATGCCTCCGCGCTCACGCACGCTCGGAACGCCTCCAAGCGCGTTCAAAGCACTTCCATGTTCGTCGCGCGCTCAAAACGCTTCTGAGCGCGCTCAGAACGCCTCCGCGCTCACGCGCGCTCAGAACGCTTCCAAGAGCGTTCAAAGCACTTCCATGTTCGTCGCGCGCTCAGAACGCTTTTGGGCGCGTGACGAACGCCTCCGCGCTCACGCGCGCTCAGAACGCCTCCAAGCGCGTTCAAAGCACTCCCCTATTCGTTGCGCGCTCTGAACGCTTCTGAGCGCGTTCAGAGCATTCTCACTTTTTGTCTTTCAGGCTTCTCACTTTTTGTCTTTCGGGCGTCTCACTTTTTGTCTTTCAGGCTTCTCACTTTTTGTCTTTCAGGCGTCTCACTTTTTGTCTTTCAGGCGTCTCACTTTTCAGGAACGGCCAGTCGCCTTTTTCACCTCCAACGGAACTGCTCGAACTGCCCGAGCCGCCCAAGCTGCCCGAAGGGCAAGGTGGTCATTTACGAAAAATGGCGATCCGTGTGCCCCAAACCGGAAAATATGATTCGTCCACCGAGCATTTATGGAAACTGCCAACGACAAAATTACCGGACTACCCCCGGCCAAAGCTATAAAAAGGGGCCTGGGGGTTCATTTGAAAGGACCTTGACTTCTGGACCCGGGAGAGCTCCTTGCAGACTTTTGCGGAATTCTCCTTCGGCGCTTGAAGATCTCCTTCGTGGACTTGAAGATCTTCATCATCCAGAAAGGCGACTAGCCTTCTCACTTCTGAAAGGCGACAAGCATTATCAGAAGGAAAAGGCGACTAGCCTTCTCACTTCCGATAGGCGACCAGCATTCTCAGAAGAAAAAGGCGACTAGCCTTCTCACTTCCGAAAGGCGACCAGCATTCTCAGAAGGAAAATGCGACTAGCCGTCTCACTTCCGAAAGGCGACTAGCATTCTCAGAAGAGAAAAAGACTTAGTTTTTCCGAGAGGTGGCCTGTCACCCTCGGAGCTCGTTCTCTCTCTCTCTCTCCAAATATTGTAACGAGCTGCGGCCTGTCGCGCTCAAGTTCTAGTTTCCAAGTTGTAACCCCCAGAAGATAGTGAAGTTTGGTCGGCACAGCTCCGGCCGCGTGGTTTTTTACCCTTTCCGGGTTTTCCACGTTAAAAACTCTCTGTGTACTCAGCAAATCTCTAATTGACTGTTTGCGCGCTTAGTTCGCTCACGAGCTAAGGTGGTTCAAGTGGACCGGTCTACCAAGAACCCTAAGCGTTCCGCAACACTAGTCATTATACTTGTAGAAGTGAACAAAGTTTCAACAAAATAACAAAATTATGAACTAAACTAATTAATTTTTAAAATCTTCAGTCAACCAAATTGTCCTTCATGATCTTTGGGACTGTACCATGCAATGAGTCCTTCATAAACTGGCTAAGACCTCATTGTCAACTTTCCATTCCATCCCTAACCAAATTTCTGACTTAAGAGTATGATCTTAGAATACCACAGTTTACTACAGTAAAGTCGTACTTTAGAACTTTAATCGACAAGATCGTAAACCAAAATGGAAAGTAAAATTTAAAAAAAGGCTGAAACAACACAACAATTTTGCATTTCTAACAGAAACCTGTTACTTTTAGCTGTGCAAATCGCCAAATACGGCGATGAAAATATAATTCAATGGCCAAAAATCCAGTACCTGCCCTCCTTCAAAGACAGCTGATCGAGGGCGTCATTCACCTCTCTGATCGTCAGCCCTCCAGAGGCCAAACCCTGCCTCCGTTGCAAAATCTGAGAAACGAGAGCAGGCTAAATTGAAGACAGAAATCAACAAAAGGGGGGGTTGTGGCGGGGAAAGAGAAGGAACTCACATCGGCGGCCACAAGGGCGAAGTTGCCAGCGTTGGCGCCGGTGCGTGCGCCGCCTTTGCGCCAGTTGATGAGACGGAGGGCATCGTCAGAGTCCTTGGAGATGGCGAGGGCGTCAACAAGAGCGGCGGCGAGGGCGGACTCCTTGAGGCCGTAAGAGCCGCGCTCGCGGTCGAGGGAAGGGAGGATTAGGCGGACGGCGCTGAAGTAGTCTCGGCCGGTGTATACCCGATCCAAGAATGTCCGGAACCGCTTCTTCTTCTTCGCCGCCGACCGGTCCCGTCCCATCGCTTGGAACATGCTGCACAGCAGACCGAAGCGCACCGTCGAGTCTGACATCGCCGCTGCAGAAGAATTCTCTCTCTCTCTCCTCTCTCTCTCTCTCTCTCTGTCTCTGTATATATAGCTCTCTTCTCCATGTCTCCAACTTGGTCGTCTCTGTGCCGAGGTTTTTGTGTTTTTTAAAAATGCAGGCACGCACGCTTCTGTCTAGTTCAGTCATGGGCGGGCGGGCGGGCGGGCTCAATATGGCTCTCAACCCACATTTGTACAATTCACAAAAACATGTAAATAAAGCTCGGTGGGCTCAGGCCGGGGCCGGGCCCGTAGGCCTGGGCTTTATTGTTGTCGGGTACAGGCTGACCCTCGGGCAAATCAGGTCCATGCCGAGCCCAGGTCTCCTTACGGGTAGCATACGGGAGAATCGTGTGGGTGAGATTTTGTCTATCCGATCTACTATCAGACCGCCAACAAAAGTCTGATATCCGAACAAATTTTAACAAAGCCTGATGTCAGGCCAGATAGTTTTTTAAAATATTAATTTTATGAATAAATAGGATTTTGTAAAAAATCTCTAATTAATATTCTGTAAAAAAACTTAATAAAAAACAATAAATTTTTTTTCATGAAAATCATTTTTTCATATCGAACGGAGAAAAAACTAGCTATTAATGTGGGTCCAAGCTTTTGAGAGTAATGGAAATTGCAGCTTATATGGGATTTGTGGGTTATATTGCATATTTTTCATGATCGAGCGACAACCATTAAAAGTAAGGATTAGATCCAATGGTCGTAATGGCCTCCTGTGAACTTATGTTATTAATAATAAAATATGGGAGTTGTTAATGGCACCGCACTTTTTTTTGAATAGTTAAATGCGTACATACTAGCTAATTACACCGCAATTTTGTTAAAGATGTGCTTTTAGTAGAGATGGAAAGTTGAGTTCTTCTTGTTCCTCTTAATGAAACACTGCATCGGCAAATCACTCGGGCTTGGCTGCATTAAGAAACCATCACCAGCGGGCTGCTGATCATATTGGAGGACACGACTCTCGGCTGGAATCTAAAAGTAGTATGGAGCATTCTCACGCTCAAGGTGCTCACGGAAATGCCCCACCAATCGATCGGACTGGTATTCAAAGAATCTCTTTCGAACGATATTCAAAGAATCTCGGACCATTACCCAGATACTGAAACAAAACTCCTACAGCAAATAGTGATACTGTTAAGAATCAAATGGTGAGTTTAATAAATTACGTGTTATATTATATGTTGGGTTTCATTCTTCCATGCTCAGTTCTTTGTAACACACTTCTATAGAGAAGCTCAAAATGCAAATAATATCTTATTATTTTCTAATAATATTTTATGCATCTACTTATGCAATTAATAAGTAATTATAAAATAAATGTGAGGCAGCTAAAATTGATGACTATCTCTTGAATTTTGTGAATAGCTAGCTTAAAGTTCTATGTATAACTTGCTTCTAAAGAAACGCTCAAAGTGCAGTTAATGTTTTTTTAATCATTTCGTAGTAACACTTTGCGCATCAATCTTGCAAATAATGACTAATTGTAAATCTACTCGGGAATCATCCGAGCAATCTCCGCTCGTTCTTCCGCAACGGCTACCGTTCTTCGCTCACCGGCGGTGGTGAAACACATGTTGGGTCTGTCCCTCTTATGTGGAGGAAGACTCATGGCTTGTAGTGGCTATCAATTTGGCCTTGTTTTCGATCCGACCGGGTCGATGGCGCCGTACACTCGACTAGGATTCCAACGGATAAGGTGTCGTCAAAATTCGTTGAGAAATGGTGCTGATATGGCAATTTTGTCGAGGACTGAATTATCTTCTTCCAGGCGTTTCTGCCGGATCTTGGGCAGAAGGTTTTTCTTGGGTCCGGTTCACCTGGATCGCATTATTTTTGTGCAAAATCCTGCTGCTAGGATAATTACACACATATATATATAACCCTAGCCGTCTGGTTCAAGCTCTCTGCTGTGCGTTTCTTTTTCCCCTGCCGCCGATGTCTGCTCCGTTTGCAAGGGAGGGCTTGTCTTCAGTTTTTTGAAGAAAGTGATCCATCTTTCGACGGCGACATTCTTTCCGCGTTCGAAGGCCATCGGTGAAGACCATTCACGGTGGAGTCTTACGTGCTTATGAAGATTCGGCGATTCCGAGAGAGGAGTTTCTCTTGAAGAGAGTGTGTTCTCTTGAAGGAGTTCCTCTAGTCTTTGCTAGGGAAGAAAAACTGTAGCACTGTTAAAGTTTGTGGAAGATTCCGGTGGTTTTTCCCCCTTCACATCGGAGGGTTTTTTTCTGGTGACTGTTTTTCTCACGTTCAGAGTTCAGTCTTGTTCTTTATTGTTCTAAAATGTTTGCACAAGTGGTGGGAAGGTTTATATAGCTGGGAGATTTTTCTGTGTGTTGCATTAGTCGGTGTGGCATCTTTTCCCCAACAACACCCTTCTTTGGAGCTGGCGCCGGAGGAGCGGAAGGCTCCGCCGGAGTTAGTGTCTTCAGAAGTAGTCCAGCATCATAAATTATGAGAAATTTTGGGGAGTAATTTTAAGGTTAAGGCCTCGTTTGTTTAAGATGATTCGCTCCAGTGCCACAGGTAAAAAACCGAGGATGCGTTCATACGCGTGTTTGGGAATAAAAAAATGCCATTTTGTAATTAAGCACAACCCAGGTCAAATGCCATACTCAGCACAAAGCTTCGTTTCGCGTGTTCCGACTGGCACATCTGCTCCTCATCTCCATCCCGATCGAGCTCTTAGCCGTAACCTGGCTCGCCGCTACGTCGAGGTCGGGATACGCGAATTCTTCTCTATCCCCCGCGAATTCAATCTCACGCTACTGTAGCAACGAGCTTAACGCAGGCTTCGCAACCGACGGCAATGCTCGTGCCAATGGCATCGGCGCATGCTTCGTCACCTTCACGGTCGGTGGGCTGATGTGACCTAGTTTTTTGGGTTGGAATATGGAGGGTGGCGGCTCCCCTAAGGCCTGGGTTAATTTGTAGGTATGTTCAATGTATATGCCGCATGGTACGCGGGTTGCATCACGGCCTTCAATCAAGTTGTGTTTTTCTTTGATGTATGCATCACGAACGTTGAACGTACCATGCTCGGGTACGTTGAACGTACCAAATTATTGCTCTAAGGCCTGGCCTGAACAAGGAGGGAGGGCGACTTCTCTGTGAAAAACAGAACACAGAGTAAGAAAGAAGAAGATTAGACAACACAAACTTGCATATCCATTTCGAACTAGCATTCCAATTACATAGTTTCTCCCCGTCGGTTCCAATCCCCCTTGGGCGGTTTCACAACCGCCAACAACTTCCTATTTCCACACCACACGATTACAGCTCACGGCAACTGCTAACGATATGCAACGGTACCGGAATTTAAAAAACAGTTGAATAAACTAAGGCTTTGTTTGGCGCGGTGGTGGCGGTCATGAACGTGGTGGTCATGAACGCCCGACCTCACCTAAAAAAATTTATCCAGTTTATGCTCAAAACCAGTATATTTTCTTGGTAGCGGCCATAACCTTCATCTTGCCAAACATACAATCTATGATAACGACGTTTTTGACAAATCTCACCAGAGCAAATAAGTCGCGCCAAACAAAGCCTAATTTAAAAGATAACATGGGTTCAACATCCGGACACAATAGCTTTCAGACCGTCACTTGCTATCAGGCGACGGTAAACTAGTGCCATTTCTTCGGCTCTCAAGGGAAGCAAACCAGTCAAAACTAGTGCCGAAACAAACGCACCATAAATTAGGAGAAATTGCGGTGCGAGTAGCCAAAACTAAGGCGCCTTTAACAGCTCCCTAAAATATATGTTCGTCTAGAGCTTCGTTTGGCGCGGCTTATTTGCTCCGGTGAGATTTGTCAAAAACTGTCATTATCATAGAAAGTATGTTTGACAAGACGAAGGTTATGACCGCTATATAGAAAATAAACTAGTTTTGAGCATAAAATGCATGAATTTTTTTAGGTGAGGTCGGGCGTTCACGAACGCGGTTCATGACCGCGTTCATGAAGATGGCATTGAAGAGAAAGCTTCAAATGCTAAGGAACCATGTCACCATTAATGCCCCCATTAATGTCCAATTCCGTATTTGCAGCAACAACAACAAAATCTAAATTAATATACATACACACACATATATATATAAGTGACAGGGCATGGGCCCCGTGCGAGCGGCGACATTCTGCGAGGGGGGGAGGGGGGCGATATTTGGCGGGGACGACGACATTCAGCAGGGGCGACATTCAACAGGGGGGGCGACATTCGGCGAGGGAGACATTTAGCAGGGGCGGCGACATTCATCGGGGGCGGCGACTTTCGGCGGGGGCGATCTATGTTTATATAAGTATATAATTGTAATTAGATCCGAGTTGTGAATGATGAGGGGAAGAAGACACTGAGCGCCTTCGTGGAAGGCGCGTGAGTGTTGTCGTTCTGCTAATCTACTATATTCGAATTAGCTCTGATCAATTGGCGGTGGTCCGGTGAGGTGAGCGATCAGGACGTGGAAAGGGGAGAGTCGCGATCAGCAAAGCGCGCGGGAATGAAAGAGGCGGCTGCTTGGGAACGAGAGTGCGGCTAGTCTTTTTGAAAGGCCATAAAAAATACCTAATACGAGTGCGGATATCCAAATCTATAGTGCTAATAACAATTACCAAAACCATCTATACCGTTTCGTCGCTAAAAATAATATTAATTCGGTCATTATTAAAAAAAATGAGAGAGAATGGGGATGAAAGAAAGTGTGACCCGTGTGCGATTACGATAGACAATTTATTGATTTTAATCGTAATTTTTGGTGTGGTTCATGCCGCCGGAAATTCGGAATGGAGATTTTGCATTCGGATCCTAGAGGTGTGGAAATGCGGGCCCTTTTAGGGCTCAAGGACTTTATCCAACCGGCCATGATGGAAGCCAAAGGTGTCATTATGGAGGGTGACTGTAAGAACTTATTTGATTTCTGTCAAGCTAGCATCAAGAGCTGCCGTTGGGTCGACAATATTGTTTTGGAGGAGGACGCTGATTTCCTAACGGGTTTTACTCAGGTGTTGTTTCATCACGCCCCGCGGAAGGTGAACCGTGTCGCAGACTTTTGTGCTAGATTTTCCTTGCTTTCTCCCTTTTGTTGGAATCTCGAGTGTTGTAATCCAGAATTTCTTGACCTTGTCAAGAATGACCTGGACATTATTTCTCCCTCTTTGTAGGTTGTGCTTTTATTTCTTTTTAATGCTAATGCAGTCTTTCGAGAACCGGTGAAACTCGTTCGCAACAAAGAGTAGTCGCCACGGGCGTAGCCCCGTGCCCGACTGCTACCGTGTGTCTATCTATCTACACATATATAACACAATATTTTAACATGATTTAAATAAAAAAAATATGAGCATGTAGGAGTATTAAAGGGCTTTGAGAATCAAAATGTAGAAGTAAAAAGGGCAGCCCGGTGTACAAAGCATCCCCGAGCAACGAGGGTCCGGGAAAGGGTCCTACCACAAGGGTGAAGTGTAGGCAAATCACCGTTAAAGATAAACACCAAATATATGCAATCAGGAGACGCCGATAATCACGGACGGAGAACTACAACATTTTGAAGCCACGACTAACACTTAGAGAACTAGTCAAATAATGCGTCGGGAACACCCTATGAAGATAAGCAAGCATGATCGCCGGTTCCTCGACTAAATCGGAATATCATCAAATGTGTATCACGTTGGCTCCGTTTGGTGCGGCGGTGGTGGCTGTGAAAGCGGTGGTTATGAACCGTCGTTTGTGAACGTCCGACCTCACCTAAGGAATGTCATTCACTTTTACGTTCAAACTAGTTTCTTTTCTTGGTGGCGGTCACAACCGTTATCATGTCAAATATACATTCTATAATGGTGTGGGGGTTTTGTCAAAACTCCGGGGAGTTACAATATGTGCATTCATCCAAGTCAAACTAACACCATTACAAACTCATAAACTTCGAATCTGACTATATTCAGGAGAAAGTTTGCATTGTTCGCTATTGCTTCCTCCAATTGTGTCATAAGTTTCCGTAGGTTTTGCTCGAGTCACAACATCGATGCATCATAACCTACCCTGCATCCTCTGATCTTGCCTCAAGTTATCACACGACTGAGTTTTGATCGAGCCACAATATCAATCCATCACATGACCGAGTTTTGATCGCGCCACAATATCAATTCATCACATGACCTACGCTGTAACCCTTCAACTAAGGAGCAAAATTTCGGTCCACGGCTCGGACGTAGAAAAAGGTCCGGGACCCATGAGAATATCTCTATTTTGTGGGGCCCGCTCTGCGTGCACCGTGGACCCCACTATTTCCCATGATTTCATTGGTTTCCCGGATCATTTTTTCGTCCAAAGTCGCGGACGGAAAAAAATCTTTTTTTTTTTACCTTACCTCCAAGATTTGCATCAGAAACATCTTCAAGATACATCAAGCCCATGATTTTCCACCTCTTAAAATTTGTAAGTAAAAGTTTTCTGCATCCAACAATTAGGCTCCGTTTGGCGCGGCGTTTTTGCTCCGGTGAGTTTACCACCGTCATAGAATGTATGTTTGGCTTGACAACGGTTACAACCACCACCAAGAAAATAAAACTAGTTTTGAACATAAAAGCGGATGACGTTCCTTAGGTGAGCTCGGGCGTTAATGAAAGTTCATAACCGCCGCGTTCATGACCGCCACCACCACGCCAAACGCGGTGGTGGCGGTCGTGAACGCCGTGGTCATGAACTGTCGTTCGTGAACGCCCGACCTCACCTAAAAAAATTAAAAAATTCATGCATTTTATGCTCAAAACTAGTTTATTTTCTTTACAGCAGTCGTAACCTTTGTCTTGTCAAACATACATTCTATGATAACAACGTTTTTGATCAAACTCAACGGAGCAAATAAGGCCCGCGAAACGAAGCCTTAATCTTATTTGAATGCCAATTCTAGACCACGACCCGTTAAAATTGGTAACTTGCAAAGTCTGAGTATTTAAACTAAACACAGTTTCAATTCGACCCCGTAAATAAGTTGATATCAGTAATGTTGATAATTGAAATGAAAATGTTATTAGAGTTTGATGTTTATTGCTATTTCTGTATAAAAAAACTACTCATACAATTATACATTTTTTAAAGCTACACTGGAAGGTTTATGATCAAAATTAAAAATTTAAATCAATTTGGAAAGGATCCACAGACAAACCTTAGCCAATCAATAGAAATATTCTACAAATCAATTTTATTTAAAAATATTAATGATCACAATCATCAAGAGTAGATTGAGTGGCTGAGATTGATTCTGTAAGTTAGAAAGGTATAGCAATTAATTTTACTCATCAATCACAGTAAGTAACTTGATATAAAATTGGTACAGGAGAAGAAGGAAAGATACCTATATAATATTGATCTCTTTAAGCCAAGCTGTATGTAGAGGACAAGGGTCATCCTTCCCCAGGGCCAATGCCTTATCAGTGAGTGAGTAAAACCACCCATTTCTCCACTTAAACTGTACATGATGGCAATTATAATGAAAAAAGTGTCCAAGCAAGGCTGTGGGTAAATTATATGAACAAAAAAATTGACTTTGAACAAAAAAATTACTTGTGTGTATAATACACATTTATAGAAACATCTTCAAGTTACTTGTGTGTATAATACACATTTATTTAACTAATTAATTGACTTTGAACAAAAAAAAATAATGCTCCATACATAAATGAACAAGCTTGAACATTGATACATAAAGTTTAAACTTTTAAGATTGTGGGTTCACTAAAGGTAAAAGATATATCTTTAACTACTATATACAAGAAGTTACATTTGGTGCAACATTCAAAATTGTCAAATATAGCCTCATTCTTTTACTCCAATGACTTAACATATATTATAAAAATTCATAAAATATAATAGCTATTTGTGTAATTATACTATATCCCTATAATAAAAATAATGATGGAAATTCATGAAATCCAAAAGCTTTTTAGTAGACCTCCTGCACCTACTATGGTAGGTAATTATTAGATCTCCTAGACCTACTTTAAAATGATTTTTTGTTAAAATATAAAAGTTTATGAAAAAACAATTATAAAATATTAATTAAAATTTTTGTGCGGTCATTTTGAGTACTCATATGTATATGTTGTAGGCACAAGAGCGGGATAAGCCCGCCCGCGCGAAGCCTGCCGGGGGCGGGCAAAGCCCGCCGTCGCCGGCCGGGTACTGACGCGCTTGGCAGTAGGGGCGGAGCCCCGTGCCTGTCACTCGTGTGTGTGTGTGTATTTTTTTTTTGAGTAAATAAAATCTAATTTAAATTAGAAATAATATTGAGTGAATTGTGCCAATTTTGATGAGAACTTATGAATAAATTTACATTTACTAGTGATGATACATATTACAATTTTAGTACATTATATATAGTTAGTTAAGCTGGTCAGGGTAAGGTTTGCCTACATTTCACCCTTGTGATGGGACCCTTCCCCGGACCCTCGCTGCGCGGGGATGTTTTGTGCGCCGGGCTGCCCTTTTTATATATAATTAGTTATGCTCGATTAAAGATCGATTTTGGCATGAACTCGCTGTTACTGAAGCTCATCCAGCTAGACAATAAAATGAACAAGCTTGAATAAAATTGTACTCAGCTTGATTCAATACATTTACAACCCTAATCAACAGCTTTCAATATATTTTTATATTATAAGTGATAGACAAATAACCAAAGCACAAGGAAAACTAATGAAAAGGAAATAAAAGACATTTGTATAATAAATACAAGGCCAATGTGGTATAATAGGAATAATAAAATTCCTTTATCTTCAAATTAAGTGGCTGTTTTATATAGTAATGTCTAACTAACCTCTTTAACAGCAGTCGGGAAGTGTGCAACAGCCCTCGAGTAAGCACATAGTCTCTCCTCCATGTCTTCATCAAATGTTAACCTCCTCTCGGCGGCGGCGGCCGATCTCAGTTCCGCAATGAGACTTGTGACCTGGAAGTAGTACTATGTAATCAAATTCACTTTTATACCCATATAATATTCATGAATACAAATTACTTTGAAAATCTTTCTATTATATGTTCTTTTAATGTAAGAAAATATGCATGTTTTGAACTTCAAAAGTGTAATGTGCAGGTTTTAAGTACAAAATTCTCATATTATTTTTAAAAACACTCCTTTCCATGGTTCATTCTGACCTTTTAAAAATAATTTTTTCTTTATTTATACACACACACACACACACACACATATATATATAACTTTTAAAAATCCCAATTAAAAATCAGTTAAGATCAATGGATCATTTAAAATTAGTTGCTTTAAGCGGGTGTTCCTTTTGTTGTTCATGTCGGCCACTATGAGAACATAAATAGGAGACACGGTCGATGAATCCTCTCGTGATAGATAGATGCACGCTATTTTACTCATAGAACGTAGCAGACCATATGAGCCTCAAATTGGGGAGTCGACACCACATTATATGTGAGTCTGTGTCTGATACGAACAAGAAGGAAGTTGCATTAATCGAAGAAGAACACGGATACAATCCGGATCGAAGTCCGGCCAAGATCAAGAAGGCTGGTTCCTCCAATGATCCTTCTCTCAAGTGAGAGCCTAAATCCCTAGTGATCAAAAGATGACAATAACACTCTCATACCTCCTCCTTATATAGGGGGGAGGGGGCTCACATCAACCCTAATATATTTAAAGAAAAACAGTAATGATAAATGGGATGGCGCGTGCGCGTAACAATACATCTCGTCAGAAAAGCGACCTTGTCCCCAAGGTCGGAGCGCCGCCCGCCGGTCAATAGTGGGATGCCGTCGAGGTGCCCGGGGCGTCGTGCGGTAGTCCGTCCGAGAGCAGCAGGGCGTCGAAGTCGGCGGCGGAGAGCGCGGCCACGTCGTCGCCGATGAGGACACGACACTCCTTCACGGAGCACTCATGACCAGGAGAGTAGGGGTGCTTGCAGCGGAAGCACAGGCCCTTGCTTCGTAAGTCGTTGTACTCCTGGTTGGAGAGGCGGTGGGTAGGGACAAGCCGGTTGTTGCGAGGACCCATCATTGGTGGCTGAGGCAGAGGAGGTGGCGGAGGTGTAGGTTTTGGATGGGTCGAGAAATATGTGTAGGAGGGATGCCGAGAGGGAGGTGATGGGGAAGGAATGTCGCCGGACGTCGCGAGAAATTCTGCCTCCACCAGGGGGGCGAGGTCAATGGCGTGGTGAACCGTTAATGGTTGGAGAGTGCGGAGACGGGAGCGGAAGTGGGGTTGCAAGCCGTTCATGAAGAACCCCAAGTAATGGTCTGGGGGAAGACCGGGGATATGGGTGACTAATTCCACGAAGGCATCGATGTATGAGTCAATGGAGCCAGTGTGACGGACCCCGCAAAGTCGCTCGATCATGGGGCCGGAGTAGCGGGCGTCATACCGTTGAATGAGGGCCTCAGAGAGAGCTGGCCAGGTGAGGTCGGGAGAGGTCTGCCGGAGCCAACGGACCCAATGGAGGGCCGACCCTTCCATGCCGATGATTGCGGTGGAGACCCGTTGTGTCGGCGCGGTCTGGTAAATGTCGAAGAACTGCTCGGCGCGGGCAATCCACCCGAGGGGGGCAGACCCGTTGAAGGTAGGCATGCCAGGTCCACGGTACGGTGGAGTAGGCACTTCCAGCGCTGCGGAAGCATCGGGAAGCACGGTGCTGGGGGATCCCACAACAGAGGTGGTAGAGGGGCCGGAGTGCTGGGTGGGCTGCAATTTCTGGAGCATGGTCAGAATCGAGGTGAACTGCTCGTTCTGTGCCTCGAGACGAGAGTTGATGTGGCGAGGGAGTGTTCGAGGGCTTCCACGCGGGCTTCCATCCGGCTCTTTGGCATATGAGGACGATTGCTCCGAGTTGGAGATTGGCCCAGGGCAGATCTGGCCCGCAGGGGGCCGGGGCGGCGATGGGGAGTGCTGGCGGAATGCGGAGTACGCACGGGCTGGGAGCGCTAGTGGAAAGCGGCTGGGAGCGCTGGCGGAGGGACGATCGGGCTGGACGAACGATCGGGCTTCTTTGACCGCACTGGCGTCGTCGACCGGGCTGGACGACGAGCGGGCTGTACGAACGATCGGGACGCCGATCAGGCTTGAGGAATGATCTGGCCAAGATCAGGCTTGAGGAACGAACTGGAACGATCAGGCTTGAGATCGGGACGTCGAACTGGAACAAACTGGCCAAGATCGGGACGCCGAACTGGAACGATCAGGCTGGAGGAACGATCGGGACGCGCGAGCTGGACGACAACGAACGGCCGCGAACGGGACGCCGATCTGGCGTCTTCTACCACACGGGTCGCAGCGACTCGGTTCGGGAAAGTGCGCGGCGGAGAGCAAGACTCCGGCGGCTAGGTCAGCGGGCGGAGCGGCAGGTCGGACCAATTAATACGAACAAGAAGGAAGTTGCATTAATCGAAGAAGAACACGGATACAATCCGGATCGAAGTCCGGCCAAGATCAAGAAGGATGGTTCCTCCAATGATCATTCTCTCAAGTGAGAGCCTAAATCCCTAGTGATCAAAACATGACAATAACACTCTCATACCTCCTCCTTATATAGGGGGGAGGGGGCTCACATCAACCCTAATATATTTAAAGAAAAACAGTAATGATAAATGGGATGGCGCGTGCGCGTAACAGTGTCCGTGACTGAGAAACACTAGGACACCTATGTTCGTCATTAGGGGCCCGAATTGCTAGAATGTGTACAAGAATTGATGTAACTAAGAATAAGAAGAAATAAAATATAAGACATTTCAATTTCAACTAAAAGAAGGAACCCAGAATCCTATACTTTAATGATACCGATATTGGATAGAAATTTAATACAAGGCCAAGTATTAGAAAAGACATTTATGTTCAAAAGTACTTTTAAAGAAAAGCATGCATAGAACCATAATATACATTTTTTAGAATCAGATGTTATTTTAAGAGTATGCACGCATATTTTAATCAAGTTATTTTAGTGTCACAAAGAGGGATAGTTTTTCTTACTCACCAGTTGAGCTGACCCCGTCTTTGGACATTTCTTTTCATGAGTCACGGGTCGGGAGATACGCCTAGATAAGCTTTCAAGGATTTCAACATTTAGTTTCCCTTTCATTTCAGTTGATGAATCAAATATATATGAACTAAAATTGTAACATACTCATTTAAGGTTTTCGGTTATTCAGACTTTTTGCATGGTTCATTTTTAGTTGGCTCTGTGAATCAAAATTTGAGGTACTTCTCTAACCATAACTCCAGTATTTAATATTTCCGTTATGTACTTTAGATATTACCTGTTGTGTATCAATTTATTTACTGTTGCTTAGTTTGTTTCATGTAAAAAGTGTCGGTCGGGCTTTTGATTTGATGTTAAACTAGGTAGAAGTGTTAGATATGTACTTGTATTTTTTTCTTTAATGTGAAGTAATAAATTATTTATTCCGCTGTGTATTTTGCTATTCCACACATTCAATTACTAACATACAAACGTAGTAATCTTTGGGGCCATAAGGATGCTTTAAAAACATTTAACTTCGCGAATATGATCCCGTCATCTCAAGTCCTATTAATTAGAAAGTTATACCGCACTCAATAATCTATACTATTAAAAAGTTGCTTCACCTCAATCCTATTATGTATTTCCCTATGCAAAGCGGTGACGATGATAGTGATCAACTCTAAACTAATATTGGATGCCTTCTAATGTGATAGTGATCAATTCTGGTACCAAAATTGATGCAACATAATTGCACTAATCTCTTTGGAGACAACTAAATAGAGAAATTAGAAGTTACTAAACCAGTTTAGAGAACAGATATTACAACTGATAGAAAAATTGAAATATTGGAGGGAAACTTGTACAAAATTATTTTGAAATGCATGAAAATAATGCTCAAAAGGAATAATACCATACATTCCATTTATACTTTTACAATAGAAATTAAATAGGGCCTTGAGTATAACAAATTCTTAATAGATTTAGGCAGACAGAAAACATAACTCAGCAATGTTAGATCTCACCAATGCTGAAAATGCGCAGTGTAGAAAGATATGAGGAAAAACCAAAGAAGTCTTAAATTAAACGTCACCAAAAAAGTGGTTAACAATAATAGAAAAACAATAAAATGTGCAAAACTCTCTTCAAATATCGATCAATTTCCAAGTACAAACAACAACGGGAAAATTGGACAATAGAAGAAACAGAAATACTCAACACAGAAGAATTATAGTCCAAACAGCATCAAGTATCAAACTAGAAATCAATAGATGAGAATAACAGCTAGGATAGAAGAAAGATGGAAATGGTAGAAAGAAAACCGTGGAAGGAATAAAGAAGAAGACTGTCGAAGGATGAGGAGATGCAAAGGAGGAAGGGGAAGACTGTTACGTGTTATAATCCTCCGCCAGTTATCTTATTGTCTCGTTGCGTGTAGGGAGTCATAGTTATTAGACTCGTAGTAATGTTTTAGTATTTTAATATGGTTTGCATTTTTATGTATTTACGGGTATGCCACCCGGGGTTCTATATATAGACCCTTCTTTTGTATTTGGAATTAGGCAATGAAATATGAAAGTTCTCTTCTCTCTCTAAATTCCTCTCTCTCTCTCTCTCTAAGCTCTTCTCTCCTTCCTCCACCCTCTAGGGTTTCTTCCTCTCTCATCCCCTCCTCCACCATTCTAGGGTTTGCCCTTTGTATCTCCGCCTCCAACAACCCGGCAACGAACCAAGCCCATAACAACTTGGTATCAGAGCCTACCCGCCGGCGACTCCCTTCCCGGCACTTCTTCCGCCGTCCCCCGTTGTTGCAGCTACCGCTCCACCAAGCCCATAACAACCATCAGAGGCTCTACTCTGCCTCTTCCCGTCCAACGTTAATCTTCTCCGACAACCGTCGACTCCTCCTCGCTTCATCGACGCACGCCTTTGTTCCGCTCCGATTCGACGACGGAAACCACCTCCACTCTCACCTCCTACTTCTTCGACAACCAGCACCTGCATCGTCGACGCCACATTCCTTCCTCGACGACATTACCTGCTTCCGCCATCCAACGCCCTAGCCTCATCGACGATCCGCAGGCTTTCCCCCTTCCGACCCTACCTCCATCGTCGATCGCTCCTCTTCTCCTCCATCGTCGACCCCACACGTCAACAGGCCGCAGTCCTCGAGCCGCAGTCCTCGAGCCAACCCCCCTGCACCCATCCCTTCTATCCGTCTGCCCCATCAATTCCTCGGGCAGCCCCCCTCTCTTTTTTCTTTATTTTATTTTTGTCTCTTCCTAACCGCACCCCCTTCCTCTTATTTCACTGATGAACATTCCACTTAGCGCCGCGGATGCGGGCGTCCTCCACTCGATGCTGTGGAAGTGGTCAACGACTTTTCAAGCCTCCATGTCTCACTTCGAGGCGAAGCTTGATCAATTGGGATACGTTGCCGTTCCGCCACCGCCGCCGGCCATCTCGCCGCCTCCTCCGGCCGTCTCGCCGCCACCTCCGGCCATCTCGCCGCCGCCTCCGGCCATCTCGCCACCGCCGCCGGCCATCTCGCCGCCTCCTCCGGCCGTCTCGCCGCCTCCTCCGGCCGTCTCACCGCCACCTCCGGCCATCTCGCCACCTCCTCCGACCATCTCTCCGCCGCCTCCGGCCACCTCGCCGCCGCCTCCGGCCATCTCGCCGCCGCCTCCGGCCATCTTGTTGCAGCCTCCGACCCTCTCGCCGTCTCCTCCGGTCATCTCGCCACCGCCTATACTGCCCCTTGCTCCGCCTGCCGCTGCTCTGCCGGACCACTCGGCCCCAGTCCTTGCGCCACTCGTCTTTTCGACGGCGCCACCACTACTCCTCGCCGCCACTACCACCGCGACGACCTACCAGGCGCTATTTTGGCGTGAGATCAAGGAGCCCGAGAAACCGAACATCCTACTGGAGTTTGAGCTTGAGGACAAGCTCAAAAATAAGGACGGATGGATTGTTACGTGTTATAATCCTCCGCCAGTTATCTTATTGTCTCGTTGCGTGTAGGGAGTCATAGTTATTAGACTCGTAGTAATGTTTTAGTATTTTAATATTGTTTGCATTTTTATGTATTTACGGGTATGCCACCCGGGGTTCTATATATAGACCCTTCTCTTGTATTTGGAATTAGGCAATGAAATATGAAAGTTCTCTTCTCTCTCTAAATTCCTCTCTCTCTCTCTCTCTAAGCTCTTCTCTCCTTCCTCCACCCTCTAGGGTTTCTTCCTCTCTCATCCCCTCCTCCACCATTCTAGGGCTTGCCCTTTGTATCTCCGCCTCCAACAACCTGGCAACGAACCAAGTCCATAACAAAGACCTGCCGGTCCACAGCCATAACAAGGTAAGCATCAAAACTTGTATTCTCTCAGAACAAAAATAATAATAATAATAATAACAGCAGCTGAACTAATCACCAATAGAAGAATGACATATTGGTATGGAGAAAACCATAGAAGGAAGAACCATGAAGAAGAACCAGACAATGCAGAAAAGGAGACAATGCAAAAAAGGAGACGAAGAGGAAAAAAGACCCATGGGACTCAATAGGAAGCAATTGCCAAGTAAATACACCAATTCAGTTTTTTTTTTCCAGAATAGCAGCCGAGCAATCTACTAAGATAGAAGAGCAATATAAGTGGTGGGGAGAAAATTTCGAAAAGCAGAAGCAGGAAGAAGCACAAGATGAAGAACGAGAGGAAGTGAAGGAAGGAGACTCTCTGGACTCACAGTCTAAGTTTCACCAGGTAATATCGTTATTAAGAAAATAAACTTCATGATACAAAAAGAACATGACTAATGGGAATATAAATAAATAAATCACCAGCCAAAAGAAAAGCTGGCCAATGTGAAAAAAAAAACAGCCAACCTAAATTAATCACAGGAAAAATCACTAACACCAAATAAAGTACCCAAAGGAGTAGAAATCAAATAAATAAAACATATATCCCGAGCCCCGAGTACACAAATATAATCAAGCTTTTACCAAATCTAAAGTTCCAAATAAAGACAGTCCTAAGTAAGCCAAATCATTGGGCATATACTACTCGATTTATATAACTATAAATATAACCATAACAATAAATAGACATTCAACATAAAATAAATAATCAAACATAAAAGATAAAATATCAAAGTAAAGAAGCATGTTTACATCATTAGTTGTGCAGACTAGTCCAATGGTAGCAAGATAAGAGATTTTCCCCAAATTTTCAAGCAGTATATTTTCAACTAAAATAGGTTTAGGAACCTTTAGGTGGATTGAGGGCAAAAATGGTAATGAGATGGATTGAGGGGAAAATAAAAGTTTGGGCCAATCCAGTGCATTCAGCGAAAATTTTGTTTCCTTTGATTTGATCCAAATAGCATTTTCTGTATTTACTTTACCATTTTCCATTGAAATACTTGCCTCGTATCGATAATCCTTCTCCACAATACCAACTGTGGCTCCAGGATGACGCGCTCCAACAAGCATAAATGCGCAAATCCATATCAACTTCTCCAACATTTGTTTTTGGAAAGCTTCCTTCTGGAGGACCTGAATCCAATAAAATGTATTGTAATATCTGCATAGGTTACTGTACAAGACAGTGAAAAGAACTTTAATTTCCCACAATTTAAAATTGAACAGGTAAGTTCCAGTTACAAATTAAAAACTGTCGAATGTGAATAGTTTGTTAGAACTATTGTAGTAGTAGTAGTGGTAGACAGTATTGCATATGAATCGAACACTGATTCTAACCTTCAAATATCTGGGTACTAGAGTGAATTGGGAACTCTACATCACAGAAATATCTGTTTCTACTCCAAAACACATTTCCCCTTAAGTAGGGATGTGTATCCTTTACGTTAACATTACAATTGAAATTAAAGGAAAGAGAGAAGAAGGCCTTGTTATTTTTTTAATCAATTCTCCATTCTTTGTATCTCAACTCTCTGGCTCATTGTTACCGCCACCGTGCATCGCCGACCCACTTCCCCATCCCGAGACGCCTAATCCTCATTCTTTCTATAGAAATGTGTCATCTTCTACTTCACGAGCATATGATTCAGATTTATTGTTATGTTATCTTTTTTACATGTTCGTTCCATATTTCTTTAAGAAGACCAATGACGAAATTTTGTTGGGAGATAAAGATCTCTCTCCTAGAATGTTCAAGATTATTTTATAGGAAGCACTTCAACTCTTCTAATTCCCTAAACCAATTTCCCTATATCTTAACCAAAACGCAGAAAGGATTTTGAGTATAGTAGGTGAAGCACCAACAGATGCATATTCAGATACATCGGTTTGTTGTGGAGTTAAGGAAGAAATCTAAGGAAGTGTTGGAAAATAAGATCGAGGAAGAAGGCATGCTCTCAAGTCATGGTGGCAAGAATGCGGAGCGTCGAAATTCTTACTTGGCGCAGGAGAGGTGGTATTCAATGCCTACAATGCTGAATGGCGCTATTTTAGCATCTTTTTCTTGGGCCGACAAGTCCCGGTTCAATTTTAGAGCATTTAAGATTTGTTTTATGAAGAATTATAATGTTGTTTTGAAATAAAATCTTGGGAGCCTATATGGGATAGCTTGCAATTTATGTTTTGTTCATTCATTAAGAAGCCGCTGCAATAGGAGAAGCAACTTCGACGATAGTTCGCAGAAGCGAGCCAATGGGCTGCACTAGGAGAAGGCTAGGGGTGCAAACGAGTCGAGTTTGACAAAATTTCCAAGCTCGAGCTAACCATTTCGAGCTTGAGCTCGAACTTGACGAGCTCATTTTGCTAGGCTCGAGCTCAAGGCCTACTTATTTCACGAGCTTTTCCAGCTCATGAGCCTTCTTTTTCTTCATATTTAAAAAAACAATTTAAACGCACAAATAAAAAGCTCACGAGACGGCTCGCGAGCTGATGAACAACAATATATGAGCTTGAACTCAGATCGTAATCGAGCTCGAGCTTGTCGAGCTCAAGCTCCACACACTCGAGCTCGAGCTTTTTTCGAGCCGGCTCAACTCAACTTCGACCGCGAAGGTTTTCTCCCCCCCCCCCCCCCCCCCCCCTCCCTCTTTGCTCTTATCAATCGATGTGCCCCAATCGTAGCTAGCGCTCTTACCCGTGGAAGTAGTGGGGCAACCTTATCTTCCTCCGGTGACAAACCTATATCTCCTTTCCGCCCTAATTTTCTCCCGGGTTCTTGCATGTTTGCAGTCCATATTTTGTGATTGTTATTGGAGCAGTTTTTTAGCGCCGTCTGTAGCTTCGAAGCAGACTTCTATTAAGGATTTAAGGTGAATTTAATTCTGAAGCTGTGCTACTATTTCATTTGTTTGTGGTTACATAATGTCATATTGGGCACTCAAAGTTGATGATTTTACTGGACAGGAATGTAGAGGGGTTGCTCGAAACATCCGGAGGAAGTCTAAGTGGAACTGTCTCTCCGTTGCCTCCAGCTAGGTATATATAGTAGAATACCTAGGGTTTCCACACGCATAGCCCCCGAGCTCGTTATTCGTCCGAATATACACTTACAATCTCCTCCTATATTCGTGACAAATAACGTAACGTTTCGGGGTGCTGGAGAGTAGACAAAATAATAAACAAACTAAACAAAGCATTTAAGATAAATCATACTAATCAACATATGAAAAGGTTTTTGCCTAAACGGCAAGTCATAAAACCACAGATTCTATCCCAAAAAAAATATAGTCTGAATAATTATTACAAAACATAACATGAAATAAAACGTTTGATGATTCTACTCGTCTAGTAGATCATCGTCATCCATGTCCATGTCTACATCTCCTCCATAATCTCCACTGTAGCCTGCAAGAAATTTCACGAGTCAGACTCTATGAATTCATAATCATATGCAGTAACGTTTAAAGTAAACTAGCTCTTACTAAATGAGCTTAGCACTTCTAGCAACGGTGAAGTAACTCTGTCAGCATCTCATCCAGTCTAACTAGGACTAGTCTCGTTATCTTACTCATTACTGATCACTATGTGCCTCACCAACACATGTGGGCACACATCACGTGCAACATTATCAAATGTGGAATAATGTGTTGTGACCAATAATGTTTAGATTAACATTTACAACGACTTTCAATTTCCAGTTGAATAACTCTTGAATCAACTTACAATGAGAAAGTTGCTTGATTATCAAATGTGGAATAACCGGCACCAGACCATCTTGGGTTTTCATCAAGAAGTTATTTGGGTTTTCAGTCTGTTTTTAGATGCTTGAATGTTGCGACTAGGTTCTCACTGTTAAAACATAAACTGCGGAGGAAAGTTTCATATTTCTATGAACTTTAATCTCATTTCCCCCGATGTTTTGATTGTGAGAGCTCTATTCAATCCTTTGGTCAAAGGGTCTGCAACATTATCTTTCGATCTCACATCAATAAGGGACATAATCCCTTGACTTGTGAGAGAGGTCAACCAGGATTGTTTCAGCCTGAGATGCCTTCTTTTGCCATTGAACAAAGTGTTCGTAGCAATCGTTTTAGTAGCCTGATTGTCGCAGTAAACCGCAACAGAACTCATTTTCAGGCTCGACAAAGGAATGTCCATCACCAAATCTCTCAGCCATTCGGCTTCTTCTCCTGCTGACGCAAGAGCGTAGAGTTCGGATTCCATAGAAGAGAAAGCAATACAGGATTGCCTCTTGGACTTCCAGGCTACAGCTGCTCCTCCTAGTGTAAACACAAAACCACTAGTGGACTTGCTGTCGTTTAATTCTGAGCACCATGATGCATCAGAATAACCTTCAAGAACTGAAGGCTGACCAGTGTAAACTAAAGCATACTTTTGAGTGTGCTTTAAGTATCGCATGAGCCTACCCAAGGCGTTCCAATGGTCTTTACTCAGATTACTAGTGAATCTGCACAACATGCCGACCGTAAAGGCTATGTCAGGTCTAGTGCAGACCATGGCATACATGAGGCTACCAAGCAGTTTAGAATAATCTAACTGTCTAACCATAGCTCCTTCATTGGGCTTTAGGCGGTTAGTGTAGTCGTATGGTGTCTCAGATGCGCTACTGGCACTGTATCCCCACGTGTCCAACAAGGACTTTATGTAGTGGCTTTGACTTAGGGAAATACCATTTTTCCCAAAGCTCACTTGCATGCCTAGTATAGTGTTAGCTACACCTAGGTCTTTAATGCTAAATTCTTTTATGAGATCTGACTTAACGTCATCCACTTCGGATTGATCAGACCCCAGAATAAGCATATCATCCACGTACAAGCATATTATGACGACTTTATCCGATCTATTACGTATGTAAAGACATTTATCCGAAAGACTCGACATGAATCTCATGTTCTTTACACTATAGTCGAACTTCTCATGCCATAATTTCGGTGCTTGCTTTAGTCCGTATAAAGACTTAAGAAGTTTACAGACTTTCGTTTCGTGACCGTCTACAATGAAACCTTCAGGTTGACTCATGTAGATCTCTTCGTTCAGATCTCCGTTCAAGAACACAGTCTTAACATCCAACTGATGAACAACAAAGTGTTCAATAGATGCAATAGCAAGGAGAACCCGAATGGTTGCCAAGTGACACACGGGTGAGTAGACATCAAAGTAATCTACTCCGCTTACTTGTGTGAAACCTTTAGCCACCAGGCGTGCTTTATACTTAGCTACGCTACCATCAGGATTCAATTTCTTTTTCAGAACCCACTTACACCTTACGGTTTTAGCCCCTATTGGCTTATCAACCAACGTCCAGGTGTTATTCTGAAGAAGAGAACTCATCTCTTCATCTATAGCTTCTTTCCAGAGTAGTCAATCCCTGGATCTCATCGCTTCCTTATAGGTGGATGGATCGGCCTCAACGTGGTAGGTCACAAAGTCACTACCGAAGGTTCGTGGAATTCGCACTCTCACAGAAGTTCTCCTAGACTCTAGGCCAGAGTTATCTACCGGAACGGAATAGGAGGTGCTCGGTACTGAAGTAGGATCTTCTTCAGTAATAGTTACTTGCATACCTGGGATTGTTAAGTTCTTATCTTTGAGGAACTTATCCTCGAAGAACACCGCATCCCTAGATTCTATTATGATATTATTAGAAATATCAAGGAACCTATCTGCAGCACTATCCTCAGCACAACCTAAGTAGACACAAGTATTGGTCCTAGGTCTAACTTTAGGCCTTCTAGGGTCAGGAACCCTGACATAGGCTATACAACCCCAAGTCTTAAGTCGAGTAAACGACGGGGGTCTCTTAAACCAAAGTTCGTAGGGAGTAACCTCTAACTTAGCATGAGGGACTTTATTCAGAATGTGATTCGCGGTCAAGACTGCTTCACCCCAATAAGCGGAAGGCATGCCTGCAGTGAGCAGCATAGAGTTCAACATCTCTGTTAACGTTCTATTCTTGCGCTCGGCTATGCCGTTAGATTGGGGGGAGTAAGGAGCAGTGGTTTCTGCTATGATGCCCTGTGAAACAAGGAAGCATCTGAAATCACTGGACATATATTCTCCTCCTCTATCACTCCTAAAACGTTTTATTTTCATGCTTAGTTGATTTTCTACCCTGGTTTTGAAAAGACAAACTTTTCAAACGCTTCATCTTTAGTTTTAAGCAACGAGATATGACAGAATCTCGTGCAGTCATCTATGAACGTGATCATATACTTCCTCCCACCTCTGGTGACAAAACTTTTAAAGTCACAAATATCGGAATGTATAAGCTCAAGAGATGTTGTGCTCCTAGTAACCGTCCCAAAAGGTTTCCTAGTGATCTTAGTCTGAGCGCACACTTCGCATTTTTCAAGTGGAGACTTAGTGTCTAATGTGATCTTGTGAGTTCTAGCTACTTGGAACATTTTCCTGTAGTTTACGCAAGAAGATGCAGGTTGGTCGTTCAGACCAACCTGCATCTTCTTGCGATACATTTCCGTTTTGAAATTGTACCACGAGGAGGGCAATTTATACACAATCGTGCCCGCAACAAAACTTTCGGGCAGACTGATGGACTCACTATGCAAAGAATCAATTAAAATTTCAAACTCTGATACCTGAGGGAGAATGGCTTTCTCCTCGTCGAAGCTGAAAGAGTGGAACTTGTCCACTAGGTGCGTCTTGGACATGTCCTCCTCCTTCCTGAAGTGCTCCTGCAGTGCATCCCAGATCTCCTTTGCAGTGCTCATCTTCATGTAGGTCTGGGCCAGGCTGGGAGACAAACAGTTGAGCAGGTAGTCCCTGCAGAAGTCTTCATCTGAAAACCATTGGGCCTCATCAGCAGTCCCAACGACCTCAGCGCCATCGGACTGAACTGTGTAGTACACGTTCAGAAACTTCATCCCGAACTGTGTGTTCAACTTCCAGGTGTTGAACTCAGTCGCCGTGAACTTCTCAAGCTTTAGCATCGGAACGGGGGTCGAGAAGTTGTTCCCCTTCATCATTGTGCTTGGAGACGGTGGCGGCGGGAAGAGGCGGAAGGCGGCTGAGAGGGATCTAGAGGTACTGGAGAACAGGGGCGCACGGGCACTGATGCTGAAGAGCGCACGGTCAGTGATCGTGCGTGAACTGCTGAGCGCACGATCAGTGGTCGTGCGGGAACTGGCTGCTGAAGAGCGCACGATCAGCGGTCGTGCACGAAGGGTCGAGCGCACGATCAGCGGTCGTGCGCGAACTCCTCTTTGGCTAGCAGCGGCTTCGTCTTCTTCACACGAGCGGCGGATCTAGGGCACGGCGACTGAGGCGTCGGCGGCAGATCTGGACAACGGGGGCAGCACACGGCAGATCTGGATCCGGCAACGGGAGGAGCAGCAGCAGGACCAGCGGGCGCGAGCGAGCGGCGAGAGCTTCCTCTTGCGCGAAAGCAGCGGCAGCAGGAGCTTCTCCTTCACGAGCGGCGATCGGCGGAGAACCAGAGACCGGAAGCGCGGCTGCGGGGAAGAACTGGATCGCGTTCTCCTACTACCTCCTTTTGCGAACGACGACGAACCGATGTCGATCGCAAGAGCTTTGCGAGAGCAGCAGACGGACGAGAGGCAGCAACAGCGACGTCCTTCACGCACGGCGACGACGAAGAACCAGCGACAAGATCGCGCTTCGCGTGAGCAGGCGGCGGCTGCAGGGCGCGATCGAGAGCTTCGACGCGGACGACGGGAGCGAACCCTAAGGCGTTGTTTCGAGAATGTAGAGGGGTTGCTCGAAACATCCGGAGGAAGTCTAAGTGGAACTGTCTCTCCGTTGCCTCCAGCTAGGTATATATAGTAGAATACCTAGGGTTTCCACACGCATAGCCCCCGAGCTCGTTATTCGTCCGAATATACACTTACAAGGAATTCTCTTGAGCGCTAGAAATAGCTTGGAAACTGATATGGGGGTGTTCATCCTCTGTTTTCTTTTACCCAATTTTCTGGACAGATTCTATTGAAATTGTCTGCCAACTCCTTCTAGATCCAAATCCAAGCAGAGTCAATAGACATCTAAAATCATCTTATCATTTCCACAGTTCATCTTTGCTATTACTAATCAATTGCTTAAGCATGCGAGGAAATGTAAGATTCAGATACCTTGCAAGAGAGACCGGCTCTATGCAATCGTGCGGCCACCGCAGAATCCCATTTCCCAAACGCAGCGGTCAATCCATCAGGATCCGTGTCAGTCTTGCCATCCACAGGAGGCTCTCCAAGCTTGGACACCGCAAAATAAGCCAGAACTTGGCTTGAATCTCCAAGACCTCGACTCTCAAACCAAGGATCAAGCATTCCATTCTGGAAAAATACCAAATCTGCTACAAAATTACAACACTCATCACGCTGCAAAGGAAGAGAAACTAGAGTTTGGGCATGGAATTAGGGTACCGCTCCAGCGAGAGGAAGGGGTAGCCTCGAGAACGGCGTCGAGATCGTCGTTCCTGGTGCACACGAAGATGGGGCCTTCGATGTCGGCGGAGACATTCTGCCCGCGACCAACGAGGACATCGCGGCCGTCTCCCATATCTTGGAGAGCCCTACCAACCCTCCCGCCGCCAACAATGATCGCCGGCGTGATGGTGGTGGTGGTTGTGGTGGTTGACATCGTGCTGGAAGAACTGAAGCAGATGCTACTGCGACGGGTGGAGGAGACTGTGGAGAAGAGGCGGGAGCAGCGGCAGGGGCAGAGGGTGACTAGACTAGCCATGTCGGACGGCAACCGGGAGAGACATTGGGCCGGCGGTTGGAAAGCCCTTCTAATTATTCCGTTAAATTCGAGCCACCCGATCGGGCGCGCGAATTATCTCCAAACACATTAACACAACGATCACAAATATATATAAATTAAATAAATTATTCATATATTATTCATATAGTTAAAAAAAAGTAAGTTATTCATATATTATTAATTTTTTATTATTAATTCTATAAATTAAATTAATTGATTTTCATCGTTACTTTTCAAATCAACTTTAATAAAGTTGGCATGCCTAATGATAGCTTATCATAGTAGATATATGACCTCAACTTAAAACTTTTTCGATTTTATGAATTTTCATAATTACTTTTAATCTGAGAATATTAGGTAATTACTTAAATAGACATTATATTTTATTTTATTTTAAAATAGATTGTACTATATGTTAAGTCATTAGATGAAAACGAAAATGGTATATTTGACAATTTTGAATGTTTCATCAAAGTCAAAATTTTCCTTTAAATAATATATATATATATATTAAAACAGCTTAAGATGATAAAATCTGGTCCGTCCAAGTAAATTGGAGGTATTGTCGCGGCAACACGAGGGGAAACTATGAATCACACATGCGCTCACGCATCACATCAGATTCGGATTTGGAATTTGAGATTTAAGATTTTGGAGAATAATTGAATTGAATTGTATTTTTTTTACAAGATAGCATTGTCTTTTGAAAGTTGCGTCGAATAACATTGTGCACATAGTTGCGTCGAACACTATTCTGCGCATAGTTGCGTCGAATAGTATTCTGTGCATAGTTGCGTCGAATACTATTATGCACATAGTTGCCTCGAATTTTATTCTGCGCATAGTTGCCTCGAATTCTATTCTGCGCATAGTTGCATTGAATTCTATTCTGCGCATAGTTGCATCGAATTCTATTCTGCGCATAGTTGCATCGAATTCTATTATGCACATTGTTGAATCTAATTCTTCCTGAGCCAACTTCTCTGCTATTCGCAGACATGCGTCGACTTCTCTGTTATTCGCAGACATGCATCAATTTCAACCTGCGTAGACTTCTCTTTTGTTCACAAACCACGTGCGTAACTTCTCTGCATGCGTTTTCTCTGTGTGTTTTGCTTGCTTCTACCTTAATTACTTTATATTGGAAATATAACAAAATATATTTTACTTATTATAACGATTGTACATTGAATACATGATTACTTCTTGCGGTTTTGTTGAGACTCTTATGTATAAGTTTTCTGAGAACTAAATGTGCACGCTTTTCACAATCTCTTTCGTCTTTGGTTTTCACTCTTTTGTGATGCAACTTTTTTGACGTTTGCTTCATCAAGTGAGAGTTCGGGTGTTTTGTGCTTCTTCTTTGAAACGTGCATGTAAACCACCTATAGAAGGTGACAAAATAATGTGGTTCAGTTTAACATGAGTTCAGTTGAACCAAAGAGGACAATATCTTTAATATTATGGGTCGGGTGTTACAAATATATCAAAGCTAGACCTCCTTCAATACGATATGCGGTTCAGAGATGAACCGAGCGGAAGTTGGTGGGGCTAGTAATAGCCCAAGCTCCTGATCGATTACTATGATTGGTGATCACCATGGATGATGAATACCTAAGGTTATGGAAAACCATAGATGATGGATGCATGTGCTTGGTGATAACCATGAATGATGAATACAATTAAAAAATGAATTGAAATTACACATCAGAATGAGAGCAAAAATTAACGGACTTAAGTAATAATTCAGAACCTTAAATAGCAAAGACGTTTTTGGAGCAGTTTGTGTTAACGCATTAACTATTATGTCCGCGTGTCCGAACCGACACGATATGTCTTAACGGGTTGCGTGTCGACCTAGGGCTCCGCCCTAAGCTGGAGATACTATAAATACGCATTCCAAACTCGATGTCGTATTGTAGAATATCTTGAGCACCTCTAACCCTAACATTCTCAAGATGCGCCGATTAGGGTTCCGTTCACGATTTTCTTCCGCTGCGCCGTTCTTGTGCTTCTCCCGATCGCGAGTGCGTAAGATTTTGCTCGCCGATTTGCGAGAGTTTTTCCAGTTTTCTCGTTCTCATTTGCTGGGAGGAGAAGGGATTCGGCCTCCTGCACCTCCATCGACGCCTCTTGTGATCCCGTTTCCTTCATCGACGCTTCCTTGTCGCTAGATATGAAAGGAGGAGAAACCTCTGCTCGCCGGTGAAGTTCGCTGCTCCTCGCGGTTTCTTGTGCAGCGTGATCGCGGAGGGTTTTTCTTTTCGTTCGTGCCTTAGATCGGTCACCGGATCTACGTTTCCACCGCAAGATCTGGTCCAGATCGACAATTGTAGATCTCTTTAGGGGTTGCAGCACCGCCGGAAAGACAGATCGGAAGAAGATCTCGCCGCCACTCATCGACCCGTGCCTGACAAGGGATCGCCGGATCGCCGGAGAAGCATCATCCGTGCTGCTCTGGTTTCAGATCTAGAGAAATCGAGGGACCGTATCATTCTCCCTTCAAGCTCCGATCACTGTTGCTCCTTCATTGGTCTGCATCTTCCGTTTTCTGCATCTATATCGATCGCAAGGGAGGAAGTCGCAGATCTCCGCTGTATCCAATCCGGCCTCTGTTCTGGTCAAGAAGTGTGGAGGATAAAGTAGAAAACTGAGGTCAGAGATAAAGTAGAAAACTGCAATGGAGAAGAGACTGAAGTCAAGCATGCTGGGACAGCACATCTGGTCCTCTCTTCAGGTAAAACTTTAACTTTATTACATGTTAGAGTAGTTCCTAGTTTAACTAAAAACTTAATTTCTATTAGTTTGTTAGATAAAGCAGGAATGTCCTTCACAACCTCTAGCGGTAGAATAACTTTAATTGTTAATTCTCATTACTATGGTTGTGCGTATTTGATCAACGGAATGTATAGACTTAGCCTTAATAATGATAGCATAAACCAAGTGAGTTCAAACTTAATAGATCCTAAATTGTTACATAACAGACTAGGACATGTGAACTACAGGAAAATGCGAGATCTAGCTAACAGTCATAACATCCCCTTAGATCTTTCTATTCGATTTGATAAATGTGAGGTGTGTGCACAAACTAAGATCACTAGAAAACCGTTTAAGTCTGTTTCTAGGAGTACACAACTTCCTGATTTGATACATTCAGACCTCTGTGATTTTAAAAGTCATGCCACTAGAGGGGGAAGGAAGTATCTCATCACGTTCATTGACGATTGTTCCAGATACTGTCATGTCTATTTATTGAAATCGAAAGATGAAGCTTTTGAGATCTTCAAGATCTTCAAATCCCGGGTTGAAAATCAATTAAACCTGAAGATTAAGCGTTTTAGAAGTGATCGAGGAGGAGAGTACACTGCAACAGGGTTTCAAGATTTTTGTGCCTCTGCGGGTATAGTCCTAGAAACCACTGCTCCTTACTCACCCGTCTAACGGTATTGCTGAGCGAAAGAATAGAACATTAACATAAATGTTGAATTCTATATTCCTTACTGCTGGCATGCCTAATTCTTTTTGGGGAGAAGCAGTCCGAACTGCTAATCACATTCTGAATAGATTGCCTCATGCTAAGCTCACCTCCACTCCGTATGAGCTGTGGCATGGCCATCCTTGTAGATTTGACACTCTAAAGACATGGGATGTATTGCTTACGTTAGGATACAAGACCTTAAGAGACCTAAGGTGGGACCTAGAACAACAACTTGTGTATATCTAGGTAGTGCATAAGATAGTGCAACGGATAGGTTTCTAGATCTGTCCACCAATACTGTGATAGAATCTAGGGATGTTATTTTCTTTGAAAATAAATTTATCAAAGATCATGGTTTAACCGTCTCCGGGTCTACTGAGATGATTTCTGAATCTCCTGTAGCACCTGAAGCTGGCCCCTCTGGCACTGCTTCCCAACTTGTAGAGTACAATCTTATCCCTGTAAGAGTATCTACAAGAGATAGAGTCCCTAAGAATTTTGGTGAAAATTTTGTCGCCTACCACTTAGAGGATGATCCATTTTCCTACCAGGAAGCAATGCGATCTAGAGATTCTTTAATGTGGGCAGAAGCCATAGATGATGAAATGGACTCGCTGCTACGGAATAACACCTGGCATCTAGTGGACCTCCCTAAAGGAGCCAAAGTACTTGGATGCAAGTGGGTGCTGAAGAAGAAATTGCACAGTGATGGGTCTATAGCGAGATACAAAGCGCGTCTAGTCGCTAAAGGCTATAAGCAACAAGGGGGAATTGACTACTTTGACGTCTATTCACCTGTGTGTCACCTATCCACGATTAGAATTCTTCTCGCCTTGGCCTCTATCGAGAACTTCATAGTTCATCAGATGGATGTGAAGACAGCCTTCTTGAATGGAGAACTCGATGAAGAGATCTACATGGCACAACCTGAAGGTTATGTCCATCCAGATCTAAAAGACAAAGTGTGCAAATTAGACAAATCCATCTATGGGCTTAAACAAGCGCCCAAGATGTGGCACATGAAGTTTGACAAAGTGGTAAAAAGTTTTGGCTTTCAGTCTAGTCTTTTTAGACAAATGTCTTTACCACCGCTCCATGTCAAATAAAACAGTCATCATATGTCTATATGTGGATGACACGTTGATCCTGGGTTCATATCTTGTTACAGTAAAGGATATCAAATCCACACTAGCAAAAGAATTTGATATGAAGGACCTCGGTCCAGTCGATACCCTGTTAGGTATGAAGGTTAGAGTTGAAAATGGTAGAGTTACTCTTAGTCAGGCTCATTACATTGAACAACTTCTTTCGACCTGGGGATACAAAAACTGTAGGCATGTAGAGACACCTTTCGATCATAATGTAAGATTGAGTCCAAATGTTGGAACAAGCATTGATCAAGTCAAATATTCCAAAATTATTGGTAGTCTCATGTACGCCACAAGCTATACTCGACCAGACATTGCCTTCTCTATTAGCATGCTGAGTCTCTTTACTAGTAGTCCGAGCAAAGAGCATTGGGATGCTCTCGATAGGCTGATGAAATACCTGTCAGGTACTAAGAATCACGCCCTGTGCTACACTGGTTACCCACCTACTGTGGATGGATATTCTGATGCCTCGTGGTGTTCAGAAGTCAGTAACAGCAAATCTACCAGTGGTTACATACATATTCACTCTAGGTGGAGCTGTCATCACTTGGAAATCCAAAAGACAGACCTGTATAGCATTGTCTTCTATGGAAGCCGAGTTGTTTGCCTTAGCTTCGGCTGGTGAAGAGGCAGACTGGATCAGGAATCTGATACTAGATATTCCCTTGTCTAGGTTACAAGTCAACTCACTGAGCTTGTATTGCGATAACCAAGCAGCATCCCAAGTTGTTAAAAATGCCCTCTACAATACTAAGAGGAGACATGTACGACTGAGACACGCTCTACTAAACTATCTAAAAGAACAAGGAATTATCTCTTTGGTCGACGTGCGATCAAAAGATAATCTAGCTGATCCATTGACGAAAGGAATGCTCAAAGACCGGTTAATCAAAACAGTGGGGGAAATGGGACTACAGGCGATTTAGATCACCTTAGCCTACATCGATGTTTGATTTTCCCTGATTTCCTTTGTCAAAGCAAGCATGTTGTGCTCCGTTGATGTTTTGGTTGCTGAGCACGAATCTGGTAAGTTATTTCATTCCAAATCTGATGATAATAACTTTACCTGGATTCGTCTTCTCTTACCTAAGAGGAGAGTGTTATTCCAAACTTGATAACACAATCTGATTCGGTTTGACTCTTCTTTAGTTAAGGGGTTTTCATTCCAAACTTGATGATCTCCACTTAACTTTAGAAGAACAGTAACCCGGACATTCCACATTGGAACACAGATATCGCTGCGGTGTCCAGAAGTCTATTTATCGTCTCGTTGGAAACCGATATTAGATTCTGAGGTTGAACCTATAATACTATAAATACTCCTTCAAACTTAATTATTAAGTACTACGTTCCCTTTGTTGAACTAGATACTTGTACATTTTCAAAGCATGAATTCATTTCTAATCAGTTTTTGCAGGTGTTGGACGCGGTTGTGTACTGTTCACGATCCGGTTGAACTTACACAAACCACCCTCATCGTCGTCGGGTTTACCGCGAACATAGGAGGAGATTGTTAACGCATTAACTATTATGTTCGCGTGTCCGAACCGACACGATATGTCTTAACGGGTTGCGTGTCGACCTATGGCTCCGCCCTAAGCTGGAGATACTATAAATACGCATTCCAAACTCGATGGCGTATTGTAGAATATCTTGAGCACCTCTAACCCTAACAGTTTGTAGAGTTGTGTTGGAAAAAAAAACAGCAGTTAAGCTTAGTAAAAATAACCTCTTCGGAAGTTACTCTTTTGCCACCTATGGAAGAGGACAAAATATTGCAATTCAACTTAATATGAGTTGGGTTGAACCACGGTAGATAATGCCTTTGATATTATGGTTCGGGTTGTTACACAACTACGTACTTAACAACAAGATTGCAATCGCTGAGTTTGTGACTGTCATAACATTCACCGAAGTGTGCAATATTACATGTTTTTGTGAATAGGTATAACGTTTCACATGTAATATGCTAGTCAATCGCGATGAAGTATTAAGCGACCGATCTGGTTTTACTACTAAATCTTAGAGTTTCATCATCAAAAGCAACCTCACCATGATCCCAATATGAGCTACTAATGTTATAAATATTAAAATTTGTTAGCCAAATATTTTAGAAAAAAAAAATTTGGTACGTTTTTCCCACCTAGTTTTAGGTGGGAGGAACAATACAGCCGTATGATCTGGTATCCTACAGTGCAGTATTCTAAAAGTACTGTCATTATATTGTCAATATTTCGATCAATCATGTTGTTTTTGCAAGAACCACCGGTTTGATGCTCGCGAGCACCGTGATCTTAGGTGGGAGAACGAACCCAAAAATATCTCAATATTTTAAGTATGCAAGATTCTAGCCGTTTTGTCACGGCTAATGTTTTCATTCATCAACAGTTCTGATGCCCTATTATCCTCGAGAGCAATAGAAGGAGTCTTCTCTCTCGTAGCCTTATAGACTTGGAATATTCGTAGTCCTCTTCGTCTGTTTTCATGGATTTAGGTGCGCTTCTACTTTAACTTCCTTCTCGATCATTTGTAAAACTAAGATTTTAACTCAACCTTAGCGCAAAATAAAAAATCAAATGTTGCAATTTGATTAATATTCTCACGAGTCAGTAGAGTGGGTTATCTTAGTTAATGAGAATCAAGTGTTGAGCTACACGATGTCATGAGATTCTGTTGAGCGTGAGGTCGAGTCCTTCTCTCTGTTACATCAGAAAAATTCTCCAAGTCGGAAGTCATGTAACATGCTTCGTCACTTCTAAAATTCCATCAAATACGAGGTTGAGCTATTGGCTTGTCACAAAGTTCGGTTAAATCTAGAGTCGAGCTGCTGGCTCAATTAAAAATTTTCTGTAAATTCTAAGCTCAAGTTGAAGGCGCCACCTATCAAAAAATTCATTCAAATCTATCGTAAAATTCTTTCGGTATCGCATTTTTCAGACAATCTCGAGTTCTACATGATGTAGAATTTGTTAAGATTTCCGGAGATCTTATAAATTTGAACCCGGATCTTGAACCATTTCATATTCTTTATTACTAATCCTCTATTAGAATTTGTAGGCAAAAAAAAATCTTGATACTCTCTAGAGCTTTTTTGATTACTTGAATAACATCCAACAAACCAACAACTTTGTCATGGAGGAATTTTTTTGTACCTAATTAACGCGGGCCCACTAATATGGCCAAAAAAGGGCGATCACAATGGCATCTAGAAAAATGAATGTTTTCTGACCTAGCAAAAAAATTTTTTGAATTTGCCCAATTTCAATTATGATGTTTGGTTGAATGCATGAATTCTGTCATTGGAATTAGAATTAGTAATTCCGCTTTTCTGCTGCATGTTAGAATTCAATTGATGAAATTGAAATTTAAAAAATTAAAACAGTGACAGAATTGAAATATCACGCCACAATATCAATCTTGCAAATATCAACATCTAAAATAATAAACGCACGCGCACGCAAAGATAGATCACCATCATTAAAGTTCAAAAATAAGGGTAATGATAATCATACCTCTACAATGGTTATTTGTACCCTTTTATTTTATTTTATAAAAGAAGCATTAATAAAGTCTCCAAAAACTAGGCTCTGTTCGTTTCGCGGGTTTTGAGAGGATGGAATTGGTTTTGGGTATATCAAAACCAATATTTGTGTTCGTTTCGTGTGTTTAGAGGATGAAATTGATCCTATCGGTTTTGGGAGAAAGGTTTTGAAGCAAAATCAATTATGCTGTTCGTTTGGCCCTTTTTATGGACGGGATTGGCTTTTGCCCAAAACCCATAGGTTTTGAAGCTTTAGAAATATGCCTACGCCCAAAACCTACCAAATTTGGTGGGTTTTCCTTCATGTAAAGACAAATTTATTTTGGACCCTAGTAATGCTTATCCGCAAATTTATTTTTCAAATTTTATTTTTCAAAATCTTCATACAAAACCATAGGTGCAAACGAATTGACCAAAACCAAAACCTACAAAATTTTGGTTTTTGACCAAAACCAAAACCCTCCGTGTAAAACCCGCGTAACGAACGCAGCCAACATAGTAAATGTACCCACTCCTCCCTCACGCTGTATATATGTTCTCCATATATTTTGATAGATATTTAAATAGTAAACTGCATTGAGAATCGAATTCCTTACCTTTGGACTCTGGCCCTCCGCAAGGTCGCTAAATATCTCAATTTTTTTCCTACAACAAAATTAGACGGCAGAAATTAGTTAGAAAAAGTGAAAAACAATATTTAAAAATGAAGATAATTAACCTTTCATATCACAATATTAATGTTTTAATAGATTTTTTTTGGATAATGTATATACAACGAGGGATAAATAAGATTCAAATGACCTGAGGATATGGATCACATTAGAAAAAGATTTTATTGGAATGCTTTCGTCTCCAATTCTTCATTCTTTATCAATTCCGATAGTGATGGCGGGGATGGCGGCGACGGCGGTGATGGCGGCGACGGCGGCGAGGCCGCGACGGCGGCGACAGTTATGTCTCGGGTAGTTACGGCGTTAGCGGGGGATCTTTGGATAACCGCCTCCTCATGGATGGGGTGGGGTTACCGCCTCTAAGGAGACCACATCAATTTGGATGAATTAAAACGTAAGGTACGCACCGGTTAATATAAATAATTATGATTATTATTGAGTTGATCTTTGTTAACTGTTGTTTTCTTCTCATTTATGTTTTTTTGAAGACGACTTCAATAAACGACGACTATTTGATATTATAGATCGAAAATATATTTAAATGTATTTTTTAAACTTTTTATTATTTTGGGAAAGATCCTACTTTTATCTCTAAATTCAATTTTTAAAAGAATTCATTTTGGGTACAAATAGGATTGTGGTGTATAATTATAATTTTGTGGAGTACGAATAAAAGTGGGTTACAAATAGCCAAATATGTTGTATGATTATCAACACTCAAAAAAATAAGCATGGAAATAGAAGCTCAGTAGACATCGAACGATATCTAAATTTGAAAACCCATCTAAAGTTCGACTGGTTTAATCGTTGTTCCGTGTGATTATTCTTGGAAAATTATATCCAGAAGGATGACTTTGGCTCTGTTTGGCGCGACGTTTTTGCTCAGATGAGTTTAGACAGAAACACTGTTACGCTCGACGACTCTACCGGATGCGGAGGATACGACTGTGCACGTCGACCAAAGGAGAAGACGGAAGAAGACCGGGCTGAACCATCCGGTTCAGCCCGCCAATATTAAATATAAGGAATTGGGGCTGAACCACACTTGTTCAGCCCCTATGGGGGCCGGCCGGCCCCCTTGGGCCCGGGTATTATATATACCCGGACCCCTCCCTCTTGATGGCTATGAAGATTATTATCAGGTATTCCTCTTCTAGCAAACTCTAGTTCCCTCTTCTCCCCTAGTCTCTCTAGCTTTCTCTCTATCCCTAGCATATTCATAACAATTGGTATCAGAGGATTCGTCCTCCCCATTTTTTTTTCCGGATCCCTCGCATCCAGCGCTCCATCTCTCGCGTCCGACATCGACATCAGCCCTCGACATCGACGATCCCGTCAAGCGCAGCCTTCCGACATCGCCGATCCCGCGCCGCTCTATGTCCAGCGCAGCCTTCCGACATCAACGATCCCGCAAGCGCAGCCTTCCAGCCCCGATCCAGCACCGCTCGACGTCCAGATCCTCCGCACGGCCAGATCCGCGACGTCCAGATCCAGCGCCGCTCGACGTCCAGATCCAACGACTCCAGCGCCTGCTGCTCCAGAGGCCGCCGCCTTCTACTCCAGCGGCCGCCGCTGCTGCTCCGGGGCCACCGCCGCTGCCGCCGCCTGCCTCCTGCCTCCTGCCTGCTCCCCCGGCTTCTGTTGCTCCAGCGCTTCCGGCGTCTGGTTCCGCTGCCATGGTGACACGCACCGAAGCCGAGAATGCACGCTTGGCCACCATCGAAGAGAACTACGTAGTGTTGTCGGACACGGTGGCGGCACTCGACGAACAAGTGAAATCCTCCCATAAAAATCTAGAGGATCGCTTGGACGCGCGCATGAAGGAGATCAAGAACTTACTCGTGCAAAATCTGAAAGGAAAATCCCACGCGGCGGAGGGATCCGAAACCGAAGTATCCTACCATCCCCCGGCGCAGAACGGCACAGGAATCGGAAGTGGAACGCAACAAGGTGCCAGATCCGGGTCTACGGGAGGCGGCATCCACGTATCGGGATCGGCGGCACCGAATGGGCCGTTCGGCGCTCAGTACGCTTGGAACGGACCGGGAATGCAGCCGGGTTCCTCGTGGCGGGGTCCAGGGCAGGGAGCAGCCCCTTTTCGACCTACTGGAGCGAATGCGACCCCACTCGGGGGTGTGGCAGGCATCCTACCGATGCCACCGCCATATGGAGGACCGGCGGACTATGGAAATGGCAACCCATGGGTTGGAGGGCAACAAGGAGGCTACGGTCTGGACCGGGGACGACCCGGGCCCGCAGTGGCTCCGGCACCACCATACCATCCAGCACCGGCAGAACACCGCCCATATATGCAGCCCAAATTGACACGAATGAACTTCCCTAAGTTCAAAGGAGGTGACGCCCTTGAGTGGATCCAGAAAGATGAACAGTTTTTCAAATACCAAGAGATTCCGGCGGGGCAGTGGGTTCAGTTGGCATCTTTCCACCTGGAAGAGGACGCCTATCAGTGGACAAAATGGTTTCTGAGGGGACGCGACTATGCACCCTGGGAGGAGTTTGTGGAGTCCTTCTCTGCTCGCTTCGGTCCTTTGGAGTACGAAGATGTTGAAGCCATGTTGCAGAAATTGCGGCAAAACGGGACCGTCACGGAGTACCGGACAAAGTTTGAACGGTTGGCCAATCGGGTCAATTGGGAGGAAAAAACGATGCTGAGCTGCTTTGTATCAGGATTGAAGGATCACCTGAGAGACGAGGTCCACGCCTACATGCCATGCAGTTTGAGTCATGCCATCAGCCTGGCCAGGATACAGGAGGAGCGATACAATCGGCAGAGGACTCGGACGACAGGTCGGGCACCTACGGCTGCAGATGTACCCAAGCAAGAACCACCTACCGGGGGCCGCCCTACGGTGACGAGGTTGACGTGGCAGGAGCTTCAGACCAGAAAGGACAAAGGGTTATGCTTCAACTGCGATGAGAAGTATACCCGCGGGCATGCTTGCCAAAAGGTCCAGGTATTCATGCTACAGGAGGAAGCGGAAGATGTTACTCACACTGCAGCGGAGGGAGAGTTGGTTTTTGACGACTTTGTCGTATCCCTCCAGGCCCTGAAGGGGGTACCCCATCTCCGACCTTACACTTGACTGGGAGGGTCGGCAGGGCGACGGTGATGATCTTGATGGACAGCGGGAGCACTCACAACTTCATCCAACCCGGTGTGACCCGGCAGACGGGGGGTGTCATAGATTGCAGCGCAGCGTTCCACGTCAGGGTGGCGGATGGACGTACACTGCAATGCGAGGGGGTGATGAAAGGGGTGGAGCTCCAGATGCAGGGATACACCGAGCATATTGATGTTTACTTATTGCCAATCCGGGGTTCTGACATGGTCTTGGGCGCACCGTGGCTGCAGCAACTTAAGCGGGTGACCTTCGATTGAGTTCAGATGACTATGGAGTTCAGCCGGCACGGGAAGGAGTACTGCTTGGAAGGCCTAAGTTCAGCCAGGATGGGACAGAGTACTGCGGGGAAGGAGCCGCGCGCTCACCGCCTCCAGCTTGAGGATAAGCTGGCCCTTGAAGGGGAAGGGAATGTTACGCTCGGCGACTCTACCGGATGCGGAGGATACGACTGTGCACGTCGACCAAAGGAGAAGACGGAAGAAGACCGGGCTGAACCATCCGGTTCAGCCCGCCAATATTAAATATAAGGAATTGGGGCTGAACCACACTGGTTCAGCCCCTATGGGGGCCGGCCGGCCCCCTTGGGCCCGGGTATTATATATACCCGGACCCCTCCCTCTTGATGGCTATGAAGATTATTATCAGGTATTCCTCTTCTAGCAAACCCTAGTTCCCTCTTCTCCCCTAGTCTCTCTAGCTTTCTCTCTATCCCTAGCATATTCATAACAAACACCACCGTCATAGATTGCATGTTTGGGCATGACAACGTCTGCGACCACCATCAAGAAAACAAAGCTAGTTTTTAACATAAAAGTGAATGAAGTTCACTAAGTGAGTTCGGACGTTCACGGACGACGATTCATAACCACTATGTTCATGACCGCTGCCGCACTGCCAAACAAACCTTTTAAACAAGAAAGAGAAGCCCATTGGGAATTAAGCACGTCAACAACTGCATTGCAATAAAGAAAGAGCAATGTTATACGTGGGCCTGTTTTGGCTGTATGCAAATCGCATTAAAAAAACTCATTTTCTTTTTTCAACATGCAGGCCATGAATGACGACCATCTCCGCTGCCGCCCGCGTCCATCTTTGTCGCCGCGATTCCGCAGCCGCTGGCGACCATCTCCGCCGCCTCCACCGGAGACCATCTCCCGCCTTCGTCGGCGACCATCTCCCGCCTCCGCCGGCGACCATCTCCGCCGGCGATTCCACCCGCGGCTAACATCTAAAGGGTTTCTTCTGTATTAAGAGCTTCATATTTGATGGCAAAATAAAAGCATTCCAGTTGCTGTAAGAAACAATGCCCAAAACCAATTTTGGGCATAAAATAATTGACCTATATATATTAAATTTTGTTAGGTTTATTATTTATAATATGTCCGTGCGTATCAGGACCGACTCGGAACGACCCAATGTGTTCCGTGTCACTATGGTTAAGGGCTCTACGCTAGAGATATTATATAAGACCATTCCACGTTTGATGAGCCTTAGTGGACTATCTTGAGCGGAGCCTCAACATTCTCAAGATACTGATTTTAGGTTTCCGCTCCCGTTTCTCCCGTCTCTCGTTTTTTCCGCCGCTCTCGGTTCTGAGTTTTTGCGATTCGTTCTTGGTGCCGCTTTCGATCGTGACTTCAGTTCACGCCGATGTTGCCGGTCGTGAAGAAGGATCTACGATCCACGTTCTCTATCGTGGTCGTGAGGAAGATCGCCGCACTGCACGACTTCCCTGTGAGGAAGATCGCGGCACTGCCTCTCCTCTCCAGATCCAAAGTCTCAGTTCTCGATTGGGTGTCGTTTTCTCCGCAGCTTCTCCGTCACCGCTGTTGCGCAGATCCGTACGCCGCCGCTGCCTGTTTAGGCTTCTCGCAAGGATCGTCTTCCCGGCCAGTTGAGGAAGATCTCGTCGCTCTCTCTTTGATTGCTCTGTTTGTGATCCGCAGAGGCTTGCTGACCTGGATCTGCGCTCTTTGTCGTCCGTCTGTGTGGATCTGCTCACTTCCGACGTATCCTTCTCAGATCCGGCCATCTCGGTGCAGTTCCGGCCGCTCCTTCTCAGATCCGGCCATCTCGGTGCAGTTTCGGCCGCTCCTTCTCAGATCCGGCCACCTCCGTGTTTTTTTTATTGTGCTGCTCTGTCCAGATTGCGCCAAGGAGGAAAGCTGCTGATCTTTACCAGATCTGCTAGAGGAAAGAATCGTGAAGAGGGTTTTTCCTATCCGATTTATCCTTGGAGACAGATTTTCTGTCTTCCAAATTTTATCTCTTGGAAACAATTCTCTGTTTGCTTTGAAGCTGCAGAGGTGATTTGCACAGAACCCCTAGATCAAAAAATTGGTGGGGAAACTCTATATACTTTGTGGACCTCTTGCTTGGATCCTGTCTTCGGCGACCGTGCTCAGTCGGAGAGGAGGAGCACACATACAAATTTATTACTGGATTGGATTCGAAGTTTCCCGGTCGTCTTCGCGCGAATCAGGTGATTTGTTTCAGTTTTACTTGTTCTAGAATTTATTTCTGTTTAAATCTAGTGCAATGGAGATGGAAAGTGCGCTCGACGTCGCTATTTGGCAGTTTTTCGACGCCACTGATCTCCTCAGTTGGAAACTGTATGTCCAACTAGGAATGAAAGAACGTGGAATTTTCTACACCGTTCTTAGCGATTTCGCCACTACCCGTGAGGATGTGGATGAATATCAGTGGAGTAAAGACGAGAATTTTTGCAGGAATTACCTTCTAAATTCCCTAAATTCTCGTCTTGCCTTGACCTACAGAGCATGTAAGACCGCGAAAGAGATTTGGGACCGCGTGAACGCTCACTTTCAGTTCCTAGGACTTGAAATTATGCGTCACAAGCTAAAAGACGAATAGTCTGAAACGGTCGATAATCAATTTGCGAGTCTAATTTTGAGCAAGCTGCCTCCCAAACAGAATACTGCAAACATGGTGGTCGATACTTCTGATCCCAAGTCCTTTGTGGCTATGATCGGGAGCAATCACCGCAGTGCGTCTTCTGAGTGGTGGCTGGACAGCGGTGCTACCTGTCACGTCACAAATGACAGAGGTCTACTCTTCGACGTCAGAGCAGTCCGAGACAGAGTAGAGAATTGCAATGGAGGAGAGACAGTCGTCACTCATGCTGGGACGACAAAGCTCGTCTCTCTTCAGGTAAAATTTTATTTTTGCAAAATGTTAAATTAGTTCATAATTTAACCAAAAATTTAATTTCTATGAGCTTGTTAGATAAGTCCGGAATGTCCTTCACAACCATTAGCGGTAGAATAACACTGTCTGTTAATTCACATTATTTTGGTTGCGCTTACTTAATCAATGGAATGTATAGACTTAGCCTAGAAAATGAGTGCATAAATCAAGTGAGTTTGTCTCTGTTAGATCCAAAGCTACTTCACAATAGACTTGGACACGTTCACTACAAGAACATGTGCGATCTAGCTAAGAGTCACAACATTCTGTTAGATTTCTCTATTCGATTTGATAGATGCGAGGTTTGTGCCCAAACTAAAATAACTAGAAACCCTTACAAGACCGTTTCTAGGAGCACACAACTTTTGGAATTGATTCATTCCGACCTCTGTGACTTTCGGAGTCATGCTACTAGAGGGGGAAGGAAGTATCTAATTACCTTCATTGATGATTTCTCTAGATTTTGTCATGTCTACCTATTGAAATCGAAAGACGAGACTTTCGAGACCTTCAAAATCTTCAAATCTCGGGTAGAAAACCAATTAAATCTGAAGATTAAGAGACTTAGAAGTGATCGAGGAGGAGAATACACTGCAACTGGGTTTAGGGAGTTTTGTGCCACTGAGGGCATAATCCTTGAAACCGTAACATCCCCCAAACAAATAGACCCCTAAAGTGGTTTTGTCATGACTAGGTCATGACAAAACCCTAGGAAGCTTGAAGAGATCACTTGGCATTAGGTTTGAAGGAGAAGAGCACCTTGGTCTGCAAATAGCAATTTCCAGTTAACAAGCCTAGGGTTGGACTTTAGGGCCTCACCATGACCCTTTGACTAAACCATAGCATACCTAACCCTTTAGGGGTTCCCTTAGAGCACCAAAGACCCATTTGGGTCAACCAAAGAGGCCAAATTGACTAAAGTCAACCATAACCCCAAATTGGTCAGAGTAGCCTAATTAGGGTCAATTGGCCTCCACCATGCCAAAGTGACCTTGCCCCTACCCTTATAAGGATATTAGGGACCCAATGGACCAAAAATTTCCATCATGGGGCCACCAATTTGGCCAACTTGACACAAGTCAACTCTAACTCTATTTTGGTCAAATTACCCTATTATGGGTCAATTGACCTCCTCCTTGCCAAATTGACCCTACCTAAACCTTTCTAACCCTTAGGGGATGCCAATGGGTCACTAACCACCCATTGGGGCCAACCCAAATGGTCAAATTGACCAAAATCAACTTCACCCTAAATTTAGGTCAAAATGACCTATTTTGACCTAATCAAGCCCAATCCACTTGGGCTAGACTCAATTGAGGTGGTCCACCACCTAATGGGGTTAGAAATTACTGAAATTACCATTTAAGTTCAAGAAATTTGGCCAGGAGAGAGAAACCCCCATTTTCCCCAAAAATGGTGGAGAGAGAAAGAGAGAGAAAGATGGTCATTCATGGCCAGAGGAGACCAAGGGCCACCCATTCCTCTCCCAATTGAGTGGTACATCTCCCCTCTTCAGTTTGGGGAAGATAGACAGTCATTCCAGGCCATAGGGTGGCTGTATTTTGTGGTTTTTCATGGTGGCCGAAATTGTGCTTGATGGCCATTAATGGTGGCAATCAAGGAGAGACTCCTCTCCTCAAATTGCTCCATTTAAAAGCTTCACCGGGCAGAGGGAAGGGTTTTCCCCCACTTACCCGAAGGATCCAGCCATCTTGGTGTATAAGTTCAATGGCATCCAAGAGCTTTGATGTGGCCATGGTGGATAGGAGATCGGCAAGGCAAATCCCCTTCGTTCAGGTCCTCCCCTCCTCCTCTCTTCCTTTGGGTAGATCTACTTCTATTTGCCGCAAAGTTTGAGGCCAAATGGCCTTGGATCGGGTTTGTCCTGAGCTTGGATTTTCAAGCTTTAAATCCCACCCTTAAACCCTCCGTTTCGGCCACCACCGGCCGGCCAACACCCCCAATCGCCGGCCACCACCTCAACGGAGGTGGTGGTGGCATTGGCCGGTCGGGGAGGCGCTCAAGTGGCCGGGAAAACGCCTCCAAACATCACCCAGGCACGGCAAATCTGGGTCGTTGGCTCCCTGGAGAAGATGAAGGGATGCCCTTCGTGGCTGCTTTAAGATATGTGTAGAGATCTTGTTTTAATATAAATGATATTTGTATTTTCTATCACAAGAATTGATGTACATAGATTTAATTATTAAAAATACTTAGGGTCATCTACAGAAAAAGTGGTCAACATCAAAGTTGTAGCCCTTGGAGTCTAGTTTTAAGGCTAAGAAAAAAATCAGCCCAAAAGGAGAACTGTAGCTCCCTGTAGAGCCATTTTGGTGGGACTGGTCCATAGTGTAGGACAGCCACCATTTCTTGAATAAATTTTGATTGGGTCATGGGATAGCCTTGATATTTAAAACCTAGGCTAGATACACCCACCCACACAACATATCCAAAGATGGGAATTTTAGGAGAATATTTTTCTAAGGTTTTGTAATAATTTCATAAATCAAATATTAATTAATTAGTGGGTCAAATGACCTCCAATGCCCTTCAAATTTTGGTGGGTGCTCCTTAGGGTTATTATATGACCCTGGTAAAAATATCAGCCCATTTGAGACTGTTTTGGTTGGGTAATTTGTCAACCCAAGTTAGGAGAAGTTGGGTCAAAATTAGGGCATGGTGTTTATCTTGGAGTATGGTGGTCAAAACTCATCACCATGAGGTGTAACCTTGTCCACTGGTTTAGGATCACCTAAAGTACCCCCATGAGTGGTTTGGGGTGGTGTGGAGTTGATTAAGCCCTAGAACCCTAGTTTTAGTCCTAGGTGTGCAAATAGACCTTTGTGAAGGACCTGAGGTCAAAAGTCCTTTGATGGTCATGGAACTTATGAGATATGTTTATGGGGTGTAATTATGCCATAGGGAATTTTGAGAGAATTTTAGGAGAACACTTCCCCCCTAAAATAAGTCTTAATCCTTTTTGAGAAATTCCTTCCAAGAGATAATTACATGCTTAAAAGGTCTTGGATGATGATGAGACTTTGGTTGTGCCCTTATAATCATGATTCAAACCTTTGGTAATTTTTATGTATTTTATTGAATTATTTAATCAGTACTTCATTCACAAGGCACCAATTTTGATTTTGAATTAAGAAAACTATTTGAGGATCCAAAACTCATATTTTAATTGTGCAAATTGGTGATAGGATATCTTAGGACATTAGGAAGCTCTGTGATTATTTATAGAATTTTTGGAGACTTAAATCAGTAGGCTACTTCACAATTTATTTAATTTGAGGTTTTCTTAAAGTATTTATTTAAGTATGAAAATGATTCCCTTAAATCCTGAAACTTAGTCAGTAGCCTTTTCTGATGAATACAAGAGTTTGGTAATTTTCCCATAATTTTAGTGTTGAACTTTTTGGTAGTTCCTTCATAAAACTATGATTTTGGATAGATGATAAATAATTAAATTAGAGGAGAATTTCTTACTGTAAAAAATATGATACGATGTTTCTGATGTTATTTAGTCACCATAGATTCATCATAATTTTTGGAGAGTCATATCATAAGATTTACTTACACTTCATGTTCATTTTCATACTTGGCAGATGTTTGGAGAAATTAAAATTAATATTAATTAATTAGGGAAAAATATGATTCTCTGGAATTAGTCTTATAATATCATGATAGACCTCCAGTAAATAGCTTGAGTCAGTTGGATAAATATTTGAAGTACCTCTAGTTGTGAGCGTCATATAACTCATTTGGTCTGCGTATAGTAAAACTGTGAAATTTGAGAATCAAGTGGATCCTTAGGAGGGATGGGAGGTAAGTGGTTTACCTAATTTAGTTGAGAAGGTATGATGGTCAACAAGAAGGATTATAGATAGTAAAAGTGTGCCTGGTGAGTTAGAGGTAAGTTGCACTCGGGGTCGACGAAAGATCGTCTTGAGAAGTCATAAGTCACTTAGGGTTAATCCAAGAGTAATGACGAGGAGGGTATCCTTACGGTTAGATACCAACAACACTAAGTGTCTTGAGAAAGGGAACTTTGGGGTTTCATCCCATTATGGTTCCTAGTACCGTAGCGAGCCCCTCACAGAGTAATCCTCAGGAAGTCCAAGATTAACCATAAATTATAGGGATAAGTTGATGTACAAGATTAACTTAACAATACACACACCCACACCCCGTGGTTACGGGAGGTTAGTTGGTTTGGTTTTACGAGCGGTAGGCTCGGTGGTTGAAGCAGCGGATTAGTTAGTCCGGTGAGCTTGTGACTCAGTAGTGTTTGTTGGTACGGACGGGTCGGTCCAGCGAGCCGGTGGCTCGGAAGGTTATTGATGACGGGCAGGTTAGCCTGGGGATTTTATGGCTCGGGATATAGTAGAACATGTTGCATGTGCATGAAAGTGGTGGGTCTTCGGTATTGGACGATCATTCACACCGACGTCAATATGTTGACTCGGTAAGTGAGGAATTTGCACTTAGCCTTAAAGTCTGGTGGTCCAGCCAGTAAGAGTACGCAGATGCTCCGCGGTTTTGCGTTGAGGCGTACGATAGGTCTAGGTTAGGTAGTGTGAATACCAACCTAGAGGTGGGCGAGGCCCAACCCACCGCTTCCGTTTGCCACTACGGGAGTATCCTGGGAGTCTAGCTAGCTCCAAAAAGGGGGAACTAAAGGTCTATGCGCATAAAGTCGAAGTGGGTGAGTTGCACTTGTATGAACATAGCATAACTGCATACATTGCCTGACACTACATACCTTGCCTGACTTTTGCATACCTTGCCTGACAGCTAAATGAAGAGATCTACATGGCACAACCTAAAGGTTATGTCCATACAGATCTAAAGGATAAAGTGTGCAAACTCGATAAATCCATCTATGGGCTTAAACAAGCTCCTAAGATGTGGCACATGAAGTTTGATCAAGTGGTAAAGAGCTTTGGATTTCAGTCCAGTCTAAGGGTGAGGAGCAAAAACCGAAAACCGACAAAACCGACCGAACCGACCGAACCGCACCGATTGTGAAACCGAGCCGCTCGGTTCGGTGTCGGTTCGATTTGGAGCTTGTGAAAACCGAAGTCATATCGGTTCGGTTCGGTTTGGAGCTTGTAAAAACCGATCAAACCGAACCGAACCGACTAATATTAATATATTATAATAATTTTAATTTTTAAATTATTTATATCATTATATGTCACTAGTTCTGCTCATTATCGCTGTTAGCTATTAAAGTCTTAGACTCTTAGGCTCTTAGGCCTAGCTGGCTTATATATAAAAAATTAAAAATTTAGGTCTGAATCACCGGCTCACCTCACCGCTGCAGCGCTACTTGACTACTTCACAGTTCAAGCACGCCAAAAAGACGGAAGACGGAAGCTGGCATCGGCCATTGACGCTGAGCGCAAGCATCAATGAGCGACTGAGCGTCATCGTCTCATCGAGTTTTCATCTTCAATCCCTCATTCAATCCCTCCTTCAGATAGAGCTCGCACCCTTAGTTTTCATCGGCCATTGACGCTGATTTCAAGAAGGTTTGATAGTTTTATTCTGCAAGCTTTTGATCTGTGCGAGTGATTCCAACTTCCTCTGTTCAGCATTTTCTAAGCTGAGGTGATATATTACTCTATAGTCTTTTACTTGATTAGTTTTCTCAGCCTTTTCAAGAACTTGTAGTGCCTCATCAGCCTTTATTCTTTAGCAATTTTTCTGAATCAGAAACAGATGACCTAGTTTGAGCTGAAAGAGAAACGCCAAGAAAAAAATTGGCAACATTTTCAAGTGATTCGCATCTGCCATCCAAAGTAGCCTTTTCAAGAACTTGTAGTGCCTCATCCTGTTCAGCATTTTCAGTAGGTTCAAAGCAGTCAAAGTGGATTTAGGAAATTGTTCTGAAGCAGAGTATAGTGAAGAAACCATACCCAAAGGTACATACAGATTCATTTTACAGATTCATTAAATTGTTCTCATATTAAAGGTTCATTTGGTTCAATGATTAAATTGTTCAGTTGTTCTCAGATATATGTTTAATGGTTCATATGATTAAATTGTATGTTTCATGTTAATTTATTTATGTAGATGTCCTCTTCTTCAAAACAGTACAGAGGAAAAGAAATAATAAAGGAAGTCGTTGAGGAACCGTCTGAGATAAGAACTGTGGTAGTGGAACCTATACCCTCTCAGGAGGAGGATGTATCACCAAATATGTTCAAGAAACAAAAAATTGATGACACTAACACTGAGCCTGAAGGAGCTAGTGCTAGAAATAAATCTGCAGTGTGGGAGTGGTTTAGTAAGTTTAAGGATGGCGAAGGAAGAGATAAAACTAAATGTAAATATTGTAGTAAGGTATATGCGGCTGATCCGAAGAAGAATGGCACCAGCGCTTTAAGGACACATATGATAACTTTATGTCGGTTCAGACAAGTTGAGAGCAAACAAAAAATGTTATCTTTTACTCAAAAGAAGGGGGATGGTGCAACAATTGGATCACTAAAAGCTATTAAGTTTGAGGAGATAGAGTGCAAAAAAGCTTTGGCTAAAATGATAGTTGTGGATGAGTTACCATTTAAATTTGTTGAACATGAAGGATTTAGATATTACTCCAACCAATTAGAACCGAGGTTTAATGTACCTTCTCGTACCACTATAGCTAAATATTGCATTGACCTTTTCGTTGAGGAGAAGCAAAAATTGAAAAAATTATTAAATTTTGAAAGAATATGTTTGACAACCAATACGTGGACTTCCATTCAAAAGTATGGCTACATGTGTCTCACTGGTCACTGGATAGACAAAGAGTGGAAATTACATAAAAGGATTCTAAATTTTGTAAGAATAGTAGATCACAGTGGTGAGGGAATTTGTTCAGAAATAATGAAGTGTTTATCAGCGTGGGATATTAAAAAAATATTCACAATAACGATGGACAATGCCTCAGTCAATGATGTAGTTGCAAGATCTTTGACAAGACAAACAAAAGATTGGAAAAGCACTATTTTATGTCACGAGTTTTTGCAAGTTCGATGCACTGCACATATTCTGAATCTAATTGTTAAAGATGGGTTGCTTGAATACAATGAATCAATTGAGAAGATACGATCAGCGGTTAAATATGTCAAGTCATCATCACAACGTCTTGAAAAATTTAAGAATTGTGTTAAAAATGCAGAGATAGAGAGCAAAGCTCTTTTATGCTTGGATGTAGATACAAGATGGAATTCAACTTATCTGATGCTAGAAACAGCAATAAAATTTGAAAGAGCATTTGATAGATTAGTGGATGATTTCTCTTATCAAAGCTATTTTGAGAATGACCCACCTAATGGAGATGATTGGAAAAATGCAAGAGTATTTGTAAAGCTTTTGAAAATGTTTTACACAGTTACTTTAGAGGTTTCAGGGTCCAAGTATCCAACCTCACACTTATTCTTTCAAAATATTTCAATGATGGAGCACATGATCAAAACGATGTGTTGCAGTTATGACTCTGATATTAGTTCTATTGCACATCGCATGAAGATAAAATTTGATAAATATTGGGGTGGTTTAGAAAAAAGTAATATATTATTGTATGTTGCTTTTATTTTAGATCCTCAATATAAATTAAAAAGACTATCAAAATGTCTATTTGCGGTGACGGACAATATAAAAGCAAGGGAAATACTTGGAATGGCTGAAAGCACAATCTATCGATTGTTTGATCACTATAATAATGTTGACAATCCATCTTTAAGTCAAGCTCTAAGTTGCCAAGCAACAACGTCAGGTATTTGTAAGGACGACCAAGGAGATGTGGAATATACTTTTGCAACTTATCAAAAAAATATGTTTCAAGATGATAATGAAGATGAAGATTCAAGTTCAACAATTCGTAAGTCTGAAATATTACAATACATAGAGGAGGATGCATTGAAGATACAACCAAACTTTGATATCTTGAATTGGTGGAAAATCAACTCTTCAAGGTTTCCTATTGTATCAAAAATAGCTAGAGATATTCTAGCGATTCCAATATCAACGGTAGCATCCGAGTCGGCTTTTAGCACCGGTGGACGAATCCTTAATCAATTCAGAAGTTCACTACTACCAAAGACCGTCGAAGCACTTATTTGTACTAGCGATTGGTTGCGTTGCAAGCCACACATTAATGACATGGATGAAATACTTGTGAATGTTGAGAAATATGAAGTTTTGGACAAAGGTAACTATTTTTTCATAAACTCAAATATTTAGTTTGCGAAGCAATTTTGCGATTTTATTAACAATATTTTCTTCTTATTGCCAGAGTTGGAAATCAATGTTTCCAAGAATGAGTGAAATGGTTGGTTCTCTTTTAAATCATGAATGTCAAGGAAGATCTTAATCAAGGAAGATCTTAGTCAACTTTCTACTATTGTTTATCACCTTCTATGTATTCAACCCTCCAATAGAGATCAAATTCTACTTCGAGCCTGGAATGTACATCGCCATGCTGATCTTTCACACAGTGTCACAGTCCCGGTAGAAGTTCTGATGCGGCCATTTTATCCAGCAAATTCTTGGTTCAACTCAATCCGGACAAGAATGTACTTATGGGGATTTTTTTTCTTCAAGGACTTATTTTCACTTTCCCTTTTTCCTGATCCTAGCCATAAAAGGCTTGGGATTGCTTCTTTGAGATAGCTTTGATGAAAGTAACTTTCTATTATGATTTGTTCCTTTAATATCCTTTTTGTTTAGTGATCTCCTACTTTATGTTGAAAAGGGCATGAGAGACACCCTTCCTCATATTTGTATAGCTACTTACAACCAATAAAGTTGGGGTGAGTTTTTCATATATTAATTAAGAAAACACAATAACAGTTGAATAATATCATCCGCAGGACATAATGATTGATAATTTTAAAACATCGACATCAACCACCTCAAACAAAGTGCCTATGAGATGGTTGTGAAATCAAATATTTATCAGGTTAAATCAACTGATTTTTGGAGCAACTCTGCAACTCTACATACCATACAAAAACTGACACCGAACCGCAACAAATCGATAAAAAACCGAACTGACAACAAACCGAACCGATCGGGTTCGGTTCGGGTCGGTTTGGACCTTCCGAAAACCGAAGCATGTCGGTTCGGTTTCGGTTTGGGTCCAAACCGACCCAAACCGAACCGCTCGCAGGGCTAGTCCAGTCTATCAGATAAGTGTCTCTATTACCACTCGATGTCAAACCAAACAGTCATCATATGCCTATATGTGGATGACATGTTGATCCTGGGGTCAGACCTACCTGTCGTGAGGGATATTAAGTCCGCTCTCGCCAAAGCGTTTGATATGAAGGACCTTGGTCCTGTCGATACCCTACTAGGTATGAAAGTAAGAGTAGACAAGGGATGTGTCACTCTAAGTCAAGCTCACTACATAGAGCAGATTCTTAGTACCCGGGTTATAAAGATTGTAGGCCTGCTGAAATACCAACTGATCCAAACGTCAAGCTGAGTCCGAATGAAGGAATAAGTGTTGATCAAGTCAAGTACTCAAAGATTATTGGAAGTCTCATGTACGCCACGAGCTGCACTAGACCTGACATTGCTTTCTCCGTAAGCATGCTAAGTCGTTTTACCAGTAGTCCAGGCAAAGAGCATTGGGATGCCCTAGATAGGCTGATGAAGTATCTCAAAGGTACTAAAGACCACGCTCTGTGCTACACCGGTCACCCTCCTACTGTGGAAGGGTACTCTGATGCCTCCTGGTGTTCAGAAGTTGCAAACAGCAAGTCCACAAGTGGATTTATATTCACATTGGGTGGTGCTGCAGTTACTTGGAAGTCCAAGAGACAGACTTGCATAGCTTTGTCGTCTATGGAAGCCGAGTTGTTTGCCTTAGCTTCAGCTGGTGAAGAGGCAGGCTGGATCAGGAATTTGATCTTAGACATTCCCTTGTCTAGAGTTCAAATAAATTCTTTAAGTCTTTATTGTGATAATCAGGCAGCAGTCCAAGTTGTTAAGAATGTCCTCTTTAACACTAAGAGACGACATGTACGACTGAGACACGCCCTTTTGAATTATCTTAAAGAACAAGGCGTTATTACTTTGGTCGACGTGCGATCGAAGGATAATCTAGCTGATCCACTGACAAAAGGAATGCCCCGAGACCATTCAATCAAAACAGTGGGGGAAATGGGACTCAAAGCGGTTTGAAACTAGCCTAAGTCTGAATGTTTTGATTCCTTCCTTTGTCAAATCTAGCATATTGTGCTCCGTTGGTGTTTTTGGTTGCTGAGTACGAATTTCTGGTTGGTTGTTTCATTCCACATTTGATGATAACAACCTCATCCAGATTCGTCTTCCTTAACTTGGAGGAGAGTGTTATTCCACATTTGATAACACGATCTGACTTGTTTTGGACCTTCTCCTGTTGATTGGTTTCATTCCACATTTGATGAGTTTCAATCAACCCTAGAAGAACAGTAACCAGTATATCACACATAGGAACACAGATATAGCTGCGTTGTCCAGAAGTCTGAAATCGTTTCGCTTGGAAACAATTAATAGATTCTGCGGTTAAACCTGAAATACTCTACCTATATCCTCTTAGCATAATTAAAGTACTACGTTCTTATATACAGAACTAGATACATGTATATTTTCCATAGTTGAATTCATTCTGAATGAAGTTCTCTGTTGAAAATTACAAGAAATGCTGCTGCAGGAGGAGCACATGCAGACTGGGATCCTGAGAAGGATGATCTGCTGGATGATGGTTTCTAGAGTATCTGTTTGATTTTCTTTCTCTGACTTAGAGCACTGTTTAGCTCTCTTTACCTGTTTTGTTTGGACTATTTTATACTCTTTGTTAGTCATGAGACATTAGGTCTTCTGGTACCTATCTCTTTGACTGTACTTGGATTCTGATGTGATGCTGCTCAGTCTATGAACTATGCTTATGCGTGCATACATACTCCTGTTTCTTTCAGTCCAATATGTTATAACATGTACTTGTGGACACGGTTGTGTAATGAGTCGAACTGGTTGAACACTACACACACCAACCCTTTTCCAATGTCAGTATACCGCGGACATAGGAGGAGATTGTTAGGTTTATTATTTATAATATGTCCGCGCGTATCAGGACCGACTCAGAACGACCCAATGGGTTCCGTGTCACTAGGGTTAAGGGCTCTACGCTGGAGATACTATATAAGGTCATTCCACATTTGATGAGCTTTAGTGGACTATTTTGAGTGGAGTTTCAACAAATTTGACCTGCATGAAATAATTGGCGGCTTGCATTCAGCTAAAACAGATCTTCTTATAACATTGCTCTAAAGAAATCCCAATTATTACAGTATGTCTTCATGCCCAAGAAATCCCCAAATGACTAAACAAATAACTTCAAATGAAAACCAAAAAAGGATAATCATCAGCCGTCCCCCCTTAATTTTTAATTAATTATATATTTAGGGCGGGGAGTCGGGATGCCGTCGGCGTGGAGGGCGGACCAGCATTGGATAAATCGCCCGAGGGTGCGGTTCGCGGCGAGCTCTGCTTTGTCCGAAAGCGTCTCATTCGTGATCGGATAGGTCGGCCGGCGGTCGACGAAGAGCCACCGCTCGATGCTGTCGCGGCCGTAGGTGATGCCGGTGGGGGCGCGCGGTAACGGGTGCTTCATGATCCGGAGAGAGGTGGGGCTGACGAGGTAGTGTGGCACTTCATCGGCCTTGTAAACATAGTCACTCTCTTCCCACCGCATTCTCAATTTCTCCGATCGGCTCCACCGGGAGGAGAAATATGAAGTGGGGAAGCTGCTGCGCGGCGTAAAACAATGATTTGCTAGTATAAAAAAGGGTGTGGTGTTAAAGGCAAATCAGAATTGGCTATTGGCAAACCAATTTCTATGAGTTATTACGCGCCTTTTGAAAATACGCTTTGTACATGCATTTTTAGGAAAAGTGTTCAACACGAAAATTATAGATCTCTTCGAGATCTATAACTTTAGTGTTCACTTTTCTTAAAAAGGCATTTAAAAAAAAGTGTTTTTTCTTTGTCAACATCCAAATCAGAATTGCTATTAACAAACGAATAATCATTAGCCGTCTCTTGTTGCAAAATGCAAAATGTTCGAAAATTGACTTTGTGCTCCAAAAATAACTTAGTGCGCGAAAGATTACTTCATGCGCCAAACATAACTTTGTGCGCGGAACATAACTTCACGTGCGAAAGATGACTTCGTCCGCTAAAGATGTCTTCGGGCACGAACCATGACTTCGGGCGCGAAAGATGACTCTTTGCACGAAACATGACATCATGCGCAAAACATGACTTCGTGCCCGAAACATGACTTCGTGCCCGAAACATGACTTCGTGAAATCGTGCCGCAAACATGGCTTCGTACCTGAAATATAACTTCACACGTGAGAGATGACTTCGCGAAAAACAAATTAAAAAATAACCTTTTGAGCTAAAAAAATGACTTCGTGCGTGAAAAACAACTTTGTGCGCAAAAAATTACCTCTTCCACGTTCGATTGCTGAAATTGTAACGTGTGATAATCCGAAATATTTTTTTATTCAATTTATATATTAAAAAATGGGTAATTTAAAATAATTTTGATGTGAAGATAATACGGTGTTTGTTATAAAATTATTAAAAAGTGTGGGCTTAGTAGACTAATCAATACTTAATTCAACGCATTGTATGTCTTCGTGCCCAAGAAATCTCATAGATAATAGCAGCCCTCAAATGGCTATTGACAGTTCATAGATAATAGCAGTCCAATAAAATGATATTCGCAGCCCACTGAATATTAGCGTCTCAAAATTTTATTTAAATTTTTTTAAAACAAAATAATTTTGCACGCATAATTCTCATATTATACTAATTTCACACGCACTATTAATAAATGTGACTTATATCTCCACATAACTAAGGCTTTATTTGGCGCGGCGGTGGCGGGCGGCAACTGCGGGTGGAAAGGCCCGGTTGGGAATGGAGGGGAGGAGGCGAGGATCCAAAAGGAGCGTTTCGCTCCTTTTTCCATGGCGCGGCGGGTGCAAACGCGGCAAACGCCACCGCCGGGCGTTTGTTTACCCACCTTGCGGTGGCGTTTGCCGCAAACGCCGCCCGCCACCGCCGCGCCAAATGAAGCCTAAGTGATAATAGGAGGTTTATGTTCTTAAATACTTTTAATTAATAAGGTTATGACTCATGGAGATCGAAAACAAGAGCAAGAACTATGAACTTATAATTCTAGGACACATTGGATCGGGCGTGGATGGCAACGGCGAGCAAGTTACTCAGAGGTGTGGAAAAATGTCGCAGCCGCGGAGTACATCAAGACTGCACGCGACAATAGCCAAGTTCCATATTGTCTTACTGCCGAGTTTTCAGGATTTCAGAGCCTCTTCACTAATCGGGAAACCGCTCCCGGAAACCCTAGCCTAAGGGAGGAGTCGGTGTGCGGAGGTTGGGCGGCTGGAGGAGGTGGTAGGCGAAGATGGGTTGGAGGTTGGGCGGACGAAGGAGGTGGGCTCGAGGTCGGATGAATCGTGGAAAAGAACAGATGAATCGTGGAAAAGAACAGGGAGACGATGAAAGATGATAACCCCCCCCCCCCCCCCCCCCCCCCTAGACTTTAGAAAAAATCATACAATAATTTATGATTTTTTTTATCATTAATAAATTGATTTGCGCATATATTTTAGGTGATTGTTATCCGCATTACAGTTTTGGCTATCCACACTCTTTTTGTATGAGTTATTACGCGCCTTTTGGAAATACGACTTGTACATGCATTTTTAGGAAAAGTGTTCAACACGAAAGTTGTAGATCTCGTCGAGATCTACAACTTTCGTGTTGAATACTTTTCCTAAAAATGCATGTACAAGGCGTATTTCCAATAATTCGCTATAGTTATGCACATTTTTCAATCAGGGCGGCAATACGTCTTGTGCGTGTATTTTTAGGAAAAGTGTTCAACACGAAAGTTGTAGATCTCGTCGTGTTGAACACTTTTCCTAAAAATGCATGTACAAGACGTATTTCCAATAATTCGCTATAGTTACGCACATTTTTCAATCAGAGCGACAATAGTCTTTTGCGTGTATTTGTAGGAAAAGTGTTCAACACGAAAGTTGTAGATCTCGATGAGATCTACAACATCGAGATCTACAACTTTCGTGTTAACTTTTGTGATCGAGATCTACAACTTTCGTGTTGATCACTTTTCCTAAAAATGCACGCACAATATGTATTTCCAAAAGACACGAAATAACTCATACAAAAGAAGTGCGGATAGTCAAAACTGTAGTAGGATAACAATCACCATATTTTATTGGTCTGCCGTTAACCATGAGGTGTCCAAAGCAAAAAGAGGTCTGCCATTAACAACTTTCTTTATAATTTATAGCCCAAAGAAATCATCACATAAATAGCACAGCCTCCTCCTCCTCTCTCTCTCTCTCTCTCTCTCTCTCTCTCTCTCCCTCTCTCTCCGTCTGAAAGTCAAACAACTTACCAGACGCTCAATTCAGCTTTCACAACACAATCCAATGGCTCAAACCTCCGGCGATCTCCTCGGTCCACCGGGAATCCACGATCCGCCCGCCTCCCCCGTTCTGAAAACCGAAACATCCACGTGCGATCCATTTCTGGATCTCATGGATTCCAGCTTCAACGTTGACGGCGATCACCCGCCTAAGGGCCTCACCGAGAACTTGTCGCCGACGTTTCTTTCCACCGGAAACCCACTCCTCGATTTCTTCTTCAGCGTTGTCCCAGACACACCTGCGAAAGCTCTGTCATCCCTCCTCTCCGCCGCCTGGGACCACGACCCCCTTACTGCCCTCAAGCTCGTGCTCCACCTCCGCGGGGTTCGTGGCACCGGCAAGTCCGATCGCGAGGGGTTTTATTCCGCCGCCCTCTGGATCCATGCTCACCACCCCAAAACTCTCGCTCTCAATCTCCCTTCCATCGCAGATTTCGGCTACTTCAAGGATCTCCCTGAGATCCTGCACCGCTTGATCGACGGCCCAGACACTCGCAAGCTTCCTTCAGCTCGCCATTCTACTCGCCGTAAGCTACCCGCATCCACCCGCCACCGCTACTTCCATAAGAAGAAGGGCACCAAGGAGGAGCGCCTGGCCGCCGCGCTCACCCGCATCAACCTTGATTCACAGACCGCAGCCATCGAGCGAAGGAAGAAGAGGAACGAGATGGCATCCCGGGCCGTTAATCGGTATACTCGTGATCCCGACTATCGCTTCCTATACGACCGCGTTTGCGAACATTTCGCTCTCATGCTCGCCGCCGACATCGCCCATCTCGCCGCCGGAGAGCTCAACCAGATATCCCTCGCCCCCAAGTGGTGCCCCTCTCTCGATTCTTGCTTCGATCGCTCCACCCTTTTATGCGAAGGCATCTCCCGCCGTCTCTTTCCCCGTGAATCCGACCCCGATCTTGCCGCCGCCAAAGATGAACACTACGCCTACCGCATAAGGGACCGCCTCCGCCGTGCCCTAGTTCCCCTCCGCCATGCCCTGGAGATCCCGGAAGTTTATATGAGCAGCGGCCAATGGGATTCCCTTCCCTACTCTCGAGTCCCATCCGTCGCCATGAAGAACTACAAAAACATATTCAAAAAGCACGATGAGGAGCGCTTTACCGCGTACTTGGAAAGAGTCAAAGAAGGCACAGCCAAAATAGCCGCCGGAGCGCTGCTGCCGCACGAAATCCTCTCCTCGGCATCTGCTGGAGATGAGGTTGCAGAGCTGCAGTGGCGCCGAATGGTGCAGGATATGACGGAGAAAGGGAAACTGCAGAACTCCATTGCCGTCTGCGATGTTTCAGGAAGCATGGAAGGGACACCGATGGAAGTCTGTATTGCCCTGGGGATGCTGGTTTCTGAGCTAAGCGATGAGCCGTGGAAGGGCAGGGTGATCACATTCTCACAAAACCCGCAGTTGCATAAGATTCAGGGGACTACAATCAAAGAGAAGATGAAATTTGTGAAGGAGATGGAGTGGGGGATGAACACCGACTTCCAAAAGGTGTTCGATCGATTGCTTGAGGTGGCCGTTGAAGGAAAACTTCAGCCATTGCAGATGATTAAGAGGGTGTTTGTGTTCAGTGACATGGAGTTTGACCAGGCGGGCGGAAAGCTGTGGGAGACGGATTATGAGCTGATTTGCAGGAAATACAGGGAGGCTGGATACGGTGCTGCGATTCCGGAGATCGTTTTTTGGAATCTGAGAGACTCTGGTTCGATTCCGGTGCCTTCGAACAGGCCCGGGGTGGCTCTGGTGAGCGGCTTCTCCAAGAATTTGTTGAAGATTTTCATTGACGGGGATGGGGTGATCAGTCCCATGGCTGTTATGGGGATGGCCATTGCCGGAGATGAGTACAAGAATCTCAAGGTTTTTGACTGATGCAATCTGAAGAAACAGTGATTTGTGTTGAAGACGACGGGATTTGTTCAAAAAAATTCGACCGTTGGTGGGAGCCAGAGCTAGTTTTGTTTGCCACTTTTGTCCGGTTTTGCTTCATCTTCTTCCTCCTTTACTTCCAGTAATCTATTTGGATTATGAGTATTCTGTACTCGAATCGTTTTATCAGCTGCAGATCTTCTGTAACTGTGAAGGTGTGGTTCAATCTAATCCATAAATAAATGAATTTTGAAAGACGTTGTGGTTTTTTTAGATATTGGCTGTATGATTATAAAATTCGAATTCGAATCCGAATTCGAATCCGAATCCGAATCTGAATTCGAACCTAAATTCGAATCCAACATTTCCTGCCGAATCCGAATCCGACTTCGAATATTCGAACGAATCCGAATATCTGCATTCTATGTCAAATTTGGATTCGATTGGATAGCTATTCGATTCGATTCGATTCGTGAACACCCTTAGTAGTTATGACTGCCACCAAGAAAAGAAAACTAGCTTACAACATAAAAGTTAATGGAGTTCGATATGTGAGGTCGGGCATTCACGAACGACAGTTCATAACCACCACATTCACGGCTGCTACCGCCGTACTAAAATGATTTAGAGTGAGAAGACTTTGAAATACAACAAGGCAGCGAGGAGGCCGCTTTTCAAGGGAGGTGTTGTTCCTCAATCTCATTCGCCCGCGTGAACAAAGTTGTGCCGTGCGCATGAGAAAACAAACATGCGCCCGCATAAACAACAAGGATGGAGAGCGAGAGAGACCAACTAGGATAGGCTTTGAGTTGGAATTAAAATGAGAAGCAATCATAGTCATACAATTCAATTCCATAATACCAGGAACTTGAAGTGCAGTGAGTTTGGGGGGAAATGGAACCTCAATTATACCCCATCGTGGCGGAAAATTTGGCATGCACGTAGCTCACATGAACAGTGCGCTTCGCTTGAAAATTCAGCCGGAGATTACACGTCAAGAATAGTAAACTGCAGGATCTTATGTATTAAAAATAGTGCACCGCTGGATCCACGGCTGAATTTTCACGCGTGCCGCACTGTTCATGTGTTACGCGTATGCAAAAATTGCTCCACCATGGCATCATTGACTCACCCTAAACCCTAAATATTATGAAATAAAAGAAATAAAGCGAAATGTCCAATAAATGTAAGCATAACTAAGACATCATTAGCAAATCTGAATCACAGTATTAGTATTAATCTCCCCTCCAAATGAATCTTCAATTGTAAGATTTAAACATAAAAATATTGTTTTAGCAAAGAAAATAGCTTCGAAAATATGATTTAATTTTTGTTGCAGGTTTTCAGTCATTCAAATTTATTAAAAACAACACACAAGTTTGACTTGCAATGCTTTCATGAACATGAAATGTCGCCTCTATCCAACATCGTCCTTCCCATGAAATCATGGAACCATTTCGGCGCCAAAAGAGTCAAAGGCGACTACAAGAAATGTGCATTTATTCTAAGCGCAATGTTATAAGCAGTCCTATAACCGCTAAACGCAGTCTATTGATATTCGCAGTCCAATGAATTTAAGTATTTTTTAGGACTGCGAATAGCCGTTTTAGGACTGCTAATAACATTGCCCTTATTCAAATATACATGTACAACTACCCCCGCATTGATCCAACAACAATCTGAGACCCTAACTTCGTCATATTCATCAACCACCACTAGGCTTCTTTTTTCCAAACAGTGGTGGATCCAAAAAATTATAAATTGGGGTGCACAAAAAATTTCTAAACACAAATGCTAGCGGAGTGAGTAGGAGGGTCGTGGGTCACATGTTGAAAATTAATTTTGAGGGTAACATGGCTGAACTTGGTCTGCGAATAGCCAAATTTGGTTTGCGAATAGTCAACTTTGGTCAGCGAATAGCCAATATTTGTCCCAAAACAAACTAGTTACATGACGGGAGAACGCTTCCATCTTATCGGAGTTGTTTCTCCCTCATCTGACCACCGTTTTTGACATATAAATAGTCAAAAATCATTGCATCGATGAGAGAAATCCAAATCCACTAACAATTTTGAAAAATAATAGGGGTGTCAGTGTCCCTCGGGCCCCCCTCGGGATCCGCCCATGCTTCCAAAGCTTTGACATCTAAACCACTCATCATCTTCTCCTGTGTTCTTGTATGCTCCGATTCTTTTCTTCTTCTCCTTCTCTATTCGCTCAAAAGCGGAAGTTTGGAGGGACCTCCACGTATCCTCTCTTGTTTTTATGGGATCCACGGCCTCCACCACTGGCCATGAACTGTCTTGCCCGACCTCACCTAAAAAATTTCATGCATCTTATGCACAAAAACATACATTCTATGATAATTGCATTTTTGTCCAAACTCACTGGAGCAAATAAGCCTTATTTTGATTTCCCATTGATGAAATTATTCATGTAAGGGGTGAAGGATGATATTTAACAAAAAGAGAAAATTAAAATAATAATAAATTTTTTAAAAAAATGATTCTTGTATTATTATAATTTTAAATAGAAAATGATGAAAAAAATGTTAAAATAATTCTACATCTCAAGTATTTAAAAAAAAATCCTTCAACCTCCCTCAGACCGGATCATTTGGGCGGAATTGAGTTGTTGGAATTAAAACTGATTTATTTTCACCGATGCTTAAAGAAATTATTTTTTAAAACTCTTGACTCGGCTGCTGCACACCATTTTGGCCAAATATGAGATCCCACCCCCCTCCATTTCCCACAAGTGGGGATATTTACAAATCAAATAGTTCGTGAACAATTCGAGAATCAATTCGTGAACCTTCGGTTAATATTCTTTTTTTTTAATTCAAATCTGAGTGACATTCGAATCTGAATCCAAATAATGCCATCTATTACCAAGATTCACGAATAGTTATTATACATGAAGATAATCCTAGGCTCACGATCAAAATCTATTTGGTCCTTCATTTTAAGAAAATTCGAATTTGATTCCAAGCCCGAATTCAAATTCAAATCCAAATCTTTGTATTCTATGAAAATTTTTGATTCGATTGAAGAGCCATTCGATTTGATTTGTGAGTACCTCTACCTGCCCCACATTCTAACCCCGCCCAAACAAACAGACCCTAAGAAAAAGGGAGATGACCCATTTAGAGGTTATCGGCACCATCAAAAGAACAACTCCCCAAAAGCTATAAGGTCCGGCCTCGAGAAGGATGCTTAATACGCAGAACCCGTCTCTACCCCGCCCCAAGGAAGTCCCCCTCAAAGAGGGCTTCAAATACTCCACAAGAACCAACTAGTCCCACTCAAAGATAGGCACCAAACATTCATTCATTAAATAAAAAGGGGGGTGTAGTACCTTATGGATCAAACTTCAAATCTCTGAAATGACAACAAGGCTGGAAAATAAGACTAGAAGCACTCAATAACTGGAATGTTTTTTCTAATTTCAGAACAGAAACATGACCTCTTCAAGAAAAAACATTGCTGGTAAAAAGCTCATCGCTTCTTGGAGACGCCGACAGTCTTTCCCCTCCTGCCGGTCGTCTTCGTATGCTGCCCACGGACACGAAGCCCCCAGTAGTGACGCAGCCCGCGGTGGTTCCTGCGGTTTAAAGAGAAGATATTATTAACATCGGCAGCAAACCAGCGCTCGCCCTGCATCAATATTGACAATTATAAAGAAAGAAACGAAGAACTACAATCACAGACTCCTCGAGCCTTCGGAATTAGACAGACATTCAAATACATTTTGATCAGAAAATTGCAAAAAGGGAAACCGCTAAAGCAACTGATTTGATTCATCACTAGGATATTGAAGAAAATGCGGTGTTTAGAGAAAGGCGGGTCGTTGTTTCGGGTAATCTTAACAAAACAGGAGCTGCAGTCATCTAATTCGACCCAATAACATATAGGCATAGTATATATATTGTAGCCTTGATATTATATTTACCGCTTAAATGGCACCAGAGTCCTACAATATTGAAAAGAGTGATGCTATTAGCAGTCCTAAGAAGGCTAAACGCAGTCCATTGACATCGCAGTCCAATGCTCTTAAGTGTTTTCAGGACTACGAATAGTCATTTTAGGTATTTTTAGGACTGCTAATAGCATCGCTCTATTGAAAATTGCAAACGAGCCAAACCGATAATAGTTGTGTAAAATTGCAGAGACTGAGGGAATCTTTCTAGGTTTATTCTTAGAGGGAATTAGATTGTGTAGGAAGGGGCAGAATTAGCTGCAAATGGAAATATCTAGCTAGGAGTTGGTCAAGGCTTGCTGTAATTTTCGTTTGTCGCATGTATAGGAAGAATGAGAGGAAGGAGAGAATCAAAAATAACCCTACCACATATCCCGCATCATTCTGTTCATAATCAACGCAGTCGTGCTTTAAATATGTAAGTGATTTTGGATCAGGTTACCACTTACCTATCATAGTATCAATCTATACTAATATATAAAGATATGCCCTTGTGGTAAAACAATCCTAGCCCTTCATTCAATCATCTCCTCCTCTCTTTGTTTTTTATTTGATTAAATAAAAATCCCTCCCTCACAATGCCCTTGGGACTGCAATGGTGCAATAAGGGGACTGCAAGTGACGGGAGTGTTGTCGCACCGGGGCACTGTAGTGGCCGGGGTACTGTCTTTGGCCGCACAGGGGGACCGGTGCCCTGTCACTCGTATCTTCAAATGTGGGTCATGCAACAAGAAGAAAAGTACACCCTTCTTCCATCTTCATACTCGCACACGAGGAAAAAGAAAGGTTGTCACGATTGAGTCAAGAAGAGGTAACAACTTCAATAAAATTGGCAACTAAGTGGGTCTCCTTAAAAATTGATGGTGACTATAATGGAATAGCTACAAAGTTAGGATTTTAGGCGTCAAAATAAAACGACCGACGACTCATAAGGTACCATATTCGAGGATACAGAAGACAGCAAAAATCTGCATAAAAACCCCTAATAGAGACTAATAAGTCAGGAACTGCAACAAAATACCAAGTAGAAGTTCAAAATTGAGAAAAAAATCAGCCTCCCTATGAAGGAGTCTTCAGGCAGAGGAACTTGACACATGAATATACTGACTTGTGACCTATTTCAATCTCTACAAACACTTGAATCAATAAAGATGACTTTTGCATGTCCCAGGCTCTGCTTGGCACAGCGATTTTGCACTGGTGAGTTAGACAAAAACACCACAGCCATATAATGTATGCTTGGCACGACAACGGTTACAACCGACATCAAGAAAAGAAAACTAATTTGGAATATAAAAGAGAATGAAGTTCCTTAAGTGAGGTCGGACATTCACGAAAAATGGTTCATAATCACTGCGTTTTCATGAGCAATTTCCGCCTTCCGTCAACTCACAGAGCAATTTTTAGACACTCCTAAGAAGGGTAAAACAGATGAAGTAGCACAGGCAGTCCAGTTGTCCGCAATCTAGCCAGCAAGTTTAAAAAAAAATACACCAGCAAACTTCAGGAGGCAAGCCAAACATCTACTGGAAGACACAACCACCTAGATGAAACCCACATAATGGCTATAGACCAAAATCAACAAACTATGATTGTATCTTGTCCAGGATCTCAACCAAGACTATTTCTTGTTTAGCTGTGGAAATGGAAAACAGAATGATCCAACACAATAGTTGGTGGCAAGGAATTTGAACTACAGACAGGGGCGGACCCACGTAGAGGCCAATCGGAGACTAAGGCTAAGTTTGGGGGGACTTATTATGCGGTTGTGACCGCTTGACCGGTGAAAATAAGTCCCCCCAAACGGAGCCTAAGTCTCATTAAATAAGTATTTATTAACCTCATTAGCTTTACTTGGTAAAGAACAAGTATGTCCACATAAAAAAGAGTGCGCCAATGTTGAAGCCTTGATCACAAGCAAATTTGTGCTTATAAGACTAATGGAATTTACATATACATCTTACGTGATTTTTTTAAAAAGTATATTTAATGTCATATAATAATTTTATTTTGATAACACTAAGTTTATAGAAAATAAAAAAAAATTAAAAATGAAATATACTTGATTACAAGTCTTTCCGAGCTTATAAATTCATATTAAAGCCATAAAGATAAACACCTAACAAATGTGTTAATTTTTTTTTAATTTTTTTTGTAACATTAAATTAAAAAATTGTGTAAAATAATTATACAAAACAAGTTGTAAGAATAAATGTTTAAAAGAATGAAACAATAAGTTTAATTGATTTAAACATATATAATATGATGTATATAGATGATCTAAATATATATTACTAGTTTGCTAATATAATATAAAATATAATAGTGGACGATATGTTGAAAATTCGTGACAGCAGATATATAAAAAAAATCATATATGTCGGCTTATATTTATAAAGGCATATGCTATCAGCAGACCATAAATGGATACACGCAAACCAACCTTTTCTAGTTTACAAATTGTTATCCGCAAACCAACTTTAGATTTGAGCATTCGATGTCATTGTTCTCCTGAGCAGGGTCTGACAACGAAGGAACATCTCTGATGACCTTCTGAGCACTTCAATGTGTGCACGGATCGTGATTCGTAAAATAAATGTGCGGTTAGAGACTGAGTTGAGGAAGAAAGACGATTTCTTCACCGTTCATGCGATTTCAGTTTGTTTGGGAGAGCGTAACCCTAGCTATATAAATCTTCCCAAACAAACCCTAGCTATCTAAATCTTCCCAAACAAACCGAAATCGCATGAACGGTGAAGAAATCATGTTTCTTTCTCAACTCGGTCTCTATCCGTGTATTTTTTTTACGAATCACGATCTGTGCGCACAATGAAGTGCTCAGAAGGTCGTCGGAGATGTTCCTTCATTGTCGGGCCCTGCTCAGGAGAACAAAGATATTGAATGCTCAAGTCTAAAATTGGTCTGCGGATAACAATTTGTAAACTAGAAAAGGTTGGTCTGCGGATAACAATTCCCTTTATAAATGGACATGATATTTCTTTAGAAAAATACCGTATATTCAGGAAACATGTCATACATGTTGATAGCTAAGTTATTAAAGACACAAAGAGCACTGAAGCGTAAAGGAGTTTTGGAAATTAGATGAAGGAGCGCGTCTGAGACACGTGAGACGCAAAAATGAAAAAAATAAAGTTTAATACAAAAAACACGTAAAATTACAACCATATCAACACACTAAAATTGCATATATCACAACCCCAAAAAAATAGTATTAAAAAAAATCAAATTTCAAATAAAATTTCAGTGAATTGGGCTGCCCAATTCACTGAATTTGCAAGACATTGCACTTAGGTCGAAGCTTTATAATGCAAACAGATGCTATCCAATGCATTCTAAATTGATACAAATAAATATTGGACGAACTTTCATTAGAGCTGCAAATTATCTAATCCTAATCAACGCAGAACTTTTTATGAAAATTTGCACAGTTCAATTTATTGAACACAAAAATCTATTTACTCTTAGCGATGAAATGGGAGAACAATAACACATCTCTATTGAGAAATTAATGGCAAAATAAGGAAATACAAAAGGTTAAAGCTTCATGCAAAAAATAAGAAACCCTATATTTGATCTCCAATAACAACAATAGGGCTATTAATATGAGATGAGGGAAGAAGAAGAATCTAATTAATAAGTAATCTTCAGATTTGGATAAAAACATAATTGAAAGGCCTTGAAAAAGACAGGCGCGCCTAGCAGTTGAGCAAGGCTCGCATGCCTAGGGCGCCTCGCCCATCTCTGCCTTGCAGAGGCGAGGCCCAGTGCGTCGGCACGCCAAAGCGCACTATCACGGACTTAGAATTTCAACATTAAGTGTTTGCGGCACTTGACTAGTATTTCCACCAACTTAAGCTAACCACCAACTTAAGCTAACCACCAACTTAAGCTAACCACCATCTTAAGCTAACCACCAACTTAAGCTAACCACCAACTTAAGCTAACCAAGTAAGTCTAGCTTCAATAATGCAGCGGAGCAAAAAGAAAATCTTCGATTATACTTCTGAATAAAATTACAAGATAGTTCAAAAGACAGTTGAACATGACATACAAAAGGATCAAGACATACAACAACACTCAACACTCAAAGCTCACAAGCACTCAACCCTCACAAGGAGTCACACTATCACAACAAGCTCCAAAACCTTGGATGATCGAAATGGGGAGGGGTCTTCCCCTTATATAGGCCTCCTCCCCCTTTTCCCTCCAAACCAAGAAGAATCAAGATTTCTCCACAAATGAAAGCGACTAGATTATTCCACACTCTTCCGTACTCTTCCATATTTTCCAAGCATGATCTTTCTCCAACATTCTAGAATATTCTCAACATATGTAGAATAATCTTGAACAATGGGGCGAGTGAGTTAACATTAGCGTCGTGACAACGCGCCTTAATTCACCTCAACTAAAAGAACATGCATGTTGGTACAACTAGAACTTTTATGCCTTATTTAATCTTTAAATAAAAGAAATAAATGCTACCTAAATTAATTCACCTCAGCTATCTACATCGAAAACATCATTCTAAGCACTTCATAAGCTATAACTATCGAACCACACAAAATTCCATAAAAATTTTGGCATTAACAACATTAACAACATGCTTGCTACTGTTTAATACGCTCATAAAAAACCAATGCTAGCCAACACTGGGATAGGAACAAGACAGAATAAGCTCAAAAATTTAGGATTCATCAAAACATTCTAGCCCAATTCTTCATTTGTTAAAAGCAAAATATGGTTATGTCAAAAGAAAGAATTCGATTAAGGGAAAAATAAGTTGACGCTATAAAAATGCAGATAATCTCTATGATAAGCATATATGAGGGGAAACATCTACAATATATATAAGGGAAAGCATCTACAATATATATAAGGGAAAACATCTACACTATATATAAGGGAAAAACATCTACACTATATATAAGGGAAAAACATCAACACTATATATAAGGTTAAAACATCAACACTATATATAAGGGAAAAACATCTACACTATATGTTGAAACCCGGATACCGATTCAACAATGATCGAGACTTGGGGAGCGACCAAAGGCTATTTTTTTAGTGGTTGACCCACGTGAGACAAGGTGATAAAAAGCTAGAGAGCATAAAGAACAGCTTCGAACTGCCTATAAACAAGACCCGTGTGCTGCAGCGAGGAGACCCCGCCACATACCCGGAAGTCTATAGGAACTTCCCCTCCTAAAGCCAATGCTGAGCTCGCCACAAGAGAGACAGACAATAAACTCGCCCACCATATGAGGGTGAAGGTGCCTTCTACTTGTGCATTGAGGTCTTATTTATAGGCAAATCCAAAATAGACTGCGAATAGCTGCTCCCGCCTTCTGAAATGGACTGCAGATAGCAGCTCCCACTTTTTGACGGGGTGGTCTTCAAATAGCCGCCCCTTCGGGCGAGGTGAAAATCTGTACTCACCCCAGGTGGGCGAGTTCTTTTGTACTCGCCCCAGGTGGGCGAGTTCTTCTGTACTCGTCCCAGGTGGGCGAGGTTTTCTGTACTCGGCCCAGGCGAGTGAGATCTTCTGTGTTGTTCTCAGACATTTCTGATCCCAACAAATTACGGATTATACACAATATATAAGGAGAAAACAACACTTGGTGAAGCATTTATCTTTCCAATTTTACTTCTTCTTATTTCAACTTTTTAAAAGTGGACGTAATCAATGTATTTTTTTTATTTAAAAAGTGTCATCATCCCTTCAAATTCCATTAAATTTAACATTAGGGAACATTATCACAGAGATAACGAACAACAATTGTAATGTTGATGTCCGGGCACACGAGAACCCCTCTACAACTGCTTGTTTATCTGTATGTGTGTGTTCAATGCCGATAGAAACCTACCAAATAAGATCAGAATAATGGAAATAACAAATATGAAAAAAAAAAAAGGAAACAAGGACCTGATCTTCTTCAGACGCTCAAGATCATCCCTGAGTTTCATATCCAGAGCATTAGACACAACCTGAGAGTACCTCCCATCTTTGTAATCCTTCTTCCTGTTTAGAAACCAATCCGGAATTTTAAACTGACGAGGATTTGCTACAATTGTCATCAAATTCTCAAGCTCTGCAGCTGTAAGCTCTCCGGCTCTACAAACACATATATCAGTCCCATTAGTAAATGGATATAATGATAAAATAAAATAAAATGCCAATAAATAACTTCACGCGTTAGTAAATAAGGAGATAAATCGTCATAGATTGTCGCGCATCTAGTTGAAGTTCTATCCGCATTATAAACATTGGCGTTCAAACGGAGATTTCTATAAGAGATAGTAAATCGTAGAGAAAGTGACCTTTTGTTCATGTCCACATCTGCCTTCTTGCAAACAATGTTGGCGAATCGGCGGCCAATACCCTTGATGGAGGTGAGGGCGAACATGATCTTCTTCTTACCATCGACATTCGTGTTTAGAACACGAAGAATGTGCTGAAAATCCTCGTTCGCGATGAGAGACTGCGAGTAAGAAGAAAATCGGATGATAAGCCATATATTAAAATCCACAGAGGCCGATAGAAAGAGATCGAAACCCACCATGATTGCTAGATTTCTCCTGCAAGGGTTTGTCTTCTGTGCTCTCGATCGCCTTGTGGAACGCGTCGCTAGGGTTTGTCTTCCGTGCTCTCGATCGACTTGTGGAACGCGGCGCTAGGGTTTGTGTTCCGTGCTCTCGATCGACTTGTGGAACGCGGCGCTAGGGTTTGTCTTCCGAGCAACTAGGTTATATAGGTTGGGCCTTCAGGAATGTGAGTGAGTCATACCGGGGTGGCATGTTCGTAAATAGAGATTAGTCGCGTTGGGTTATTAGGCTATAAATATAGGCTAATATAATGAGATTTTTGGCACTTTGCACCCTTCAATTAGGGGGATTTGACATTTTGCACTTTAATTATTTAGTTTTAGCATTTTGCACCCTCCAAATAGGTTAAGTGTGGCTTATTGCACCCTCACCTAGTTTTTTAACTAATTTAATTCTATGAAAATAGCTTGGTAAAGATGACATTTAACCTATTTTGAAGGTGCAAAATGTCAAAACTAAATAATTATGGTGCAAAGTGTCAAACCTCCTAATTGAAGGGTGCTTAATGCCAAAAATCCAATATATTGTAATGAGATATGAAAAGTTTTTTCCTACTTCCTTTCACCTCTTCTCCGGCCTTCACCTATGATAGTTAGTTTCAGGAATTGGGTGGGCATTAGCTTATTTGACGGTCACGATTCGTCCTATATATTTTATTAAATTTAACAAAATTTAATTTGTTATTAGGCGGAGCTAGGGGTGCAAAAAAAGTAAGTCGAGAACCGATCCAATATTTGTTGTCAAACCTAGGCCACGCCCAGTTCAAATTGGGCGACGTTTGGGCCCAGGCCCCCTAAGAAAAAGGTGACGTGCCTGAGTCTACCAGGTCGGGCCCAGGCAGACCCCCAAAATGGCAGCTGCTAGCTGCAAAAGGCAGCAACTGCTGCTAAACGGTGACGACTATATTAGGCGGCCAACGCCCAACAATTAATGTTGGGCATGCACCAACTGGCACCAAGCTAGCCTCGGAGGCCCCCTAGGCATGGGCCAAGCCCAGACCTCCCCGATCTCAAACCCGGGTAGACCTCTGTCGAGCTACCGAGCCAGAGCTTTTTGTGCACGACTAGGTGGAGGTATGTGCACCACATAATTTTGGTTCTAAATTTTCGGAATAAAAACTGAACCATGTATTGCGTGCCTTCAAGGAGGAATACATATTATGAGGCCCAGTAAAGCCATCGGCGACCCAAATCGGCAGTTCTTCGGAGGTTCGGCGGCAAGTGAAGTTACAACCATCGTCCGCCTCCCCAATGCATCGGAAAAAAATTCGTGCATTGAACGCATGTCGTGCGGGAGAAAATCGGGTCTTTTATTGTTGGATTTCCGATTTTTGATACAAGATATTTGATTCAAAAAATCTCCCCAATATTCGAGGATATTCTTGAACCGTGCGATTTGACAATTTACAGGTCGATGGGTAACGCGCGGTAAAGAACCGTGCACCTACTTTTTCTCTTATGCATCAGATAGGGAGCCCATTGCACGGGAAAGGGATACCAATCGAATAGGACGCAATTGATTTGCCTTGTGTCTATGCACCAAACTATGACCAAATGTATTTAAAATTACGAAATATTAATCTTGACAAATCATCCGCATATGTGGTACCTTATGTCGTATACAGGAAGTTGAATCCTTGCCTCAACAACCTACCTCCCTATATTGGGGAGGAAAAAAAGTTGGGGTGTGCGGACTGAAGTCCGGCTGTTGAGTCGCTTGTTTGGCTCTTAACACATTAGTGGTGCTTGTGTGAGCTTACTGTACTCGCGCAGAGTGGCTTGACCCAACTTTCAACACCTCCAACTACTAATTCAAACAACACATACTTTTTCTACAACCACATCCATCTCAAACATAATCTAAGTTGGTACATTTGTCGGCACGATAAACATGTAAAACAATGAATCCAAGTAGCTCCAAGATTCAATCTTGTACGTCACCAACTTGACCCGCTCGAGCAACCAAACAAGCCAACCCACCAACAATGCAATTAACCGTATCGCCAGGTGTGTCGGTGGCGGTCATGAACGCAGGTGGTTACGAACCGCATGTTTTGTAAAGGTATATTCGTACATATAACGGGCTCGGGGGCTTAACCCTAGGTATTCTGTTATATATACCTAGCTGGAGGCAACAGAGAGATAGTTCCACTTTGACTTCCTCCGGATGTTTCGAGCAACCCCTCTACATTCTCGAAACAGCGCCTAGGGTTCGCTCCCGTCCGAAGGATCGCGTATGCTAGCCGTCGCCGTTCGCGAGAGAAGGAAGGAGATCGCGGTACTGCCGCTGCTCGACGTTTCCTTGCTCCAGTCACGTCTGCGGAGGATCTCCTGTATCTGCTCGCAAGTTTCGGTCGCTCGACTAGAAGGTATCGGGGGAGTTTCCGCCTTCGTTCCTCTCACCGATCGATCGCATGATCGATCGTTCTTCTACTCGCGTGCGCTCCCGCTGCTGCTGTTCTCGCGAAGGAGATCCCGTCTGCCGCAAGTCGTTTGTTGCCGCTTGCCGCAGAGCCGTCGCCGTGAGCAAGATCTAGAGGTCGCGGATCTGCTAGTCTTCCCCGCCCCTTGCCGCTGTTGTTCTTGGTTTGCTGCCGTCGTCGCCCTAGCCCGCAGATCCAGGGCTGCTGCTGCGCCGCCTCCGCAGTCCAGATCTGCCTCCTGTGCGAAGAAGACGAAGCCGCTGCTAGCAAAAGGGGAGTTCGCGCACGACCGCTGATCGTGCGCTCGACCCCTCGCGCACGACCGCTGATCGTGCGCTCTTCAGCAGCCAGTTCACGCACGACCACTGATCGTGCGCTCAGCAGTTCACGCACGATCACTGATCGTGCGCTCTTCAACAACAATGCCCCTGCGCCACTGTTCTCCCGTGCTCCAACTCCGCTGTCCGCCTCCAGATTCCTCTCAGCCGCTGCCGTCAGTTCTCTCCCGCCGCCGCCGTCTCCGCTCTTGCCACAATGATGAAGGGGAACAACTTCTCGACCCCCGTTCCGATGATAAAGCTGGAGAAGTTCACGACGACTGAGTTCAACGCCTGGAAGTTGAACACTCAGTTCGGGATGAAGTTTCTGAACGTGTTCTACACAGTTCAGTCTGATGGTGTTGAGGTCGTTGGGACTGCTGATGAGGCACAGTGGTTTTCAGATGAAGACTTCTGCAGGGACTACCTGCTGAACTGTCTGTCCTCCAGCTTGGCCCAGACCTACATGAAGATGAGCACTGCAAAAGAGATCTGGGATGCGCTGCAGGAGCACTTCAGGCAGGAGGAGGACCTGTCCAAGACGCACCTAGTAGACAAGTTCCACTCTTTCAGCTTCGACGAGGAGAAAGGCATTCTCCCTCAGGTATCCGAATTTGAAAATTTAATTGATTCCTTGCATAGTGAGTCAATTAGTCTGCCCGATAGTTTTGTTGCGGGCACGATTATGTATAAGTTGCCCTCCTCGTGGTACAATTTCCAAACGGAAATGTACCGCAAGAAGATGCAGGTTGGTCTGAACGACCTCAAGCGTTTCATACGCATTGAGGATGAGAACAGGACGAAGCACGCTCTGGAAGCTGTTGGCAAGCAGAAGGCTGCTGCCAACATGATTACAAGCTCCAAGCGGCCTCCCCCCCCCCCCCCCCCTCACAAGACCAAAACGACTCGTAGTAGCCCCCAAGTTGCAGGCCCGAGTAAACCCTCTAAGAAATTTAAGGGTAAATGTTATAACTGCAATAAGTGGGGACACTGCGCATGTAAGACCCCTTTTTTTTTTTTGCAAAAACCACCGGGTCTTAGGCCCAGAACCGCCGTTTTGCGGTGACACCTTCACTCGGGAAGATCGCCACCACAAAACGTCGATTCTGCCGGCCAACTCGATCACAAGAAAAGTTCATAAAAGAGAAGGCAAGTCCACATAATCACATGAATTAAAACCATAGAGGTAAATGTCCACAGATATAACTGAACAAAGATAACAAAGGTACAAATAAAAGGGGCTCTTGCCCTGTACATCATTTCCTCACTACAAGATCACTCGCGGAAGCTAACTACTAAGTAAAGCTAAAGCTAACCGTCACCGACACGGAGACTGAAGCACTCTGACCAGGCTGACCCATCCCTGTAGATCCCGTGCTCCACTGGTGCTGCAACACTGGATGCTTCTTCTTCTTCGGCCTACGGTCACGGCCTCGCAATCCACGTCTACGTCTTCGCCATTGGCCTCCTGGTCGCTGTACTGGAGGGGTTCCACTCATCAAGGGGCATCTGACCCGAGTATGTCCCGGTTGGTGACAATGGTAGCATGGCCGGGGGGTCCACCATGTCGGATCCTGCTGTACCTGTTTCTCTGCTGTAGCTGCGTCTCCTTGAAACCCTAAAATGATATGGTCCACCGACCGTTAGTCAAAAGACTAAGCCTTATGTTCCCCACCCCTCCCCCAATGGCTCCTAGGCACCGTATGGGAGGAGGAAGCGGAGGACATTCAAGGGGTAAATACAAGTGTACAACCCGTATTTGGCGAGTGGGTCCCTCGGGTCAGTTGATGGGACAGGGGTCAGCCAGACCATTCGCCCATACCGAGACAGGAGAAAGGATCCTCAGATTAGTGGGGGTAGGCTGTAGGCGAGAGGGAGCCCGACGAGTGGTGCCTCCACGGACCATTCGCTCAGGGGCTTGAGCATTCGCCCAGTCAAGCGGGAACTCGGCGAGTGGTTCCCTCACGGACCACTCGCCCCAGAAGGCTTTGAGGAGGAAATGACCATTATACCCCTGGTGGGCTGCAAATAGCCCTTCAGAACAGCGGAGTTAGGCTATCAGCAGACCAGTTTGGGGTGCGGTTAGTAAAAACTAAAAGGCGGATTCATGCTATTTGCAGACCAGCCTGGGAAAACTATAAATAGACCCTTAAGGGCACCTTGGAGGAGATCCGATTTTAGAGAATCCTCTCCTCCAGGCTAGTTTGGGTTGGCAGCCAGTGCCCTCCAAGGTGCCCGGTTGAGCTTTGGTTTGGGAGGGGAAGCTCTCTAAGATCTTCCGGGTGTGTGGCGGGACCTCCTCGCTTCAGCCTTGGGTCTATTCCGTTTCCAGCATCCACCGTCAAGAGAGTCTAGTGAGGGAGAAATAAGCATCGGCTGCACCCCCAGTGGGTCCGAACTCAAGAGACCAGTTGCTGGTTTCAACATTTTTGGTGCGGTGAGCGTGGACCGTAGCCGGTGAAAGAAAATCCCAAGCTGGTTTCGATGACAGGAGATGGAGGAAATGGTTCTGACTCAGGTCACTCGCATTCACCAGCGGCAGGCGAGTGGCTGGAGATGTTTGAGAAGTTCAAGCGAGAGGTCCTGCAGACGGTTCTCGCAGCAAGGACCGAGTGCGAGACCCCGGTGGTTCCAGTGGTTCCAGTGGTCTCGCCTTTGCAGATTGGCGAGAACGCACCGGGGCAGCGACCGGGAAAGGAGGTGCCAGCGGAAGGAGGTGCGCGAGACCTCCCCGGACGGCAGTTGTTCAGCAGTCCGGCGAGTGCTGAGGTGTGTGAGTTGATCCCGAGCGAGAGGACCACTCGCCGAGCAGGGGAAGGGAGCCCCTTTTGCGAGATGATCCTGTCGGCCCCAGTACCAGAAGGGTTTCGTGGGCCGGAGATGTCCTACTACACCGGCAAGGAGGATCCAGTTGTGCACCTGCAGTGGTTCGAGGACATGACTTCAATCCTTCCCATGTCGGATTCTTTCCAATGCCGACTCTTCGCAACCACCCTGAAGGAGAAAGCAAGGGACTGGTTCCACCAACTTCCCACAGGTTCCATCTATGCGTTCGATGATCTGCGCCGAAGCTTCCGACTACGTTTCTCGACGTCAAAGAAGAGGAAGAAGGATGCGGAGGCTCTTTTCAAAATCAGGCAGAGGGAGGGGGAATCCCTGGCCAAGTACGTGGACAGGTTCCAGGAAGAGATACACCTAGTGCAGGAGGTGCCGGGATTCGCCCTCCAGATGGCATTCATCGTAGGGCTGCGAGAGGGGTTCTTCAAGATGGACCTGAAGAGAAGACCTCCTGTATCCTTCGAGGAGTTGATGGAGAGAGCCGCGGAGGAGATTGAAGGGGAGGCAGCCAACCCCGAATTCTATAAAAGGTTGGCAAAGATGAGCGAGCCCGAGGCGAGGCAACTAGAAAGAAGAAGGCGAGAGGAGCCCGGGGGCCAGGGGTTCGAAAGACCACCTCGGGTTTGGAGGAACCAAGAACCCAACAACAGGTTGGGCTGGAGGAACCAGGAAGGACCAGCGCGAGGTCAGGATGAAAGGTACCAAGGAAGGGAGGCAGGAGGAGTGAATCAGGGGTGGAGGCAGGGTCCCAGACCCCCTCACCCCCCGAGGGAGCAAGCCATGGCGGTAGGCCGAGGGAGAAGAGGTAGAGGAGCGAGAGGAGGAAGAGGAAGAGCTGGAAGAGAGGACAGGGCGGCGTTGCCTTACTGTGACTTTCATCAGGAAGAAGGTCACGCGATCGCCACCTTCCCAGAGTTCTTGGAAATGAGGGAAAGAGGACGGCCACGGCGGCCGCATGCCAGAATTGAGGAAGTGCTTCCAGAGGCAGAAGAGGACCGGTGTGAGGATAGGGCAGATACAGGAACCAGGGGGGAATCGGGGTGATTCACGGTGGGGTTGGGATAGAGGCCTCTCGCAAGAGGAGCTTCCAGGCCATGTTCCGAAGGGACGTCGCGTCGACTTCCCAGACCCCACCCCCCTCCGAGAAGCTCACCTTCTCCTCAGAGGATATGCCAGACTACGAAGACCCATTCTGCGACGCCCTGGTGATCCAGACGTCAATAGAAAACTTCACAGTCTCTCGGATCCTGGTGGACAATGGGAGCTCGGTGAATGTGATCTTCAAAAAGGCTTTCGACGCGATGGAGGTAGAGAAGAAGAGAGTGCAGGCCTCCGACGGACCACTGTTTGGTTTCTTGGGAGAGCGGAAGGAGGTCGAGGGGGGCGTAGGTCTCCAGGTGACACTAGGAGGAGTCCCAAGAAACTGCCGGTTCGTCATCGTGGACGCTCCGAGCAGCTATAACGCCATCTTCGGCCGACCCCTCATCAGCGCCTTCCGGTGCGTGCCCTCATCGTACCATCAGTGCTTAAAGCTCCATAGTGGAGGAGTCCAGATCCGCGTCCGAGGAGATGCTAAGGTGGCGAGGCAGTGCTACGTAACTGCCGTCAACACCATCTCATGGATGGCGGATGCCGAAAAGATGGATGAAGAGATGGTGAGGCCGGAGGGGCCAGGAGAGGAAGAGGAGAAGGAAGAAGAAGGGGGAGAGGGCGACGCCCGAGAGGAGTTGTTGGAGGTCGCTCGTGAGGAGCAGGAGGTCGAGGTGTTGGAGGTCGCTCGTGAGGAGCAGGAGGTCGAGCCGATGGAGGCGGAAGGAGCTGCAGGAGAAAAGGCCCGGGAGGAGGGGCGAGGAGCGAAGGGCCAGTGGGACGAGCCAGCCCGGCTCGAGCCGGCAGAAGAGGTGATAGAGATGGAGGTTACCACCCAGGCAGGAAGGGTGGAGAAGGTGCGGGTCAGCGGGGGCCTCGGCCCGGAGGACCAGAGAAGGATGCTGGAGTGCATCCAGAAGAACATGGACATCTTCGCGTGGAGCGCGGCGGACATGCCAGGCATCGAGGCGGACGTGGCTTGCCATCGTCTCAACCTCGATCCAGAAGCCCGCCCCATCCGACAGAAGAAAAGGGCTATAGCTGACAAGCTCGAAGAACCGATCCGCGAGGAGGTGGCGAAACTCCTCGAGGCAGGTTTTGTAACGGAGATCCAGTATCCAGGCTGGGTCTCCAATGTCGTAATGGTAAAAAAGGCCGATGGCCGCTGGCGTATGTGTGTGGACTTTTCATTGTTAAATAAGGCCTGTCCTAAGGATTGTTATCCCTTGCCTCGGATCGACGCGCTGGTTGACTCGGCCGTCGGTTTTTCTGTGATGAGTTTTTTGGATGCTTTTTCAGGTTATCACCAAATAAGGATGCACCCCCCGGACGTCAAAGATGTCTCGTTCATCACCAGGGAGGGATGCTACTGCTATAAGATGATGCCCTTCGGGCTGAAAAATGCAGGAGCAACCTACCAGAAGATGATGGATCGGGTATTTAAGAAACAAAGGGGAAGGAACCTGGAGGTCTACGTGGATGACCTTATGATAAAAAGCAAGTGTGTGGGCTCTCACATCCAGGACCTCGAGGAGACCTTCGCCACCCTACGCAAGTACAAGATGCGCCTGAACCCCCTGAAGTGTGTGTTCGGGGCTAGCAAAGGGAAGTTCCTCGGGCACCTTCTCACCCCCTGGGGGGTAGAACCTAACCCGGACAAGGTTAGGGCTATAATGGAGCTGGGGTCGCCCCGAAACGCCAAGGAAGTTCAGCGCTTGACCGGAAGACTCGCCGGGCTGAACAGGTTTCTATCCCGGGCAGGGGAAAAATGCTCCCCCTTCTTCAAAGCGCTACGAGTCAATCGGAAGTTTGAATGGACGAGAGAATGCGAGGAGGCCTTTCAGGCCTTGAAGAGCCAACTCACCAAGGCTCCGCTACTGCAAAGTCCCAAAGAGGGGGAGGTTCTACATTTATATCTCGGGGTCGGGGCGGAGGCCGTAAGCTCCGTCCTGGTTCGAGAGGAAGGAAAGAAGCAGCTGCCAGTCTACTACGTAAGCAGGGTCCTGAGGGAAGCAGAGCTCAGGTACCCAATTTTAGAAAAGTTGGCCTTTGCCCTGGTCATCGCAGCCAGGAAGCTCAGGCCATACTTCCAGGCCCATTCGATCCAAGTAGTGACGGACCATCCACTCCGCCAGATCTTCGAAGGAGTGGAGCACTCGGGAAGACTCGCAAAATGGTCAATCGAGCTAAGTGAATTCAACATTACCTTTGTCCCCCGATTATCTATGAAGGCGCAGGTGGTAGCTGATTTCATGACAGATTTCGTGGCCGAGATGAAAGAAGACGGAGCCCCTCGTCACATTCCGTGGAAGCTGCTGGTGGACGGAGCTTCGGGCAAGAATCCTCTTGGAGGAGGGGTAGTGCTGGAGAGTCCCCACGGAGTAAAGATAGAGCAGACGCTAGTGATACACTTTCCAATCACCAACAACCAGGCGGAGTATGAGGCTGTAATCGCCGGCCTGCGGTTGGCCCGGGAGCTCGGGGTCCATGACGTGGAGGTCCTCACGGATTCCATGATAATAGCTTCTCAGATAAGGGGAGAGTTCGAAACAAGGGAACCTGTGCTCATGAAGTATTTAGCAAAAGTCAAAGGTCTCGTGGGGACGTTCAAAACTTTCTCCATCCAGCATGTCCCACGAGAAGAGAGCACTCCGGCAGATCGGTTGGCAAAATCTGGTCCTCGAGCCGGAGGGACCCTGACGGACCTATTCCGTCCTTCGATTGAAGAAGGAGAGCTCATGGAAGTAGAACAACGGCCCTCCTGGAAGGATCCCTTCGTCACCTTCCTTGCAACGGGAAAATTCCCGGAAGAAGTTCCGGACCAGAGGCGCTTCCGGTATAAGTCTGCCTACTACGTGCTCCATGAGGGTGACTTGTATCGGAAGACCCTCTCGGGCCTCCTGGCCCGATGCATCTCGGAGGAAGAGGTCCCAAGGATCTTGGAAGAAATCCACTCCGGCGAGTGCGGCAGCCACTCGGGGAGCAGGATGTTGGAGGCAAGAATAGTGAGACAGGGGTACTTCTGGCCAACCCTAAGCAAAGACGCAGCAGCCTTCGCAAAGAGATGCCAGAAGTGCCAAATGTTCGCCCCACTTCAGCTCATGCCAGCTCAGAGGCTGAAGAGTATCACGGCGCCCTGGCCATTCGCCATATGGGGAATGGATCTGGTAGGACCCTTCCCCCAGGCTAGCGGGCAGAGGAGATTTCTCCTAGTCATGATTGACTACTTCACAAAGTGGCTGGAGGTCAAGGCGTTGGATAAGGTCACCTCCCAGGTAATCCGCAACTTCGTATGGGGGGAGATCATTTGTCGACATGGGCTTCCGCAGGCCATAGTCACGGATAATGGACCGCAGTTCGCAAGCGAGGAATTCATCAGCTTCTGTGGTCAGCTGGGGATAGACCTTAGGTTTGCGTCCGTCCACCATCCCAGGAGCAACGGGCAGGTAGAGGCAGCGAACAAGGTCATCGTGAACTTGCTCAAGAAAAAGGTGGAAAATCTCAAAGGCAATTGGGTGGAACAGCTCCCCTCGGTCCTATGGGCTTTAAGAACCACCCCCAACACCGCCACGGGAGAGACCCCTTTCAGGCTCTCTCACGGCTGCGAGGCGGTCATCCCCATAGAGTTCGAGATTACAACACCACGGGTCACGGTCGCCACAAATGGAGAGGAAGATTGGAGAGCCGAGAACGAGGAGGAGTTGCGGCTCTCCCTCGACCTCATCGAAGAAGCTCGGGATCGAGCAGCCATCCATCAAGAAGAGGTCAAGCGGCGGATGGCCAAGTATTTTGACAGGCACGTCAGGATCAAGCAGTTCGAGAAGGGAGATCTGGTACTCAAGAAGGTCGACGCGGCTGGGAGATCCGCTGCGGTGGGAAAGCTTAACCCCAACTGGGAAGGCCCCTATGTCGTGGAAGAAGCACTAAAGTCTGGGGGGTATCGCCTTCAGAATGTGGAGGGCCAGCTCCTCAGCCATACATGGAGTGGCGACGACCTTAAACGCTTTTATCCTTAGTACCATGTAATAATGATGTTTTTTGAATAAAAGCATTTTGTTTAAACTATGTGAATGAAAATGATGCTGCAGCTCGCAGGAGAGACCCTGGATGTTCAAGAGGTCGGCCCCGAGCAGACCCGCTGTCTAGGCTCTCATCTAGCTGGCAGGTCCGAAGGCTCACTCGGTGGCAGGTTCTATGTTCCAGAGGTTGGCCCCGAGCAGACCCGCTGTCCAGGCTCTCATCTAGCTGGCAGGTCCGAAGGCTCACTCGGTGGCAGGTTCTATGTTCCAGAGGTTGGCCCCGAGCAGACCCGCTGTCCAGGCTCTCATCTAGCTGGCAGGTCCGAAGGCTCACTCGGTGGCGGGTTCTATGTTCCAGAGGTTGGCCCCGAGCAGACCCGCTGTCCAGGCTCTCATCTAGCTGGCAGGTCCGAAGGCTCACTCGGTGGCAGGTTCTATGTTCCAGAGGTTGGCCCCGAGCAGACCCGCTGTCCAGGCTCTCATCTAGCTGGCAGGTCCGAAGGCTCACTCGGTGGTAGGTTCTATGTTCCAGAGGTTGGCCCCGAGCAGACCCGCTGTCCAGGCTCTCATCTAGCTGGCAGGTCCGAAGGCTCACTCGGTGGCAGGTTCCATATTCCAGAGGTTGGCCCCGAGCAGACCCGCTGTCCAGGCTCTCATCTAGCTGGCAGGTCCGAAGGCTCACTCGGTGGCAGGTTCTATGTTCCAGAGGTTGGCCCCGAGCAGACCCGCTGTCCAGGCTCTCATCTAGCTGGCAGGTCCGAAGGCTCACTCGGTGGCAGGTTCCATATTCCAGAGGTTGGCCCCGAGCAGACCCGCTGTCCAGGATCTCATCTAGTTGGCAGGTCTGAAGGCTCACTCGGTGGCAGGTTCTATGTTCCAGAGGTTGGCCCCAAGCAGACCCGCTGTCCAGGCTCTCATCTAGCTGGCAGGTCCGAAGGCTCACTCGGTGGCAGGTTCCATATTCCAGAGGTTGGCCCCGAGCAGACCCGCTGTCCAGGCTCTCATCTAGCTGGCAGGTCCGAAGGCTCACTCGGTGGCAGGTTCTATGTTCCAGAGGTTGGCCCCGAGCAGACCCGCTGTCCAGGCTCTCATCTAGCTGGCAGGTCCGAAGGCTCACTCGGTGGCAGGTTCTATGTTCCAGAGGTTGGCCCCAAGCAGACCCGCTGTCCAGGCTCTCATCTAGCTGGCAGGTCCGAAGGCTCACTCGGTGGCAGGTTCCATATTCCAGAGGTTGGCCCCGAGCAGACCCGCTGTCCAGGCTCTCATCTAGCTGGCAGGTCCGAAGGCTCACTCGGTGGCAGGTTCTATGTTCCAGAGGTTGGCCCCGAGCAGACCCGCTGTCCAGGCTCTCATCTAGCTGGCAGGTCCGAAGGCTCACTCGGTGGCAGGTTCCATATTCCAGAGGTTGGCCCCGAGCAGACCCGCTGTCCAGGCTCTCATCTAGCTGGCAGGTCCGAAGGCTCACTCGGTGGCAGGTTCTATGTTCCAGAGGTTGGCCCCGAGCAGACCCGCTGTCCAGGCTCTCATCTAGCTGGCAGGTCCGAAGGCTCACTCGGTGGCAGGTTCTATGTTCCAGAGGTTGGCCCCGAGCAGACCCGCTGTCCAGGCTCTCATCTAGCTGGCAGGTCCGAAGGCTCACTCGGTGGCAGGTTCTATGTTCCAGAGGTTGGCCCCGAGCAGACCCGCTGTCCAGGCTCTCATCTAGCTGGCAGGTCCGAAGGCTCACTCGGTGGAAGGTTCTATGTTCCAGAGGTTGGCCCCGAGCAGACCCGCTGTCCAGGCTCTCATCTAGCTGGCAGGTCCGAAGGCTCACTCGGTGGCAGGTTCCATATTCCAGAGGTTGGCCCCGAGCAGACCCGCTGTCCAGGCTCTCATCTAGCTGGCAGGTCCGAAGGCTCACTCGGTGGCAGGTTCTATGTTCCAGAGGTTGGCCCCGAGCAGACCCGCTGTCCAGGCTCTCACCTAGCTGGCAGGTCCGAAGGCTCACTCGGTGGCAGGTTCTATGTTCCAGAGGTTGGCCCCGAGCAGACCCGCTGTCCAGGCTCTCATCTAGCTGGCAGGTCCGAAGGCTCACTCGGTGGCAGGTTCTATTTTCCAGAGGTTGGCCCCGAGCAGACCCGCTGTCCAGGCTCTCATCTAGCTGGCAGGTCCGAAGGCTCACTCGGTGGCAGGTTCTATGTTCCAGAGGTTGGCCCCGAGCAGACCCGCTGTCCAGGCTCTCATCTAGCTGGCAGGTCCGAAGGCTCACTCGGTGGCAGGTTCCAAGGTGATAAGAAAATGGCCCCGAGCAGACCCGCTGTCCGGGCTCTCATCCAGCTGGCAGGTTGGAGGGTCCACTGGGTAGCAGGATCCAAATTCTCTGAGGAGGATCCAGGAGCATTCGCAGGGACCACCCAAGCGAATGATAATCTTACCTCTCTTCCTAACTGCCCGGACGAAATCCCAGTCCGAGCGAATGGTGAGGGTATGCGAGTGTTTCGGGTAGCGGGAAGTCGAAGAGGGACAACACACCTAAGTCATCTCCGAACACTCGCTGGGTAGCCGGGACGGTTACTCTACGACCTAACGTCCTGGTAAGCCTAGCAAGACGTTGCAGCGAATGATAATAAAGTTTGAGATAACATAAAAACTGAGATTACGCAGAAATTGAGATAGCACAAAAATTGTAATCCATAGATATATCTTTCAGGGGCATTCGCCCAATTCGTGGTTACACCAGAAAAAGAAAAGGTAAATACAACAAAAAAAAGGAAAATACAGAGGGCCCCCCCCTCAAGGGTCACCAGACTTCTCCGAAGAACCTTCGCTCTCATCCTGGTCGGGGGCATCTTCTCGCGGCGCGACGCCGTCGTCCTCCGGGAAAGGGATCGGAATGTAAAGCTCCGGGACTACTTGGCGAGTGGTGAGGCATTCGGCCTCCGGCTTCAAATACCCAGCCCGCCGCAGCACCTGCAACGCGTGCTTGACGGCGCGTTGCGCATTCTCCTGAAGCAGTTGCTCCAGCTCGTGATGGGGGTAAAAGTGCCCCCCATCACCCGGGGCGAGTGCTGTCATTCCGGCTTCTCGCAGCAGCTGGGTCTCGGCCTCGGCGAGACGGACTTTTTCCTCGAGGTCGGCCACCCGCGCTCGGAGCATCCCAGCACTTGTAGCATCCTGGAAAAATAAAACGATCATGATGAGAGGAATATGGGACGGTCAGTGATAACCATTCGCAGGAGTAAAAGTAAATGTACCTCTACAACCGGGCGGTTGGCGAGAAGAGCTTCCGCGGTCTTCAGTCTTTCCCTGAGATCACTCACCTCCTGGGATAGAAGAGCCCTGGTCTCCTCGACCTTGGCCAGGTTCCGCGAGACCTCAAGGCTCCGGCGAGAAGACATATGCGAGAGCTCGAGAGCGCGCAGCATAGCCCGGGCGGCTTCGTGGGCGAGAACTTGAGTCTTCTCCAAATCGAAGACCTCGGCGTCCTCCCGGCCATAAAGGGCATACGCCAGGGCATAGGCCTCGCCGCTAGCAATGTTGGTCTCCACCCAAGAGGGATGGAGAGTGGATAGCGAAACCCTGTTCGCGTTCCTGTCCCACTTCAGCAAAGGAGCCCCGGAAGGGTCCACGTACCTCTCGCCGTTCGCGAAGTTACGATGGTCCCGGGGCAACGGAGGCGGCGGCAGCGCCAATTTGTCCAGAGGAGCATTCGCACCAGGCGCGTCGGTCCCCAGGGCTGAGGGTGGAGCACCCGCCCCAGAGGATTCGCCCAGAACCCCCTTGCCCTTCGCCGCAGGAGGACAGGGCGACTTCGAGGGAGGAGGGGAAGAAGCCTTCACCGACTTTCGCTTCCGGCTACTAGGCTTGGAGGAGGAAGGCTCCTCCCGGCAAGCATCCGCGGCGGCTTGCGCGAGAGGTAGGCAAAACCCAGGAGGGCGCGGCGGATGAACGGGAAGATTACGCACACCTGCATGATATTGCGAGTGGTTTAGGCGAATGGAGTAAGAATCACAACCAAAATGAATTCAAAAGTCTTGGAATCTTACCCTCGCCCTGCGGAATGAACGGGAGCGTGTTGACGTTTCGCCGGAGATAGACAAGGTCCATCCCGTACTGCAGAATGTACTGATGGAGTTTTGCCTCATGCCCCCCTAGGGTCGGGGGGCGGAAGGTTGACTCCTCCTCCTGCACCGGGGCGAGAAGGGTGTTACCTAGGCTCCCGCTGACGAAGATGAAGCGGCGAACCCATTCGTGGTTCTTGTTCGGGAGCCCGTAGTGCTTGAGAGGGCTTAGACCCGATAAGAAGGAGATGCCGCCGGTGCAGCGGAAGGTGTAGAGTTTGCGGAAGACGGGCAGCGAGAACTCGATCCCTTCTTCTCGCAAATAGCTCAGGGTTTGTGGACTTTTTTTCTTCGGATCGAGGTAGCTCTGATACCACTTGTAAGACCCCATTTTTTTTTTTTGCAAAAATCACCGGGTCTTAGGCCCAGAACCGCCGTTTTGCGGTGACACCTTCACTCGGGAAGATCGCCACCACAAAACGCCGATTCTGCCGGCCAACTCGATCACAAGAAAAGTTCATAAAAGAGAAGGCAAGTCCACATAATCACATGAATTAAAACCATAGAGGTAAATGTCCACAGATATAACTGAACAAAGATAACAAAGGTACAAATAAAAGGGGCTCTTGCCCTGTACATCATTTCCTCACTACAAGATCACTCGCGGAAGCTAACTACTAAGTAAAGCTAAAGCTAACCGTCACCGACACGGAGACTGAAGCACTCTGACCAGGCTGACCCATCCCTGTAGATCCCGTGCTCCACTGGTGCTGCAACACTGGATGCTTCTTCTTCTTCGGCCTACGGTCACGGCCTCGCAATCCACGTCTACGTCTTCGCCATTGGCCTCCTGGTCGCTGTACTGGAGGGGTTCCACTCATCAAGGGGCATCTGACCCGAGTATGTCCCGGTTGGTGACAATGGTAGCATGGCCGGGGGGTCCACCATGTCGGATCCTGCTGTACCTGTTTCTCTGCTGTAGCTGCGTCTCCTTGAAACCCTAAAATGATATGGTCCACCGACCGTTAGTCAAAAGACTAAGCCTTATGTTCCCCACCCCTCCCCCAATGGCTCCTAGGCACCGTATGGGAGGAGGAAGCGGAGGACATTCAAGGGGTAAATACAAGAGCAGATGACGGCGGATCTACAACTAAACAGGTGATTATATATATGAAGCAGTAAGTAGGCATAGTAAAGAACATGTAAAGAATAGTGAGCAGTATATATAATGACAGGTAAAATAATACAAAAGTAACCATTGATTTATAGGAATGCCCATACAAACCTATAGACCAAGGGGTCGTTTAGCAGGGCCTACCGTATAAGAAGTCCCATAACCGACTTATACGTTAGGGGTAGGTTGAATGCAATGTTTATGCCATGACATGCAAGTATGTTGTTATGTTATGTTCATACAAGTGCAACTCACCCACTTCGACTCTATGCGCATAGACCTTTAGTTCCCTCTTTTTGGAGCGAGCTAGACTCCCAGGATACTCCCGTAGTGGCAAACGGAAGCGGTGGGTTGGGCCTCGCCCACCTCTAGGTTGGTATTCACACTACCCAACCTAGACCTATTGTACGCCTCCACTATACCCGCGGAGCGTCTGCGTACTCTTGCTGACTGGACCGCCAGACTATCAAGGCTAAGTGTAAAACCACACTTGCCGAGTCAACGTATTGACGTCGGTGTGAACGACCGTCCGATACCGAAGACCCACCACCTTCAGTGCACATGCAACATGTTCTACTTCCTATCTCTGAGCCATGAGTTCCCCGGGCTAACCTGCCCGCCATCAATAACCTTCCGAGCCTAAAGCTCCCCGGGCTAACCTGCCCGTCATCAATAACCTTCCGAGCCTAAAGCTCCCCGGGCTAACCTGCCCGTCATCAATAACCTTCCGAGCCATAAGCTCACTAGACTAACTAGTCTGCTGCAACAGCCACCGAGCCCACCGCTCGGACAACCAATCCAACTAAACTTCCGAAACCACAGGGTATGGATGGGTGTGTTATTAGTTAATCTTGTACAATGTCTTACTCCTATGAGTTAGGGTTAGTCTTGGACTTCCCGAGGGTTACCCTGTGAGGGGCTCGCTACGGTACTAGGAACTACAATGGGATGACACCCCAACGTTCCCAATCCCAAGACACTTATTATTATTGGTGACTACCCAAAGGAAACCCCTTTAATATTCTTACCTGATCTAAACCTAAGTGCTTTAAGACACTTAGGGGAAAAGACGATCTTTCGCCAAATCCCAAGATGACCTACCCCAAGGGAGGCACCCCACCATCCCAGAACTCATCAACCTTAAATCTCTCCAAGGGTCCTCTCATACCATACAATCACCATTCAATTCCCACATCTCCAAACAATGTATTCCAAATTGGCCTGTAACTCCAAAACTGCCAATTTACTAAACGCAGACCACCCTTAACGTTTTGATCCTCATGAAGGGAAGTACATTAATTAATCAACTCTATGACCTAATATTCTCACTGGGGGTCCATGTCACTGGTTTAAGATCCATTCCAGAGTTCCATAATTTTCCCCATATTATTAATATTTAAAACCATTTTTCCCAAGGACAACTTCCTAGGGTTTGAACTACAAGTGCACTTTTCTGACTTCCAATGCCCCTCCCAATTTTTACATAAATCAAAAGTACCTATTAATCAGTAGTCATGAAATCTTAGGGAAATACTGCAAGATTTACTATTTTTAAAAATTCCAAAACTCATTTATTACCAATAAATTCCAAAGGAGGTACCCTCATATGATCTCTAAACCTTATGCAAATTTATACAGAGGTGTCTCCTACTAAAATATTCAGGTCTACCAAGTTTGACCACAAAACACAGAGGTTACATTTGTAAATTCCTCAATGGATATATTTGTAAATAATTCCAAAATGAACTAGAGATACCAAAAATATTAATCCATAAATTATGAGAAAATTACAGTGGGTACATATTGGTATGAAAAGACATACTGCAAAGTTTCATGCATTTACAGCCATTTGATAGCAGAATGACTCAAGAAAGGCTCAGGCATTGGGCAAGAAGAAGAAGAGTCCAGCCTCAAGACAGCGGTATGGAAAAAGCGCGGGAAAGTTAACACTCTAAAATCAATCATCCCAAAAATTGCCAACAATATGAATAATTACAATTTGAATCCTCCAAATATTTTCCAATGGTTCTAATAGAATCTCCAGGGTTTAACAATATTAAAAATAAGATTGTGACAGAAGATGGTTAATCACTAAGTAATATTACTTCCTAAAACCCCAAACCCTAATTATTTACAAATCTACCCAAGGGTTTATTACCTAGGTTTGACAACTCCAAACCTCTTCAAATTCACAAGGGAGGCTCCTCTGGTCACTATGACCTTCCTTCCAAAACCTTAGGTCAAACCATTAGGGTTTGACCCTACTTCCTTTATTAGCCTCTAATTGCACCCCATTAGGGTTTAACCTAGGGTTAGGGTCTAAACCTAACCAAATCCACCCAAACTTCTTGTGAGGGTATCATGTCACTTATAACACTCAGAGGAGTCCAACACACCCCTCTCCAAGGACAAACTCCCATATGTCCTTCACAACCCCAAATTCCACCCCATAGGGATCAACCCTATGACCTTGAGCAAAACATCTCCAATGCTCACCAAACTCCTCATGGGGTCTCAACTTCATCCCACTGACCTTCCTAAGAAGTCTCAAGTCTCAAAGGACCTAATTGGCCAATGATTCTCCACTTGGCTATTTGCACCCCAAGGTACTCCTACCCCAAGTCCTAGGGCAAACCCACTCCCCAAGACTCCATAACACTCTTGGAGGTGATTTGGGTGGGGTTAGGGCAGTGGACATAATACCACTCCAATAGGAGGTGGTTTGGCTATGAGAAGCCCTAAATGTCCCCTTAGCACAATTTTCCCCTTAAAGGACAAAACTTTGGCCCAAAGATTACCTAATCAAAAGATCTCCAAATGAGATGAGATTTTAACCAGGGGTTTATCATGACCCTAATGGTACCCCACCAAAATTTGGTGGAGATTGGAGGTCATTTGACCCTCCAAATAATTTGTGTAAGGATTATTAAATTTCTACAAAAACTTTAGGAAAACTAACTCCTAAAAACCTGATACTCAAACCTAATCTAGGTATAGGACAAATGGATGCATAGCCAAAATATCAACTTCATCAGATTTGCCATTTAAGAGTTATCCTAGTTTAAAGGTCTGGTTTGAGTTTTGACCAGCCTCACTAGAATGAGTGCTGTGGGTCCCATACTTAACCAAATAGCCTGATTTCACTCCCATTAGGAAGTAGACATCAAGGCCTACAAATGTTATCTCTGGGCATTTTTCGAATTATGGCCCCTAAGGACCTTAAAATCGGGTCACAAAATCTGCCACAAAGTGTGACAAAAATACATATAATAATAATAATCATTTCATGGCTGCGTATAGCAAAAGGCGGCCAATCGGACGGCTCACAGCCATCGTCCCCGATCAACCTATGGCTGAGATTCCGCGCGCCTGGGCAGACTTGGATGTCGATTTCCCGGCCACCTGAGCGCCGTCCCGGCCAACCAACGCCATCACCACCTTCGTTGAGGTGGTGGCCGGCGACGAACGGGGCTTGATTGGCCGGAGGTGGCCGGAAATGTGGATTCTGGGTGGAAGCCCAATCCCGATATACGGGTGGGGTAGCTGGCTCGATCCACGGCCTATTGGCACGATTCGAGCCGTCGATGAGTTAGATCTACACCACTGAGGGGGAAGCAGAGAACCAGACCTTGATTGGAGCTTGATTCCTTTCCCGGTGAGGACTTGCCATGGCCGACCTCCATCCTCTCCCAAGCTCTGCAACCACCACCTAGAAGGGCTCGATTCCTTCTGAAAATATGGGGGTTTCACTCCTCTCCGCCTCCTGAAGATAATGGGGGGTTCAATTGAAGGCAATGCTGGCTTTAACTACCAAAGCCATTAATGGCCTCTTCGAATTCCTCCATGGCCAGCCCCCATTCATCTCCCCTGCTTTAATCCTTCTTGGTAACTGCTGGAAACTCCTCCTCTCCCCTAGAGGAGATGAATGCAGCCATAAATGGGGAGAATTGAGGGGGGTTTCACCTTCCTCCATTGATGGCCTCATCTTTCTCTCTCCCCCAAACTCAATTCTCTCTCTCCTACTCATCATGGCCGACTTTCCTCTCTCTCCTGGGTTAATTATCAGCCAAGGGTGCTGTTCAAGGGGTCAATTTGGGCTTAGCCCAAAGGGATTGGGCTAAGTTTAAGAGATTTGACCTAAATTGGGCAATTTTGACTTTTGGTCAGATTGGCCAATTGGGGGACCCTAGGATGGGGCTTTTGGGTCCATTGGATCCCAAATTAGGTTTAGAAACTACTGGTGGGGTCAATTTGGTCACATGAGTCTTGGTTGACCCAATTTAAGCTGATTTGACCAAAACAGGCTAAGTTGACTTTGGTCAAATTGAGCCCTAGGGTTGACCCAGTCATGGGGCTTTTTGGTCCACTGGGTCCCCTATGACATGGTAACCCTAAGGGTAGGGTCAATTTAACATGGTGATGGTCAATTAGGGCACTTTGTGAAGAATTGCCATTTTTGACCTAAAGGGGCATTTTGGTCAATTTGCACTATTGGGGGCCCCATGATGGGGATTTTAGGTCTACTAGGTCTCTTATGATATTCTAGACCTAGATGAGTGGTCAATTTGGCATGGTGAGGGTTATTTGACTCTAATTTGGCTACTTTGACCATTTTAGGGTTAGGGTTGACTTTGGTCAATTTGGCCTCTTTGGTTGACCCCAATGTGTCCTTGGTGCCCTAAGGGGGCCCCTAAAGGGTTAGGGATACTAAGGTGGTGTCAAATGGTCAAGATGAGGCCCTAAAGTCCAACCCTAAGCTTGGTCACAAGAAATTGCTATTTGCAGACCAAGGTGGTTTTCTTCTTCTCACCTCAATTCACAAGGCCTTGGGTTCTTCCTATGGTTTTGTCATGACAAAACCATCTTAGGGGTCTAGCTGTCTGGGGGATGTTACAGCGCATCTGATTGCAAGCTACCGAGGAAAGAAAGAACCCGGGCACCACAAGAAGGCAACCAAGCCCATCTGGTTAGCCAAGCTGAGCCATCCGACTTTGTTGCCATGGTCGGACACGCGCAGGCCAGCACGGAGTGGTACCTGGATTCTGGGGCAACGTGCCACGTTTGCAACAATGCTAATCTTCTGACAGAGCTGAAGGATGCAAAGGAATCAGTAATTGTGGCAAATGAAGACACAGCTGACGTGATGAAGGTGGGGAACGCAACTCTGCTGCTCTCCTCAGGTAAGTCTTTAATTTTAAAGAATGTTAAATTTATTCCTTCCATAGCTGCTAACTTAGTGTCTATCAGTTTATTATGTGATGCGGGTATGTCGCTTAGCTTCTGTAGCGGCAGGGTAACTTTGTCAGTTAACTCGCACTATTTTGGATGTGCTTATGTCCAAAATAGGATGTACCGTCTGAGTCTAGCAAGTGAGGTAGTCCAACAAATTCAATTGAATTTAGTTAGCCCTAGGACTATACACGAGAGACTAGGACATGTAAACAAAAAGAAAATGTTCCAAGTAGCTAGAACTCACAAGATCACATTAGACACTAAGTCTCCACTTGAAAAATGCGAAGTGTGCGCTCAGACTAAGATCACTAGGAAATCTTTTGGCACGGTTACTAGGAGCACAACACCTCTTGAGCTTATACATTCCGATATTTGTGACTTTAAGAGTTGTCACTAGAGGTGGGAGGAAGTATATGATCACATTTATAGATGACTGCACGAGATTTTGTCATATTTCGTTGCTTAAAACTAAAGATGAAGCGTTTGAAAAGTTTTGTCTTTTCAAAACCAAGGTAGAAAACCAACTAAACATGAAAATAAAACGTTTTAGGAGTGATAGAGGAGGAGAATATATGTCCAGTGAGTTCAGATGCTTCCTTGCTTCACAGGGCATCATAACAGAAACCACTGCTCCTTACTCCCCCCAATCTAACGGCATAGCCGAGCGCAAGAATAGAACGTTAACAGAGATGTTGAACTCTATGCTGCTCACTGCAGGCATGCCTTCTGCTTATTGGGGCGAAGCAGTCTTGACTGCGAATCACATTCTGAATAAGGTTCCTCATGCTAAGTTAGAGGTTACTCCCTACGAGCTTTGGTTTAAGAGACCCCCGTCGTTTACTCGACTTAAGACCTGGGGTTGTATAGCCTATGTCAGGGTTCCTGACCCTAGACGGCCTAAAGTTGGACCTAGGACCAATACTTGTGTCTACCTAGGTTGTGCTGAGGATAGTGCTGCAGATAGGTTCCTTGATATTTCTAATAACATCATAATAGAATCTAGGGATGCGGTGTTCTTCGAGGATAAATTCCTCAAAGATAAGAACTTAACAATCCCAGGTATGCAAACAACTATTACTGAGGAAGATCCTGAATCAGTACCGAGCACCTCCTATTCCGTTCCGGTAGATAACTCTGGCCTAGAGTCTAGAAGGACTTCTCTAAGAGAGCGAATTCCCAGAACCTTCGGTAGTGACTTTGTGACTTACCACGTTGAGGCCGATCCATCCACCTATAAGGAAGCGATGAGATCCAGGGATTCACTACTCTGGAAAGAAGCTATAAATGAAGAGATGAATTCTCTTCTTCAGAATAACACCTGGACGTTGGTTGATAAGCCAAAATGGGCTAAAACCGTAGGGTGTAAGTGAGTTCTGAAAAAGAAATTGAATCATGATGGTAGCGTAGCTAAGTATAAAGCACGCCTAGTGGCTAAAGGTTTCACACAAGTCAGCGGAGTAGATTACTTTGATGTCTACTCACCCGTGTGTCACTTGGCAACCATTCAGGTTCTCCTTGCTATTGCATCTATTGAGAACTTTATTGTTCATCAAATGGATGTTAAGACTGCGTTCTTGAACGGAGATCTGACCGAAGAGATCTACATGAGTCAACCTGAAGGTTTCATTGTAGACGGTCACGAAACGAAAGTCTGTAAATTACTTAAGTCTTTATACGGACTAAAGCAAGCACCGAAATTATGGCATGAGAAGTTCGACTATAGTGTAAAGAACATGTGATTCATGTCGAGTCTCTCAGATAAATGTCTTTACATACGTAATAGATCGGATAAAGTCGCCATAATATGCTTGTACGTAGATGATATGCTCATTCTAGGGTCTGATCAATCTGAAGTGGATGACGTTAAGTCAGATCTAATAAAAGAATTTAGCATTAAAGACCTAGGTGTAGCTAACACTATACTAGGCATGCAAGTGAGCTTTGGGAAGAATGGTATCTCCCTAAGTCAAAGTCACTACATAAAGTCCATGTTGGACACGTGGGGATACAGTGCCAGTAGAGCATCTGAGACACCATACGACTACACTAACCGCCTAAAGTCCAATGAATGAGCTATGGTTAGACAGTTAGATTATTCTAAACTGCTTGGTAGCCTCATGTATGTCATGGTCTGCACTTGACCTGACATAGCCTTTACGGTCGACATGTTGTGCAGATTCACTAGTAATCCTAGTAAAGACCACTGGAACGCCTTAGATAGGCTAATGAGATACTTAAAGCACACCCAAAAGTATGCTTTAGTCTACACTGGTCATCCTTCAGTTCTTGAAGGTTATTCTGATGCATCTTGGTGCTCAGAATTAAACGACAGCAAGTCCACTAGTGGTTTTGTGTTCACATTAGGAGGAGCAGCTGTAGCCTGGAAGTCCAAGAGGCAATCCTGTATTGCACTCTCTTCTATGGAATCCGAACTCTACGCTCTTGCGTCAGCAGGAGGAGAAGCCGAATGGTTGAGAAATTTGGTGATGGACATTCCTTTGTCGAGCCTGAAAATGAGTTCTGTTGCAGTTTACTGTGACAATCAGGCTACTAAAACGATTGCTACGAACTCTTTGTTCAATGACAAAAGAAGGCATCTCAGGCTGAAACAATCCTGATTGACCTCTCTCACAAGTCAAGAGATTATGAACCTAATTGATGTGAGATCGAAAGACAATGTTGTAGACCCCTTGACCAAAGGATTGAATAGAGCTCTCACAATAAAAACATCGGGGGAAATGTGACTAAAGTTCATAGATGTATGAAACTTTCCTCCGTAGTTTATGTTTTGACAGTGAGAACCTATAGTCGCAACATTCAAGCATTTAATAACAGACTGAAAATAATTTCTTGATGAAAACCCAAGATGGTTTGATGCCGGTTATTCCACACTTGATAACCAAGCACCACTCTCATTGTAAGTTGATTCGAGAGTTATTCAACTGGAAATTGAAAGTCGTTGTGAAAGTTAATCTAAACATTATTGGTCACAACACATTATTCCACATTTGATAATGTTGCACGTGATGTGTGCCCACATATGTTGGTGAGGCACATAGTGATCAGTAATGATTAAGATAACGTGACTAGTCCTAGTTAGACTGGATGAGATGCTGACAGAGTTACTTCACCGTTGCTAGAAGTGCTAAGCTCATTTAGTAAGAGCTAGTTTACTTTAAACGTCATTGCATATGTTTATGAATTCATATAGTCTGACTCATGAAATTCCTTGCAGGTTACAGTGGAGATTATGGAGGAGAAGTAGACTTGGACATGGATGACGATGATCTACTAGATGAGTAGAATCATCAAACGTTTTAATTCATGTTGTTTTGTAATAACTATTCAGACTATATTTGGGATAGAATCTGTGTTTTTTGGTTTGTCGTTTAGGCAAAAATCTTTTCATGTGTTAATTAGTATGATATATCCTGAATGCTTTGTTTAGTTTGAATTATTATTTTTTGTCTACTCTCCAGCACCCTGAAACGTTACCGTTACTAGTCACGAATATAGGAGGAGATTGTAAAGGTATATTCGGACATATAACGGGCTCGGGGGCTTAACCCTAGGTATTCTGCTATATATACCTAGCTGGAGGCAACGGAGAGATAGTTCCACTTTGACTTCCTCCAGATGTTTCGAGCAACCCCTCTACATGTTTGACGCGGTGTTTTTGCACCGATGAGTTTCGACCAAAACGACACTGTCATGGATGTGTTTGACATAACAATAGTTATGGCCACCACCAAGAAAAAAAAAAATTTAAACATAAATTGGATGTAGTTCATTAGCTGAGGTCGAGTATTCACAAACGATAGTTCGTAATCACTGCAACCACTACCGTGTCAGATTTTTTTTAGTACGGTAACACATCGTGATCTACCGTGCGCGTGCAAATCCGACCGTCCTTTTTCTGCAAGCGTGATTGATTACGCGTGATTGATTGAAAATCTACACGTATTTGAAATTAAAAAATACACTCATATTTTTGTGTGTAGTCTCAAACAAAGACATTAGCTCCCACTTAGTTGGAGTAACCAATTCGGTGTGGAATAACGGAGCCAATTGCGGGAAGAAGTTGAGAATCATATTCACCGCCCCTACTTTTATATCTGATGAAACACAATCAAGCTATGAGTGGGCTTTGCATTGCTTCAAGTCTTTATTTTTCTCAAATTGTACTCCAAATATTTTGGTAACGGATAGAGAACTTGCATTGATGAATACTATTACAATTGTATTTCCGAAGTCAAAAAATATTTTATGTTGTGTTCACATTAATAAAAATATTTTGGCCCACTGTAAGAAGTTGTTTAGTAATAACAAAGATTTTGAATGTTTTATGTTTGAATGACAAAAGTTGATAGAGGCGAGTTCAGAAAATGATTTCAAAATGTGTTTCAACGAAATAATTGATCAATTTTCTACATTGCACTCTAAAGTTTTAGAGTATGTTACTATGACATGGTTAGGGCCAAATAAAAAATGGTTCGTTTCAGCATTGATCAATAAGTTTTTACATTTTGAAAACTCAAACATAAATCGTGTTGATGGGGGCATAACTTATTTAAAAATTATTAGAAGCATTCATTGGAAATTGACGACTGTATGGAAGATCTTTGACCAAATGATAAACCTGCAACATACAGACATTAGAAGATCATTTGGAAAAAGTTGCATCAAAATTAGCAATTACTTCAATGATTTTTTGTATTCAGAGTTGGTTCGAAAAATATCTATACAAGCATTAAAAATCATTAAAGAGGAAGAAGATCAAATTAAAAGAGGACATTTCAAGTAAGCTAATGATGCTCATATTTGAAAAGATATATTTTGGGTTTACCATGCACACATGAATTACTTCCATATGTTACTAACTCAAAAAGGAATTTCTTTATGGTTGATTAATGGACATTGAAAAAAGTTAGTGTTAAATAAAAGATTTGAGGTAGAGACTGAAAACAACATAGACAGCGAACTTAAAGGAATCACATAAATTTTTATGACTCGAACAAACAACAAAAGCATGAGCTAAATAAAAAGTTAAGGGAGCTTATAAATCCAACATCAGCCTAAACCATGGAACCTTCTGTACCAATAAGATTGATAGGTAGGTCAAATGGTAGTAATAAGAAATTTAAAGAAGATATTTTATCAACCAAAAGACTACCCTTACATTTCGAGTATGCATTGTTGGAAGATAAGGTCATGAAAAGTAATAAAAACTCCAAAAGAAACAAGTTGACAAATCGTAAGAGCATAAAGTTTGAACTTTGAAGCAAAGCTATCTCCGAAATGTCAAAATAAGTCATGTTAAGGAAAGTATATATCAGAAGAAAAAAAGAAGAAAGTAAATTAGAAATATTCTTAAATAATAAATTAATAGTTGCATATAATAATATTTCGATTCACATGCCGGCGCAACCAGCAACCCTCAACCTCCAGTTCAAGAGGACAGTGACGGCGGCATAGTGAGTGAGCGCTCCCACGAGCACAAACACGTGGAAGATCTGGTGGCTGTGCCCGGCGATGTCGAAAATCCCTGGCCACCACCGCTCCGGCACCCTACTGACATAGACTGCGGCGCCAGCTCCATAGGCGGCGGACATGGCGAGCTCCAGCAGCAGCGCGACGTGGGCGTCGCCGTGGTCCCAGTTGATGACGAGGGCGTGGGCCGCGGGAATGAGGCCGGAGAAGCCCATGGCGAGGAAGAGCGCGGCACGGAATGGGCGGAAGCGCGGGGAGGAGAATGCGGGGGCGAGGATGGCGACGGCGGCGAGGGAGCCGAGGGCTGTGATGGCGGCTAGGTAGAGGAGGCGGGGGAGAGGGTGGCAGAGAAAGGCGTAGTAGACCGGGGGGAAGAAGGAGGAGACGATCATGATCGAAATTCCGGCGTAGTCGAGGCGCCAGAAGAAGAGGTTGAGACGGCGGGAGTGGCAGGCCAGGAGGTGGGAGGTGGCGCTGCAGGCCAGGCAAGCCATGGACCCCACCATGAACACCAGGATTGGCCATCTGGACAAGTGGTGGGACCGGATGGAGTACTGAATTGCTGAGGACTCCTGCATGCAAAATGATTATTAAACATTTTTTTATTTTCTAGAAAAATTAAGAGACGAAATATAAATATAAATAATTTTCTAGGTTTTTTTGTGGTGTGGTTCATTTCTTTGATATACGACGCATTCTAATCTAGGAGGCAAAATTACCATGTGGGCCATCACATTTGGTATCTTAGGCTCTGTTTGGCGGAGCGGTTGCGGATCAGAGAGCTATTTCTAATATGCAGTTGTCTGTTTGGCGCAGATTCAGCAGGCGCGGTTTGTTGCGCCTCTGCTGAAATCAGTGGAAAACCGCGGGAATTGAACCGTGACCGTGGGTACGTACCCGCGGTTGCGGATCAACTCCTCCAACCGCCGCTCCTCCACCCTCCGCGCCAAACAGGCCCTTAGGCTCTGTTTGGTGGGGTGTTTTTGCTCGAGTGAGTTTTGACAAAAACATCACCGTCATAGAATGTATGTTTGATATTACAGAAAATTAGTTTTGAACATAAAAGTTGGATGTAGTGTCAAGTCAGGCGTTCACGAACGACGGTTCATAACCACCGTGTTCACGAGATGCACCAAACAGAGCGCTAGTCCGTTCTTTCAACCAAGGAAGGAGTAATCTAATTTGAAGGTTAGTAGAGCTAGCTAGTGGGTGCAAGTTCCACCTTCGACGAGAAGGGGCTGCCGATTAGTCCCACACCAACAATGGGAGAAAAGATTATGAGCTATATATAACCAGGTTCACGGCTTCCATATGAGATAATACTTTTGGGGGACAAAACTACAAGCGTCCTCGACTCAAACCGGACTACAATTTAGATGGATTTGTACATTTAGTATTAGAGACGGTTCTCCCATTCCAGGTGTGTGCTAGGTTCGAAGATGAAACTTGTTTGAAAGTTATTAGAGACTGCGAGTGCAAGTTCAACCTTCAACGAGAGAGTCACCAACAATTGGAGAAATGATTTCAGGCAATATATAGTTGACTTTTTATTGTAACGTCCCCAGCTCAATTGATGATGAAGAGTGGTTTGAAGGCTCCTTATCAAGGAGGTTGTGGGTTCGCCCCCCCCCGCCCCCCCCCCCCCCCCCCCCCCCCCCCCCCCAATAATGCGCCGCTACTGAGAAACATGTGCGGGGAGGCTTTGAGGTGCTTGGGCTGCAGCCCGATAACCGGAACCTGACCATGCTTGTAAGCTGGGGCGAGGGGACGTTACAATACACCACTTCCATGTGAGAGGCATCTTTTATGGGTAAAAATGTGAGGGAAATGAACTCAAAGTGAACAATACCTCATATAGTGAGCCCCATGGTCACAATGGTGGGCTCAAGGGTCTCAATGGGTTGACCCGAGCCATTATATTTGATTCAAAATTCATTCTCCCAGCCCGAATGTGCGCCAAATTTGAGGATGAACCTAGATAGAAGGTTAACATGGACTGCTGGTGCAAGTTACACACCTTCAACAAGAGGGCATCAGATTAATCCCACACCGGCAAAAAGAGAGAATTTCAGTCATATATAGCGGAGTTCGCCCATTCTATATAAGGTCACACGGTGGCCCCGAAAGTCACGGGGATGGACCTAAGGTAAATAAGAAGGTTGCGCATCACTCTTGGAAGGTGGAAGAGCTGTGGAATAATGGAAAAACTAGTGGGTGAGAAGAGAAGATCGCAAAAAAAAGGATGTTTTGTCTTGTAAAATAGGGGCGACAATCACCACCGACATTGAGCATAGTAATAACAGGCAAACATGGGAAACGAATAAACAAACGTAGACCAAGACTTGGCGTGCCAAAGTTGCAGGAGAATTTTGCGTGACAGATGGAGATCCTCTCTATTTGGGATCAAATGGAGGGGTCCATTTCACGGTCCAGGTTTAATCTTATATATCTAAGAGTGCAAATATTTTGTTTTTATAAAAAATAGAAGGGATGAGATTACTTAACCCATGAAGAAACAATCTAGACAGTGAAATGGATAGTATCTATTTATCTCCAAATGGAGAGGATCTTTTTCCGTTCGTGAAATATTTCTAAATAGGCGGGCAAAGATATTGATAGAAAAATAATGAAAGGTTTTACAGGTTCTGGAAGAGAAAAACGAGTGGTTTTAGTTTTGGATTTTACTGATAATCATTGTTCATTCAGTTAAACAGAATATGGGTCTGGCATTTATAGCCATACATGAACCTTCTGAATACTACATTAATACAGCTCGTTAGCTGCTTACAGTTAGATATTTAATTAACATCTCAACCTCTTCTTAATTACTGTTTTAGCTTAAGTGCTGATTTTGTTTTACACCCCCTCTAAATTAGTACTTCCTATTTTCCTCCTTGACTCGACAAATCGATCCCTAAGTAGGGGGTTTGGTCATTATGTCGGCGAGCTGCTCTTTTTTTCTTCTCCAGGAGTTCTCAGGTGAAGTGGACTCGGATGTCGATGTGTTTGCTCCTATTATGGTACACCGGATTCTTTGATAGTGCTATCGCAGAGGTGTTATCACAGTTGAGCTTCACTCCATCTTGATCCCCCGCTCCAGTGCAGATTTCCTCATTTACTCGTTGTAGCCATATGGCCTCGCAGGAGGCTGCATTGAGTGCCATGTATTCCGCCTCGGAGGTCGAAAGTGCTACCGTTTGTTGTTTTCTTGAGCTCCAAGAGACTGACTTAGTTTCTGCAAAAAGAATAAAACCTCATGTGCTCCTTCTATTGTTGACATCCCATGCCCAGTCGGAATCGGAGAAACCAATTAGGTCTTCTTTTGCTTCTTTTTTGTAAAGAAGCCCAAATTGTTTTGTTCCTTGTAGATATAGGAGAATGCATTTAGCTACGACAAGGTGAGATTTGGATGGTTTGCTCATGAATCTGGCAATGATGTTGGCAGAGTTTTCAATGTCTGGTCGGGTGTTCGTGAGATATTTTAGTGAGCCGACGTGGCTCCATTATTCTTCCTTGTCTACTCCTTCCTCTGTCTTCAAACAAAGTTTCTCGGTGGACATGGGGGTATTGGTTGGATTGCAATTCTCCATGTTATACTTCTTCAGAAGGTTTTTGGTATGTTGTTCTTAGGAATTAAGATTGCTGCAAGCTCTTTGATTTGGAGAACCAAAAGGAAATTCAGATGACCTAAATAAGTCATCTCGTAATGTGTCTTCATCTTTTCTCTGAATGTGTTAATAAGGGTAGGATTTGTGCCAGTGAGGATCAAGTCGTCCACACATGCATACGATGGTTCTCTCGTCTTTCTCCCTTTTTATGTATAGAGGTGGCTCATTTAAGCTTCTGGTGAAGCCTTCTTTCGAGAAATAGCGATCAATGTTGTCGTGTCAGGGAGCCTGCTTGAGCCCGTATAGCGCTTTATGAAGTTTGTATACTTTCGTCTCTTCTCCTTTCTTCTTAAATCTTTGAGGCTAACAAATGCAGACTTCATATGCAAGTTCGACGTTAAGGAAAGCCGATTTTACAACGAGTTGGTAGTCTAGGTATTGATGCTGAGCGGCGATGGCAAGTAGGAGTCTAATGGTTGTCATCCTCGCTAATGGTGCAAATATTTCATCGTAATCTTCTCCTGGTCTTCAGGAGTACCCTTTTGCCACCAATCTGGCATTGTGCTTGAGGGATGTTCCATTTTTAGTCTGTTTTAACTTATAGACCCATTTAAGGCCTATGACTTCTCGATTTGCTGGTTTAGGCACAAGAGACCAGGTGGAATTCTTCTCGATGAATTCAATCTCTTCTATCATAGCTTTTCCCCAATTCTTTTCTTTTATGCTTGCCTCAAAAATGACGGGTGGCAGCCAAGTGGGCAAGAAATTATCCTCTCATAGATTTCTTTTAGTGATCTCACCTTCCTGGCCGATGAGGAATTTGAATCGGAGTCTGATCTGCTAGACTCAAGACCATTGGGATTGACCAGGATGGAGTTCATAAGATATTTCGACTCAACCGAAAGTCTCAATGAGTGGTTGAAGTTTCAGTATTTGATGCCCATTCGTATTTGTTGGATTCATCAAATGTAACATCTCAGAATATGATAAGTTGGTTGGTTGTTGGTTCTAGTAGTCAATATCCCTTGCTTTGCTCGTTGTCCCTCTTCTCTATGTTCTTGTGAGCATAAGCAATGGACCCAAAGACTTTGAGATGATCAATGTTGGGCTTTTCTCCAAACATGGCTTCATATGGTGTAGAATTGATCAAGGCCATGGTAGGAACTCTATTCAGGATGTAGACTGTTATTGTTGTGGCTTCTGCCCATAAGGGTTTGGGGCAGGATTTGTGGAGCAATATGGTTCTGTCCATCTCCACCCACTGTTTGATTGTGTCGTTCCACCACGGCATTCAATTGAGGGATGCCTGGGGTGGTGAGTTCCATGCGTATGTCGTTAGCTTCACAAAAAGAGTTAAAATCTGTAGACAAGAATTCTCCTCTATCGCTACGTAATGCCTTGATTCTTTTCTCCGGTTGATTATCAATTTAGTTTTTGAATGTTTTGAAGTGGCTCAGCGGTTCAGATTTGAATTCTAGGTAGTAGATCCACATGAAACAGGTGAAATCATCCACAATCAACATGTAGTATATTTTGCCTCCAAGAGATTTTGTACTGGCTGGCCCCCATAAGTCAATGTGAAGCCAATTTAAGGGGGTTGATGCCCTTCTGTGAGCAGCTTCAGGAAATGGTTGCCAATGAGACTTCCCTCGAGCACAGGTGCCACATGTTTGATTTTCAATTTTTAAGAGTGGCATTCCTTCCACAAGGTTTTTTTGCTGAAATGTTGTTAAATAGAAAAAATTAATATGGCCGAGCCTATGATGCCAAAGATCTTTCGGGTCGAATTGCATCCCAATCTATAGGTGAGGGCATTCGATCCCATAGGCTTCAGATTGAATGAAAAATGTTGTTGGAATTCATTTTTTGTTGAGGCTATGAGGCTGTGTGATCGTGTGTTTAAGATATGACATTCTCTTTTTATCAAAGATGACCGTGTATCCTCTGGCAAGCAACTGACCGACACTTAAGAGGTTTTGAGTGAGGGTGGACACAAATTGGACATTAGAGATCAACTTATGCTCACCAGAGCTAGTTTCGACAGAGATTGTTCCTCTTCCCATAATTTTCTCTGTTTTCCCATCTCCTAATACTACTTCGGACTTGAATGTTTCATCCAAGGAGATGAAGCTCAGTTGTTGACCATGTGGCTCGAATAGACACTGCCAATGAACCAAACGGCGCCCGAGGTCTCCTCATTTTGTGTTTAACGGGTAAAAAGGAACTCATCTTGCTCTGTTTCAGTCAATTTTGCCTCTTCTTTTGGTTTGAACCAATAATCTTTTTCGGAGTGGTTCTGGATTTTGCACTTCTTGCACCTGAAGAAGCAGTCCTTGGTGTCGTGGTTTTGCTTCTTACAGATGATGCAGGAGGTGGACTGAGGTTCTTTATAACTCCCTTTCCCTTTGTCGTCTTTCTTATTTTTGAAAAAGTTTAGTTTTGAGTTCTCTCCTCCTTCAAACTTCTTCCTCTCCCCATACGGAGGATTCTTCAGGTTCATTTTGGATTGAAAGGCTTTGTCTAGAGAAGGAAGGTCTCGGGAAATAAGATCTTTGTGAGATTGAAGAGATCCCATTAGTACTATAATTGAAAGAATGTCAAGGTCGTGGGCTTCTAATATAGCTGATACAATGTGATTATGTGTTTTGGGTAGTGATCGTAGGATTTCTCGACGACCTGTTAGACTTCAAGTAATCCTCCCAAGTTCCTGATTTGATCAACAATGTTGGTTACTCTTGCGAATAAGTTCTGAGTTGTTTCTCCTTCTTGCATGAGTAATGAGTCAAATTGTCTTCCTAAAACTTGCAGTTTTATTTTTATTACCTTTTTGGACCCTTTGTACTCATTTTCAAGCCTCTCCCAGGCTTCTCGATAGGACTTGGATCCCATGATTCTAGGATATATGCTTGTTGTGATTGCATGTTGAATAAGATGCAGGGCCGGGAAATCTTTCATCGTCTCCTCCTTGCTGAATTTTGGTGATGTGTCGTCGGTTGTCTTTCAGGACGGTTGAGGACCATTGTGAACGACCTCCCACAAGTCCTGCGAGCAGAGCAACATCTCCATCTTATCGCTCCAATACTCATACATCTCCCTTGTGAAGATCGGGATGGAGGAATGAATATAGCCAGGGGTTGAATGGGTAGATGATGATGTCATTGAGGATTGAGAATGATGAAATCCTAACCAAGGCTCTGATACCACTGATAGAAAAATAATGAAAGGTTTTACAGGTTTTGGAGGAGAAAAGCGAGAGGTTTTAGTTTTGGATTTTACTGGAAATAATTTTTCATTCAATTAAACAAAATACGGGTATGATATTTATATCCATACATGAACATTCCAGATACTACATTAATACAGCTTGTTAGCTGCTTACAGTTGGATATTTAATTAACCTCTCAACCTCTTCTTAATTACTGTTTTAGCTTAAGTGCTGGTTTTATTTTATAGATATTTTCCAGAAGACGGACAGAACTGTTGAAGATGATTGATTCTACAAAAATGCTCAAATTTGAGTCACGTATAAGAGCAATTTAAATAATTAAGAGTCTTGTAGAAAAATCTGGTCAAAAAAATTTGCCCACAAACTAGTATATTTCATTTTCATAGCAGAAGAAAAAATTCCAGGTTGTTGGAACTAATTACCAGGAAAATGTTCGCCGTACAGTTCTTCCGGAGGGGATCGTTCATGGATGAAACCATAGACCTAAAACAAAAAGAAGAGATAAAATGGCCGCTAGAAATTAAGGAAAACAGGAATCGGAGTAAAAAAAGGAGCAAAGAACCTGGACATCTCGCTAGTGAAGGAGGTGGGGAAGTCAACGACAGTGTCCGCTGATCCCACCACAGTGAGCGCGAGGAACAGGAAGAAACCCCCTAAATGACTGTAAAATACGATCACAACCGTACAATCAATGATCGACGGACAATATAATACACTGCGGAAAGAAGAGATAGCGAGCTAGGGTTTTGATCTGAAATCGATCGGATCAACTCACGTCCAAACGTTGAGGGATTCGTTATGCCAGGAAAAGACACTGAGAGCAGCATCGACGATCGGCCACTCGGCGCGGTAGTGGCTGAGGATGAACTCGTTATCCTTGAGGTATTCCGGCAGCTCATCGTACCGCACTAGCTCGAGTTGTCGCCGGCGAGATCTCCGCCACCAGGGAGGATGCGGTCCATCCGCCTTCTTCTCCTCCTCGAGCACATCCGCCGGCGGGACGCCATCGCTCCTCCGCTGCCGAAGAGGAGTGTTTCCGGTGCACCCGCGCCCCATCGCGACGGCACCTCCCCTCCGTTTTCCTTTCTCCGCTTTTCGCGAGGGGCGAAATGGGAAAGCGAGATCCTCGTGGCGTGTGAAAACGGCGCGCTTGTTCAATATCCGCCACTACACGTATCAGGTGTATAGATGGTCCGGCCGGGCCGGGTCAGGCCTGGCTGGCCCATTTCAAAGGGCTTGGGATGGACTAAATAACAGGCCGGGCCCAGGTTTATTTTGAGCCTAGCCCTACTTGTATTTATATTTTATATTTAAAAAAAATTTATTTAAAATATTTAAAAAAACAAATTTAAAAATTAAAGCTACATGCCTTACCTCTAAGGCTTCGTTTGGCGCATTGGCGGCGGTCGTGAATGCGGTGGTCATGAACTATCATTCGTGAACGCTCGGTCTCGCCTAAAAAAATTCATGCATTTTATGCTCAAAATTAGTTCATTTTCTTGGGTGGCGGTCATAACCTTTGTCTTGCCAAACAAACATTCTATGATAATTGAGTTTTTGACCAAACTCACCGAAGCAAATAAGCTGTGCCAAACGAAGCCTAAGGCAAAGTGTGGGGTGAGGGAATATGCATTTATTTGCTATTTGTAAGTCAATGCAAATATTAAAAAAATTGAATTTTTTTTATGCAAGTAACTTTGATGATTGAGCTCAAAATGAAAAATCTAGTCTTAATCAGATGTTTCAAAAGCAGAAAGTACAATATCTTTCAAAGAAAGGCGAAGACACAAGACAAAATTACATACAAAATCCACAACACTTTGGAAGAAATGAGTAGAATAGTTGTTTTAAAACGTCACTTATCACGATATTACGGTGATTTGGGCATAGACAAACCAAGAATATGAGAAAAACACCGATGGATTTGTGTTTTATTTCTCATTTAGAGATATTAAAATGATGGTGAGGGAAGAAAGGAGAAGCCTTTGATGTTCAGTAATGATCTTCTCAGTAGAATTTCATGAGATTACAATGCTTCGACAAACACACAAAATGATTTCCACAAAAAATAACAATGAAGTTTTGCAGGGAAACTGAAAGCAGGGCTTGTACAACCCCCATATCCATCGAGTGAGGCCCAGCGTGGAGGGCCGCCGAGACGTGTCTGTACAACCCTATATCCGCCGAGTAGGTTGTCAGGACCCAAGAGTGCATCAGGGCCACGTCTGTAGTATGATCCAAGACAGAGAGAAAGGAGGGAGAGCGGTAGAGGCAGAAACCTCCTGCTCACCCAGCTGGAGTAAGAGGCAAGTGAGGGGGCGAGAGGAGGAGGGGCGGGTGCCCCCCCTCTCGCCCGCGCCCAGCTAGGGGCGAGAGGAGGAGGGGCGGGTGCCCCCCCTCTCGCCCTCGCCCAGCTAGGGGCGAGAGGAGGAGGGGCGGGTGCCCCCCCCCCACCTCTCGCCCGCGCCCAGCTAGGGGCGAGAGGAAGAGGGGCGGGTGCCCCCCCCCCCCCTCTCGCCCGCGCCCAGCTAGGGGCGAGAGGAGGAGGGGCGGGTGCCCCCCCTCTCGCCCGCGCCCAGCTAGGGGCGAGAGGAGGAGGGGCGGGTGCCCCCCCTCTCGCCCGCGCCCAGCTAGGGGCGAGAGGAGGAGGGACGGGTGCTCCCCCTCTCGCCCGCGCCCAGCCAGGGGTGAGAGGAGGAGGGCGGGTGCCCCCCCTCTCGCCCTCGCCCAGCCAGGGGCGAGAGGAGGAGCGCGGGTGCCCCCCCCCCCCCCCTCTCGCCCTCGCCAGGCCAGGGGCGAGTGGAGGAGGGGGGTCGACCCCCTCTCTCGCCCCCGACCCTGGTAAGGGGGAAGACCCTTGGTCTCGCCCCACCCCAGCGAGGAGGCTCGCCGAGCTCCGCGAGGTAACCCCTCTCGCCCAGTTCCAGAGGAGGGGGGGGGGGGGGGGGTTGGTCTGCGTTTAGTATCCCAGAACAGCGGGATTTGGCTATTTGCAGTCCAGTTTTGGCTATTCGCAGTCCAGATCCGAGGGTATTTTGGTAATCTGGCAGATCAGTTTTTGGCTATTTGCAGCCCAACTTGAAAAACCTATAAATAGACCTTAAGGGGCACCAAAGGAGAGGACTTCGAAATTTCCAAATTTCGGATCTTCTTCTTCCCTTAGAGCTCTCCTTTGGTGCTTCTGATTCAGCATTGGCTAGGGAGGGGAAGATCTCTCAGGTCTTCCGGGTGTGAGGTGGGACCTCCTCGCTGTAGCCTAGGGTCCGTTTCCAAGTCCAAGAGCTCTTGCCTAGAGAGTTGGCTCGAGAGAAGTAGGTGTGAGACCACCCCTTTTTTTGGGACCCCGAACTCCACGGAGACCGAGTTGTCGGTTTCAACATTTTTGGTGCGGTGAGCGTGGAGAGTGGTCAGCACAGAAGTTCTTGAACCAAATCTCATGGCAGGAGACCTCGGAGGAGGAGACGATGAGGGGTCTCACATCCCAAGTGAGGTGGTAGGAAGGGGAGAGTTCATGACGGCCATCAAGGGAATCATGGAGCTGCTCCAAGGCATCACCAGGGGAGGTGACTGCTCGGCTCCCTCCCCCCAGACACCGCCTTCTGGGTCGCAAGGAGTGCTCGCCCAGGGGGGGTCAGGAAGAGCTTGCCATCGAGATGTCCTCCTCACTCCAGGCTCTCACTAGCTGGGTGGGTCGAATGATCCTCGGATGAGTAAGTTGCCGCCGAGATGTCCTCCTCACTCCAGGCTCTCACTAGCTGGGTGGGTCGAATGATCCTCGGATGGGTAAGTTCAACGTCGAGATGTCCTCCTCACTCCAGGCTCTCACTAGTTGGGTGGGTCGAATGATCCTCGGAAGGAAGAGCTTGCCATCGAGATGTCCTCCTCACTTCAGGCTCTCACTAGCTGGGTGGGTCGAATGATCCTCGGATGAGTAAGTTGCCGCCGAGATGTCCTCCTCACTCCAGGCTCTCACTAGCTGGGTGGGTCGAATGATCCTCGGATGGGTAAGTTCAACGTCGAGATGTCCTCCTCACTCCAGGCTCTCACTAGCTGGGTGGGTCGAATGATCCTTGGATGGGTAAGTTCAACATCGAGATGTCCTCCTCACTCCAGGCTCTCACTAGCTGGGTGGGTCGAATGATCCTCGGATGAGTAAGTTGCCGCTGAGATGTCCTCCTCACTCCAGGCTCTCACTAGCTGGGTGGGTCGAATGATCCTCGGATGGGTAAGTTCAACGTCGAGATGTCCTCCTCACTCCAGGCTCTCACTAGCTGGGTGGGTCGAATGATCCTTGGATGGGTAAGTTCAACATCGAGATGTCCTCCTCACTCCAGGCTCTCACTAGCTGGGTGGGTCGAATGATCCTCGGAAGGAAGAGCTTGCCATCGAGATGTCCTCCTCACTCCAGTCTCTCACTAGCTGGGTGGGTCGAATGATCCTCGGATGAGTAAGTTGCCGCCGAGATGTCCTCCTCACTCTAGGCTCTCACTAGCTGGGTGGGTCGAATGATCCTCGGATGGGTAAGTTCAACGTCGAGATGTCCTCCTCACTCCAGGCTCTCACTAGCTGGGTGGATCGAATGATCCTCGGATGGGTAAGTTCAACATCGAGATGTCCTCCTCACTCCAGGCTCTCACTAGCTGGGTGGATCGAACGATCCTCGAAAGGAAGAGCTTGCCATCGAGATGTCCTCCTCACTCCAGGCTCTCACTAGCTGGGTGGGTCGAATGATCCTCGGATGAGTAAGTTGCCGCCGAGATGTCCTCCTCACTCCAGGCTCTCACTAGCTGGGTGGGTCGAATGATCCTCGGATGGGTAAGTTCAACGCCGAGATATCCTCCTCACTCCAGGCTCTCACTAGCTAGGTGGGTCGAATGATCCTCGGATGGGTAAGTTCAACGTCGAGATTTCCTCCTCACTCCAGGCTCTCACTAGCTGGGTGGGTCGAATGATCCTCGGAAGGAAGAGCTTGCCATCGAGATGTCCTCCTCACTCCAGGCTCTCACTAGCTGGGTGGGTCGAATGATCCTAAGATTAGTAAGTTGCCGCCGAGATGTCCTCCTCACTCCAGGCTCTCACTAGTTGGGTGGGTCGAATGATCCTCGGATGGGTAAGTTCAACGTCGAGTGTCCTCCTCACTCTAGGCTCTCACTAGCTGGGTGGGTCGAATGATCCTCGGAAGGAAGAGCTTGCCATCGAAATGTTCTCCTCACTCCAGGCTCTCACTAGCTGGGTGGGTCGAATGATCCTCGGATGAGTAAGTTGCCGCCGAGATGTCCTCCTCACTCCAGGCTCTCACTAGCTGGGTGGGTCGAATGATCCTCGGATGGGTAAGTTCAACGTCGAGATGTCCTCCTCACTTCAGGCTCTCACTAGCTGGGTGGGTCGAATGATCCTCGGAAGGAAGAGCTTGCCATCGAGATGTCCTCCTCACTCCAGGCTCTCACTAGCTGGGTGGGTCGAATGATCCTCGGATGAGTAAGTTGCCGCCGAGATGTCCTCCTCACTCCAGGCTCTCACTAGCTGGGTGGGTCGAATGATCCTCGGATGGGTAAGTTCAACGCCGCGATGTCCTTCTCACTCCAGGCTCTCACTAGCTGGATGGGTCAAACGTGCCTCGGGAGCGAGGTTCTGCCCCCCTCGATGGATATTTGGGCTTGGACTTTTCTTTCCGAGGTTGTGCCAACCTCGCAAAGAGCGGGGATTGTGTACAACCCCCATATCCATCGAGTGAGGCCCAGCGTGGAGGGCCGCCGAGACGTGTCTGTACAACCCTATATCCGCCGAGTAGGTTGCCAGGACCCAAGAGTGCATCAGGGCCACGTCTGTAGTATGATCCAAGACAGAGAGAAAGGAGGGAGAGCGGTAGAGGCAGAAACCTCCTGCTCACCCAGCTGGAGTAAGATGCAAGTGAGGGGGCGAGAGGAGGAGGGGCGGGTGCCCCCCCCCCCCCCCCCCCTCTCGCCCTCGCCCAGCTAGGGGCGAGTGGAGGAGGGGCGGATGCCCCCCCTCTCACCCGCGCCCAGCTAGGGGCGAGAGGAGGAGGGGCGGGTGCCCCCCCCCCCCTCTCGCCCTCGCCCAGCTAGGGGCGAGAGGAGGAGGGGCAGGTGCCCCCCCCCCCCCCCTCTCGCCCGCGCCCAGCTAGGGGCGAGAGGAGGAGGGGCGGGTGCCCCCCCCTCTCGCCCGCGCCCAGCTAGGGGCGAGAGGAGGAGGGGCGGGTGCCCCCCCCCCCCCCTCTCGCCCGCGTCCAGCTAGGGGCGAGAGGAGGAGGGGCGGGTGCCCCCCCTCTCGCCCGCGCCCAGCCAGGGGCGAGAGGAGGAGGGCGGGTGCCCCCCCTCTCGCCCTCGCCCAGCCAGGGGCGAGAGGAGGAGGGCGGGTGCCCCCCCCCCCCCCCCCTCCCCCCTCTCGCCCTCGCCAGGCCAGGGGCGAGTGGAGGAGGGGGGCCGACCCCCTCTCTCGCCCCCGACCCTGGTAAGGGGGAAGACCCTTGGTCTCGCCCCACCCCAGCGAGGAGGCTCGCCGAGCTCCGCGAGGTAACCCCTCTCGCCCAGTTCCAGAGGAGGGGGGGGGGGGGGGGGTTGGTCTGCGTTTAGTATCCCAGAACAGCGGGATTTGGCTATTTGCAGTCCAGTTTTGGCTATTCGCAGTCCAGATCCGAGGGTATTTTGGTAATCTGGCAGATCGGTTTTTGGCTATTTGCAGCCCAACTTAGAAAACCTATAAATAGACCCTAAGGGGCACCAAAGGAGAGGACTTCGAGATTTCCAAATTTCGGATCTTCTTCTTCCCTTAGAGCTCTCCTTTGGTGCTTCTGGTTCAGCATTGGCTAGGGAGGGGAAGATCTCTCAGGTCTTCCGGGTGTGAGGTGGGACCTCCTCGCTGTAGCCTAGGGTCCGTTTCCAAGTCCAAGTGCTCTTGCCTAGAGAGTTGGCTCGAGAGAAGTAGGTGTGAGACCACCCCTTTTTTTGGGACCCCGAACTCCACGGATACCGAGTTGTCGGTTTCAACAGGGCTGAAAACACTTGTCAATCTTCCCCGGCGTCTCTCTTTTATGGCAAGTCCTTCATCGAAGCAGCGGATGAAGATTTTGTTGAGAAACTTTGTACAAAACTTTTAGTTTCGCAAACAACAAGGGATTCAATTCTATGGAGAAATCACTCTCTTCATCAGACAATATGTATTCTCCTAAATTTAGTTTTCATGCTGTGAAGGACAAAACACTGTCTCTTGATGGGTTGATTTCTTCACCAGAGCTACATTCTGTTTGTGATACTCCTATCTTGAAAGGACCAACAGAGACAAGTTTTTGATCTTGTTGCGGAAATGCTAGTGATTAACTCGGCTGCAGGGAGCTCGGCAAAGGGAGCTCGGCTGAATGCATGGATCTAGTTCCAACTGGAAGGTAGGGAGCTCGACTTGGTTGCGGGGAGCCCACTGCAGGGGCTCAACATTTGTGCGGGTGGTGGATGAGCTAGGGCACGAGATCGAAATGGATGCGCAAAAAAGATCGGCTTCTTAGCGTGAGGGAGCTCCAATCAGATCGCAGGGGACTTCACTGGAAATATGGACGGTAATCTCGACAGAAATATAAGCTTTTTGGCGGCATGAGGGGGGCTCGGGCTAAGTGTGTGTGTGTGGGGGGGGGGGGGGGGGGAATGATTTTAGATTCTTATTTGGTTTGCATGTACATGTTTTAAAGGACCAAAAAACTTACAATTTTAGGTTGCAAATAGACAAACTTGTTTTGCATATAACTTCACTGGAAAGTCTAAATATCATTATGGTGTCCTGCTAATATCAATCTTTATGACCACAGCACTCAGGCGTGAACATTTTGATGGTACCCTTATAAAGAACCTTGGTCATGGGGTATTTATAGTACCTCCAGCGTAGAGCGGTGCTCTAAGACGACACGGGACCCACGAGTCCCTATTGGGTCAGTCTCGGCACGTGCGAACATATACGCGAATATTCAACATGATAGGCTTATAGCGCCTCAAAGAATCATGCATGTGGGTCTTGTGTTGGGATCTCGACGGCGAGCTCAACCTGAGCATGGAGGCGGTGGGAGAGACGGTGGCTGAAGTCCCCAAACTCGACTAGAGATTTTGAGCACAAAGAACCTTGATCTATACTCAAGGGATGTTAAGGTATATTGAGCATTAATGTCGGGTATTTAACGGAACCCTAACGGGTCCGTTAAAGCACCCATAACAGGTCGTCGGGGATTTAGGGTTACGCCTATAAATACCCCTGCTGGGGGCAACGGGTAGAGAGTTCCAAATTTGACGCTCACTCGGATGCGCTCTATCATTCTCGAAGTTGAAACCGCTCGTGAACCCTAGCCCCCTCTCCCGTCGCTCTCTCTCGCGCGCGTGAAGGAAATCGCGTACAGCGCCGTCGCCCCTCTCTCGCTCGCTCGTCCGAAGGAGCCGCCGGCCTCCCCTCCTGCGCGTTCCCCTCCGACGAAGTAGATCCTCGCCGTTCTCTGCTTCGTGCGATCGAAGGAGGAGTGCAGCGTCGCCGACGAGCCCTCGTTCTTCCCGATCGAAGGAGAAGTTCGCCCCGTCCTCTCTTGCAGATCTCCGTCGTCGATTGGAAGATCGTCACCGCTGTCAAAGGAGATCGGGTTCATTCTTTCTTTCGCAAGATCTCTTCGCCGAACCCTAGCCGTCATCGCTCCTGTGCGTACGCCGCTAGCCAAAGATCTGTCGCCGCCTGCCGTCGATTGCAGTAGGAGGAGGAGTTGTCGCTCTTCTCCGTGGTCTCTGTCGTTTCAGTCGCGCCAATACAGCGCAGCGCCGCCGCCACCGCCGTTGATTTGCCGCCCCACATCGACGAAGGAGAAAGCGTTTTTTTCCCACTCATTCGTCGATCGGAGCCTTTCGTCGACCTCCCTCCAGTTTGTCGATCGGAGGCCGCCCAGGGACAATTCGTCAAACGCCCTGCCTTTCGTCGAGCGCTCATTCGTCGAGCGCTCATTCGTCGAGCGCTCGTTGTTTCGTCGATCGGAGGTTGCCCAGGTTTAGTTCGTCGAGCTCCCAGTTTTTCGTCGAACGCCCCGCCATTCGTCGATCGCTCATTCGTCGAGCTCTCGCTGGTTCGTCGATCGGACGCCGCCCAGGTTCAGTTCGTCGAGCTCCCAGGTCTTCGTCGACCATGGTTCGACGGGAGTTTTGCGTCGAACGCAGTTTATCTTCAGTGCGGCCTTCTCCAGATCAGCCGATCCAGTGCTTCAGATGACCTCGTTTTCAAAGGGCAGCAGCCTCTCCTCTCATGTGTCGATGATCAAACTGGAGAATTTCTCCCATTCCGAGTTCAGTGCCTGGAAGCGAAACACCCAGTTCGGTATGAAATATCTGAATATCTTTTATACACAGCAGACTGATTTCGCAGATTTCAAGGGAGGAGACGATGAGGATCAGTGGACCAACGATGAAGATTTATGTCGTGATTATCTTCTCAATTGTCTCTCCAATTCGCTAGCCGAGACGTTTGGGAAGCTGAAGACAGCGAAGGAGATCTGGAATGCGCTAGAAGATCAGTTCAAAGAGGAGGAGAATATGTCCAAGACACATCTGGTGGACAAGTTTATGAGATTCACTTTCTCCGAGGACAGGGAAATCCTACCCCAGATTGCAGACCTGGAGAATCTGGTGGCCAAGCTCAACGGTGAAAACGTCCCTCTGCCAGATGGGTTTGTTGCTGGTGCCATCATTTTCAAGCTCCCCTCAGCGTGGTACTCTTTCAAGACGGAGATGTATAGAAAGAATACACTGGTCAGTCTGAAAGACCTCAAGCGGTTCATCTGCATTGAGGACGAGAATCGGACAAGGCATGTGAAGGAGGTGGTGAGCAAGCAGCAATCTGCTGCTAATATGATCACACACCCAAAATGGAAGCCTAAATCTGATCGGACTTGACCTCCCTCTAGTGCACCCGCAGTAGTAGACACCAGCAAGAAGATAAAGAAGTTCAAGGGCAAGTGTTACAACTGCAACAAGTGGGGTCACTGCGCTTCTGACTGCAGGCAACCCAAGAAGCCTGATGCCAACCCACCAAAGCCTGATAACAGAGCTCATATGCTCCATCAGACTGCGCCCTCCCACTTATTGCCATGGTTGGGAAAGGTCAGGACAGTACTGATTGGTGGTTGGACTCGGGGGCGACCTGCCACGTCTGCAACAATTCCGCTCTACTGAAGGATGCCACTCCAGTCTCTGAGTTAGTTACAGTTGCAAGTGGAGCCACTGCTGAGGTACTCCAGACAGGGACTGTGGATTTGCTACTCTCGTCAGGTATGTATTTAATTTTGAAAGATGTTAAATTCATTCCTACATTTGCTGCTAATTTAATTTCGATTAGTCTGTTAAGCGATGCAGGTATGTCTTTTAACATTAGTGGTGGTAGGGTGACCCTTATGGTCAACTCTCATTATTTTGGTTACGCTTACATTCTAAATGGGATGTATAGGCTGAGTCTAGCAAACGAAGTAGTAAATCAGGTTAGTTCAAATCTCATAGATCCTAAGACTTTACATGTCAGACTAGGACACATGAACTATAGGAAACTATTTCTGCTAGCTAAAACTCATAACATCCCCTTAGACACTAAAATCAAATTTGACAAATGTGAGATATGTGCTCAAACTAAGATTACTATAATATCATTCAGTCATGTGTCTAGGAGTACACGTTTACTAGAGTTGATACACTCCGACATTTGTGACTACAAAAGTTTTGTTACACGTGGTGGTCGGAAGTACCTGATAACTTTTATCGACGACTTCTCTAGATATACTCACATTTATCTCTCAAAAACCAAAGATGAAGCTTTTGAAAATATTCAAATTTTCAAAAATAGGGTTGAGAATCAATTGGATTTGAAAATTAAAATACTTAGGAGTGATCGAGGAGGCGAGTACGTCTCGGGTGAGTTTAGGGATTTTCTTGACAGCAATGACATAATTCCTGAAACCACTGCCCCTTATTCGCCTCAGTCCAACGGTATTGCCGAGCGGAAAAATAGAACTTTAACAAAAATGTTGAATTCTATGTTATTGACTGCCGGTATGTCTGCCGCTTATTGGGGAGAAGCAGCCCTCGCGTAGAATCACATCCTGAATATGGTTCCTCTTGCTAAATTAAAGCAAACCCCGTATGAGCTTTGGTTTAATAGACCGCCCAGATTTGATAACCTCAAAACCTGGAGCTGTATTACCTACGTTAGGATACCTGACATAAAGTGATCTAAGTTAGGACCTAAGACGAACACTGGTGTATACTTAGGATGTGCGGTGGATAGTGCTGCAGACCGATTTCTAGATCTCTCTACCAACTCAGTCATTGAGTCTAGAGATGCTGTGTTCTTTGAGGACAAGTTTCTTAGAGATAAGAACCTGACTCTTCTGGGTCTGCCAGACACCAGTTCTGATACCCTCGTTGGGACGGAACTACGACTCCCTGACACTGAGCCAGTTCACACTAGTGCCCTTGAGTCCACTAGGCTATCTAATATGGAACGAGTTCCTAAAAGCTTCAGTACAGACTTTGTGACTTACCACGTTGAAGTTGATCCATCCACCTATAAGGAAGCGATGCGATCCAGGGATTCCCTGTTATGGAGAGGAGCCATTGATGATGAGATGAACTCTCTCATGGAGAACCAAACGGACATTAGTTGACCTGCCCAAAGGAGCAAAAACCATTGGGAGCAAGTGGGTTCTCAAGAAGAAACTGAATCCAGATGGGAGTATCGCTAAGTACAAAGCACGTCTAGTTGCCAAAGGCTTCACTCAAGTGAGTGGAATAGACTACTTTGATACATACTCACATGTTTGTCACATTGCAACGATCATGATTCTTCTCGCTATTGCATCTATTGAACGCTTCGTCGTTCATCAGATGGACGTAAAGACTGCATTTCTAAATGGGGATCTTTCTGAGGAGATCTATATGCGTCAACCTGAAGGGTTCGTCGTAGAAGGTCTAGAAACCAAGGTCTGTAAGTTGATTAAGTCACTCTACGGATTGAAGCAAGCACCGAAGCTATGGCACGAGAAGTTTGACACTTGCTTAAAAGGCCTGAATTTTAAATCCAGCCTTTCAGATAAATGTCTATACATACGGACAAGTCCAAACTCTGTCGCTATAATCTGCTTGTATGTTGATGACATGCTAATTCTGGGTACCGATCAGTCTGAGGTGGAAGACGTTAAGGTTACCTTGAAGTCAAAATTTAGCATGATTGACTTAGGTGTGGTGAAAACCATCCTAGGAATGGAAGTGAACTTTACGAATAAGGGTATCACCCTTAGCCAAAGTCACTACATCAGAACTCTACTAGAGAAGTGGGGTTATGATACGTGCAGGAAGATTGAGACTCCATACGACTATAATAATAGACTGAAACCTCACGACGGTTCACCTATCGACAGTTGGATTACTCTAAACTTATTGGCAGTCTAATGTACGCTACTACCTGCACTAGACCTGACATAGCCTTTACGGTCGGCATGTTGAGTAGATTCACTAGTAAACCTGGAAAGGACCACTGGGACGCCTTGGAAAGGCTAATGCGATACTTAAAGTATACTGAGCAGTATGCTTTATGTTACAGTGGACACCCTCATGTGCTTGAAGGGTACTCTGACGCCTCTTGGTGCTCAGACGTTGGTGATAGTAGGTCCACTAGTGGTTATGTGTTTACCCTAGGAGGAGCCGCAGTAGCTTGGAAATCTAAGAGGCAAACGTGTATAGCATTATCCTTTATGGAATCCGAACTCTATGCTCTTGCTTCAGCTGCCGAAGAAGCAGAGTGGGTTAGAGATTTGGTTATGGATATCCCAATGAAGATTCTAAAAATGAACTCTCTCGATATTTTGTGACAATCAAGCCACAAAACCATTGCAACTAATTCCCTGTTCAATGGTAAGCGACGGCAACTACGGATGAAACAGGCCTGGTTGACCTATCTCACCAGTCAAGGGATCATTTCCCTCTTGGACGTGAGATCAAAAGATAATGTAGCAGATGTCCTTACCAAGGGCTTATGTAAGGTTCTTACATCTAAAACATCGGGGGATATGAGATTAAAGTCTATTTAGTGGGACTTAATACCTATGTTTGTTTAAGATTTTAGAACCGAGTCTGCCTACATTCACGCATCTAGACTGAGTACACTGAAGTATTCCAGATGCTGCTTGATGAAAGTCTGAGATTGGATAGTTGTTAGTCATTCCAAACTTGATAACTTACACAACTATTTCTTTTCAAATGCTGAATTGGGCATCATTCCAAAAACGAATACTGAAGTTGCTGATATGCGTCCTGGTATTATGATCATTACTTATATCATTCCAAACTTGATGATATATTGGTCACATCTTGTTGTATCATTCCAAACTTGATGATATAATACAATTGTGAAACGTTTGGTAATAATCTTGATAATCGAAGGAACATAGCTTGGTTCTATGAAACCAAATTTCTAATTTTGTGTAAATTAGATAGAGATGTGGACTCGTGAGTCTTTCTTCCTAGTTAGAGTATTATGTTCTAAATTGTTAGAACTAATCACTTTACTTTTGATATGCATATGTATGGATTCATTGAGTTTTGTTCTCATGACATTCTAATGTTCAAATGCAGATCAATTGAAGTCTGGAGGAGAGAAAGTGGATTTTGACATGGATGCAGATGATCTGCTGTTTGAGTAGACCGAACTGTCATCAGTTTTGAGTTTTGCTTCAGATTACTGTTCTTGCTTTTGCATGTTTGGAACCCGTTTGAGTTTAGACGTTCGCTCTAAAACTCTTGTTGTTTTTAATCTGAAACTCATTCTGTCGTTATCTAACTTATATGTTTTGTTTAACCCGTTATGTGAATCAATTGCTACAGTATAGGAGAAGAATGTTAAGGTATATTGAGCATTAATGTCGGGTATTTAACGGAACCCTAACGGGTCCGTTAAAGCACCCATAACGGGTCGTCGGGGATTTAGGTTACGCCTATAAATACCCCTGCTGGGGGCAACGAGTAGAGAGTTCCAAACTTGACGCTCACTCGGATGCTTCGAGCGCTCTATCAAGGGAGGTGGAGATCACTCGGGGTCAAAGGAGATTCATTAACCGTCTTGATGGCGTGTTTTTAGTAAAATTGAGCTAATTCGAGCTCCTACGGTTGTATTATATACATATATCTCACAATTGGCCGCACATATTGGCCCCGACGAATTCACAATATTGGTCTTCGGGGAAAAATGATGAGTTATGGGAGTTGTTTCTCGTTGTAGATTAATTGCGAGAGCGAAAGAAGAACGGTTGGGCGAGAAGTCCATTGCATGATATTTCTACATCAGCATATCTTTCCACTATATGATATGAAACTTAGGCTTCCTTTGGCGCGGCGGAAGCGGTCGTGAATGCGTGGTTATGAACTGTCGTTTGTGAACGTCCGACCACACCTAAGGAACTTCATTTAATGTTATGTTCAAAACTAATTTTCTTTTCTTGATGGAGGTCATAACCGTTGTCATGCCAAACATATATTCTATGACGATGACGTTTTTTGTCCAAACTCGCCAGAGCGACATCGCCACGCCAAACAGATCGAGCCTTAATCAGTGACCTCGAGTATCTTAACAACTATGTAAAAGATAGCGAGCTTCACATAACATTTCTTGAGACAATTATTGACACAATTCAACATTCATTAAAGTAGACTGTTAATTTGTAATTGGATATAGCTTCACATTTCTTAATGATAAACACTTCATCTCTATGACGCTCTCGATGTTCATGAAGTTTTTCAAAGTACAGTTCGATCTTCAACCAAAAATTCGATTGAGGATTGCGGCTAATCGAACTCCGGCTTGAGCCAGCCTCAAATTTACGATCGGCAATCTGCTTTCGAAATATGCATCTGCAGAAATCAGATAACTTGTTAGTTTTTTCTCTACATAAATAAGATAGATATATGAAACTCTACATAGTTCATGAGCATTCAGAAACCTTCCAGCACAGAGCCATTTGTGACACCTTTATACGCCCACTCGCAGGCCGCGCCGATGCTTTCCGCTGCATATCTAGAGGAAATATCAATTATACATTAGTCGACCGTATTAATTACCTAAATCTCCCCAGAGAGTTAGCATAATTACATGCTGCACCGCATCTATCTTTCGAAATTACAAAAACCTCCATTGTAAGATTACATTTCATAACATGCATGCACGAAAACTTACAGAGGAGTTTTTTTTTTGTAATTTCAAAAGATAGAGAGGTGCAATCTGTAATTTAGCAAACTTAATGACTTAAAACTTTCACAAAAGTAAAAGGGCAGCCCGGTGTACAAAGCATCCCCGCACAGCTAGGGTCCGGGGAAGGGTCCCACCACAAGGGTGAAATGTAGGCAAACCTTACCCTGCATTTTTGCAAGAGGCTGCAAACATAATGTCACAAGGCGACACCTTAACCAGTGCGCCAAGGCTCCCCTTCAAAATTTTCACGAAAGTGTAAGAGAATTATACATATCCGGACACGCGATCTCGTTTCCGCTGCAACTTTGCCATTTTGATATTTGTTTTGACCAGATTCCCTGCAGCTCATTTTTACATAAAACATTGGAAAACAAAAATAAGGCTTAACATGAGAATTTGGCTCGCAAAATCTTACCGAAATGTTGTTCTTCAGGGTTTCGATATAATCGGCTAAATCAGAGCCGTAGAAATCGACTTCGGCGGTATCGATTATGCCGCTGTCCCAAACCTACACAGTTTGAACACATGCTATGCTATCACATTCTCAAACATTATGAATGTATGATTTGAAGGCCACTGTTTTAGCTCATGCTCACCTGGTGCAGCTCGGTCTCCTTTCTAAACCAGCGAACATCGATGAGGTTTCCTCCCTCGTCGGAAGCATGGCTTACATGTAGAGGCTGATATGCAGACAAACATGTTCATAAGTTTTTGAAACTATTTAAAAATATTCAAAAACAGTATCTATACCTGATGGATGTCTCCTACAAAATGGGAGAGGAACAGCAATGCCTGTGTGAGATTATCTGCATCCCAAGTTTGTAAACTAAATCAGCAATAACTTGCATAATCTATGACTATAACGGTTGAAAATTTTGATGTCAGCCTTTCAATCCGCTCTATTTTCATTTATTTTTTTAGCGGATTGTTCGCATACATTGGTAAAACAATGGCATTCAGAGGTCATCCGACCGTTGCGCCATGGATTCCTGCATATAAAAGCTTAGATTTATCGATGTTTTTGTCAGGGGTTTCCTTACACTTTGTGGTATTAGAAGAGTCTCCATATGAAAGAAGCTGTGTGGTGTAGTTGGTGATTGCTCCTGAGGCACATCTACCTTGCACTCCACTGGGATCCTTACAGTCTCCTGCTCATTTGATAGAACATAGGGTGAGTCAACATAGCTCTTTTCTATCTCGGATTCTCATTTGATAAAGAAAAAGTGTAATTGAAACTTTGCACCCACGAATATCATGTTTTTGACACACTGCACCCTGAATCTTTAAATTCGGCGCATCACACTCTACAAAGTGGTTTAGGTTGACATTCTGCACCCGTAGACTGAATTTTGAGGGGGATTTTACACGTGTGAATAAACGCAGCCTACGAATCGGCCCAGTTTAGTTTCCCGCATGACAAGCAACATTCCGCGGCATCTCTAGCTTCTACGACATCCCCGGCCACGACCCGTCGGCCTGGGCTGCCGTTGCTTGGATTCGTAGGCTGCGTTTAATCATGGATGTATAAATTGCAGACCAAAATACCCCCTCAAAATTCAGCCTAGGGTGCAAAATGTCAACTTAAAGCAATTTAGACGGCGCACTGGGCTTTTTGGCACTCTGTACCCCTATTTGCTCTTTTTTGGCACTTTGCACCCCCGTTTGCATTTATTCTGCCACTTTGCACCCTATGGCATTGTAATGAGGAGTATTTTCGTCCAGCTTCCTTACCAATAGACATACACCTGATTCTTTCTTAGCGCCCCCAAATCCTTCAGGTATAGTGTCATATTTAAAATCCCAAGATGCAAAGTTTCAAACAAGAGCAAATGGGGGATGCAAAATACCAATTACCCTAAAGAAAAGCTACCGGGATAATGATGATGATGAGGATGAGGATGAGGGGCACAAACTTGTGTAATTGTAGGAGCAGCTGTCGTCTGGTACATTGATGTAGTGGAGCTCAGAAGACCAGGGGAAGATGAACCTGACATGATCAGCCCAAGAACAAAGGCTGCTGAGATTGTTCTTCGCATAGTCTGGGAGCAGCTCATTCACAGCATCTGAGGCGGCATCATTTATTTGCTCCTGCAAGCAAATAGCGATTTTTATGTTCATTCTTTTTACACAAGCAGGTGGGAATCTGAAGCAGGGTTTAGTTAAACCTGAGCGATTTGGCAGACGATGTAATGGCCGTCGGTTCCCCATCCATGGCTCAGAGCTGGCAAACAGAGGAGAGCTGCAGCGAAAACTGTTATCGGGAACAGAGAAGCCATTGAAGAAAGGATTGGAGAAGAAGAAGAAGAAGAAGAAGAGAGGTGAGTGAATCTGTGCTGGTTCTTCTCCCTTTATGCGAATCCAGGTTTGTCGATAGAATAATTAATGGCGGCAGAAGAGAAGGAATTTCCTCCATGATTAGGAAAGGTTAGAGTAAATAATGCCGTTGAAGTTATTATGAAGGGGCCGAAATTGGGAAGCGTAGTTCACACACCATGACTGGTTCAGGATTATTTTAAAATTTTCTGCAGCTAATCTCGTGCCGTGGGAATTTTAATTTCCATTTTTAAATTATTTTAATTGTGCCGTTACAGTTTTGTGTCTTTTTGGAAGCTTGCGGTCATTTTGGGCATTATTATATAGATACTATATAGTATAAACAAATGAAAAAGTAAGTATTTTTTATCCTTTAAAATGACTACTCATAAATAATGGTGAACAAAAAACCGGGTCTGACGGACCGGCCCGAGCCCGGCCTGGTCAAGGCCCGGTCAAGCCCGGCCCGGTTCAGGCCCGAATCGGGCCGAGCCCTTACCCGGGGCCCTGAAAGGGCCCCGGTTTGGAGCTGATACCCGGCCTGGTCCGGGCCGAGTAAAGCCCGAATATCGGGCTAGCCCGAGACCGGGCCGGCCATAGCCCGATCCGGTCTCGGGCTAGGCCCGATTGAGCCTAACGGCAGAGCCGTTAGGCTCATGGCAGCCAACGGCTCTCAAGAGAGAGCCGTTGGCTGCTCTCTTTTCTTTTTTTAATAATTTTTTTTAATTATATTAAAAAATTATTATTTTAATTATTTTATAAAAAAAAATCCAAAAAAATTCTATAAATACCCCCCTCCCCGCTCTCTTTTCTCACACCCCACCTCTCTCTCTCTCTCTCTCTCTCTCTCTCTCTCTCTCTTTTAGCTCTCCCAATGGCTTCGTCCTCCACAACTCCAACGTCGTCTTCCCAAAGTACGACTTCGGTGGTGGAGCACAACCGTAGAGCGGGTATTTGGGAGCATTTCGAGATGGTCCTAGTCGGGACCGAAAGAAAAGCGCGCTGCAAGATGTGCTCGAAGTTGCTATCCATCAGCGGCAACTCGACGCTCGTTAGACACCAGAAGTCTTGCGAGTCGAAACAAGCTCCTCCCGAGTCAAGTCAAGCCCAAATTTCTGGAGCCGGACAGATTTGGACGTACGATCAAATGCGACAGCGAGAGCTGCAGGCGAAGTTCGTTATCAAACGTGGGCTGTCATTCAGCGTCTTCGACAATGACGACGGCACAGAGTACATACAGGGGGGGGCTTCAGCCCAAATACCAAAATGTTAGTAGAATTACTTTAAGGCGCGACACGATTAAGTTATATTTAGAAGCAAAACAAGAATTAATTAGGTATTTTGAAAATTCCGAAGGACGCGTGAGTCTAACGAGCGACGTTTGGACGAGTAATTTAAATTTATGATTAACTTATCTTTGCATCGCTTGTCATTGGATTGATCTCATTTCGTGGGAACAAAATAAACGCGTAATATGTTTTACAGGTTTTGAATTCCCGCACACGGCTATAGCTTCATATAAAGTTATTATGAAATGTGCGCGAGAATTTAAAATTAACGATAAAATACTTAATTTTTCTCTTGATAATGCCTCCAATAATGGCGCCGCAATTGAATTGTTAAAACGAGATTTAAAATCATTTCTCAACGGCACGTTTTTTCATACTAGATGTGTTTGTCACGTCCTAAATTTAGTGGTACAGGATAGTTTAAAGGCAATGTCACAATATATTAATAAAATTCGCGACATGTTAAAAACAATTTATTGTACTAAACAACGAGCTCAAGATTTTAGAAAATTTTGTAAATCACAAAATCAGAAATATTTGAAACCACAATTAGATATGCCTATTAGATGGAACTCAACCTATAAAATGTTAAAAAGAGCCGTTCTACAAAAAGATCTTCTAATGGAACATTATAGTTTGCTTAATATTGAACACAGTTTAGGTGAAACTGATTGGAATATTATAGAACATTATATAGATTTACTAAAGTGTTTTTATAGGGCCACCGTTTCTTTATCTGGAGTGTATTATCCAACGAGCGCATTAGTAATTGAACATTTCGTACATATCACAGAAAGATTTAGTTATTATAGGCAACACCAAGGTTGGGCTCCTTTAATTAAAATAATGAAAGAATTTTTTTTAAAATATTATAGAGAAATACCGCCTAAGTTTTCGTGCGCCGCCGTTTTAAATCCGCTACTTAACGTAGAAGACGTAGAAAATTTGATCGACGAAATCAATACCAATCTAACCTTAAATATAAATTATGATGAGGATGACCCCGTTAGTACTACAAGTTTTACTACTTTTTTTACGCAAAGTTATAATTATTACAATAACTTATACGGGTCACGACCCCGCGAAGAAATAACACAACCCAAAACAAAGGATAGTCTTAAAAATAAAATTTTAGATTTAGCTTCTAGGAAAAAAACGCGCACATCTGGTAGTTAGATGAATTAGGATTATATACAAAAACTCAATTTAGCGATTTTATGAGTTCGGACGAGATCGAAAACTTCGATCTCTTAAATTGGTGGAAAAGTAAAGCTAATACCTATCCTGTTTTGGCCTATATGGCCCGTGATTTATTAACTGTCCAAGCTAGTACAGTAGCTTCGGAGTCCGCTTTTTCTCTTAGTGGCAGGGTTTTGAACGAGCGGAGGAGCCGGCTTAACGAAGATTCGCTGGAGATTTGCATATGCTACAAGGACTACTTGGACAGTTTAAAGAGGAAGCAACACATAACAGCATTGGAGGATAGCTCGGAGGAGATAGAAGACTAAATGGACGCGTTGAATTTACAAGATGATTAAATCGAGCCTAAATGTACTTTTTTTTTATATATGTAAATTTTTTTTAATTAAATTTTATAAGAATCATAGGCTTCATATGTTTGTATTTTCAATTTTGTATTTTGTACAATTGTACGACTTAAATTTTGTAATTTTTTTAATTTTTTGTTCCAAATTTTCAATATTATTAAAAATTTTTGTTCCAAATTTTTCGTTCCAATTGTTCAATATTAATACAATCTAATTCTAACCTTAAATTTTTTCAATTTTTTTAAATTTTTGGTTCAAATTTTCAATATTTAATAATTTATAAAAATAAAAATTAAAAAATTTAAACTATAAATAAAAAAATAAAAAAACCGGCCCGGATCGGGCCCGAGACCGGCCCGGTCCTGGCCGGCCCGGCCTGAAGGGCCGGAGCAGGCATCACATAAGTGTTGCCTGCCCGGCCCGGCCCGGCCCGATTCCAGGGGAGGACCGAGCTTTATGTTCACGGCTACTCATAAACCAACTAAAAGTAAAAAAATTAGAGCGATGTTAAACGTAGGCCGGTTTTGGCTATATGCAGATCATAATTTTTTAAAAAAGAATTATGTTAAACTCAGACCAGTTTTAGCTATATGTAGACCACAATTTTTTTTAAAAAAATTATAATTTTTCCTTTTCAACCTGCAAGCCAGAGAACTAGACTTATACACACCGTCATCGCCCACGACCCGTGCAGCCGCCGGGTGAGATCGAGCTTCCTCTCTGATCTCCTCTCCCTCCTCCGGTGACTCCGGCCGGTGATCCTCTCTGGTCGACCACCTCCTTCCCTTCTCCGTCCGGCGAGCTCCTCTCTCTCCTCTATAAATTTTTTTTTATTTTCGAAAAGACTCCATTTATCCAAAATGTTGTAAATCGTGCTATGCATCTGAATTTAATTAAAGGGTAATGTTTTGTGCATAAATAAAGCCCAGTATTTTTGTGATTTTACACGTCTTTTATTGATTGAAGCCTTGAAATGAGTGACCACAAACATATTTTTTGTGATAATGTATTTTGTTGGACTATTATTGTGGGTCAAATAGACTACAAAAATGTATTTATTTGGCTTTTATGCATGTTATATTTTGCTTGGTGATTTATTTAAGAAAATATTTCTGTAAATATGAAATTTGGCCTGCATGAATAATTTTTTGCCCTGCATATATCCGCAGTCCGCCTAAAGCCAAAAGCGGACTGCATATAACATCTTTCTTTTAAAAAAATTGTGGTCTGCATATAGCCAAAATCAACCTGCGTTTAACATCGCTCATATGATATTAATTGATTACAATTTTTTTTTTGAATTGGTCTACATATAATTATATTTGCATATAACAATTTCTAGTAGTTCTGATTTGTATATAGTAATTTATATATAGCCAAAACAGTCTATATACAAAAATATTCTTTATTTTTCATGTCTTTTTCAAACTAGTTGATAAAAATATATATATGCAATTGTGAATCCTCATAATTTTAGGGCACTGCTATTAGCAGTCTATTAGCACCGCAGTCTATTAGCACCGCAGTCAAAACAGTCTATTAGCACCGCAGTTTTGGGCTAGTCGCATCGCACTTTTTCCTAATTTTTCGAGCCTTTTAAAAATATGTTTTGTACATGCATTTTTAGGAAAATTGTTCAACACGAAAGTTGTAGATTTCGACGAGATCTACAACTTTAGTGTTGAACACTTTTCCTGAAAATGCATGTACAAGACGTATTTCCAAAATGCGCGAAACATGAGCGTATTTCCAAAGTACGCATTGTACATGCATTTTTAGGAAAAATGTTCAACACGAAAGTTGTAGATCTCGTCGAAATCTACAACTTTCCTGTTGGACAATTTTCCTAAAAATGCATGTACAAGATGTATTTTCAAAAGGCGCAAAAAATTATGAGAAAGTGCGGTGCGACTAGCCACAACTGCGGTGCTAATAGCAGCGCCCTAATTTTACTTTAATTTCGAAATTTTATCCTTAAATTATTACTTTTTGAAAATGCAACGATGAATTTGGTGGTAAAATACTATTAAAAATCATCATAATATTAAAAAAAAAATCAAAAAGAGTTTTTAAATATAAATTTATGAATCCACATAAATTTTCTTTAAAGTTGGAAAGCTAAAAAAATACTATTAAATAATAAATATCATCGTAGCATTTAATTTTTTTATTATATAATTAACTTTTTTTCAAAATGAAGGGAAGACATGAGAATATTTGATGATTTTAGCCTTAAAAATGAAAGGGTGGAGGCATCTTTGTGTGATACCCCTAAGCAACAATCTCTCCATGCTACATCAATTAGGGCGTGGTTATTGGCAGACCAACTTTAGCTATGAGCAGAATATTGTTAATGACAGACCAAAATAAAAAACCAAAGAGACCTGTGAACTCGTAAAGATGGTCTGTCGATAGCCTTTTTTTAACTAGCGCGAACTGTCAATAGCCATATGTGATCTACCATTAATTTTTTTTCTTATTTAATGCAATGACATATTCTCAAAAAATATTTCAACATTTAATCATTATTTTATTATAAAGAAGTTTGTACATTTAATGATTTGAACATTTAATCATTTAATCATTATTTTATTATAAAGAAGTTTCTACAAAAAATATTTCAACATTTGAAATTACTTATTTTATTTTCAACAAAAATGAAATCATTAAGTTTGTAGGAAGTTTGAGTGTTTTTTTAGAAAATTATGAGAAAATAAGTGTATTATATTTTTAAGGTTAAAATACTTTATAACATTTATTTATTGCATTGCTATATGCTCCATTTGTTTTGGAATTTAAGAAGAAAAAACTTGTGTTTAGTGGCAGCTATGAAGAGTGCATTTATACAAGATAGGTAGTAGAAGAATTAAATAGAGAGAAGAACAATGAATATAAATCCTAGCCACAATATACTATTTCTCAATAATGTGAAGGGCGGGGCGTTCGGCCAAAAGATCGAAGTGACGAATCTACGGATATGTCACGGATCACGATTGAGTTTGCGTGTTACAGAGCCCAGCAGAGTTCACGATCCACGCGGCAAACATACCCCATTCCTCAAAATAAATATAGCAACGAGGCTCTTGGTAGCCAACCTCGACTCGTCATCGTAAACATGGGTCGAAAACTTAAAAAAAAATCTTTGAATCGGTAGGGCAACCCTAAACCGCAAAGTTGAATTGGAAGGGAATCCTCTCCCTGAACTAACTATGTGACGACCTAGGATTTACCCTGCCTTCGCACAGGACTTGTCCTGGTTTCCTGGGCTTTACCTGGCACTGCCACCGGGCTGCAGCCCATACACCCAACCCCTCTCTGGCCTATTTCTGGGCACAGTGGGTTGTTGGGGGTCTCTGCCCCCGCCCCCCCCCCCCCCCCCCCCCCCCCCCCCATTGATGAGCAAACTCTATAGTTCAGCGTGCCTACGGGGACTTCCCAGGAGGTCACCCATCCCGAAATTTCTCTAGCCTGAGCACGCTTAACTATGAAGTTCTTTCACTTCTCATCACCAATATGAGAGTAGCAGCTCAGTTGGTGATGAGGACCAGTTTAGAGCTCCCTTATCCAGGAGGTCTGGGGTTCAAATCCCGGCCTCAACAACCCGCCACTGGAATTAGCGGCTTCGACTGATCAGATCTGTGGAGATGGGTTGGGGTCACTGGTCTGCAGACCTGTAGCGCACCCACAGTAGACCGGGGCGTTACAAACTATGCCCGAGAACGACACGCGAACACGTAGAGTATACTAGGATGAGTAGAGAAAAACTCGTCGAAGAAAAGAAACTCTGACAAAAAATCAAAATGTGCCAGTAGACCCAACATATGTTTTCAAGTCAATTTCATGTGCTCAAGTTTTCCTTGCAAGGTTAGTAATATACATTATAAATATAGTTTGAACTATACCAATGAATCCTACAAAATTTATGCATGAATACACTACACTATCATCCTATAACTAAAAAAAATAGTGGAAAGTATCCAGAATTTAAGCCTGAGAAATGGCCCAATTCTGGAAATTGAGAGACCAAGAACACAGAGCTCAGTACTTCACAAAGCCTGTGTTCTTTTGAACTTTCCCCAGTATCGATTCGATGTCTCCCTCGAACAGGTTGAGCTTTTTCGCAAGAGCAAATCCGCAGTAGACGCCATCAACGGCGGAGCTAATTATCCCTCCGGCGTGGCCTGCGCCTTCTCCGATCGGGTATAATCCTATCATGGACGTGCTCTCGTAGGTGCCCGCGTTGCGAAGAATTTGGATTGGGGCGCTCGTCCGCGTCTGCGGAATAGGCATACGAATATGTGATTAGCAGGATGCCAGCCTGATTGCAGGTTCTGTATAGAAACTAACAAAAATATTACATAGATTTCCACGACATATGTGAAGTTTTATCATCAAATTTCAGATTATCAGGTGTTATTTCTCATAATCTCATAATCTATCAAATGCATTTTGTTTGAAAAGTGCTCCTGGCATAGGATTGTTATTGATATAAAATGGGTAGGTTCCCTTTTTGAGGGAAATCTAGCTTCTTGAAAGAGTAAAAATTAAACAATGGTTCCAAGATCAAGTGTTGAAGCAAAGTCATAGTTGTAGTCACACGTGAATTGATATGGATTATATAGCTACAGACTGGGCTGAGTTTCGCTCGAAACAAAAAACATGACGCTGTTATGTGATAATCAGTCTCAGGAGAGGACAAATATTGAGATCGATCGTCATTTTATCGGACAAAAAGTATCCAAATAAATTGTACATCATTTGTCAGCTCAAATAGACTCGGGACAAAGTTGTTAAAGGGTCTTAGAATTCATTATATATGAGTTTTGACCCGCTCGAGGGGGAATTTTGTGAGGGTATTTATGTCTTTATATGTCCTAGAATTCATTATATATGCACAGGTTTCGAAGATATATACTCACTAGCTTGAGGGGGAGTTTTGTGAGGGTATTTATGTCTTGATATATGTCCTAGAATTCATTATATATGGTACAGGTTTTGAAGATATATACTCACCAGCTTGAGGGGGAGTTTTGTGAGGGTATTTATGTCTTCATATATGTCCTAGAATTCATTATATATGTATAGGTTTTGAAGATATATACTCACCAGCTTGAGGGGGAGTTTTGCGAGGGTATTTATGTCTTGATCTGTCCTCGAATCCATTATATATGTATAAGTTTCAAAGATATATACTCACCAACTTGAGGGGACTTTTGTGAGGGCATTTATGTCTTGATATATGTACTAGAATTCATTATATATGTAAAGGTCTCGAAGAAATATACTCATCATCTTGAGGGTGCGGATGAGGATATTTACGTCTTGATATATGCCGTAGAATTCATTACAAACATGATTAGCAAATCAGGAAAACAAGTGGAAACATGTGAGGAAATACATGTAATAATTTTGAACAATGAAAATAAAACAAAACCATATTTTTAACTACCTTACCTCAACACCATGAAGTAGAGCATCTTTGCAAATGTAGCCAGGAAGCTGGTGATTGAAGCACACCATTATAACAAGAGAAAACAATCAATATAACATTTCCAATGAATCATACACAGTTGGTGGAAGAGAAAAATAAAATGCAAAAATTATTAAAAAAAAATACCTCTCTGTCAAAAGCTTCTATTGAATGCTGCAAGGCTTCAGTGATGTGAGCTGGAAGAAGTTCATGAAGATTTGAGGGTCTAACACCTAGCCTGTAGCTTGACTGAGGAAGACTGGTGACTGAGATGGAAGTCAAATTTACAAGATTCAGAAGCAGCAAGAGATGCAAAATTATAGACATATGAACTGTGAGGTCAACGGTTTGACTCTGAAAAAATTTCGTTTGACCTGATAATTTATTATCGAGAAAATCAGTAACTGTCTGCGCAGGGACAATGAAATTTCCTCCTCCAATCGTAGCTGCTTTTTTTTCGTAGTATCTCTGACATAACAACAAAGACAAGTTAATATAGAACATGGAGGGAGGTCTGACTGTAAAGCATAGTAAAGAAAAGTAGGCCAAAATATAAAGCATAGTAAAGAAAAAAAATAGAAAGAGAGATGTTATCTGATAACAAATTAGGAGGGGGGAGTAGTAACCTCGTGGCACGAACCTATGGGAGGGGAAGAACACATCGGTCGGCTATGCTAAATACAATACATGAAATAAAAGAGCGACTAGCCTATACCCACAATAGATGTCAACAAGGAACAACTTAGAATTCAATCTTAGAAAAATAAAAATATGAAGCTCATGCCAAAGGTTAGGTCTGTTTCCAATCTTCCCCCGCCCATACCCCCAATGATTGGGGACTATATGGGTTCTGTTGTTGTTGTTATGATAAGAAGGGAGATGAATGCAGAGAACAAGGAAAACAAACAAGAGCTTCGCTAAGAAAAGAAGAAACAACAGCAGTGCTATATAATTGAAAAAAATACACAAATAAGAGGAACCAAATCATATATAGAATTGTTGTGCCAATGAAAGAAATTAACAAGAAGAATCACCTGAAATTCAACTCCACAAAGAGGCCCATAATCACTGAAGGGAGCAAAATCGCTTGTCGACACAGTCACTACAATGGCTGCATTGGCCCATCTCGATGAACGCCGTGAAAATGACATGCCATTGATGCAGAGCTCAGATGAATTTGTGCTAGTCAGCACAACCTACAACAAATGTGTAACTCAATAACTTATCTAAAGATAGAATTTAATTCTATACAAAAGAAGGGTCATTTACTGGGACCTCCCTTCTAACATCACATAATTGCATGGACCTCCTCTCTATCTTCCAGAATTACCAAAACCTCCCTTTTAAACTTACATTGTTAACATGCATGAACCAAAAAAACCCAGAGTTAGTGGTACATACTGAAAAAAATGTGCATGTATGTTAACAAGGTAAGCTTAGAGGGGAGATTTTGGTAATTCTGGAAGATAGATGGGAGTTTCAAGTAATCATGCAAAGTTAGAGGGGAGATTTTTGTAATTACTCCTAAAAATGACAACAACAAAAAGGGCAGCTCGATGCCCAGCATTCCCACGCAACAAGGGTCTGGGGAAGGGTCCCACCACAAGGGTGAAATGTAGGCAAACCTTACCTTGCATTTTTGCTAGAGGCTGCTTCCAGGACTCAAACCCGTGACTTCCAGGTCAACACGGCAACACCCCAATCGGTGCGCCAAGACTCCCATTCAATTATATACAACAAAACAATAACAAAAAAAATTTCAATTATATACAAAAGAAAATTGATACTCGCCTGTCCGCCAGGGCACATGCAAAAGGAATAACAACTTCTAGATCGATCCTCCAAGCATGAATTGACAGCCTCATTTCCTTCGCCAACATACTTCACCACCTTGTAATCTGCTACAGGAACCTTTCCACGGCCTAATTGAACCTCAGCTGCTAGTGTAGAATACTAAAACGTACATAACAGATCCAAACATATGATTAGGCTGAAGTAAAAAAAATTCTAATAGGTTAAAGAGTTGAGAATATAGTCCAACATCTAAAAACTCATAATTTAATATAGATTTTGAGCTCTTCAACCTACAATGAATTGGTTTTGGTTGGATGCATAGGTTCCAATTTAGTATCAGAGCATGATAGACTAGTGGCTCTTTCCACATCACTCAATTAAAGAAATAGTTCAAGTGCTAGATGTTAGATATGTTGTACATTGAGTAGTAGTGTTAGCCTATAGTCACCTCGGGTGTTAGGATCACCCTCTATTATTCTTGTATATGTATTACCTTGTTCAAGTTGTGAATATACAGAAAATACTTGATTCCTATCATGGTATCAGAGCTAGGTTAGGGTTTTCCGGTAAGTTGCCTTGTCGATCCCGTCGAGCTTCTCCAATCGATCTCTGATCCAGCCGATCCCGTCGACCTTCACCAGCGCTCGTCTCCTGCCGAGGCCGTCGACGTCTTTCGACCGTTCTCTGATCCAGTCGATCCAGTCTCCTGCAGAGACGTCCACCCTCAATCCCGTCTCCTGCAGAGATCGCTCGTCTCCTGTCGATCCAGTCCATCCCCGATCCCGTCCATCCTTGATCGTTCTCTGATCCAGCCGATCCCGTCTCCTGCAGAGATCGCTCGTCTCCTGGCATTCCCGCACGCCGTCGCTCGCTGTTGAAGTCTGCGCTCGTCTCCTTCCGGCTCATCGATCGCAGGTCTGGCTAGCATCCGCAGCCCGTTGTTTTTCGCTGCCCTCTGCAGCCCGAAGCCCGCCGATCTCTGCTGCCTTCTGCAGCCCGAAGCCTGCTGATTTTCGCTGCCCTCTGCAGCTCGAAGCCCGCTGCTTTCTGCTGCCTCCTGCAGCCCGCCGGTTCTTTTTTTTCAGTCGGTCTTCTCCGTCGGGCGAACTTTTGCCCTAGGCGGCCACCTCCGTCCTCTTTTTGGTTCGATGGCTGCTCACCAGCTTCCACCGCAGTCCTCTCTCGTTAGTGCTCCTCGTCGCCAGCCGGTCCGCTGTCACTATTGTCAGTGCATTGGACACGTTCAATCAGGGTGTCACAAGCTTCAGAGGGCTCAGCAGCCTGGTCAGCAGCGTGCTCCTGGTGTTCCTTCCGCTCATTTCTCGGCTCCAGCGCAATCTCTCTCTGTCTCTGAGCTCGTGCAGCTGATTGTCCAGCAGCTTTCTCTGGCCTGCTCTTCTGCTTCTGTCTCTCAGCCGGCTGCCTCCGCCCCTGCAGGTATCTCCACCTCCGACTGGTTGCTTGACTCTGGAGCCTCTTTTCACATGACCTATGATGTTACACACCTTTTGTCATGCCAGCCCATTACTCCTGCCCTCAGTATCATGGTTGCAGATGACACCATTCACCCCATTACTAGTTGTGGCCTCCTTCACACCACCAATTTTCACATTCCCGATGTTGCCTACATACCTGAGTTATCCATGAACCTTATATCTGCCAGCCAGCTCACATCCCATGGTTGTCCGGTTACCTTTTGATGAGTTCACATGTCGTGTGCAGGATCGTCTGACTGGGGCACTCCTTGGGGCTGGTCGTCGTCGTTGCGGGGTGTACGTATTTGATCGTCTTCACCTTCCATCCACTTCATGGTCACCTGCAGCTTCCTCCCTTTGTCTTCCTTCAGTGGGTTTCTCTCAGTGGCACCACCGTCTTGGTCATCCCAGTGGTTCACGCCTAGCTTCTCTCATTGGTCATGGTTTCCTTGGTCGTGTTTCTATTGATCGGTCTCACTCATGTTCAGGTTGTAGGCTCGGTAAACAATTACAACTCCCCTATCAGTCTAGTGAGTCCAGGTCTCAGCGTCCCTTTGATCTTGTTCATTCTGATGTCTGGGGACCTGCACCTTTTGTATCCAAGGGTGGACACCGGTACTACGTTCTTTTCGTTGATGACTACTCTCGTTATTGTTGGGTCTATTTTATGCGTTCTCGATCTGAATTTTTTCAGATCTATGTTACCTTTTCTGTTATGGTGCGCACACAGTTTTCTGCTTCCATACGCATTTTCCGTTCTGACTCAGGGGGGAGTATCTCTCTCATGCTTTTCGAGATTTGCTAGCTACTCACGGCGCTCTCCCTCAGCTTGCCTGTCCCGGTGCCCATGCTCAGAATGGCACCGCTGAAAGGAAGCATCGTCATATTATTGAGACAGCTCGCACCCTTCTTATCTCCTCTCACGTTCCTCCTCACTTCTGGGCTGAGGCTGTTTCCACAGCTGTCTATCTTATTAATTTGCAGCCCTCCACTTTCCTTCAGGGTCAGTGTCCCGGTGAGTGTCTGTACTCTCGACCCCCACATTACAGTCATCTTCGCGTTTTTGGTTGTCGATGTTATGTTCTTCTCTCTCCACGTGAGCATACTAAGCTCTTTGTTCAGTCTGTTCCTTGTGCCTTTCTTGGGTACAGTGCTGAGCACAAGGGCTATCGATGATATGACTCTGTTGCTCGTCGACTTCGCATTTCACGTGATGTCACTTTTGATGAGTCTCACCCTTTCTTTGTGTTCTTTGTCTCCTCGACCTCACACTCATCCGTTACTCCCTCTGACGTGCAGTTTCTCACTCTTCCCATCTCTCTGCCTCATGTATCCTCCCCTCCGGTATGTCCCCCTCCTCTGCCCATGCCACAGTCTACTCCGTCACATCCTTCTCCTTTGACGCACTCTACTTCGTCTCCTCCTCTTTCCTTGCAGTCTACTCCGTCACCTCCTCACTCCTCTCTCTCTGATGAGCTGTCCACTTGGGATCGTGTCTCTGCTCTTCCTTATCACTATACTCGTCGTCCTCCTCCTATCTCCTCACCTCCAGTGCCCCCAGACTCAGTACCTACCTCCTCCAGCGAGTGCCCTATGGATGATCCTCCTATGCGTCGCAACCCACCTCGTGAGAGGCATCCTCCCGACCGTCTTAGCCTTGCTACCCTACCGCTGGACCTACCTGCCCTTCCCGCCACTGCCTGCAGTACTCCAGAGACGACTTCCTATCGTGAGGCTGCCCAGATACCTGAGTGGCAGGTTGCTATGTCTGCTGAGTTGGAGGCGCTTGAGCACACTCGTACATGGGAGCTTGTTCCTCTTCCACCCGGTGCTGTTCCTATTACTTGCAAGTGGGTCTTTAAGGTCAAGACTCGCTCCGATGGTTCTGTGGAGAGGTACAATCGTACAAGGCTCGACTTGTTGCTCGTGATTTTCAGCAGGAGCAGGGGAGAGACTATGACGAGACTTTCGCCCCAGTTGCTCACATGACTACAGTACAGACTCTTATTGTTGTTGTCGTTGTTCGCCACTGGTCCTTATCACAGCTCGACGTGAAGAATGCTTTTCTTCACGGTGATCTTCAACAGGAGGTATACATGCTTCCTCCTCCGGGTCTATCCTCGCCTTCAGGCCTTGTCTGTCGCTTGAGGCGAGCTCTTTATGGGCTCAAGCAGGCGCCCCGCGCGTGGTTTGCACGTTTCAGTTCAGCCATTACATCCGCCGGATTCCAGCCATGTCCACATGATCCAGCTCTGTTTGTGCACTCCTCCTCCCGTGGTCAGACCCTTTTGTTACTATACGTGGATGATATGATTATTACTGGTGATGATCCTTCTCATGTGGCCTTCGTCAAACATCACCTTCAGCAGCAGTTTCAGATGACTGACCTTGGACAGCTGAGCTACTTCTTGGGTCTTGAGGTCAGCTCTACAGATCGCGGTTTTCAGCTCTCTCAGCAGCGCTACACATCAGATCTCCTTGCTCTGGCTGCTCTCTGACTCTCGCACAGTGGACACGCCTATGGAGCTTCATCTTCAGCTAGGTCCGGATGATGGGATTCCACTCTCCGATCCTACTCGATACCGCCACCTCGTAGGGAGTCTCGTCTATCTCACCATTACTCGGCCCGACATTGCCCATGCAGTTCATGTGCTGAGCCAGTTTGTTAGTGCGCTCACCTCTGTGCATTATGGTCATCTGCTGCGGCTCCTGCGCTATCTCTGGGCGACGACCTCTCGTGGTTAATTCTTCTCCAGCAGTAGTTCTCTACAGCTACGTGCTTACTCCGATTCCACCTGGGCTAGTGATCCTGTTGACCGTCGTTCTGTCACTGGTTTTTGTCTGTTCTTGGGTTCTTCACTTATTGCATGGAAGTCCAAGAAACAGACTGGTGTTTCCCGTTCCAGCACTGAGGCTGAGCTTCGAGCCATGACTACCACCGCTGAGGATATTATTTGGCTCCGTTGGCTTCTTGAGGACCTTGGTGTCTCTTCTCCAGATCTCACTCCCCTCTACTGTGACAACACCGGTGTCATTCAGATTACTCTAAACCCGGTGAAACATTCTCTCTCCAAGCATATCGGGGTGGATGCCTTCTTCCTGCGTGAGCACTATAGTCAGGGCACTCTTGCCCCTTCCTTTATTCCTTCCGAGCAGCAGATTGCAGATTTGATGACTAAGCTGCAGACGAGGACCCAGCATGCCTATCTACTGTCCAAACTCTCGGTGTATGATCCCCCGTGAGTTTGTGTGTGTGGGGGGGGGGGGGGGGGGGGGGGTGTTAGATATGTTGTACATTGAGTAGTAGTGTTAGCCTATAGTCACCTCGGGTGTTAGGATCACCCTCTATTATTCTTGTATATGTATTACCTTGTTCAAGTTGTGAATATACAGAAAATACTTGATTCCTATCACTAGAAACCAAAAAATCTACAACGGGGCGTTGAGAATGTATTCCCACATTGGGAAACTCACCTTGTCCTGGGTTCTTAATATGGATCATGGGTCACCCTACAACTAATTGGTTTTGGATTGAATACATAAGTTCTAATATGAAGAAAGTATGACCATCATTGAAAAATTTTATCTTTCTTTTTCTGTTCCTTGGTTGAGTTTTGACAAGAACCCCATTTCAAATTGAAAATGCTTATAGCAGAAATCATTATCCAGAAAAAAGGGCTGCACGGATACAATAAGAAAAGAGCGAATATACGATTGTACTCAAGCCCTCAACCGTGGATAATCCATAGGCTTGTGTAAACAATCAGGTGGAAGAAACTGGCAACTAAATTTACACCAGCGAACGCCTTGTTGTAAGCCATCTATTAGATTATGTAGCAAATTTCATATCCAAATTACTGATCACAGTAAACTTTTAAGAAAGATGAATGGTTAAACCAGTGCCAGATTTTTTAGTGGAAGAAAATGGATTTCCTCCTTGCCGTTGAAGTAGATGCTATATGTTGATCTCTTAGGCTTATTAATCTTATTATAAATAATAATATCAAGGTGATGAAGGGGAGCCTTGGCGCACCGGTTGAGGTGTTTTCGTGTGACCTTGAGGTCATGGGTTCAAGTCCTGGAAACAGCCTCTTGCAAAATTGCAGGGTAGGTTTGCCTACATTTCACCCTTGTGGTTGGACCGTTCCCCGTACCCTCGGCGCGCGGGGATGCTTTGTGCATCAGGCTGCCCTTTTTTTTAATATTAGGGTGATCAATTATTTATCAGTAATAAGTTCTAACTTGAAGAACGATTAGAGATCCACCACTTTCAAATGACATAATAGAAAACAAAGGAACAATGAAGAAGGATAACTTGAAACTCTTCTAGTAAAGAGATTCCATAATATTTGATATATAAAAATCAAGTTACATACCTGTATCTTGTTTATTAACTCCTGGGGATGTTCAATCCGTAACCCAACCTATTGGACATATCACATATATACATACAAATTAGAAAGAGACCGTTACAAATATCAAGGTTTGGAAACTCAAATTCAAATCTAAAGTAAAGAAAAAAAAACTTATCTCAAAGTTGTTTTTCCATAATCTAGCTATCAAAAAGAAGAGGTCATACACGCAAACAAATAGTCGGATGATCTTGACTGTGTTGAGAATATAATCCAGTACCAGAAACTAATATAACAATATGCACTAAGTACATATCAATATATCATGGCTCCTCCACCTGCAAGCAATATGTACTGGGTTGGATGCTTAAGTTCTAGCATTGTATCATGTTAGGCTAGGCCCCACAACTCACTCCCATAACACTGGATTAAAAATGTTCACATATTAGAGGCTAAAATCTCTATATGTAATGGGTTATGTTGAGAATATAATCTCACAACAGAAAATCATGTGGACTAGTGCACTTTGTATAGATTATGAGACCTTCCACCTTTAACTAATTGAATTTGGGTTGGATGCTTACCTTACTTTCTAAGTAGAAGCTCACGGGGTACAACAGCCCATACAATATCTATTGGCATATCCCTATGTGTAAGTTAGGTTAGAAAGGAGTATCTTATATTAACACGACTTTTCTGCAATATGTTAGGGGACTACTTAGAGGCTTCATCGGAGGTGGCAGTGGAGGCGGAGATACAAGGGGATTGAGTGGCTCTGATACCAAGTTTGTTATGTGCTTATATGGGAGGATTGTTGGAGGAGGGGAGATACAAGGGGCTAACCCTAGAATGGGGAAGAAGATAAGAAGAGGAACTAGAGGGAGAGAAGTGGAGACTAGAGAGAGAAGGAAAAGAGTTAGGGAGATACAGAAATTGAATTCATTCTTTGATCCCCATTACATGACTCAAGGGTCCCCTTATATAAGACTTCGATGACATGGATGTAAATACCCAATATAAAGAGATGCGTGAACATTAAAACACTAAGAATCGAATAACCCGTAACTACGACTCAACTCGATTCGACTCATACAACTCGACTCAATACGACTCGACTTGATAAATAAAGAAGCATAATAATATAATTGTAGATACTGACGGTGTGGGCCCCATAACACAATATTAATGTGTTAAACAATAAAGCGAGTTATGTCACATCTAAACTAAGATTGTCAATATCCTTCAATATGTGAGGCCTAAAAGCAAAATTGAATGTCTGGAGATGAATTAGCATATGCACATTAAATTTTCAATGTATGATCAGTCGACATTAATAATGAGGATGCAATACAATTTATTTCATTTTTAGTAACAGCAAATATTCGGCTCCTCATCAATTGTATTCAGCTGCAATATAAGCTATTCCCATTTTTAATAAATGCAAATAGCTCTTCATCAATTGTGTTGGGCTTCAAAATTCTTGACTCCAGTGGATGTCTCAGATAGACCTCCAATATGGTAGGATCTTTAATAATACCAATAAATTATTAGTTCTTCGACTTGAGACAGTCTAGATATCTAATACATGTTTCACTTCACTTTGATTTACTCTCTGACCAACAGATAATCATCAAGAGGATATTTTGAGTGGAGATGAAATACATGTGAAGGTTTATGGTGTCAATAAAAGATCCATCACCTGCTAAGTAGAGCAGGAGATTTCTCATGCGTTCCAATTTACTTGATCGACGAGTCTCTGGCAAGTGCAGGATGTTGTTTGAGAAAACAATGTTCATGACCGCCACCACCGCACCAAACATGGCCTAATAGTCTTTAAAAGTTGCAAATGATTGAGAGTCTACTACTAGCTTAAAGGCGAACCTGAGGGGTCACACGCATGCTTGAAAAATCTCATTGATTCATGTAGATGTTGATTCAATTTATTGAGAAAACAATTCATTGATTCATGTAGATATTGATTCATGTAGATGTTGATTCATGTAGATGTTGATTCAATTTATTGAGAAAACAATTCATTGATTCATGTAGATGTTGATTCATGTAGATATTGATTCAACTGAGTAATTGGATTAATCAAAATTAATTAAATGGTCGGATTAATTAACTATTTATTATAATTAACTAAAGTCAAAATAAATAGAATAAATTTGATTTATTTGAGAATCGATCCTAAAGGGAAAATGTTCGATATATTTAATCAGATTTCAGAATTATTCTGTGCTTGTAGGACATTATTATAAATAGACGCATTATGAAGAGGAGAAAGTAAGCATTTTGGGATTCCAACCCTCGCCACTTAGAAGCAGTTACCCTCTCTCTCCTCCAATCTTCCTCCAATAGAGAGTGGAGAAGCATACTCCTTGCGCGTGCTTTGCCTCTTCTCCACAAATCTTCTTCGTCTCGAAGATCATTGATGTCATGCTCTTGCTAGACTCGAAGCGGCAGCCTGAGCATTCAAAGTGTTGATCAACCCCGGAGGAGAGACACCTGGACTTCTAAAGGTGAATCCGAATTGACAATTAAGATTTGATCTTTGTAAATATTTAGTTTGTAGCATCGGATGTGTTACCAAGTATCGGGAAATTTCGCGTGCTCATCACACTCAGTAAGTCATACCTAATAGAAGGTGGACCATGAGAGCCTGTTATGGGCCAAGCCCGTAACGTCGGTAGAGTCATCGGACGATGGCCAGAGGCGGGGATGACGAAGGCGGAGGATATTGTGGAGCCAGAACCGTTGCTGCCTAAGCGGAGCGTGCTCGGAGAGAGAGAACTACCACAACCTCATTCAAGACAAGGGAAATAGATTTGATTTCATGGAAGATTTCATTCCATACAAGGCACGCCTTTAAATAGGCTTACAAGACACAAGACCCATCATGACACTCCTAACTTCTAACCCTTAACTTATATTTAAATGACTCTACATTAAAGGACAGACCCAAAATGATAACAATAAAAGACATTAAGAGATAACGATAACTAAGCCCGTCGCTCGAGGCCCATAACAGAGTCTTTGAAGGTGCGGGTGATGTTCTTCACACCCCAACTATGATTAAGGATGAGGGCTTTTGGTGTATGATCAATTGCAGGTGCACTAATCGTAGGGAGTTAATATATGGAGTAGAGTGGATGCAGGTGAAGTGAAGCAAAGTAGGCCGGTAGAGTGGAGCTAGAAATTTTTTAGGAGAATGTGAAACGAGCTTGATTCACTATTTCGATTAGGTGTGGTATTGTGTGGGATGCATGATTTACACTAGGTCCAGTATTCATGATTTGTGGCGCAAATTTTTAGGCTTTGTTGCATTCAGAATTGCCAGATAGGTTAGGGTTATAGGTTTTTGCATGCGTGATCAAGGAATGTCAACTTCATTTTAAATTGTGAATAATGTATATTGTTTAAAGTGAGTATCAACTGGATTGTAGTTAATACAGTAGAATGAAGATGTTGTAGATGGGGTTAGCGAGAGTTTGTCTAGCGTGGACAAGTGACTGGATTTGATATGGACATGAAAACAAGGATGAGAGTTTGGAAATCAAGATTTTGATGGATAGGTTAGAAGTGAATTACAGAATTTATCTGAAGTCACAGTTGCTAAATTTGATTAAATCTAAATTATAGTTATTGGACTAAGAGGGTGGAAATTCAAAGAATGATTTAAAATCAATTTTGCACATTGCTCTGATGCCAATTGACAGATTTCTATGGAGGAAAACAAATGTGGTAATAAAATAAGAATGGCTAAGGAGAACTTCCTCTAAACAGCTTGGAAAGGAAGAAAATGAACTCTATGAACACAACTTTGAGCAACCCATGTACACAACTTGGATAAAGATGTCGAAGCACTCAACGATCTCTATAAGAAATCGTTTACACAGTCATAATCAATCCACAAGTACAGATAACTAGTCATATTTATAAAGTAAAACAAACCATAATATAAGATAAGATCATTCTCATCCACATTCCTAAATACGGATGAATTATCTTTATCTTTATTACATCATAATCATAATAATATTAGATTGCATATAGAATCAGGAATGAGAGAAGATAGAGCTGATACGATGAAATGAATTGCCTGTATTCACATTAAAGATCCAATATATATATACATCTAACACCCCCCCCCCTCTCAAACTCACGGGGGTTCATACACCGAGAGTTTGGATAATAGATAAGCATGTTGGGACCGAGTCTGCGGCTTAGTCATCAAGTCTGCAAGTTGCTGCTCAGAAGGAACAAAGGAAGGAGTAAGAGTTCCCCGACCATACTGCTCACGAAGGAAGAAAGCATCCACTCCGATGTGCTTGGAGAGAGAATGCTTCACCGGATTCAAGGTGATCTGAATGGCACCGGTGTTATCACAGTGAAGTGGAGTGGGATCCAGAGAAGAGACACCAAGATCCTCAAGGAGCCAGCGGAGCCAAATAATGTCCTCAGTAGTAGTAGCCATGGCACGCAGTTCAGCCTCAGTACTGGAACGAGAAACCCCTGTCTGTTTCTTGGACTTCCAGGCAATAAGTGAAGTACCCAAAAATAGACAGAAACCAGTGACAGATCGACTGTCAACGGGATCACTGGCCCAAGTAGCATCCGAGTGAGCACGAAGCTGCAGAGAACTGCTACTGGAGTAGAAGAGACCACGTGAAGTCGTCGCCCGGAGATAACGCAACAGCCGCAGGAGATGACCATAGTGCACAGAGGTAGGTGCACCAACAAACTGGCTCAAAACATGAACAACATGAGCAATGTCGGGCCGAGTAATAGTAAGGTAGACGAGGCTCCCAACAATGTGACGATAACGAGTAGGATCAGAGAGTGGAACCCCATCATCCGGTCGTAACTGAAGGTGAAGCTCCATAGGGGTGTCCACGGTGCGAGAGTCAGAGAGGGCAGCCCGAGCTAAAAGGTCTGATGTGTAACGCCGCTGAGAGAGCTGAAAACCACGGTCTGTAGAGGTGACCTCAAGGCCCAAGAAATAGCTCAGCTGTCCGAGATCAGTCATCTGAAACTGTTGCTGGAGGTGATGTTTGACGAAAGTCACATGAGTAGGGTCATCACCTGTAATGATCATATCATCCACATAAAGTAATAGAAGAGTCCGGCCACGAGAAGAGGAGTGCACAAACAAGGCTGGATCATGCGGGCTCGGCTGAAAACCGGCGGCAGTAATGGCCGAACTGAAACGAGCAAACCATGCGCGGGGCGCCTGCTTGAGCGACGTTGGAACCCACTTGCAAGTAATAGGAACAGCGCCATGGGGGAGAGGAACAAACTCCCAGGTACGAGTGTGCTCAAGTGCCTCCAACTCAGCAGATATAGCAGTCTGCCACTCAGGTATCTGGGCAGCCTCACGATAGGAAGTCGGCTCTGGAGTACCACAGGTAGTAGCAGGGAGAGCAGGCAGGTCCAGAGGTAGTGTAGCAATGCTGAGGCGGTCGGGAGGACGTCGCTCACGAGGTGGGTTGCGACGCGCAGGAGGATCATCCACAGGGACCTCGCTGGAGGAGACAGGCATTGAGTCGGGGGGTACCGGAGGTGAGGGAACAGGATGGGGACGACGAGTGTAGTGATGTGGAAGGGGAACGACGAGTGTATCGGGGGTGTGAGGAGAGACCGGAGAGGCCGATGGCACCGGGAGAGGAGGAGGACAAACCGGTGGAGAGAAAGGAACATGAGGTGGTGAGGTGGGAAGAGTGAGAAACTGCACATCGGAGGGAGTCACAGATGAGTGCAAGGTCGGGGGAACGGAGGACACAAAGAAAGGGTGAGACTCATCAAAAGTGACATCACGTGAGATCCGAAGACGACGAGAAACAGGATCATAACAACGATAGCCCTTGTGCTCAACACTGTATCCAAGAAAGACACATGGTACAGACTGAGCAGAGAGCTTGGTACGCTCACGTGTAGAGAGGAGAACATAACACCGACAGCCAAAAACACGGAGATGAGTGTAACGTGGAGGTCGAGAGTACAGACACTCACCAGGGCTCTGACCCTGAAGAAAAGTGGAGGGCTGCAGGTTAATAAGATAGACAGCAGTGAAAACAGCCTCAGCCCAAAAGTGAGGAGACACATGAGAGGAGATAAGAAGGGTGCGTGCTGTCTCAATAATGTGACGATGCTTCCTTTCAGCGGTGCCATTTTGAGCATGGGCACCAGGGCAAGAAAGCTGAGGGAGAGTACCGTGAGTGGCAAGCAAATCTCGAAAAGCATGAGAGAGGTACTCCCCCCCCCCCCCCAGAATCGGAACGAAAAATGCGAATGGAAGTAGAGAACTGGGTGCGCACCATAGCAGAAAAAGTAACATATATCTGAAAGAAGTCAGAACGAGAATGCATAAAATAAATCCAACAGTAACGAGAATAATCATCAACAAAGATAACATAATATCGGTGACCACCTTTTGATACAAACGGTGCGGGACCCCAGACATCAGAATGAACTAAATCAAACGGACGCGAAGATCTTGAATCACTAGACGGATAAGGGAGTTGGAGCTGTTTACCAAGCTTACAACCCGTACAAGAATGAGACCGATCAACAGAAACACGACCCAGAAAACCATGACTAATAAGCGACGCAAGGCGCGAGCCACTGGGATGACCAAGACGGTGATGCCACTGAGAAAAGGCCACCGAAGGAAGACAAAAGGTGACAGCAGCCGGAGATGACGAAGGAAGATGGAGGCGATCAAGGACGTACACCCCACTACGGCGACGGCCAACTCCAAGGAGTGTCCCGGTCAGACGATCCTGCACACGACAAACAAACTCATAAAAAATAACAAGGCAACCATGTGATGTGAGTTGGCTGGCGGATATAAGATTCATGGATAGCTTGGGTATGTAGGCAACGTCGGGGATATGAAAATGACTAGTATGGAGGAGGCCACGACTAGTAATTGGGAGAATAGTACCATTGGCTACCATGATACTAAGGGCAGGGAAAACGGGCTGGCAAGATGAGAGGTGTGTGGCATCATGAGTCATATGAAAAGAGGCTCCAGAGTCGAGCAACCAGACGGAGGAAGAGATACCTGAAGGGGCGGAAGCTGCCAGCTGAGAGGTAGAAGCATCAGAAGCGTCCGGTGCAAGAACGGAGACAGTAGAGCGAGGCAGGGATCCCTGAGAGAGCTGCTGAGCAATCTGGTGTGCAAGCTCAGAAATAGAGAGAGACTGTGCCACAACAGAGAAAGGAGCACCGGGAGCACGCTGCTGACCAGACTGCTGAGCTCTCTGAAGCTTGCGGCACTCAGATTTGACATGACCAAGGCACTGACAGTAGTGACAGCGGACAGATGAACGACGGGGAGCACCAGACTGAGCCGAAGAGGGCGCCGGAGGACGAGGAACAGGGCGCACCGGAGCACTATAACCTGACGAGGGCAGCAGATGTGCACTGACAAGAGAGGACTGCGGTTGAAGCTGGGGAGCAGCCAGAACAGCATGAGGCATCCCACCAGGAGAAGTAGCGGAGTTTAAGGAGTGGAGACGAGTCTCCTCAGCGATCACCAGGGCCAAGGTATCGCTGAGCGACGGAGGGGGATGCCGGTGCAGAAGCTGAGCGCGAATGGACTCGAACTCGGGGCGTAGGCGCATAAGAAACTCGAACAAGCGCTGACAGTCGCGATCCCGAGAGATAGCAACACACTGAGGGCATGTTGCACAGGGAGAAGGAGTCATCTCGTCGCACTGATGCCAGAGATCAAGGAGCTCAGCAAAGAAGGTCTGAACAGATCGCTCCCGCTGGTAGCAGACGCCAAGGGTCTGGAACAGAGAGTAGCGCAGGGCCTGACTGGACGGCTGATAGAGACGGCGCAAGTGATCCCACATCGCCTTGGCCGTAGGGAGCTCGTAGACAGCCATCCGAATGGGGAGTTCGCAAGACTGACAGATCACGGCAATCGCGCGGGAGTCGTCGGAGCGCCACCACACTAAGTCGGAGCCCTTGGTGGAGGCGGCTGTGCTGACAGTGGAAGGATCGGTAGCAGGGGCAGCAGCCGGTGGTGTAGGAGCAGGCTCAGATCCGTCAATGTGACCCCACAAATCGAGGCCACGGAGAATGACGCCGACGGTGGCGGACCAAGCCTTGTAATTCCGCCCATCGAGGGTGACATCAGCCTTTTGAAGGAAGCCGGAGGAGGCCATCGGGGCTGCGAAGCGGTTGGAGAAGAGAGAAAACGGCGAGATCGATCGGGAGATCGGCGAGATCGATTAGTCGACGGGATCAATCGGGAGGGAGATCTTCTTTGCGAGATCGATCGGCAAGATGGTGAGATCGATCGGCGAGGGAGATCGATCGGCGAGGGAGAACGATCGGCGAGGGAGAACGATCGGTGTAACAACCCTAAAAATATCTAAATAAATATTTGATATGAAAAGACTATCCGCAGCCCAAGCCCCCCTCTTTATTATCCTTATTAATCCCTCTAACCGCACCCCCCATCTCTCCCGATTAAAACCGCCCCCCCCCCCCCCCCCCCCCCCGGTCTAACATTCCCGCACGCTAGGGCTTGCTTCTTCCCGATCCCGTTCTCGTCCCCTGCGCAGAACATCGCTGCCGCTCCTGCTTCCATCTCCCGCACAACTCGCCGCCGCCGCCTGCTCTCCCTCCTGCGTGCGCCGCCGCCGCCTGCTCTTCCTCCTGCGTGCGCCGCCGCCGCCTGCTCTGCCTCCAGCCGCCCTCTCCTTCTCTTTTCCTGGACGCCGGCAGCAGCAAGGCCTCCCCTCTTCTCCTCCTCTGGCCGGCAGCCAGACCCTCTTCCTCCGGCAACCCTTCCTCTTCGATTTAGCCGGAGATTTGCAAGGAGAACGTCTAGGGTTTGCTCGGATCCGCCTCTCCGTGGATTTTTGGGCTCCGATCCGGCCTCCTTGGGTAAATCTTCCTCCGATCCCCGCATTTCAGATTTTAACTTAATTGCTTTGTGTTAACTTTCGCCTCCGGACGACGTAATCACGTCGGATCCGCGTGGGTGTGTCGTGTACTCGACTAATCCTAAGTTTCTTTTTCGGTTTTCGGTGCCGTTCAACGAATGTAGCGGTGGAATCGCTCAAGGCCCTCTCCGAATTAGGGTTCCCGGATTCAACCGCCGCCAAAACCTTCGGATCTCTTGTGGTAACCGCTTCTCCCCTCTTTGCCGAGGGAGGTATATTCCTTAACTTGCCCCTTGAATTATTTTACGCAACATAGTCACATGTGTGCGCGTAGGAATAAGCGTTGGAACAAACTTTTCATGTGAACGCATCTTGAACAGGTTCCGCTAGAGTTTAGACCTTGCCTCTTAGCCGCCGCCTTCACGCCCGGCTCCTCCTTAAGGCAAGTAGAGAAATCTCTCTCGCTTGCAAACAAGTTTTATTTAAGTCACACTGGTACCATACTAGCCTCCACTTGAATTTATTACTTGCAGATAAGTAAACTCATTAGACGTCATAAGCAAACAATGAAAGGGAATGTGTCGTTTGATGTGACACCGGAAAAAAATGAGTTCACGCTTGAATGGTAACAGAAACCAATAAGGGAATCTTGTAAGCAGCGGTAGCTTAAGCCTTGCATCTACTCCCATGCTAGAATCTTGTGCATCAAATGACGACACACACGCCTTTCATTGATTTCTGCTTATACGTTTGTGTTTAGGCTAAACTCCGGAGTAGGCTAAAAAAAAAATTGACTAAAGAATCTCAGTTAGTCTCTGTCATACTTTACTGCTATGCTTGTTTCCCAGTTTACTTGTTTATTTTATTAACTTGAATCTCTGTTATTGATCTTGTTCTGAGGCTTCTCCTTCTGTTTGGACTTGCCTTAGGGTTCGTGACTGCGCCGCCTACTTCTTGAGCTGTTCCTCGCCCAGCTCCCGTCTGTCGGAGGTTTATTTTTTTTTGTAGTTGCTGCATCAGGTCCTCTGCATCTTGTTCTTTTACTTTTGGATTTGGTTTTCCTGTACTAGTTATTTTCAAGCATTTTCCTTGTATCGTGGACAACTCTTAGGATGGTACGGATGTATTTCAGCATTATATAAATGTTCATTTTGTTTCTGCAGTTTACTAGCATCACTTTTAATTCAAGCTTCCGCATAATAAATCAAACTGGTATTTTTTTTCAAGATCTAATTATTTTCTACAGATATTCTGGTATTACAGTAACCGCCTGGCAGACATGATTTCTCTTTGCCCATGTCTGCGGCATCACGACCCGCCCGTAGCGCACTCTGATAATTGTTATGAGACGGGTCGTGACAGTTGGTATCAGAGCTAGGTTTAGCATCTAAAGATAAAGTATTTTAAGCTTTTCATATATTTTGAAATCTATTATGTAAATATACGCGCATGCATCATTTCCTCACTCACCTTGTCGTTGTCTGTTGTTCGAGGCTGAAACACGCACACACTCACCCATAAGCATGAGTAGTATGCGTACAAATGTTAAGGGAGTATGGGCAAACTTAACATTTATATGCATATGAATTTCCATTAGGATTTACACCGCTTGCAAATATTAAATTGTATGGGCGATATAATATTTTCAAGTGCGATGACATTAGAATCATAATGCGCATGACATGTTAAGTGATATGGGCGCTTAACATGACATGCGTATCCATTCATAAACATTCTTAGGAATGCATTGTAGGCATAATCATGTTGCATGCATAACATAACTCATTGCACAAGTGTCTAAGCTAAGAGCAACAGACAACGAATGTACACACATGGATTTTACAAATCATCGTCTTACCGCATGTGATCATATCGCCGCACGTGCATCTGCATGGTCGTCACTTAGAGTTGTCCAATGAAAATGCTGTAACTACTACTTGAATTGCTTATCCAACAGTATTAGATTGCTATGACCTGTAATCTCAACCCTCAAGTTTAACTTAGTCGTTGTCTCACTCGGTTCTTCTATGTTTCTTTCTAGATGGCTTCTAAGCGACCACAGCGCAAGAAGGCTACACCTTCTGTGGGGGAAACCCCTTTAGGTGAAATGGTCCAACTTTTGAAGCAGCTTGTGGAGCGTGTCACCCGTCTGGAAGGGGATCGCCAAGCTCCTGATCCAGGTTCTGGTTCTGGCAGCGCAGGGACGTCTGGAGTAGCTGTCACCATCACCCCTCCTGCATCTGATGCTGTAGTGACCCCGGCCGTGACCACTCCGGCTGCTCTTCCTTTGACGATGGCTGACACTCTGGCTTTTAAGAGGCTAAATCCGCCTGCCTACAACGGTAACCGCGACTACTTCGTGATCACAGAATGGATCTCCCAGATGGAGAAGCACTTCGAGTATGCCTTAGTTCCAGAAGCTCAGAAGGTCCTTCTTGCGGCCTATCAGCTGACCGAGGACGCCTATACTTGGTGGCTCCAGCACCGCAGCCTCCACGAATCTACCACCCTAACTTGGGGGCAATTCAAGGACGCTCTGATGGAGAACTTCCTCTCTTCTGTGGAGCGGGACAAGTTAGCAGAGAGATTCTTGTCCCTTCAGCAGCCTGGCAGGACAGTGACAGAGTATGCACAGGAGTTCTCCCGCCTATCCCTCCTTGCTGCGGAGTTCGTGCCGGATGAAGCCAAGAAGATCAGTCGTTTCGTGAAGGGACTTCGCCATGACATTCGCCAGCATGTGGTAGCACGACGCCAGAACCTATGCAGAGACCGTGGGAGCCGCCATGCGGGCGGAAGCTATTGAACTGGATCGTACTGGAAAGAAAGCCCAGCACGGAACGAGCAATGCCGCTGCATCCGACCTCAAGCGCAGGAGTGCTCCACCTCAGGAGCAAGGTCCCAGGTCCATGGAGGTGTGTGCTTACTGCCACAAGGTGGGCCATACTGCCCAAGTCTGCCGGTCTCTCCTGAAGAAGCAGAAGACAGCCGCTCCTACACAACCTCCGATGACACTTGCCTCCACCTCCACCGTTTGTGCCTACTGCAAGTTGCCGGGCCATCAACAGAGGGACTGCCGCCGTAAGTTGAAGGCCTGTTTCAAGTGTGGGCAAGTGGGTCATCTCAAGTTCGACTGCCCCATGAGGGAAGGCCCGGCCACTACTCAGCCACAGCAGGCTAACCCCGGAGCCCAGAATATGGGCAAGGCTGTGCTGAATGTCCTTACTCAAGGCGAGGCGCTCGCTTCCACGGACGTCATCTCTGGTACGTATGCGTTGTTCTATTTTTCCTGCAAGTATTTATGCATGCTTTTATATCAAAAACAACCGGAATTGGCGATTATAACTGCGATTCGTTTTAGGGAGATTTAGAGTCAGAAACAAGTGGTTGCTGATTCTCTTTGATTCTGGCGCATCTCACTCGTTTATCGCTCGCCATATTGTGGACCTGCATGGTTGGCCCACTTCACCTCTGGAGGCCCCTTTTGAGATTTCTGTGCCGGGTCATCAGCACCTATCAACTAGGGGTATCCCCAATTGCCCAATCTTGCTGGAAGAATTGCAAGTCTTTGCGGATCTCATAATTCTGGAGATGTCTGAGTTCGACGTGATTTTGGGAATGGATTGGCTGGTTGCATATCGAGTGAAGCTGGATTGCGCGGCAAAGAGGATCAATCTCAGCATCGGTGGCAAGGATTACAGTGTTCACGTGCAGACCCGCGACCATCTGAAGGTAATTTCTGCTGTACGTGCCACTCGGCTTCTCAGTCAAGGGTGCATTGCTGGCTTTGTTTATGCTTCTCATTCAGATTCTGCTACTCCTTCACTCGAGTCTATCCCGATCGTTTCTGAGTTTCCTGACGTGTTTCCCGCCGAGCTGCCTGGGATGCCGCCTGATCGTGAGGTAGAGTTCTCTATTGATGTGGAGCCTGGAACGCGCCCCATATCTAAAGCTCCTTACCGGATGGCCCCGCGCGAGTTGGAAGAACTCCGATTGCAGTTGGACGAGATGCTCGAGCTTGGGTACATTCGTCCCAGCACGTCTCCGTGGGGAGCCCCCGTCCTCTTCGTAAAGAAGAAGGATGGTTCTTTGAGACTTTGTATTGACTACCGGGATCTGAATAAGGTCACAATCAAGAACAAGTATCCCCTCCCGCGTGTGGATGACCTCTTTGATCAGCTTAAGGGCAGTACCGTGTTTTCCAAGATAGATCTCAGATCGGGTTATCATCAGTTGAAGATCAAGGAATCCGATATCCCCAGGACTGCTTTCAGAACTCGGTATGGACATTTTGAGTTCCTGGTGATGTCCTTTGGGTTGACCAATGCTCCCTCCACCTTTATGGATATGATGAACCGCGTCTTTCGCGAATATCTGGATAAGTTCATCATTGTGTTCATTGATGATATTCTGGTCTATTCCAAGACCCGTGAAGAGCATGATGCACATCTTAGGCTCACTCTCTCCACTCTTCGCCAGCACCAACTCTATGCCAAGTTGGCGAAGTGTGAGTTCTGGCTGGATCGCGTTGCCTTTTTGGGGCATGTCATTTCAGGGGATGGGCTATCCGTTGACCCCGCCAAAATCTCTGCAGTGATGGACTGGAGGCAACCCTCCACCCCTACTGAAATCCGCAGTTTCCTTGGGTTAGCTGGCTATTATCGGCGCTTCGTCAAGGGTTTCTCCTCTCTTGCTGCTCCTCTGACAAAGCTAACTCAAAAGCATGCCAGGTTTGAGTGGACAGATCAGTGTGAGCAATCCTTCTCTGAATTGAAGCAAAGGTTGTGTTCAGCGCCAGTATTAGCTCTTCTTTCTGAGGGTTTGGATTTTTCTGTGTACACCGACGCTTCCGGAGTGGGTCTGGGTGGTGTTCTGATGCAGGAGGACCGTGTTATTGCCTATGGGTCGAGGCAGTTGAAGATCCATGAGCGCAATTATCCCACTCACGATTTGGAGTTTGCCGCGGTGATTTTTGCCTTGAAGCTGTGGCGTCATTACCTCTATGGGGTGAAGTGCCACTTTTACACCGATCACCAGAGCTTAAAGTACATTTTCGTTCAGAAGGACCTCAATCTTCGGCAGAGGCGATGGCTTGAGTTTGTAGCGGATTATGACTTGCAGATCACTTATGTGCCCGGTAAAGCCAATTCAGTGGCAGATGCGCTGAGCCGACATGCTACGGCTGCCGCCTGCACCCCTATGTCAGCATCCCTTGCAGCCTTGATAGATGACCTCGACCGGATGGACATATCCATCGCACCTGAGGGTCACGGAGGAGTTTCCGTTCCGTTGTGGGTAGAGCAGGTGAAGGATTTGCAGCCATCTGATCCAGAACTCCAGCGTATCCGTCGGCAGGTTGAACTTGGTACTCTCCCAGATTTCTCCATCACTGATGACATCCTGCGATTCCGAGGTCGCCTTTGCATCCCTGATGTTCCTGAGTTATTGGATAGCATTTGCCGAGAAGCTCATGAGTCCCGCACCTCTGGTCACCCCGGCAATAATAAGATGTACCATGATTTGAAGCAGATCGTGTGGTGGCCTGGTATGAAAAATTATATTGCTCGTTTTATCTCCCGATGCCTGACATGCCAGAAGGTGAAAGCCCAGCGTCAGCGTCCGGGTGGTCTTTTGCAACCTCTGCCTATCCCAGGGTGGAAATGGGAAGACATCTCTATGGATTTCATCACTGGACTGCCCCGTACTCCGAGAGGTCATGATGCGATTTGGGTTATTGTGGACCGCTTGACTAAAGTAGCTCACTTCATCCCGTACAAGGAAGGTCATCCCACCGAGAAGATGGCTCGGATCTATGTTTCTGAGATAGTTAGACTTCATGGGATCCCTCTGCGGATTGTTTCTGATCGTGACTCGAGATTTGTATCGCACTTCTGGAAGGGATTCCAGCAAGCTCTGGGCACTGAGCTCAACCTGAGCACCGCTTACCATCCGACTACTGATGGCCAGACCGAAAGGGTGAATCAGATTCTTGAAGATATGCTTCGGTGTTATATTCTGGACTATAAGGGAGCTTGGGATGAGCACTTGCCATTGGTTGAATTCGCCTACAATAACAGCTATCAGGAGAGCCTCAAGATGGCCCCCTTCGAGGCGTTGTATGGGCGTCGTTGTAGGACCCCTCTCTACTGGTCAGAAGTTGGTGAAAAGGTTGTGTTGGGTCCTGAGCTACTTCAGGAAATGGAAGAGGCCACCAAGAAGACTCATCTTCAGCTTAGCCGTGCCGTCGAGAGGCAGAGGAAATATGCTAATCAGCGTCGCCGTCCGTTGGAGTTTGCGGTGGGTGATCGTGTGTTCTTGAAGGTTTCCCCTACTCCTGGGGTGAAGCGTTTCGGTCGCCACCATAAGCTCATCCCGAGATTCGTGGGACCGTATGTTATTTCAGAGCGTGTTGGAGGATCTGCTTACCGCCTGGAGCTACCTGATTCCTTGGCCAGTGTTCATAATGTCTTCCACGTCAGCCAGCTTCGGAAGTACATTCATGATCCCACCCGCGTCATTGAGGAAGTTCCAGTGATTCCTGAAGCTAATCTGTCCTATCCAGTTGAACCCGCGAAGATCGTTGAGTATCAAGAACGCAAGCTTCGGAAGAGAACCATTCCTATGGTGAAGGTACTTTGGGTGCATGGCAGATCTGAGGAGTTCACTTGGGAGCTCGAGTCTGAAATGCGTAGCAAGTACCCACAACTTTTCTCCTGATCCTGGTATGCCTCCGCTCTTGTTCTCTTCGCTTTTTGCTATTTGCATAGTTACTTTCCATGCTTTGATTTGCAAACCTTGTCGGTATAAAGAACATCTGAATCTTCGCCATAAGATCCCCCATTCAGAGAATTCTCAGAAGTTTCGGGACGAAACTTTCTAAGTAGGGGAGAATGTAACAACCCTAAAAATATCTAAATAAATATTTGATATGAAAAGACTATCCGCAGCCCAAGCCCCCCTCTTTATTATCCTTATTAATCCCTCTAACCGCACCCCCCATCTCTCCCGATTAAAACCGCCCCCCCCCCCGGTCTAACATTCCCGCACGCTAGGGCTTGCTTCTTCCCGATCCCGTTCTCGTCCCCTGCGCAGAACATCGCTGCCGCTCCTGCATCCATCTCCCGCACAACTCGCCGCCGCCGCCTGCTCTCCCTCCTGCGTGCGCCGCCGCCGCCTGCTCTTCCTCCTGCGTGCGCCGCCGCCGCCTTCTCTGCCTCCAGCCGCCCTCTCCTTCTCTTTTCCTGGACGCCGGCAGCAGCAAGGCCTCCCCTCTTCTCCTCCTCTGGCCGGCAGCCAGACCCTCTTCCTCCGGCAACCCTTCCTCTTCGATTTAGCCGGAGATTTGCAAGGAGAACGTCTAGGGTTTGCTCGGATCCGCCTCTCCGTGGATTTTTGGGCTCCGATCCGGCCTCCTTGGGTAAATCTTCCTCCGATCCCCGCATTTCAGATTTTAACTTAATTGTTTTGTGCTAACTTTCGCCTCCGGACGACGTAATCACGTCGGATCCGCGTGGGTGTGTCGTGTACTCGACTAATCCTAAGTTTCTTTTTCGGTTTTCGGTGCCGTTCAACGAATGTAGCGGTGGAATCGCTCAAGGCCCTCTCCGAATTAGGGTTCCCGGATTCAACCGCCGCCAAAACCTTCGGATCTCTTGTGGTAACCGCTTCTCCCCTCTTTGCCGAGGGAGGTATATTCCTTAACTTGCCCCTTGAATTATTTTACGGAACATAGTCACATGTGTGCGCGTAGGAATAAGCGTTGGAACAAACTTTTCATGTGAACGCATCTTGAACAGGTTCCGCTAGAGTTTAGACCTTGCCTCTTAGCCGCCGCCTTCACGCCCGGCTCCTCCTTAAGGCAAGTAGAGAAATCTCTCTCGCTTGCAAACAAGTTTTATTTAAGTCACACTGGTACCATACTAGCCTCCACTTGAATTTATTACTTGCAGATAAGTAAGCTCATTAGACGTCATAAGCAAACAATGAAAGGGAATGTGTCGTTTGATGTGACACCGGAAAAAAATGAGTTCACGCTTGAATGGTAACAGAAACCAATAAGGGAATCTTGTAAGCAGCGGTAGCTTAAGCCTTGCATCTACTCCCATGCTAGAATCTTGTGCATCAAATGACGACACACACGCCTTTCATTGATTTTTGCTTATACGTTTGTGTTTAGGCTAAACTCCGGAGTAGGCTAAAAAAAAAAATTGACTAAACAATCTCAGTTAGTCTCTGTCATACTTTACTGCTATGCTTGTTTCCCAGTTTACTTGTTTATTTTATTAACTTGAATCTCTGTTATTGATCTTGTTCTGAGGCTTCTCCTTCTGTTTGGACTTGCCTTAGGGTTCGTGACTGCGCCGCCTACTTCTTGAGCTGTTCCTCGCCCAGCTCCCGTCTGTCGGAGGTTTATTTTTTTTTGTAGTTGCTGCATCAGGTCCTCTGCATCTTGTTCTTTTACTTTTGGATTTGGTTTTCCTGTACTAGTTATTTTCAAGCATTTTCCTTGTATCGTGGACAACTCTTAGGATGGTACGGATGTATTTCAGCATTATATAAATGTTCATTTTGTTTCTGCAGTTTACTAGCATCACTTTTAATTCAAGCTTCCGCATAATAAATCAAACTGGTATTTTTTTTCAAGATCTAATTATTTTCTACAGATATTCTGGTATTACAGTAACCGCCTGGCAGGCATGATTTCTCTTTGCCCATGTCTGCGGCATCACGACCCGCCCGTAGCGCACTCTGCATAGGTTCTGGCGTCGTGTGCTACCACATGCTGGCGAATGTCATGGCGAAGTCCCTTCACGAAACGACTGATCTTCTTGGCTTCATCCGGCACGAACTCCGCAGCAAGGAGGGATAGGCGGGAGAACTCCTGTGCATACTCTGTCACTGTCCTGCCAGGCTGCTGAAGGGACAAGAATCTCTCTGCTAACTTGTCCCGCTCCACAGAAGAGAGGAAGTTCTCCATCAGAGCGTCCTTGAATTGCCCCCAAGTTAGGGTGATAGATTCGTGGAGGCTGCGGTGCTGGAGCCACCAAGTATAGGCGTCCTCGGTCAGCTGATAGGCCGCAAGAAGGACCTTCTGAGCTTCTGGAACTAAGGCATACTCGAAGTGCTTCTCCATCTGGGAGATCCATTCTGTGATCACGAAGTAGTCGCGGTTACCGTTGTAGGCAGGCGGATTTAGCCTCTTAAAAGCCAGAGTGTCAGCCATCGTCAAAGGAAGAGCAGCCGGAGTGGTCACGGCCGGGGTCACTACAGCATCAGATGCAGGAGGGGTGATGGTGACAGCTACTCCAGACGTCCCTGCGCTGCCAGAACCAGAACCTGGATCAGGAGCTTGGCGATCCCCTTCCAGACGGGTGACACGCTCCACAAGCTGCTTCAAAAGTTGGACCATTTCACCTAAAGGGGTTTCCCCCGCAGAAGGTGTAGCCTTCTTGCGCTATGGTCGCTTAGAAGCCATCTAGAAAGAAACATAGAAGAACCGAGTGAGACAACGGTTAAGTTAAGCTTGAGGGTTGAGATTACAGGTCATAGCAATCTAATACTGTTGGATAAGCAATTCAAGTAGTAGTTACAGCATTTTCATTGGACAACTCTAAGTGACGACCATGCAGATGCACGTGCGGCGATATGATCACATGCGGTAAGACGATGATTTGTAAAATCCATGTGTGTACATTCGTTGTCTGTTGCTCTTAGCTTAGACACTTGTGCAATGAGTTATGTTATGCATGCAACATGATTATGCCTACAATGCATTCCTAAGAATGTTTATGAATGGATACGCATGTCATGTTAAGCACCCATATCACTTAACATGTCATGCGCATTATGATTCTAATGTCATCGCACTTGAAAATATTATATCGCCCATACAATTTAATATTTGCAAGCGGTGTAAATCCTAATGGAAATTCATATGCATATAAATGTTAAGTTTGCCCATACTCCCTTAACATTTGTACGCATACTACTCATGCTTATGGGTGAGTGTGTGCGTGTTTCAGCCTCGAATAACAGACAACGACAAGGTGAGTGAGGAAATGATGCATGCGCGTATATTTACATAATAGATTTCAAAATATATGAAAAGCTTAAAATACTTTATCTTTAGATGCTAAACCTAGCTCTGATACCAACTGTCACGACCCGTCTCATAACAATTATCAGAGTGCGCTACGGGCGGGTCGTGATGCCGCAGACATGGGCAAAGAGAAATCATGCCTGTCAGGCGGTTACTGTAATACCAGAATATCTGTAGAAAATAATTAGATCTTGAAAAAAAAAATACCAGTTTGATTTATTATGCGGAAGCTTGAATTAAAAGTGATGCTAGTAAACTGCAGAAACAAAATGAACATTTATATAATGCTGAAATACATCCGTACCATCCTAAGAGTTGTCCACGATACAAGGAAAATGCTTGAAAATAACTAGTACAGGAAAACCAAATCCAAAAGTAAAAGAACAAGATGCAGAGGACCTGATGCAGCAACTACAAAAAAAAATAAACCTCCGACAGACGGGAGCTGGGCGAGGAACAGCTCAAGAAGTAGGCGGCGCAGTCACGAACCCTAAGGCAAGTCCAAACAGAAGGAGAAGCCTCAGAACAAGATCAATAACAGAGATTCAAGTTAATAAAATAAACAAGTAAACTGGGAAACAAGCATAGCAGTAAAGTATGACAGAGACTAACTGAGATTCTTTAGTCAATTTTTTTTTTAGCCTACTCCGGAGTTTAGCCTAAACACAAACGTATAAGCAGAAATCAATGAAAGGCGTGTGTGTCGTCATTTGATGCACAAGATTCTAGCATGGGAGTAGATGCAAGGCTTAAGCTACCGCTGCTTACAAGATTCCCTTATTGGTTTCTGTTACCATTCAAGCGTGAACTCATTTTTTTCCGGTGTCACATCAAACGACACATTCCCTTTCATTGTTTGCTTATGACGTCTAATGAGCTTACTTATCTGCAAGTAATAAATTCAAGTGGAGGCTAGTATGGTACCAGTGTGACTTAAATAAAACTTGTTTGCAAGCGAGAGAGATTTCTCTACTTGCCTTAAGGAGGAGCCGGGCGTGAAGGCGGCGGCTAAGAGGCAAGGTCTAAACTCTAGCGGAACCTGTTCAAGATGCGTTCACATGAAAAATTTGTTCCAACGCTTATTCCTACGCGCACACATGTGACTATGTTGCGTAAAATAATTCAAGGGGCAAGTTAAGGAATATACCTCCCTCGGCAAAGAGGGGAGAAGCGGTTACCACAAGAGATCCGAAGGTTTTGGCGGCGGTTGAATCCGGGAACCCTAATTCGGAGAGGGCCTTGAGCGATTCCACCGCTACATTCGTTGAACGGCACCGAAAACCGAAAAAGAAACTTAGGATTAGTCGAGTACACGACACACCCACGCGGATCCGACGTGATTACGTCGTCCGGAGGCGAAAGTTAGCACAAAGCAATTAAGTTAAAATCTGAAATGCGGGGATCGGAGGAAGATTTACCCAAGGAGGCCGGATCGGAGCCCAAAAATCCACGGAGAGGCGGATCCGAGCAAACCCTAGACGTTCTCCTTGCAAATCTCCGGCTAAATCGAAGAGGAAGGGTTGCCGGAGGAAGAGGGTCTGGCTGCCGGCCAGAGGAGGAGAAGAGGGGAGGCCTTGCTGCTGCCGGCGTCCAGGAAAAGAGAAGGAGAGGGCGGCTGGAGGCAGAGCAGGCGGCGGCGGCGCACGCAGGAGGAAGAGCAGGCGGCGGCGGCGCACGCAGGAGGGAGAGCAGGCGGCGGCGGCGAGTTGTGCGGGAGATGGAAGCAGGAGCGGCAGCGATGTTCTGCGCAGGGGACGAGAACGGGATCGGGAAGAAGCAAGCCCTAGCGTGCGGGAATGTTAGACCGGGGGGGGGGGCGGTTTTAATCGGGAGAGATGGGGGGTGCGGTTAGAGGGATTAATAAGGATAATAAAGAGGGGGGCTTGGGCTGCGGATAGTCTTTTCATATCAAATATTTATTTAGATATTTTTAGGGTTGTTACAATCGGCGAGGGAGATCGACGAGATCGATCGGCGAGAGCTTTGGCCTTTGTTGCGGGATCGATCGGAGAGATCGGGAGAGAGTTGGATCGATCGGAGAGATCGGGATCGCGAAGGGATCGCGATCGGCAGTGGCGCAGACGGGAGCGGGGAAGCGGGAGACGGGATCAGGACCGGGAGAGAAAACCTAATCGCTTTGATACCATGATACGATGAAATGAATTGCCTGTATTCACATTAAAGATCCAATATATATATACATCTAACAAGAGCCAATATACCCGAGGCAGATGACTGAGACATGGAATCAGAAATGAGAGAAATTTTGCATAACAGAGCCACTCATATATTACCTAGTGTTATACAAATAGACACCTATAGATGTGCTTGAATGTCGGTCCAGGGCCCCAGGCACCAATTAATCTATCTTCATTAACACAAAAATTGGCATGGGTTTATATCAGATCTTGACCATGAACTATCCAGCAGTACATGCTTAAAAATAAAATAAAGAAAAATTTAAATGTCTATGATTTGAAACTTAGAATGAGCAATACTAAAAGATACAAGGTTTTGTAGAGATTAGCTTGCATATAAAATCTAGAAACATTGGCCTAGGATTAGAAAATTAAAAGCGACAATATAATAGGTGATAATAAATGTCATAGAAGAGGTTATAAGTTCATCTCTGTAAGAAAATAGTTTGCTGAAGTTGCAGTATAAGACAACAACTCACAGAAAAATCCTTGGGAACTATATCCACATTATGCCTAAGAAGCATTTGATATACATCACGAGCGGAATGCCCAACTGCTAGAACAACCGCATCAAATGTAAGAGTCTGGCAATTAGATCCAGGATCATCTCTGGCATCAGAGACCTTGATTCCAACAATCTTTTTATTTTCCACAATAAGATCATCTAGCCTTGTCCCAAACTTTATGTCCACCTACATATAAGAAAATAAGGATCATTTGCTAGAACCTCTCCTCTAATTCAAAAAATTATCAAAACCTCCCGTCAAAGTTTACATTGTTATATCTATGAACAAAAAAATCTAGAAGAGGTACATGGGTTTTTCCGTGTGCAGATATGTTAACAATGTAACTTTAGAGAGGAATTTTTGATAATTTTGAAAGATATAGGGGAGGTCCTTATAATTATGCAAAGTTAAAGGGGAGTTTTTCTTAATTATTCCAAGAAAATAATATGAGAAATCTAATCACAAAAAAATATGGAAATCAATAAACTGAAAGGTAACTCACACCCAGTCCAACTAAATGGTGACGAAAATTCCTAAGAAGTCCTATCAAACGATCGGTTCCGAGATGAGGCTTTCCATCAAGAAGGATTTCCGGTGGTGCTCCAAAATGAACCAGAGTGTTCATGACCTGACAGGATTATCATTCCCATTTTAAGGAACATGGACAGCAAAGAAAGATGAAGAAATATAGACATTAATTAATTACTTGTGGAACTGCAGCAACTGAACTGTACAAAAACAATCGAAGAATCTAAGATGATGACAGAGATAACAACAATGTTGATGAAAAAAATAGTTTAATATTCTTATATTAGGGGTACAAAGATAGTTTTTTCACAATTATTTATGGAATCTTATAATTAGGATGATGAATTAATACAAAAACCATCAATATTTTATGGACCCACATATTGCGATGATGTCTCCACACGTATCAGATAATCAAGTTTACGAATCCTAATTGAAAAAGAAATAAAAACAACTTAATTTATTGAATACTTTATATTTGGCGTCTGTCTTTATTTATTTACTTTAAGCACATTATCTCTGCACTTATATTCTGCTTTATGTTTAAGTTTATATTCTGCTTTATTTATACAACAACACTCAAGCCTTTATCCCACTATAGTGGGGTCGGCTATATGGATCCTTTGTCTCCATTGTGCCCTATCTTTAGTCATAATCTCACTAATGCCCAAGTACATCATGTCTTTCCTTATAGTTTCATTCCAAGTCTTTATTGGTCTACCCCTACCCCGTTTAACATGCATAGACTAAACTCTCACAATGCCTAACAGGGTCCTCTAATGGTCTCCTTTGTACATGTCCAAACCATCTTAGTCGAGCTTCTCAGATCTTCTCTGCAATTGGTGACACTCTTGTCTTATCCCTGATACATTCATTCCAGTCGTGTGTCCACACATCCACCTAAGCATTCTCATCTCCACAACTCCCATTTTTTGCTGATGTACACAATTCACTACCCAACACTCAGAACCATAGAACATCGCTGGTCTAATTGCAGTACAGTAAAATTTGCCTTTTAAGTTTTAATGGAACTTTACGATCACATAAGATCTCTGACGCGCCTCTCCACTTCAACCAACCTACTTGGATTCTATGTATCACATCTTTATCAACACCTCCATCTTTTTGAACTATCGATCCAAGATATTTAAAGCACTCACTGCGGGAAATATCTTGATCACCCAACTTAATAACGAAATCATCTGCCCTTCTTGCACTGCTAAATTTAAGTTCCATATACTCCTTCACCTTGCTCAACCTAAAACTCTTCTTTTCTAAAGTGTCTCGTCAAACTTCAAGTTTCGCGTTTACACCCTTGCGCGTCTCATCGATCCAAGATATTTAAAGCACTCACTGCTGGAAATATCTTGATTACCCAACTTAATAACCAAGTCATCTGTCTTTCTTGCACTGCTAAATTTAAGCTCCATATACTCCTTCGCCTTGCTCAACCTAAAACCCTTCTTTTCTAAAGTGTCTCGTCAAGCTTCAAGTTTCGCGTTTACACCCTTGCGCGTCTCATCGACCAAAATGATATCATCCGCAAACAATAAACACCAAGGTATTGCTTGTTGGATATGTCGGTGAGCTCATCTAAGATAAGGGTAAAGAGATAAGGGCTTAAAGTTGAACCTTGATGTAAGCCAACAGTGATAAGGAATTCATGTGTTAATCCTCCAGATGTCCTCACCCTCGTCACTGAATTTGTATACATATCTTTGATTATGTCAATGTATGATACATTTACACATTTCTTTTCTAAGACTCTCCAAATCAACCCCCTTCTTAAAAATTTATAAATTATAAAAAATCTTTTACTCCAAATCAACCCCCTTCTTAAAAATTTATAAATTATAAAAAATCTTTTACCCCAAATCAACACCCTTCTTAAAATGTATGCTACTTAAGAGTTTATACTAGAGTCAATAAAACAGAATAGTCATTTTAGTCTAGTTCATAGTAATGTTTGGGTCCCTGATAGACTACATGTATTTGTGATTTTATATATTTTTTGACATTTATCAGTGAATACTCTACAAAGCTTTGTTTAGTGAAGAATTGCTTAGATTTAGTTTTTCTATTCAATACATTGGGGGCGGTGGAGGATACAATGGATGGAAGAATGAAGAAACTGAAGGAGACAAGCATGGGAACTCTGGATCATTGCAGGACCTAATATATTTCATAATTCTCAAATTACCAAAAACATGAATACAACAAGAGAGTCTCACCTTATGTACAGGGCTCATACACATAAGGCCAGGCTGAAAATAATAATACTAGTACAGAATAATAAAATGCGCCCATAGCGCGAAATTCCAGTCTCTTCTCGCGGTCGGCGGGAGTAAACGTGTATGAACCGTCGTCCGGTTGCCTCGCATGTACCGTATCTATATTTATACCTTGTGGCTGAATGACGACCTTGTTCCCAAAGTCAAACTATGGTAACTATGCACGCACCTCGCTGTCAAAGATCCAAGGGACCACTCACGAGGCTTATCCTTCTACTACACCATCACCTACCGAACGACCTACCATGAACTTCTTCAATGCGGGTGGTCAGAACTTCAGATGGCTCATACACAGGGATGGCCTCCACGGCCACATCATCGAAAAGTTAGGCCTGAATGAGGTGATCACCTGGTGTATCCTGTTGGAAGGTGGGAACTGCAGGCGGCAGGAGAGCTTGTCAATCCTTTCTGAGATCATAAAGGGCTCATGGTAGTGTGTAGAGATATTGGGGTGGACTCAGTTGGCCGCCGAGCTCTGCTTGTAAGGTTGCAATTTCACTAGTCCCCCACCCCACCCCAACCAAGGTGAACACGAGATTCTGGTCGTTGACCTTTTGAGTCATGCATTGTTTAGCACGCTTGAGGTCGTTTAAGCTGTCACAGTGCTTCGATATGGTTCTGAACAACATTGCCACAAATTCAATTGGGCACTCGTTGAGAATGTACGAGACAGTTTGGGGAGGTGAGAACCCATAGACACTTTGGAAGGGAGATGTGTTTATCGTCGACTGATAAGACATGTTATACCACAACCCTGTTTACGTGGCAAAGTTTTTGCTTTCGATGCCCGGACTCCAAGTTCCCTCTTGCTCGAATACCGAACGGGTTCCCCGATCCCTAATGGTTTTTTAGTTTTTGATCGCCTCCCTTAATTCTTCCACGAGGCAAACAATCGTGGCTCCCAGACCGAGATCTCGAAACGGGCATCGGACCCAAAAATCCCTCGTTCAGGTGACCCACTTGCACCAAAGACGGGTCTGCTCCGTGGCAAAGTAACACGGATATGTCTTGAGGCAAAGGTTTATGACCTCAGTATGACCATTCATCAAGGGAAGGTATGTCGTGCTGAAGCGCAACGAAGTCCATTGCTACTTAAACAACTTGAACCAAGGAACTAATGAATAGCAGATCACAATCGCCCATAATGGAGTGTGGAAACCCATACAATCTGACAACCTCTCACATGAAGATGTGCGCAATAAAGCTGGTTGTATAAGGGCATCTGACGGGGATGAAGTGCTCGTATTTTGACTAACGATTGAGTACAACAAATAGACAAACGAATCCATGCAAGCATGACAGACAGATAAAAAATTCTGTGGTAATGTCCTCTCAAACAACATCCAAAATCAACAATGGATGCAAGAGGCCCATTGGTGAAATGGCCTAATACTTCGCATTCAGACAAATTAGACACCAGAGAGAATTGTTTGACGATCCTCATCATATCGGGCCATTAAAGAGTCTGCACCGGACAACTATAAGTGTGGTATGCGTTGTGATTGTCAATGTAGGTAGCATTAAAATCATGAACCAATTTAGGATTCCACGGTCATGAGTCAACGATAACCAAGTGGCCGCAATAATGTAGTAGCTCTCCCACGAGATGGAATGGAGGGAGGGCGGTTAGATCGAATCGTAGATCCTCGATGATCACCACATATTGCGGATCATGTCGTACTTCCACAGGAACGATCTTGGTGTCGACCCAATGAGGGTGAGAGATGGACAGAAGAGTGCATTGGTGATCATTGCGGGACAATGACATCGACCACCACGTTGGAGGAGACTAATTTGTACTCCACCGAAAAACTGTAGCCAAGAAATTTAGTGATCCACAACTACTGTGTAGGCATTGAGATGTTTTGATTCAAGAGATGACGCAGATTGTGGTAATCGGTTCGGACTGCAAAGTGACGTCTCAGCAGGTATAGACACTAATGTTGCGCGACTAGAACAATGCATGTAGCTCACTGCCACAAATCGACAGGGCGTGTCAACGGTTGGTGAAAGTTCTATTGTAGTATGTAATGGTGCGATCACGTTGCATCAATGTCTTCCCACGCCCGTGTAAGACACATATCATTCGATCACAAACAACTTGGTGAAGGTCAGGCATGCATGCTCAAAATGTGGTTGTCTCTAATGCTTGTTGTAAGTTGGTGACTGCTTGTTGGGCCGCGACACACCAAGTGAACGCAATTGAGGCTTCCTTCCATAGGATTAGCATCAGGGGATGCGTCAACATGTGCAGTTGCGGATGAAACGATGATAATATCCATTGAGTCTCAGGAAACCACAGACCTCCAGGACATACAATTTTCCCATTGAATAACGATCTCCACCTTGGTCAGATCCTTGATGAAGCCCCGGGTGGAGATAATGTGGTCCAAATACTCAGTCTGAGTGCTCCCAAATAAGCATTTCTTCTGGTGGGTCACTAGGTGATGATCACACGGAAGTTGTAAAACTATTGATGTGTTGTAGATGGATCTGCCCAGACGAGCTATAAACAAGGATATCGCCAAAGAGCATCATTACAAACTTACGTAAGTAGGGCCAGAAGATATCTTTTATGATGGACTAAAATGTGGCGGGAGCATTGGTGAGGCCGAATGACAGCCAAGAACTCATAATGGACATTATGAGTACGAAGGTTGGGCACGTCAGCTATGCAAACATTTATCTGGTGAAAGCCTAATCTTAAATCGAGCTTGAAATAGTAAGTAGCCTCACGCGACTCATCCATGAGCTTTTGTATCAGTAGAATCAAATATTTGTCAGCAACGATGTGCTTGTTGAGCTCGCGGTAGTCAATGCAAGAACACCAACTTCCATCCTTCTTGTAGACAAGAAGGACTGGACTAAAGAAATGGATAGCATTGGGTTTGATGATGCTCGCCGTAGCATCTCGGTCATCAGCTATTCCACTGCCTTTTTCTAGGCGTGCCCGTAGTGGTACGTCAGACCGAGACGGAAGAAATCTGGATGAAGAAGGATGTGGTTATTTGAAGGACAGCTAGGTGGAATTCCATGGGAGGCCTCGAAGATGTGGGCATAACTTTGTATGTCTTGGTGAGAAACTCCACGGAGGAGGGATGGTCCCAGCTAACATGCCAGAGGAGGACTCTAAAATCTGGATCGACTGTCTTGCATATGGAGCAGAAGACCGCGGGTGAATGGGTCAATGCATGAACGTCTTGAAAAATGAAAAGCATGTGTGCGACCGCGAGCCTCAAAATCCATATTGAGGCGAGCCCTATTGGCCCTGACGTCGTCGAGGGTTTGCAGCCAGATGATGCTAAGAATGGTGATCAGGCCGCCGAGGCTGGAGATATGGAAGTCAACATAAAAGAATAAGAGCTAATTGTCATGGGTAGGTCCGTGCAGCAGCCATCGCCTAGAAACATATGGAACCTGGGCACCGGTGTCCACTAGGTCACTAGAGAGGAAGTTGTTGCTTATGTCATTATCAATCATGATGATCACGCACCGACTGAGGATGGAAATGTAGAGCTTCATTGTGCAAGGTCCAGTCACGCTATGCATTGAGTAAAGAGGATCTCAAGGTGAGCGAATTCGTTAGTAGAGGATCCTCATTCTCTACCTCAAAGCTTCAAAATCATCCACACAGGTGTCGTCATCTTCCCTTCCAATGAGCATATGTAGATCCCGGTTCGGGCAGTCATGTGTGGGAGAGTAGGGTTACTTGCAGTGGAAGTATATACTCTCGCTACATGACTAGACCTAGTCCCGGTGGGAAAAGCGGTATGGAGCTAGTTTGGGTTTTTGTGGAGGTGCGAGGGAAGTGGGTGTCAGTTGGAGGGGTGTGGTGAATGAGGAGGTTGATCAGGGGCGGCTAGAGAAGGCAAAAGACCTCGTGGATAGTGTAGGGTGGCGGTGGGTGGCAATGGGTGGCGAATGTGAATGTCCGATGTGGGGGCCCGGTAGAGAAGGTGGCAACTTCCTCTTCCACGAAGCGTACTTGCTTCATAATGCGACAATCAATGGGTTATGGAAGCAGGCGCGATATGACATGTAATCTAGTGAGGAAATATACCAAATATTGGTCGGCGACAAAACTCGGAATCTGCGTGGCAATTTCAATAAATTCATCAATGTAGAAGTCCACTGACGTTGCTTGGAAGATTGCATTGAGACGCTCGAAGGCATTGTCAGCCTGACACAAGTCGGAGTGACGAATGAGCTCATCTTTGAGGTTAGGCTAAGAGAGGGTGGGGTTAGATTGGTGAATCCAATGGATCCACTGGAGGGTTGACCCTTCAATATAAATGGTGGCCAGCGAAACTTGTTGATTATCGGGCGTGCCTTGCAAGACGAAGAATTATTCTGCATTGGCGATCCAATTGATCAGATTGGTCCCCTCAAAGATTAGGATATCGAGGCAATGAAAGTGAGGGAGTGCGCTCCATTAGAAGGGTGGAGGAATCAATGAATGTCATTGGAGCAACCGACAAACGCATTGGATGATGTCGGCGGTGAAGGGACGGGAGCTGAGGGACGGTTGGAGAGAAGGACATGGATGTCTCATATCGTGATATGGAGGTTGGAGATGTTGGTATTGAATTGATCTATGCAGTCGGAGAGGGATTCGGCGAAGGAGAAGGCATCCTCGATGAGGTCCATGTTGCACGTGGTCGACATGTGACTTGAAGGAAGGAATGAAGCAGCAAACTTGACAAAGAAAAGCGAGGCGGGCAGGTGGCAGACCGTGCATGTCTGTGTTCGACAGGGGAGGCGCAAGAGTCGCAGGCGATGAGGATGATACACACGGAGAGGAGGGTGATCGCTAATCGAGAGGGTTGGAGGACGAGCAGACCAAATGATACCAATGTGATATCATTAGCGGGGTTGTACGATACGATGAATGGAGAAATGAAGAAACCGAAGGATACATGCACAAGGATATTAAATCGTTCTGTGACCAAGTCTACTTTCTAATTTTCAAATTACCAAAAAAATGAATACGGCTAGAGTCTCCCTTTTTATACTTGGGGCCTCATACACTTAAGAAAACCAACTTGAAAATAGTAATACAAGTACAGAACAATAAAAGAGCACAAATGCACTCTTAGCGCAGAGTCCTGTGCTCTACTCATGGTTGGCGTGAGAAAACGCATATGAACCATCGTCCAGTTGCCTCGCTATGCCAGCATTCATATCAAGTCCAATCATATAATAGTAGTGTGGAAATTTTGCACATCGTTGATGCTCTCAAATACAAAACATCAACCCTTTTTAAAGCACATATGAAATAGAATGTGATGTCACCTATGTCGCACAAGTCACATCAAATGAATCCTCCCATGATATTTTTCTCTATTTTATCATTTTTCTAATAATGACAGTTTATTTATCTATGGCATTTTTATTATTGTTGTAGTTTTATTTTGTGTAGAATTTAATTGATTTGACCGGACAATAAGATAATAAATACAAAAATCCAGTAATTAATAGGGAAATAAGTATTTAGGCAAGCATTAGAGGCGAATCTTTTAAAGATATAACAAAAATGCAAGAAAATAATTTCGGGCTCCAGTTCTATTTAGTGTGGATTACAACCTATTTAAAAGACGCTAGAATCAAATAAGGAGGAGGTTCAAAGTGTACACGGAGAGGAGGAAAATCTTCTCTCCAAGACCAACTTGGCCTCCCAACTACTGTCCATTCCCAGGAGCTTCCCTCCGACAATTGTCCAATCATCAAAATCCATCCACGGGTTGGCTACAGCCCTCCAACCTCCCACCAACACTCAAAATATTTACAAGCCCTCCATAGTCCTACCTAGTCAACCACGTGTTTGATCGACATGCAATGCCATCAAAAACAAATTCCACCGTAAACAAATAGTCCTTATATGACCTAGTTCTCTCCGGCCGTTATCATGCCACTTGGACCCACGTTTCTATTTGTGGCAAGATACTGGAGTAATCTCTACACTTAGGCTTCGTTTGGGGGGACTTATTTTCTCCGGTCAAGCGGTCACGACCGCATGAACCGATGAAAATAAGTCCCCCCAAACGGAGCCTTAGTCTTGTCATTTGTACTCTATTCAGATTTGCCTATTTTTATCTGAGTTTTTATGTGATCTTTTCGACAGGCATTGCCCTAAATATTTGTTCTTTTATTATCACTATTTCTCCATCATTACCGTGTAAGCAAATTGAATTGAAGAAAACAAGTTCTCAAGTTTTGGAACTCTAGAAATTTACAGAGTTAAGTGTGTCAAAATTTCTAATTAATACTTCACTTGGTTATTGATCAAGTGAGAGTGCAGCACTTGATCCCAATTGGTATCAAGAAGCCCTAATATTGAATTTTGTTCTGGTTTACATCAGAATGATAATTATCTTACATGCTCTGTGTGCTCGCACTTTATTATGGCTTCCTAGTTTTCTTGCCTTGAGGATTTGACAACCAGAAGCTGTGAGAAATCAACCTCAATAATTCGAGGATTTCTCGTGTACCTTTCAGTTCCCTTCTCTCTTTTGTCTCCTAAATCCCTATTTCCACAACTCTGGTGCATACCATAAATCACCTTCAACCCTTTATTGCACATGTCAGAACCAATTAAAGCCTTTTTTCAACAAAAGTGTCTTTAATAACTGCTACTACTGCCATCTTTCTAAAATATCATTTTTAATTCTAACCTTTTTAGCCACAAATACTTCTACTTGGCCCACTTATTAGGCCTCATACATCTCATAGGGACCCCTCTACCTAAGATACCATATCTCTAGAGCACCTATATTCAAGTGTTATTCCGCCAGTATTGCTCATATAACAGTATATTGGAAGCAACAATCGACTACAAAAAAAAAAACTAAACCATTACTATGTATTAATTTACATCTAAACAATCAATGCTTGTATTAGAACTCGGGTATTCAATCTAAAACCAATTGGTGAAAGTTGGAGGGTCTGAGGACTAAAAGTAAGGAAGAGAACTTGGGGTGTCTGATGCAGGATCAACTTAACTGACACATCAGGACAATTAAACTAGCATACATTGGTCACACCGAGTCTTAATCCACATGACACAAGGAAATGCAGAGATAATTCCAACACACCCCTCATGTGATAAAAACATGAGCATTGGGAACGTGAGACCCAACCTTGCTTTGATACCATATTAGAACCTAGACATCCAACATTAGTGAAATGTGGAGGAAGCCAAGGACTTGAATTTTCCAAGAAAATTTAGGATTGTGAAACTAATTTAAGTCACATACGCCCAAACAATAAACTAATAAGCGCTGGCCGAACTGGGCCTTAATCCACATGACAATTGATATATGATCATACAAGGATAATTCCAACATGACCCCTCACATGGATAGCCATGTGGATACTAAGTGATGGCTTGCAACCTTGCTTTATGCCATATTAGAACCCAGACATCCAACATAAAATCAATTGGTGAACCGTGGACGGAAAAAACTTACAAACTAACCGAAATAACTTGAGATACTAGGTGTTGGCTAACTTAAGGGTCTGTTTGGGACATCATTTGCAGGTGGAAAAGCTATATTCCATCAGCGAAAGCAATATTAGAGGCGTTTGATTGCACAACTTTTTGGGTAGAGAAAATTTTAAAACCGCGTATAAGCCGCTCTTTGAAACCCCCCTGCCTCCAGCTTTTCCTCCCTCAGACGCGATTTCACTTTTCACGCAGAAAACGAGAGCCAGATACCTTCCCTTCCGCTCGTTCTTCTTCGACCTTCCTTCCCTTCCGACGTCGATCACCATCTCCGAGCTCTCCAACCTTTCTTCCCTTCCGATGTCGATCTCGCTTCTCGCCTCAATGGAATCATTAGCCTTCTCGACCTTTCCAAGCTTCCGGAGCCCTATCCCTCACACCGGTCCCTCTTCTCCTCTCTCTGCAAGTCTCCATCATTCGGAGACGGCTTCAAAACCCATAGAAATCTAGAGGTTCTCAGGCGCGGCCGGAGTGGATTCCTCACGCTCACCCACGCGGTCTCTAGACCTGCTTCACCTGAACTCGAGGTACTCTTAGAACTTTGCTGATTTGGTGGAAGGTGTTCTGCTATTTTCTTGGATATATCAGCATATTCTTCTTTCCATTATTTTATGAAATTTCTATTAGCTATAAAATCATAGATTTGCTTTCTATTGCTGTGTTTTCCTGTTCTTATGGTCAAGCTTTGTAGAAAGTGCTAATATCTTCATTTCCTCTTTGTTCAAATTCAAGGCAGAAAAGTGGGTTCATTCTTTCATAATTATTTGTATTTATGTGAGACTATTAATCATTGTTTCTCAGAGAGCTTTATTCAATCAACTATATTCGATCAACAGCTTTTTCATCAGCAACAGCTGCCCCAAACAGAGCCTAAGACACACACCGGGACAAACAAATCAATAAATGTGGGCGGTCTTAATCCACACAATATATGGCCAAGCAGTGATAATTCCAACAACTTAAATGCAAGTGGTAACCCCCTCCACCTACCTAGGATAGAACAAAAGCAAACCTTTCAATTAATAGCTGTAGTAGCTTTTCTATCTACATACTTCATCCACTTAAAGATTAACAATACCGTTTAATGTAGCCCATAGGTGATAAAAAAAACTTAGTTAGAAAGATCAGTTCTTCACAATATAAACAGCAGTTATTTTCCACAATTCTCCAAAAATAACAATCAAAATAAAATTAAGAAAAAAGAAACTTACAGCCTGAACACTGCCACTGTTCCTCCCTATTCTGGTAACCAACTTCCCATCACTCCATGTACCTGCACCACCCTGCGGTGGATAAGTACCTTCAACATAATATTCAACAATAATTCCTAATATACATCCAAAATTACAGTTGTAGTCACCATCAACTATGCAAAAAAGCTTTCAACAGCTACTATAACACACAATAGACTTCCCAGAAGGAAAATAAACTAGATCCCATGAGAAATTCAAACCTAACACTCTCATTTCCTTATTCAAAACTTGTCACCAACATGGTGAGATAGTGCATCAAATAATGTCCTAGGCATTGCAAAAGAAGATACTGATTTGATGAAAGAATAATAAGTGGAAATAAATGATCATTGAGAACAAAGTGTGATGTGGGATGATTAGGCAACATAGCTACATCAAGGCTTATGCAAAGTTAGTGGGCAATAATCATCAATGAATGTGGAAGCAAGTAAGGTTTTAAGAACCGGACCGGAAAACGAACCGGTGGGATCAAAGGTTCAAGGTCCGACCAGTTGGACCGGTCGGACCGGGGTTGAACCGTGATGTTAGATAATAACATATTACATATCATGAGTCATAAGTTCATAGCATATCACATATTATATAAATATCAGATTGAGGTAAAATGTAACTAAATAATATAATTATAGTATACACAAATAAATATGATATATATTCCATATCATGATTATTATAGTAATTTTTATAGAAGATTCAATAATATTAAATATTTTCTTGAATTTTATTTTATTTTATTTAACCTAAATATCGTAACTAAAGTTTAATTGAAACACCATAAATATAAACATTTTATTGGAAAAATAACTTTTAAGTATAATCAAATAATTATATATATAGTAAATTCGAAAGGTTCAAAGATTGAGATAACAAATATTTATATATATCAAATATTTATATAACAATATATATATATAGACACACACACACTAATGTAAGTTAATTAAAATGAACTATGTTGTTATATTAATTAATATGAATAATAATATTTTATATATAATATATTTCGACATTTTTCAACAAAGACAAGTTGGCCTAGTGGATGGAGTGTTTGCAATCTACCCTAGTGGTGCGGATTCGAATCATACCTTCTACAGTTTTACAAAAAATTTAGGTAGACCCGCGGGATACTTATTCGACCCGCCCAGTTACGGGGAACCGGACACGGTTCCCGATTTTTCGGTCAACCCGCCCGGTTCTCCGGTTCCCGGGCGGTCCATTGATAAACGGGTCTTTAGACCTAGACCAGACCGCCTAGGGGTCCGGTCGGCGGTCCGACCGGCCGGTTTGGTTTTCAAAAGCTTGAAAGCAAGTGTAACATCTTCAATTGCAGTAAAATCATCGTCAGATGAGTGAACGGCACATGCATAGGCTCCAAAGCGTTGTCGTAATTTCTTTCAACGGATGAAGCGATTGAAGACATGATCCTTGACTATTCACTTTTTCATAAAAGTACACATTCTCAACATTGTAAATATCGATCTACGGCGAGTAAATAAATAAAAGTAGGGGGTATGTGAACACAATTTTAGACTCGATCAATGAGAAAGATGAACCAAATAACGGTGTAGACTCAAAGTAGCATACACAAAGATGAAAGCATGATAAAGTGATACGGATACGACATCTTGGACATGCGTCGCATCTCTCTCTGCTTATGTAGCCCTAAGGGGCATTATCGTAATTTCACTAATTTGTATGTCTCACTCCCATATATAAGGGAGAGATAGTATCTATTATTTCCTATCTTGAGAACTTGTGAGTGTTAAGGCTCTCCTAGGTGAGAGATGCTCTTAGGGGGAGCCAGCTCTCAAGAGTTCAGGTTGAGCTTGTTTCGACATTTGTATCTCTATTCTGTGTTTAATCTTACAATTTCAGTTCTTGATAGTGTGCAACTCTCAATTGGTCTGACATGCGGCTCATTTAGGGTTTCAGTCGAAAGCCTAATTGGATCTCATTCCTTGTTCCAGCCAACACCTGACCGCTTCACTCGTCTCCCGCCGACATCGTCCATACCAACCGTTGTGACCAAGCCATCACTGATCGGGATCCCGCACGAGGCGCATGTCCAACCGCAGCCACCGAAACCCGCATCCACTTTCACGTCGAGTTCGTCGTCTCGCCGTCGCGCGACGCAAGTAAAAGTCGTAGCCCCTGCACCATCCCTTGCGAGATCGCCCAGCCCGATCGTCGTCCTACTGGGCATCTGGATTCGTTTCCTGCAAGCCGTGTTCCTACCACGCTGCACTCTGCCTCCCATCGACCTACAACGCCTCCACGACATTCCCCGACCTTCCAGCGCCTCCTTTTGTCTCCTTTCGTGTAACATCCGTAAATTTAAAGCCATTTAAATTTATTGTGTCAGAGTCGGATCGCGAGCGGAGTTGATCACGACAACGATTCTTTTCCAGGTATGTTCGCCGTCCCGTGATGGGCTCTTGGTTTTTTTTTATTTTTTAGTAGCGTCCCTAAATAAGAAATTTTATGCGGCGTTTTGTTTGGAGCGCGCAAGAACAAAGAATTTTAGATGAGGAGTTATTTTATAGTGGCAATTAAGTAATTAGGTAAGGAACCCTAATTCCCCTCCCTTTAAATAACCCCCCACGGCTTTCTTGTGGGTTACGCGTTCGGCCAGCCGCACGAGAGGGAAAGTCGCTCTCGGTTCCGTCGTCCCCAGCGCAGATTTTTCCTGGGTACGTTCCTTCGTCGCCTCCAACCTACCGCAGGACCCGCTGGTTAGGGAAGCCGCTCTCGGTTCCGTCGTCCCCAGCGCAGATTTTCCTGGGTACGTTCCTTCGTCGCCTCCAACCTACCGCAGGACTCGCCGGGTTCCCTGTGCACCCAGCGGCAGACGGTAAGAGCCTCTCCACTTCTCCTGTGCCCTAGGCGTTTCTTTCCCTTCCTTTCCAACCGTACCTTAGCCCCGCAGCGCTGTGCTCGCCCTCCCAGCAGCAGCTTGAAGCCGTAGATCTCCGCCCTTTTTGGTGCTGTGCCGCCAATTTCAGGACTAGATCATCTCCCCTCCAGAAGTAGAGGTAGCTTGCAGTCTTTTTCTCCCTAGTTGTGGGTCTTGATTCAGCAGCCCTTTTACTATTCGCTCCATTCTCCAACCTCGCTGTTTTAACCCGTTAGGTTTGGAGGAAAACCCTAACTGTGGAAAAGAGGATCGGAGTGCTGATTGGAGAAGTTCCCTCGTGGTTCAACCTCGTTGTTGTGTACCCGCGCGAGTTGAAGGTGCAAAGAACGACCAAAGCTTGTAGAACCTAACCATTCAAAGGTATCATGCAACCGCGCCACGTTTACGAGCGCCGCAACACCGCGGTAAGAGACTCTACCCAGTTCTTATAAGTTTTACAAATAGTAATCAGCAGCAATTAATTTCTATTATGTAGCCTTATAGCTTCACGTAGACAGGCAAGCTCAATTTTTTTTTTTTAAATTGCTTGCGCCACCCGCTTAAAGGAAGCGTGGTCTAAACAGTATTCAGCATTCAATTTTCGTCCCCTTACGTAGTCATATAGCAGCGCTCAGTAAACTCATAAGGCACAGTAGACCTTTGGGTAAACTCATAAGGCACAGTAGACCTTGTGGGTATGTTGATGCGGGGACAGAACCCGGACATCATGCAGTAGGTTCGAGCCCGTGTCCTTGTGACACTAGAACGTTTCTGTTCGTTAGTAGAGGCTCGGACCGTTAGATCGCGCGTCAGGAAAGCTATATTGATGATTTGGGGGATGCAGAAGCAGCGAGCCGTCTCGAGTGTACGGTAGCATGTGTATTAGTTTCGCAGTCAAATACACAGTAGTACACCTAACAATGAAATCAAATACTTCTAAGAACAGTCATTTACAACGGTAAAGTCAAGATATAATTTCATGCATAGTAGCTTCAATTTATTTATTGTTTTACACGTGCAGAAAACAAGTTAGAATTATTACAGTCATTCTTATCTTGCAAAAACTATTTTTTCTTAAAATGCCACTTAAAAGAATGAGTCTCTTATTCACCAATAGGCTGACCCATTTTTGGGCTGCTTTTGCAGGGGTTACAGGTGGGGATTTACGTTTAGGATAAACGCATCAGTCCTCCTGCTTAGTTGGTTTTTATTTACTTGCATTTTTATTCAGTTGATGTATTTCCCTTGAGATGAACTTTTGGAGCTAATGATATGTATCTGTTACGCCCCCGGACGGATCCGAAGGCGACAACGGGGCTGAACCAACTGGTTCAGCCCCCACTCTCTGAAGAACGGCCCTCGGGGGCTGAACCCACCCGGTTCAGCCCCTATTGGGGCCGGCCGGACCCCTTGGCCGGCCGGCCTTGGTCCGGGTATAAATATACCCGGATCCTCTTGTGGAGGGGTATGCAAGAACTATCCGGTAATCCTCAACCCTAATTCCTCTCATAGCTCTCTAGATCTAGCTTTCTCCTCCTCTTCCTAGTAGATTCATAACAATTGGTATCAGAGGCTTCGTCCTCCAAATTTTTCCGCCGCATTGTTGCGACTGTTTCCAGCGTCTGTTCCGATCGACATCGACTGTTTCCGATCGACATCGACTGTATCCAAGCCGATCGACATTGACTGTATCCAAGCCGGGCGACTGTTTCCGATCTCGCGTCCAGCGACATCGCGTCCAGCGCAGCCCTCCAGTGCCACCGCTCGACGTCGACGACTCCTCGCTCGACGTCGACGTCTCCAGCGCCGACATCGACTTCAGCGTCTTCCGTCGATCGACTGTTTCCAGCACCTCCTCCGCCGATCGACTGTTTCCAGCGCCTCCTTCCGCCGATCGACGATTCCAAGCTGACTGCTTCCGTAAGCGTCCAGGTCGACTGCTCCAGAGGCCACTGCCTCCTCCTGCTGCTCCAGAGGCCGCCGCCTCCTGCTACCCCTGAGGCCGCCGCCTCCTGCGGACAACGCAACCTGCTGCTTCCTGCGGCCGCATCGGCATCCTGGCCGCCGCCGCCTGCTGCTTCCAGAGGCTGCCGCCGCCTGCTGCTTCCAGAGGCTGCCGCCGCTGCCGGCTGCATCCTGAGGCCGCTGACTGCATCCAAAGACCGCCGCCTCCAGTTTCTGTTGATTGCACGCACGCCTCCGGGTTTCCTGCCTCCAGTTTTCCACCATGGTGACTCGTTCCCAACAAGAAACCCATCGGTTGGCCACCCTCGAAGGGACTTATATCGGGTTGGCCGACAAGGTGGCGGCCATCGAAGAACAGTTGAAGGCTTCAGAAAAACGATTGGCAGAAAAGATAGATACGCGTATGGACGAGCTAAAAAGTTTGTTGACTCAGCACATCAAAGGTCCGACTGTTGCGAAAGAGACCAACGCAGTCTAGATTCTCATTCCGTCTTCAGCATCGGGACACAAAGACTGTGCGGTTCGAGATGGTACCGATCGGGCCTCCATCTTCAATAGGGGACTTGGAATCGACGCGTCTGCCATGGATTCCCCTCCATTCCAGGGGCGCCACGAGGACAGGGAGCACATTTTAGATACAATCGAGTTCGAGGTATCTACCCTGACCTTGCCAGGAGACTCTGCACCGCCCACTATGACTGTTGCAGGGTGGCTCAGCCAACAACCGGTGACCATTATGATTGACAGCGGGAGTACACATAACTTCCTCAAACCGGCGGTGGTGCAGAAGCTAGGGCAAGAGATCATTAAGGATGCCGCGTCCCAGGTTATGGTGGCAGGTGGACGCACGTTGCAGTGCGAAGGCAGGCTTCCGGATGTGAGGGTCAGTGTGCAGGGATACACCAACAGGATGGATGTCTACTTCTTACCCATCCAGGGGTCCGATATGATTCTGGGGACCCAGTGGTTGCGTCAGCTGGGGAGGGTCACTCTGGATTGGGATGAGTTGACTATGGAGTTTGCTGAGGAAAGGAGGGAGTACTGCCTGAATGGAATCAGAATCTTACCAGTACAGGGGCCTTCCTTCGATGCTTGGAGATTGCAAGGAGACGAGCATAATGTAGCTAGGAGGGCGCCGAAGGAGGGGACCGAGCCACCAGATTCCCACCTTGAGGACAAGCTGGGTCTTAAAGGGGTAGGGAATGTTACGCCCCCGGACGGATCCGAAGGCGACAACGGGGCTGAACCAACTGATTCAGCCCCCACTCTCTGAAGAACGGCCCTCGGGGGCTGAACCCACCCGGTTCAGCCCCTATTGGGGCCGGCCGGCCCCCTTGGCCGGCCGGCCTTGGTCCGGGTATAAATATACCCGGATCCTCTTGTGGAGGGGTATGCAAGAACTATCCGGTAATCCTCAACCCTAATTCCTCTCATAGCTCTCTAGATCTAGCTTTCTCCTCCTCTTCCTAGTAGATTCATAACAGTATCACTGTAACAGACTATTACAAATATTTCAGTAATTCAGTTATTTAACAGTTTCTTCTAGTGGCTCTGTGAATCAACCATCGAGGTACACTTTACCCTTTTATTAAATGCTTCCTCTGTGGTAAGTATCTCTGTATTAGTCGTTTTCTCTACCTGTTTAATACTAATTTTAGTACTGCCTTTTAGTTTTCTCTGTATCGCGGGCCTGGCCGGACTGCTGATATGGTGTTAAACTGGAAGGGGGTGTCACATTTCGACTTTCGGTCCACCTCCGTCTCCGTGTCCAGCATCACATCCATCCATTTTCCACCCCAAGGCTGTTATTCCAGCAGACCTCAGTGCCTTCCTACGCCGCCTCATCTCCAACAACCGTTCGTTCCTTACCTTCCTTCGGCCCCACCGTTCCATGCCCTGGATACGTTCAATAGTCATCCACGCCGACAAAGACGCCTCTGCCTTCGCGGACACCCATCGCTTGGATCAACTCGAAGCGCAACCTGAGGATCCACTCTCCTTATTCGAATGCTGGCGGCCACAATGGTAAACCACCCACCGGCCCCTCTGTCACCACCGCCGCAACCCCCTCGGCCCGGCCCGATGGGGTTTCTACACCCCGCTATAGATATCCACCCGACCGCTATCTATATGGAGGGTTCGACACTCCATTGGGTGCATTGGACGCGCCAGCAGGTTCCAGACCTCTCCTGGTCTACGCTGAAGGAGGAACTCCTCAGCCACTACGACGGCCGTCAGGCAGGCAATGCCCACGAAGGGCCTCAGCTCCGCGCGTCAGTTTAACACCGTGGCCACCTACATTGACGAGTTCATCAAGGTAGCCACACACGTACCCGACATATCCCCCTATCATTACCTAGGGTACTTCCTCCGGGTCCACAATCCGACGAATCTTTCTCGCGCCATGGAGCAAGCTTGTTGCCTCGACGAGGAACTCTACATAGCCCAGCCGTCCTTCCCGTCCTTCCCACCCCACCAGTCGCTGCCACTACCGTCATTGTCGCTAAAGTCTCTGCCGCCTCTTTCCCGCTCGGATCACCTACCCCCACATGGGCCCTCACTGCTAGGCCCGCTTCCGCCGCCGCCAATTCCGCCAACCCCATCTCCACCGGCGCCCCGACGACCCCATTGTTTATCTCACGAGCAGCATCTCGAGCTTCGTCACAAGGACCTTTGCTTTCGCTTCAACAACGGTACTCACTCACCCACGTTTGCGCTTTCAAATACCTATACATGTTGGTTGGATCTGAAGACAGCAGTCCTGACTTCAGATACTTGGATCCTCTGACGCTCGCGAATGACCCCTATGGACCTCAACCTTGAGGACAAATCATTTTTTGGGAGGGGAGTGTTGATACAGATACGACCTCCTGGGCATGCATCACATCACATCGCATATCTCTGCTTATGTAGCCCTAAGGGGCATTATCTTAATTTGTATGTATCACTCCCCTATATAAGAGAGTGGTAATATCTCTTATTTCCTATCTTGAGAATTTGTGAGTGTTAGACTCTCCTAGGTGAGAGAGACTCTTGGGAGGAACCAACCCTCAAGAATTCAGGTCGAGCTTGTCTCGACATTTGTATCTCTATTCTGTGTTTAATCTTACAATTTTAGTTCTTGATAGTGTGCAACTATCATAAAGCGTAGGGAAATAATATTGATACCCTTTGCACAGGGATACAATAAATATACATGACGGATTTGGGGATAATTTATCTAGATAAGTTTCAAACAAAGTGTGTGCACCGAAAAATCTGGAGAGATAATTGATGAATAGGATCCTTAGGGGCAAGAACAATAAAGTAAATCCGGAGATGCAAAGGTGATGAGAGAATGCAATATATAAACAAAACTGATAAAAAATTTACACGTAATAAGAATTATAACCCATGAGCAAGTCGAGATGTCAAAATCTTATAGAACTTATTAAATCAAAGAGATAGTACTCCAATGATTGCTTCTATTTATGATTAATTATTACTAAAAACCTTAAATCCCAAGGGTAAAATTAGGGGATGTACTTCCACACGAATTTAGTTTCTCGGGAGAATTTTCATAATTGTTCCAATATTCACGATCTTTTGAAGTTACTGAGCCGTTTTGATCCCAGGCAGTTAAGAGGTTTTGAACGTCGTTGAAAAAGCTGAACTAAGACACAAGTTAGTTTTGCTTGGTTTCTCAATTATATTTCATTTATACCGGGTCGATTAATAGGTGTTGATTGATTTGGCCTTGACTCATGTTGCAAAGAGTTCTTAGGCAATTATGGGGACAACAATTGTGTGAGAAACCCCCATGTAATACCCTTGAATGTAACTGAGAAGTCCATTCAAGTTTTAGGAATTCCAAAAAAATATTATGAGAAAATAAGTTATTCTCAATCAAGATAAATTAACAGAAGAAGGAAGAAATGAGCACACCTCTCCATAGCAGAAGTTGCTTTCAGGTTGCAGAGCTCTTCGAACAACCAAGGCACCAATATCACGCCCTCTTTGTTCAACAGCTTGACCCCTTTCAATCAAAGTGACATCTGCCCCAAGTTCACTGAGGACAAGGGAAGCGAATAAACCAGACGGTCCACTTCCCACAACTGCAACTTTTGGTCTTTTAGAGACCGGTGACAGATAAAAAGATTTAATGTGAATGTCATCATTCACTTCTTCATGTTTAATACCATGTTGGTTGTTCGCACCATCATGTAAAATGCTACTCAAATCAGCAAAGACTTTTCGGGATGGCATGTATTCTATAGACCCAAGTTTTGGCTCCAATTGTGAAATGAAATCCCATGCGTGAGGCTCCAAATTCAAAAGTTTCTTGACATCCATGTCCACTGTATAAACAAACTGAGCTTCCTTCAGTAGCTGCATCAAAAAAACCAAAAACAAAGTGTTGCAAATTGCAGTAAATCAAGAAAAAGAATTAAGCACGTGTAACAATTAAATTATTTATTTTAGTAAAGTGCAAAGAAGATTTAGCAATAATTAAAAATTATTAGGGCTCGAAACAGGTTTTGGCAGGCCTCAAAGAAAATTTAGCCTTTGCTTTTCTTCAAGAATGCTAAAGATCTTCAAAAACAGGATAAAGCATGCAATAATTGGACTAAAGAAATGCACCAGATCCCTGCAAAAAAGGAAAGGAATGCACCAGATAAAAATTATTGAGAAGAATAGAAAGCTTGTAACTCAGTTGAAAGGGGGCCTTGCTTGTAACTCAGTTGAAAGGGGGCCTTGCTTGTAACTCAATTGAAAAGGGGGCCCTCTATTTATAGGTAGAGGATCCCAAACATAACAATAGACATTACAATATAGGACTAAGAAATACCAAAAATACATGCATATCTTTTCGAAATTCTAATGCTCTCCCTCAAGTTTAAGCATACATATCACCATGCACAACTTCATACACCTGTCAGAAAAAGTGATAAGAAAAGGTTTGATAAAGATATCCACAATTCCTCGTCTGAAGTAACAAATGGAATGCGCACACACGCATTTAAACCATTTTTCTAATAAAGTGACAATCCACCTCTATATGTTTAGCCATTTCATAGAATAATGGATTCTTGCCAATATGAATAGTTATCCGGTTATCACATTACATAAGCAATTGAGTAGTGTATGCAATGACTCAACTCCTACCATATCAGAAGTATTTTCCACTTTGATTCATCCCAGTTCATACTAAGTTGAATCACACAGTTTTATAATTTTCCACAAGTGACCTACGAGTACTTCCCAAGAGGTTACCCACCACAAGACTACTCTCATCAGAGCACGCTTAATTATGAAGTTTTCAATACAACTCCACCAGTTTCTCCGAAAATGCGCCTCTGATATCTGAGGGTTCTAATTATTAGTTAAGTATAGCAATTTTCCCTCAAATTATCATGTGAGATTCGGCTCATTCATACACCTGTTTTCACTTAGAATCCTATCAGGAGCTACTACAACGCCCCCAAAGACACTATGTACTCATTAGATCCAGGATGTTACAGGTCCACCAACTTCTATATGGTTTGTCCCTGAACCACACATCATACTACATGAGGTTTGGCTCTGATACCAGCCCATACTAAGCTGGTATTGTCCGTTTTGGTTCATCCTAGCCCATACTAAGCTGAATCGCACGATTTTATCATTTTCAACATGTGACCTATGAGTACTTCTCAGGAGGCCACCCATCTCAGTACTACTCGTCTACTCCCACCAAAGAACACTTAATTATTGAGTTTCCAACACAACTCCATTTGCTCCAAAAAGACGTCTCTGATATTTGAAGGTCCAAGTTATTATTTAAGCTAAGCAATTTTTCCTCTAATTCTGATGTGAGATTCGACTTATTAATGCACCTCCTTTCACCTAAAAGCATGTCAGGAGCTGCTTTGTTTGGGCTATACCGCTTCAAAAGACACTTTCCGCCCTCATTGGATTCAAGACGCCACAGACTTACAATGTAGGTCTCATCAAGATCTTTCAAGGAAGTTCTAAGCCACTTCCTCTCACAAGATGTTTATGTCATACCACGATACTTAACATCCGTACTAAATCTAGAAATAATAGTTCTCTTGCTTCATCGTATGACGGGTTGTCATGTTACGATGGAGGAGAACCACCATTATGAGAGCGAAGCAAACTCAGGTGTATGGAGGGTGTACTCGAGACGAGCTGCCACGACAAACAGGTGGAAACATCTAGCAACAACTACGCAACAACTACCACATAATTATTGTATGTTTTATTTCAGCACTTTAATGCATTTTATTTAAGTTCGGGTATTTATGACTTTGCCCTTGTAATGGGGCTTAAAGAACTTCTTTCTTGTTGCATTGCCTCTTGACTTCTATGAAGTCGTGGCAGCCTCCGCTGTAACAGTTGTCAACAGTCTGTAAATACCATCGTCTCTCAACTACCTTCAACTTCCACATCCATATGTGACTCAGCTTTGATTGGTTGTTTTGTCTTGGACATTCTCTTGTAATTAGGAGCATGCAAGGTGTTTGTTTGTTTGTTTTTATTTGACACTTTGGAACAAAATTTTATCAATAGTCTACTTTCCATTTTGTTAACCCTTTCTTGGTCCCGCATGCCTTTACCATTGAGCATTCTTATCATCCCATATGGTATGTTTGGTATTGCGACATGAATCTAATCATTCAAATGATAAGCTTGTCAGTCTTCTAAAGTTGGACCTATGAGGAAGAAGAGGAAGAAGTTATTGGCTTCCTAATTGAAATAATGAATTCAATATTCTAAGGATGAGCTTGTGGATCTCAAAGAAGAGGTTATCAAACCTACAATGACTAGTTAATCTATTTTTTACTACCACTAAGTCATCTCAAACTTTATTCAAATCTACTACAACTTCCTTTAGGCATTTTATGAACTTTATTGATTTTATTATTCTTGTTATAATCAATCAATAAGGAAGGAGTACATGAAGACTTTTCGAAACCTTCCCTTGTAGGGCCCCGAATCAGAGAAGTTGGGTGGAGAGAATGCAAGGGTCATTAGAAGTCGCTCTGAATGGAAGGATATCTACAAGGACTATTTTTCATTTTTCGACGACTTTGAGTTGAGGCGTATCCTTCAAATACTTCATCTACTCTAAACTTAGTTGCAAGGGTGGCCAAGAGTAAAATTATTTCTCTTGAGAATGAGGTGGAAGAGCTAAAGAAACATGTTAAAGGGGTCTCTTTTGTCAAAGCTCGAGTTGCAATGACAAGGTCGGAAAAAGAAATGTTTCTGAGATATCTAGTCGTGAGTCAGTATTTGGTTGAGGATACGAAGAACAATGCTCATGAGTCTAACTTGGACAGATCTAAAACCTCTCGAAAGCTTTTTAATGGCATAGGTCTATTGCGAAAGAATGGCAAGTTGTAGGTGAGGGTTCTGACCTTGAAGAACAAGTGAAGACGTTACCAGTAGAAATTAGAAACGAAAGCCACCATTGAGGAATAAAATTTTGCAACCTCACTTTGACAGTTAACTACCAACTGACTCCCTTGCTCATGTGGAAGAAGCATTTGATATTCTCAAATCCCAGATCAGGGGCTTGGCCTTATTGACTCGACAATTATAAATAATATAAAATTTGAAGTGTAAGTTTGCACTCGGTAGTTGTAACACTTTGAATCATCTAGACTTTTTGGAGAAATGAGTACTTTGCCTTTTTTTTGCTTTGAGTCGTCTAACTCTCCTATGTTATGGACAATAAGCTTGTTTGAGTAGGTTAGATATATATGTGGTCATTTGCTTCACGTTGTTCTTCTTGACCCTAGTTGTTTGTGGGTACCCATCTTTATCTAGCCCCATCTTTTTCCTTAGATTTTAAGTGATATCTTTTAGCATTCTCTTGCTATTATGAGTGAAGTCTGACTTTAACTTTCAGCTCTAAGTGGCCATTATGTTTTTCTTGGCCAATTCTAGTGATGGTCGATAGTAGATGGACTAGAGAAGTAGCATTGTTCCTAATCCATTGTTGCAGTCAGTTATCTCTAGTTGGGATATATTTGTGTTATGGCATCTGCGCGTACAAAAACCAAAGTTAGATCGTGAAAAAGCCAAAAAAAAATCCATGAGTTTGATACAGGATCGCCGTATAACGTCGGTAGAATCATCAGAGGATGGTCGGAGGCAAGGATGATGGTGGAGGAGGATACTGTGGAGCTAGAATTGCGACTGCCTAGGAGGGGTGTGCTCGGAGAGAGAGAGAGCTACCAATATCTCATAACAAAAGACAATGGAATAGATTAACATCTTGGATTCCCATTCCATATAACCTTGATGCGCAAAACTATGCTTGCAAACGATAACGGCAAGTGTACCGTATCGAATGTAGTATAGGTTGTTAAAACAAGGTCGTATTAGACTCGGGGCGGTTGAGTACTCTTACTTCGGAAAATCTCTATTATTTTATCGAAAGAAACTTGGGTTGGTTGGTTGCAAGAAAGAGAAATAATTTGTTAAAACTATGATAAGAAGGATTAGCACTCAACCTTGAATCACCTTGGAAAAAATAAATAAATAAAGAAATAAAACTTCTAATTCTCTTTAAAAGAAATGCTTGACCGTGGAGGTTCCCGATTTATAAACGTACCTCTCTCAAGGATACGCCTAACTGAGTTTAGGTTGATCAATCGAACTCTCGTTCTAGAATCGAAACCCCTAAAACTCGCTTTATCGAAGTGAACCCCTCTATTGGATATAACTCCAATCTGGGAGATTTATGTCGTCCTCTCTAGAGGAGTGCATTCAAATCTCTTTATCCTTGAAATGATCGATTCGAACTCAAAACTTCTCGATTATTAGACTACGAAAACAAGAATGAGATTATATATCGATAATATAATCTCAATCAATATAAATTCAAGGATAAATCTTAAGCGATCTAAATAAGAGAAAAAGAAGTTCTAAACTAAATTATGAATTATATTTTCCTCGGATCATCTCGGCCGAGTACTAATGAAATTTAGCTACTCATGGAGATGAAGGAATTGATGAAATACAAGAAGTGCATAATGAAGATTGAGAGTAGAATAAGAGAAAAAGTACTATTTTATTAATTGAAAAGGAATTACAACTAGGAAACAAGAAGTTACAAACCTGAAATGAAAGTGCAAGCTTAAGAAGGAAGATTACAAGCTTAAGAATGACAAAAACAGAGCAAGAAAATAAACTTAGAACTCCCCAAAATTCGTCCCCAAACATCTGGAAAAGCTCCCTTTAAATAGCTGAATTTTTGGTGTTACACGCCCTTGGTCACGCCCGTGACCAAGGGCGTGTAAGGAGCGCGATCGGCTGGGTGCGGGAAGGGCGCCGTCTGGCTTCAATGCAGGCGTTTCGGACGCGTCACGCCCTAGGTCACGCCCGTGACCTGGGGCGTGTAATCTTTAAAACTTGCTGCTGGCGGGAAGCTTCGGCGGGAACTTGGCGCGGGAAGAGTCACGCCCGTGACAGGATGTCACGCCCCCTGGTCACGCCCGTGACCTGGGGCGTGTAACTTTAAATGACGTGGCTGGCGTGCTCTGGATGCTGTGGCGAGTCGCGGCCGTGACACTAGGTCACGCCCTTGGTCACGCCCGTGACCTGGGGCGTGTACTTGGCGAAATCTTCACGGAGCATCCCCGGAGTGGCAGAAGCAGGTCTGGAATACTTCGTAGGTTACACGCCCGTGACCTGGGGCGTGTAATTTAACTTTTTTGCTCGAAACAGCCCAGAAAACCTGAAAACACAAAATAAACTTAAGTTAGCTTATGAAATAAACAATGGAAGGATTTATATGATAAAATTCCTAAAAATAACATAATTTTATATAAAAAAAATATAATAAACATAAACTAAAAGATGAGTAAATAAATTACTCATCAAACATATACCTTTAAGTAGGCTTGCATGACTCTTTAAATGAAAAGTATAACCAACTAATAACTAACAATTAATAATAATAATAATAAAAGAAATTAAAGAGATAATAATAACTAGGCCCATCGCCTGAGGCTAATAACATTTGTGGGCTCATAACATCTCATCCGGCCTTCAAATCGAGTTTGTCCTCACGATCGAACAAAGCTCGGCCAATTTGATCATCTAGCTCCTTTATTTCTCGCCAAAATAGAGCCTTGTAGTGTGTCGTCGTAGCGGAAGCTGCAGAGAGCGACAAGCCTTCATCGTGGCCACTGATGTCACGGATGATGGTGATGTTGTCGGTAGTTTGTAGCGTGTGTGGTGATATGATCGAAGAGGAGACCACAACATGATCTTTAAGTGATTGAAGTAGTGGTGGAGAATAATCCACATATGTGTGATGACTGCTCAGAACCATATCGATTGTCGTGCGAGTGAGAGGAGTGTCATTGTTGCACAGTCGATGTATGACAAAGAAGTGTCCTTCTGAATGAGAACAATAAGAGGTGACAGTTATTGGAGGGCTGCTGAACTTGGCGGAAGATCAACAACTTGCACCTGGTCGGGTAGGGGCGTCGATCATGTGATGAGTAGTTGTTTACTTTTATGCACATATATCATGTCGTTGAGTAGGGCGAGGATGGCAGTAGGGCGAGGATGGCGGTGGCGATTGTCATGGTCGACTTGTCAATGACCATTGTGGCCTCCAAATCGTTTTGTCGGGCCGTCTCAAATGTCATTTGTTAGGATAAATTCATCAATAAGGTCGGAGGCAGTCGACTAACAAGAATGCACGGGACTCCAACTTCTAAAATAATAAAGTAGTGATTTGGATGGAGAGGGAGCAGTGCTCGATAAGTACAGGGCTCGAAACCCTGCTATGGTTGCGGACTCGGAAAGGAGCAAAGAACAGCGTGCGGCACGAGGAATGGAATGCATGGGCGGCTCGACAATGAAGTTGGATCGTTTTGTTGTCCCTCTGCGTGCACGAAAAGCGGACGAGGCAGCATATGCCGACGAGAAATGAAAGTAGGTTCTCGTAGCGTCGTAGTTGGGGCTGGTTGGATTGGAGACGACGAAGGCGGTCCCTGCAGGTCGATGCGGCGAAGAGATGCGGTGGCATGCGACAAAATCGGTGCGGTTAGAGGTTGTTGGTGTCGATCACATGGTCGAAAGTGTGCAGGTCGACAAAAAATAGAGTTTGCAGGTCGATTAGGACGTAGATCGACGATGCTTGATGACGATGACGACATTCCCGAACTTGCAGGCTGTCAGTTTCTTCTTCAGGAGGGGCTTCGCAACCCTAGACTTCTTGTTGTTGGTGGTGGTGATCGTCTCGTGAGAACTAGAGGGGAGAGGAACAAGGCTCTTTGTCGACAGTGGAATGTGGAGGGAAAGTCGAGGAGATCGGTCACTCTGATACCAAGTTGGTACGGGCTCGCCGAATAACATCAATAGAGTCGTCGGAGGATGGACGGAGGCGGGGATGATGGTGGAGGAGGATATTGTGGAGCCGGAACCGCGGCTACCTAGGCGGGGTGTGCTCGGAGAGAGAGAGAGAGAGCTATCAATATCTCATAACAAAAGACAAGGGAATAGATTAACTTCATGGATGCTCGTTCCATACAACACAGGCTTTAAATAGGCTTACATGACTCTTTAAATGAAAAGTCTAGCCAACTAACAACAATTAATAATAATAATAATAAAAGACATTAAAGAGATAATAATAACTAGGCCCGTCTCCCAAAGCCCATAACATATGTGGGCCCATAACATGGATATAGCAATCAATGAATAGCAAGATATAATTGATTGTCGCTATTTCTTAGTGACTCATTGTGCCAACGTAGATCATAGTTCATAGAACTATGATGAGTTGCGAGGATTGGGGTTTTGGAACTTATCAACAATCTTGGCAGTTGGCACGGGCGTTCTGGGACAAAGGCAAAGGCCAACTAACTTAGAGGAAATCATTTCTTGAACACAGATCATATTATCGATCATTTTTTTCTCTTACATCAATTTTCCTACTAGAAAGAAGTATTTACAAAATAACATAGTGAATATCAACCACTGTAGGTTGAGATTGAACATAATTGATCATTCTCTCTTTAGTTAGCCCTAAAAACCATGGTTGAAATACGTTATCATTGCGCTACTGGCTTTGACAGAGACTTAATACTTCTATCGTTTCAGTCAATGTCTTCAATGACAAAGAGTCGGCGGGCAGTCCATCTTTTCAACTTTTATAAAGCTTTCAAGATTATAGGTATAAGTTCAAGTAAGCTCAAAAATATGTTCATTTATGAATTTTTAAAATATTTGTGTATGTATAACACTCTTAACATGCTAGTGTAAAACATATTTTATCCTTGATGATTTACACCATTATAACGCTCTTACTGAGATTCAAATGGAAATTAAATTGGTTGTTGCACGAAACTAAGCTAATTGAACTTCTTCGGGATTAGGCTATGTTTGGGAACCTGGCATGAAACAACGTGTAAATGTGATAGGGCACTAGAGGGAAGGTGTGGGGGCGGAAAATTATACCCAAACGGTCTAGTGCAATTTGCGAATGCACTAAGCCATGGGGTTGTTTGCTAACACCTCCATTCGCGCTCAACAGGCACCGCAGAGGCATGCAAACCCATTCACAAACAAATCCCCGGTGATAATAAGTTATTTGAAACCCGTTTTGACGAAGAATTATGCCGCATTGTAAGTTAATCCGGCAACATAAAATTCATCTCATTTACTCCCAGCCCAGCTGAACTAAACCTGAAACTTATATCTACTCTGATCAACACACATTAATGAAAAGGTTCATAAATAAATGAATGAGAAGGTCTGAATCATTGGTGTGAAGATACATAGAAGTAGCTAACAAGTGCACATCAGTGAAAAATAATGGCATACCCCTCCTCCAAATCAACTGAGATATGAAAATTGTATTCGTATACACAATAGTCTTCATACATTTGATGTGACCGTTACACTTGAATGGAAATCTTTCAGTATTTGAGTAGAAATTACCTTTCTGGCATCAAAGGACTTCCGGACAACTGTGAAAGCTTCCATAGGCAGCATAGAGGCCACCTACAGCAGTAAAATTGCTAAGAACAGAAACACATTCCCCCATAAATTCAAAATATACCTGAAATAAGGAAAGTTTAGGAATTACGGGGAACTCGAGGACTTTGGATATTGATTCGAGAAGAGGGGGAGAGACGCCGCTGAAGTCTTTGCCGGGATCTTTGTGAACCGGGACGGCTAGCTTGGAGAATCTCCAAAATCCTTCCTCCTTGTTCTTGGTTTCGATTTGGGTTGGTGTTTTGCTCATCCTCTCGAGCTTCTTCTTCTCGGAAGGGTACCTTCGCTTCCCCGTTCGCTTCGCGCATCGAAGCGCTGCCTTGTTGGGCAATTTGCGGGAGGCACGCGGCTTGGCGTAGGAAAAAGGAGAAGACATGTTCGACAGTGGTCTAGGGTTGGAGTTTGAGCGAGAAATGCAGAGCGTTGAAGGGGGGAAGTTGGCCGCCATGGCCATAACCTGCGAGCTGCGGAAGGGGGGGACTGGGGAGTGGAGATAAGACTATTTGACAGAGAGCCGTTGATAGTGTGTAAACGAGTCGAGTCGAGCTCGAGTAGAGCTCGAGCCGAGCTTGGCAAAAATCCCAAACTCGAGCTCGAGTTCGAGCTAAATATTTTGAGCTCGAGCTTGAGCTCATCGAGCTCATCCTGCTTGGCTCGAGCTCGAGCTCGAGACCAGCATATTAAGTTCGAGCTCGAGCTCGAGCTTTCGAGCTCGCGAGCTTTTTGCTCATGAGCCTATTTTTATTTATATTTATATATATTTTTTAAAAAAAATACCCAAAAAAAAAGCTCGCGAGCCGGCTCGCGAGCTCATGAACAAGAGCAATCGAGCTCGAGCTCGGCTCGAAATCGAGCTCGAGCTCGGCTCGAAATCGAGCTCGAGCTCAACTGGCTCGAGCTCGAGTCAAGCTTTTTTCGAGCCGGCTCATCGAGCTCACGAGCCGGCTCGACTCAACTTGCACCCCTAACTTGATACGGAGAAATATTTTATGGGAGTTATTAAAAGCAACGCAGTTTTGGCTGGTCCTACTCTAATTTCTACGAGTTATTATCCGACTTTTAGAATTACTCCTTGTACATTCATTTTTAAGAAGTCTTCAACGCGAAATTTGTAGATCTCATGTCGATCTATAACTTTCGTGTTGAACACTTTTCCTAAAAATGCACGCACAAAACGCATTGTCGTTCTGATTGAAACATGAGTGTAACTATAGCGAATTTTTGGAAATACGCCTTGCACATGCATTTTTAGGAAAAGTGTTCAACACGAAATTGTATATCTCGTCGAGATTTACAACTTTCGTGTTGAACACTTTTCCTAAAAATGCATGTACAAGGAGTATTTTCAAAAGGTACGTAATAACCCGAAATTGCGCGCGACTAGCCAAAATTGCGGTGCGACTAGCTTTCTATGGTCTAAGCACCGGACTGTATTTTCTCAATTAACTACAGTTATATCGAAAATGCAGTTCCAAAAAATTGTGTTTTCAGGTTTTTTTAGCTGACAAAAATACAGTTGTATTTAATAATAACAAAAACATCTTCTCTACAGTAATTTTTTACAATTTTTATTCAAAACATATGCACATGAGATCTTAAGATGATTGTAAAAAAATATGAAACGATATTACGATTTTTATTTTGTAAAAAATATATACATCTTAGCATACAAAATTAATTTCGCACCTTCTTGCAGGAACGCTATACGTATAAAAAAAATTCCGTTGTTATGTGACTCTTAAGCCTGCACTATTGTGGGAGCACTCTCGTCTCGTGTATTCCTATTTATTGCATGGATTTTTTTTCTTTCTTAAAAATTTAGAATTTAGTTCCTAAAATTTCAAAATAAGGCTCTCTTTGGGACAGAAATTTATTTTTAGTACCTCCCACATATTTTCATCATGCGTTAGGCGATATTAGATCATCGGTTCCTGCAAAAAATTGTGATTGAACAAAATACGATTGTATGTCAATAAGTTCGATCGTATTTCAATACACCAATATTTTTGTCAAAGACTGCTCTGTCGTAGGATCACGCATTGGACGGCTGGATTTGCTCCCGCATGATGATCTATTATAATTACCGTGTGTTACACATACCTAAATATTTCTCCTTTGGGACGGCGGTGGCGGTGGGAAAAGCTCTATTCCCACCGTCACCGCCCTTTTTAGGTTGTTTCATGAAGAGCTTTTTCAGAAGAGCTTTTAGAAGAATAGTATTTTTGGGGCTTTTTGAGTAGCCGATCCAACATAGCTTTCTAAAAACCGTTTTTTCGGTTTTCAATCTTTCCACTTTTATTCAAAGGTTTCTCTCATTTGCGACTATTTACCCATGCGCTCCTCGTCGATGACCCTTTGTAACTTGCTTATTTATGGTCTATATTGTTGGAACTAGTATCTGGCCCAACGAGGAGTTCGGATCCCTGCGAAGGGGGCAGCTAGCGCTTACTGATCCCACGAAGGAACCTGACCGAAGGCTTAGAACGAAAGACACGACCATTGGCAACAGTGTGGAGGTCCCACCACACACCCGAAAGATCTTTTGAGCACTTTCCCTCCCAAGCCAAGACTGTAGCCGGGCAACTTGGAGAGCTGGAGGAGCTAACCAAAGAGATCTTGAGGAGAAGCAAAGATCTAGACAACTCTCCAAAGGTGTCCTAAATGGTCTATTTATAGCCTTTCAGAACTGGTCTGCTAATAGCAGGATTCCGCCTTTTGGTTTTGCTATATGCACCCCAAGGTGGTCTGCTAACAGCCAAACTCTGCTGTTCTGGAGGACTATTGGCAACCCACCAAGAGTACCAGGGTAAATTCACTTGTAGCCCCTGCTGGGCGAGTGGCCCGTGAAGGCGCCACTCGCCAGCCTCTCCGCGAGATGGGCCTGCGAGAGCTCCTCTTGCGAGTGGAGGCGAACCTACACTCGCCTCGCCAAAACTGGCGCTGCGAGATCCCACTTGACTCGCTCTGGCTAAATACACCCCAGAGCGGCTCTCAACACACGCTACGCCGTCATCGCTCGCTACCCGCGAGTGAGATCCCTGATCTGCCTCGCCTTGCCCCGGCTTGATGCTTGTCGTGAATCAGCGAGGGCCCCGACAGGCTACTCGTCGCGGATCGACGAGTGCTCTCTGAATCGCCTGTAGCTGACTTCTCCGTTAGTCGGCGAACACTGGGTTGCACATATATAATACTTATTTATGTGATAAATGATTATAATAAAACACATTTTTTATTATTACAAAGATAAACATCTATTATTATAAAGTTATTCTTCCAAAGAGAAAATTGATGCGTGCAACTATAACACTAATCTAAAGCCAAGTGCACCCGCCAACCAAGTAATAAGATGAGTAAATTACCTTCCAATGAATATTAAGTTAATTAAGTAATGAAATGTATATCAATTCTAATTTTATTTGGAAGATCGATTTTTGAGTTGTTTCGAATGTACAACCCCGATGTTCGCCAGGAATGGTCTCTGGTTCGCACGCCCAAGGGAGCGAACCAGGATGGGCGAGCCCAGGAAGAGCGGGGGGCCATAGAGACAGGCGAGCCAGCCGATCGAAGGAGTTAGCTAGGCCGGCCCGGGACCTTGGGGTACAAATAGCCATTTCTGGGGTACAGTTAGCCATTTTGGCGAGCCCGACCCGCTAAGGAGCGGTTCGGCAGGCGAGCCATAGAGACAGGCGAGCCAGCCGATCGAAGGAGTTCGCTAGGCCGGCCCGGGACCTTGGGGTACAAATAGCAATTTCTGGGGTACAGTTAGCCATTTTGGCGAGCCCGACCCACTAAGGAGCGGTTCGGCAGGCGAGCCATAGAGGCAGGCGAGCCAGCCAGTCGAAGGAGTTCGTTAGGCAGGCGAGCCAGCCAGTCATTTTGGCGAGACCCGTGTTCGCTGAACAGGTCAAGGGTCTCTGGTTCGCCGGTGCCTGGGGTGGTCTTTTACCAGAAGACCCCTGGTGGTCTGCGGTTAGCCCCTCCGAACAGCGGAGTCTGGCTGTTAGCAGACCAATTTGGGGTGCGGATAACAAGAATGGACAGCGGGAGTTGGCTATTGACAGACCACAAAATCAAAATCTATAAATAGACCTTAAAGGGCACCTTGGAAGGGATCGGTTCGGAATCTTTGAGCCTTCTTCTCTCCCTAGGTCGCTTTGCTTTGAGCTCTCTATCTCTCCAAGGTGCCCGAGTCTTAGCTTTGGCTTGGGAGGGGAAGCGCTCAACGATCTTCCGGGTTAGTGGAGGGACCTCCTTGCTGAGACCAGGGTCTTTGTTCCTTGTCCGAATTACCTACCTACCTCTTCCGAGGGACCAGTAAGGGCTAGCTGCCCCTCAATTCGTTAAGGGCCCCGAGCTCCACAAGGGACCGAGAAATCGGTTTCAACATTTTTGGTGCGGTGAGCGTGGAGTGTGGCTGGTTCAAGAAAGTTCCAGAGAAGGGTTATGGCGGGAGATGAGGAGCAAGGCGAGGAGTTCGGCGAGACACCTCAGGAGGCGATGGCCAGGATGCTCGCAGATTTCAGAAAGGAAGTGCTCGATACCTTGGGGTTTATGGTCACAGCTCTGCGAAACGAGTTTGCGACCCCAACACCTCAGGCGACCCCTCCCCCAACGACGGTGGGCGAGAATGCTCCGGGGGGAAGGGATGGAAAGGAAGTTGCCGTTGGATCAAGACAGGACAGGGAAGGGCGAGTGTTGTTCGCCAGTCCGGCGAGCTCCTTGCCGGCGAGCTCCGTGTCGGCGAGCTCAGTGCTAACGAACTCCATCCCAGCGAGCGCGGCGCAGGCAAGTCCGCGCCAAGAGGATGCAACGACGGTCGGGTGGTTCAGGCGAGCACCGCCCTCGCGAGTGCGGTCCCGGCGAGCTCAAGTTTGGCGAGAGAGCTTGGGGGGCGAGTGGAGCCAGAAAAAGTGACAGGAGGGGGAAGCCCCTTTTGCGAGCTGGTGCTTTCCGCACCCGTCCCCGGGGGGTTCGGAGAGTGGGACCGGGTGTACTACAACGGTAGGGATGACCCCATCCAGCACCTGCAGAGCTTCGAAGTCTCCATCAGGCCGATGTCAGATGCCTTTAAGTGTCGGCTCTTTGTCGTCACCCTCAAGGAGAAGGCCAGGGACTGGTTCCATCAACTCCCTGCAGGATCAATCTACGCGTTCGAGGACTTGCGCCGAAGTTTTTTGCTGAGGTTCTCGACCTCAAAAAAGAGGAAGAAGGACGATGATTCCCTCTTCGCAGTGAAGCAGGAGCCCAGGGAGTCGCTGGCTCAATATGCCGATAGGTTCCAAGAGGAAGTACAGCTCACTCAGGAGATGCCTGGGTTTGCACTCCAACTCGCCTTTACGGTCGGGTTGAAAGAGAGTTTCTTCAAGATGGCGTTGAAGAGAAAAGCCCCCATCTCCTACGAAGAGCTGATGGAGAGGGTGTCGGAGGAAGTCGCAAGTGAAGAAGCCAACCCGGAGCTCACCAAGAGGCTAGCAAAGCTCAGTGAGCCGGAGGTGAGACAGCATGAGGTCAGGAGAAGGGAAGAGCCCCGGGCCCCGGAGGGGGGATGGAGGCCGCAGGGTGGAGGAATGCAAGGGCAGGGAAGGGGTTACGGCCCAGGAAGGGGTAACCATTTCGGAGGTCAATGGAGACCCCCCCAGTTGGGGTGGAGGCAGAGTCCGATGCAGATGCCTCCCCCACCTCAACAGGCCATGACAATTGGCCGGGGAAGAGGAAGAGGAAGGAGAGGCGAGGTGGAAGCGGCAGCCGCTAGGAGGAGAAGGAATAGGGTGGCGGAAGCCGATGCAGGGGAGGTGACGTTGCCGTATTGTATCTTCCATGATGAGGAAGGTCACGCAACGGACACCTGCCCGGAGTTCCTGGAAGTGAAGAGGGGCAGAGCGCCCGCGCCACAGCAACTGCAGTCGGTGAGGATTGTGGAGGTCGAACCTCGAGAGGAGGATGAGGAAAGGTGTGAGGATAGAAACGATGTGGGGAATAGGGGAGGAATTGGGGTGATCCATGGGGGGTAGGGGTGGAGGCGACCCGCAAGGCTAGCCTCCATACCATCTACCGCCGGAGCGTAGCTTCAACATCCACCGCTCCACCCCCGGCCAAAAAAATTATTTTCACCCAGAAGGACATGTCGGGCTATGAGGACCCGTTCTGCGACGCGCTGGTCATTCAGACAGCGATCGAGAACTTCACCGTCTCCCGAATCCTAGTGGACAACGGGAGTTCGGTCAACGTCATCTTCAAGAAGGCGTTTGACATGATGGAGGTGGAGCCCAGAAGGGTGTTGGCCTCGGATGCCCCTCTGTTTGGATTCTCGGGGGAGAGGAAAGAAGTAGAAGGAGGAGTAGGACTTCATGTGACCCTGGGTGGGCAGTCCAGAAACTGCCGTTTTGTCATAGTGGACGCTCCAAGCATCTATAGCGCCATCTTCGGACGGCCACTCATCAGCGCGTTCAGCTGTGTCCCCTCCACCTTTCATCAATGCCTTAAGTTCAACGACGGAGGGGTTCAGGTGCGGATCAGGGGAGATCCCAAGGTGGCAAGGCAGTGCTACGTGACGGCTGTCAACACCATCTCCTGGATGAGAGAAGCTGAGGAGTGGGATAAGATGATGGAGGAGACGGCCGAAGCCGGAGGTAAGGAGGTAGCCGAGGAGAAGATGGAGGGAGATGAAGTTCATGCCCAGGAAGGGGTAGCTGAGGGACCCCGGGCGGAAGGAGAAGAAGAAGAAGAGAAGGCCCAGGAGGGAGGGGCGGAGAAGCTGATGGTGATAGAGAAGGAAGTCGAGGAAGGAACCCAGGCTCTCACTTGTGCCGAAGAGGAGAGGGCTTGGGGAGAGCAGTCCCGGCTGGAGGCTATGGACGAGGTCGTGGAGCTCGAGGTCACCACCCGGCTAGGGGTGGTAGAGAAGGTCCGGGTCAGCGGAGGACTCAACCCGGAAGATCAAGCGGAGATCCTGGCGTGCGTGCAGAAGAACATAGACGTCTTCGCTTGGAGTGCCGCGGAAATGCCCGGGATCGACGCGAGCGTGGCTTGCCATCGCCTCAACCTCGACCCCGGCACTCGCCCCATCCGCCAGAAGAAAAGGGCCACCGCCGACAAGCTGGAAGGACCCATCCGCGAGGAGGTGAGCAAGCTCCTACAGGCAGGCTTTATAACGGAGATCCAGTATCCAGGCTGGGTCTCCAACGTCGTTATGGTAAAGAAGGGAGGAGGTAAATAGAGGATGTGTATCGACTTTTCTTTACTTAATAAATCATGCCCTAAGGATTGTTACCCCCTGCCTAGGATCGACGCGCTGGTTGACTCAGCCGTCGGTTTTCCTGTGATGTCTTTCTTAGATGCTTTTTCAGGTTACCATCAAATCCGCATGCACCCCCCGGACAACAAGGATGTCTCCTTCATCACTGGAGATGGATGCTACTGTTATAAGATAATGCCGTTCGGGCTCAAGAATGCAGGTGCCACATACCAAAGGATGATGGACAGGGTCTTCCACGAGCAGAAGGGAAGAAACTTGGAGGTTTATGTTGACGACCTCATGGTAAAGAGCCGAGACCTTGGGTCTCACCTCCGAGACCTTGAGGAGACATTCGGGACCCTGCGGCGCTACAAAATGAAGCTCAATCCCTTGAAATGTGTCTTCGGGGCAAGCCGAGGAAAGTTCCTAGGCCACTTACTCACCCCCGCAGGAGTGGAGCCTAACCCGGACAAGGTTAAGGCGGTAATGGAGTTGGGGTCGCCGAAGAATCCAAAGGAGGTTCAGAGCCTTACAGGGAAGTTGGCCGGGCTCAGCAGGTTCCTCTCCAAGGCAGGGGAAAAGTGTGCACCTTTTTTCAAGGTGCTGCGGGGCAACAAGAAGTTTGAGTGGACCCGGGAGTGCGAGGAAGCCTTCCAGGCTCTGAAAGAATAGCTCACCCAAACCCCTCTGCTCCAGGGACCAAGGCCAGGAGAAGACTTATCCCTGTACCTGGGGGTAGGGTCCGAAGCAGTAAGTTCCGTGTTGATCCGGGAGGAGGGGAAGAAACAGTTCCCTATCTACTACGTCAGCCGAGTGCTGAAGAAGGCAGAGCTCCGGTACCCGATCTTGGAAAAGTTGGCCTTCGCATTGGTGGTGTCAGCCCGGAGGCTCCGACCTTACTTTCAAGCCCATTCAATCAAGGTAGTGACGGACCACCCGCTCCGTAAAATCATGGAAGGGGTGGAGCACTCAGGAAGGTTGGCAAAGTGGTCCGTGGAGTTAAGTGAATTCAATATCACGTTCGTGCCCAGGACGTCCATCAGGGCTCAGGCGGTGGCAGACTTCATGGCTGACTATGCGGCCGAAGTGGGGGAGCACGAGCCACCTCCCCCAGAGGCATGGAAGATGGTGGTGCACGGAGCATCGGGAAAATACTCCTATGGAGGGGGAATGGTCCTGGTAAGTGCTCAGGGGACTCGGATTGAGCAAGCCTTAAACATCCATTTCCCAATTACCAACAACCAGGCTGAGTACGAGGCAGTGATAGCAGGCCTTCGGCTGGCCCGGGAGCTGGGAGTGCAGGACGTGGAGGTCTCCACGGACTCCATGGTGGTAGCAAGCCAGATCAAGGGAGAGTTTGAAGCAAAGGACCCGACCCTCCTGCTATACCTGGAGAAGGTTAAGGGGGTCATCGGGCAGTTCCGCACCTTCTCCATCAAGCACGTGCCGAGGGAGGAGAGCACCCAGGAGGACCTCTTAGCCAAGTTCGGTACCCGAGCGGGAGGGACGACTTCGGAACTCTTCCGGCCCTCCATCGAGGAAGGAGAATTGATGGAGGTGGATCAACAAGCCTCGTGGATGGACCCATTCATCACCTTCCTCTCCTCCGGGCAGTTCCCTGGAGAGGATATGGACAAGAGACGCTTCAGGTATAAGTCCGCTTATTACTCCTTGTATGCAGAGGGCTATATAGGAAAACTCTCTCGGGACTCCTGGCTCGTTGTGTCTCCGAGGAGGAGGTTCCGAGAGTCTTGGAAGAAATCCACTCTGGGGAGTGCGACAGTCACTCCGGGAGTCGGACCCTGGAAGGAAGGGTGTTGAGGCAACGCTACTTCTGGCCCACTCTCAGCAAGGACGCGTCGGAGTTCGCAAGGAAGTGTCCAAAGTGCCAGCTCTATGCCCCGCTCCAGTTCCTCCCAGCTCAAAGACTCCGGACCATCACGGCTCCCTGGCCCTTCGCCATATGGGGGTTGGGTCTGGTCGGTCCCTTTCCCCAAGCCAGCAGCCAGAGGAAGTTCCTGCTGGTCATGATCGACTACTTCTCCAAGTGGGTAGAAGTGAAAGCACTCGCTAAGGTAACCTCTCTAGTGGTAAGGAATTTTGTGTGGGGAGAGATAATTTGCAGGCACGGGCTACCTCTAGCCATAGTGACGGACAATGGGCCGCAGTTTGCTAGTGAAGAGTTTGTTGGCTTCTGCACTCAGCTCGGCATTGACCTCAGGTTCGCGTCGGTCCACCACCCGAGGAGCAATGGGCAGGTGGAGGCAGCAAACAAAATAATCGTTAACCTATTAAAAAAGAAAGTGGAGAACCTTCGGGAGAACTGGGTGGAACAGCTACCCTCCGTCCTCTGGGCCATGAGGACTACTCCGAATACCGCCACCGGGGAGACTCCGTTCAAGCTCTCCCACGGGTCCGAGGCCGTTCTCCCCATAGAGTTTGAGGTAAAGACCCCACGGGTGATCGCTGCGAGCGAGGGGGTGAGGAGTGGCTAGAAGATAACAATGCAGAGCAGAGGCTGTCTTTGGACCTGGTGGAAGAACTCCGGGACTTGGCCACCATCAGGTAGGAAGAGGTCAAGCGGCGGATGGCTCGATATTTTGACAAACATATCCGGATAAAGCACTTTCAGAAAGGGGACCTGGTCCTGAAGAAGGTCGATGTGGCCGGCAGAGGGGCCGCGGTGGGTAAGCTTAACCCCAACTGGGAGGGTCCATATATTGTAAGCGAGGTGCTCAAGTCGGGGGGGGGGTATCACCTCCAGGATGTGGAGGGGGTGCACCTCGACCGAGCCAGGAGTGGGGATGATTTAAAACGATTTTATCCTTAAAAGCTTTATTATATTGTTTACTGAATGTCTTACTCCTTTTTTATAATGCTTATAACTACTGCCGTGCCGACGTGACAAAGGTTGAATATGTTGATGCTGGAATGCCCCAGATCGATTCCGCTCCCGGGCTCTCACCTAGACGGGGGGTTCAGGTAAATCTCTGGAGAGGCTGGCAAGGTTGGATATGTTGATGTTGGAATGCCCCAGATCGATTCTGCTCCCAGGCTCTCACCTAGACGGGGGGTTCAGGTAGATCTCTGGAGAGGCTGGCAAGGTTGGATATGTTGATGTTGGAATGCCACAGATCGATTCCGCTCCCGGGCTCTCACCTAGACGGGGGGTTCAGGTTGATCTCTGGAGAGGCTGGCAAGGTTGGATATGTTGATGCTGGAATGCCCCAGATCGATTCCGCTCCCGGGCTCTCACCTAGACGGGGGGTTCAGGTTGATCTCTGGAGAGGCTGGCAAGGTTGGATATGTTGATGCTGGAATGCCCCAGATCGATTCCGCTCCCGGGCTCTCACCTAGACGGGGGGTTCAGGTAGATCTCTGGAGAGGCTGGCAAGGTTGGATATGTTGATGCTGGAATGCCCCAGATCGATTCCGCTCCTGGGCTCTCACCTAGACGGGGGGTTCAGGTAGATCTCTGGAGAGGCTGGCGAGGTTGGATATGTTGATGCTGGAATGCCCCAGATCGATTCCGCTCCCGGGCTCTCACCTAGACGGGGGGTTCAGGTTGATCTTTGGAGAGGCTGGCAAGGTTGGACATGTTGGTGCTGGAATGCCCCAGATCGATTCCGCTCCCGGGCTCTCACCTAGACGGGGGGTTCAGGTTGATCTCTGGAGAGGCTGGCAAGGTTGGGAAGTTAGAGCCAAAAGGGCTTGGTTCGCAAAATTGAAAGGGTTGAGGCAGGTGATGCCTAAGGTAGCGGGTTGAGATGCTAAAGTCAGGAAGTTTTAGTTCGCAGGATACCTATGTCCAGGCTCGCCAAGGCCGGGTTCGCCGGGCAGTATCCGCTGGCGGTGACAACCCGGGTTCGCGAGATCCATAAGAGGAGAATCTTGGCGAGGCGAGCCCAGACACACGCATTCGCGAGCCCCCCGGAAGCACGACCACATAACAACCAGTCATGAGAGTTCAAAAGAAAGAGACCAAGTGCGAAAGAAACAATAAACGCGAACAGGCGCATAAATGCTAACGAAAAAATCATAACTGTCATTCCCCAGGATTTCTCTAAGTTCGGCGGCGATCTCGCCAGCCCAAAAAGAATAATATACATTCATTCGAAAGAGAGGGAGAAGGAAAGCTAAGGGGGTTCATTCGGGAGGACCCTCGCCATTCTTGCGAGTCCCCAACCATGGCGCCAAGTCGAAGAGGTCTGGGCATACGTCTTCGGCTGTAAACTCCATCGCGTCTTCAGCTAGTAGACTCGCGTTCTTAAGGGTCGTGAAGACGAGGTTAGCGACCTCCTGTGCATCTTGCCGCCTCCGTTCCTCGCTTTCGGCAACCCTCTGTTGGGACCCGGCTCGCCCAGGAGAAGGAGGTAGCACGCTGCGAACCAGCTCGTCCACCCGAGCCTTCAGCATGGTATTCTCCAACTCCAGCTCGTCGTTGCGAGCGAGAAGCTTGGTTGCTACGTCGGCATCCTGAGTTACCATTAAAATGAGTTAGATAAAAGTCGGAGGTCGCGAACAGCAAAGAAAAGAGGCCCAAGGGCCGCTTACCATCTTGCCCTGCATCCCGGCGAGAAGGCTTTCCGACGCCTCCTCTCTCTCCTTAAGGCCTTTGATCTCCTCGCGGGCTCTCTTAAGTTCCTTCCTGTACGCGCGGATATCCCTATCCGCCTGCAGATAACGGCGCCCCGCCATATGTGCGAGCTCCGTCGAGCGGAACTGGGCTCGCATTTCTTCATAGACCAGTTGCCTTGGCCCCATCTCTTTATAGGCGGCGGCGTCCTCGCGGCCGTATAAGCCGAAGGAGATAGAGAACGCCTCCTCCCCGGCCTTACCGAGCTCCACCCAGGAGGGGTGAAGGGTTGAGCAAGAAATCCGGTTGGCGTCGGGATCCCAAGCGAGCAAGGGCTCGCCGAGGATATCAGAAACCTTCTCACCCAGACCGAAGTTCTTGTGGCCCTTGGGTTGGGGGGTTGCGGAAGAGCTCCCAACGCCCTGGCTCGCCGAGAGGTCCGGCTGTTTTGCAGGAGAAGGGGGCGAGACGTCGGTCTCGCTCAGATCAACGACCGCGCTCTTGTCTTTGACAGCGCAGGTTTTCCCCTTCGACTTCTTGTAGGAGGGTTGCGAACCGGGCTGATTCGCAGACGGAGGTCGCTTCTTGCCGGACCCGGTGGTAGGAAGATCGCGGCAAGCCTCTGCCGCCGCAGTCGCGAGAGTGTCCGCCGTAAGAGTGGTGCCTTGCGCGTGCGGAGGATTAACGGGGATCTCGCGCTCGCCTGTAGAGTAAGAGCATCACACAGCGAAGAAAAGGAAAGGAATGTAGAGCGAGAGCGAGCCGTACCTTCCCCTTGAGGAACCACGAGTAGCGAATCGACGTTGCGCCGCAGATAGGCGACCTCGAAGTTTTTTCCGGAGAGATATTGGAGGAGTTTGGCGTCGGCGCCGCCCAGCGAGCTCGGAGGGCGGTAGGTGGCATCATCCCGTTGAAGAGGGGTGAAGTGGAGGTTACCGAAGGGTCCCTTCACCAGGATGAACTTCTGAGTCCAGTAGTGACTCTTGTTCACCGTCTCGCAGACGGTGACGTGCTGACTCGCGAAGTAGGTGGTCCCATCCCGGAAGGCGCGAAAGGAAAACACTTTGCGGAAGACGAGGAGGCTGAACTCGATCCTCTCCTCCCGCATGTAACTGGCGAACGCGACAATGTCCGCGATCGCATTCGGGGTCAGCTGGCTCGGCAACACCCCATAATACCGCAGCACCTGCAAAGAACGGTGAAAAAGTCGCGATGGCGAACAGGGAACGGCGAGAAGGCTAAGCGAAGTACCTGACGAATTTTAGGCCATACGGGGAGTCGCAACCCATTCTCGAAGTGAGCAATAGGGATCGCGAGCTCGACAGCCTCGGTCTCGTTCAGTGTAGCCCTCTCGCTTGGACAGCGAGCTGAATAGCCCTCCGGAAGATAACGATCCACGGCATATTTGTATTCCTCGACCGTGAGGTTCGCACAGTAGAATTCGTGAGCTTGAAACGCCGAGGCGCATCTTGACCGCCCCTCGCTCTCGCCATCCGTTCCCGTTGACTGATTTGTTCGCATCGAGTCAGGAAGAGGCAACCGGCAAGCAGCGAACGCGAGCACGAGCTTGCGAGAACAGAAATGAGCGTAGAAGCGAGAGGATTTGAGAAATAAATGCGACGGATGGAAAAGTGAATCCGAACTATTTATAGGAAACTAGGATGGGCACGAGAATCGAAGCGTCGGGAGTGCGGATAGCGAAAATAAAGCATATTTCTACTCGATAAGGCTACAGTCTTGCGAGCCCGGGCTCGCCACTGCGCGGTAATTAAGCCCCGCCTGAGGCCAGCTCGTGAGGGAAGGGGGTTTGGGCACAACGTCGCCCAGAAGTTCGCGAGCGCTCCACGAGGGCAATCGTATCAAACACGGCGAGCGAACGGAATAAGCCACAGGCGCACCACAAAAATAAAAGGCAAAACAAAAAATGATAAAAGGCGAGTCACGATGGACTTGCAAGTATTACCACACCACAGATCTCGTTCGACAGAAGCGTCATGAAAGAAATAAAAGCAAGGGGACAATAAAAATAAACCCACGGCAGGCTCAGGAATAAGGAAGCCATTTCCAGCGACCCCGACCTCGCTTCCCCGCTCACGGCGGCATTCTCGGATGGTGGTATTCGCGGAGTACTTTGAGCTCGCGCAGGATTAGGTGTGCTTGGTCCTCGCCCCGCGAGATGTGCACGCTGGGCGAGGTAGCGTCTGCGTGAGTCACCGGCCCCGCCTCGGCGAGCAAGCGCGCATTCACGTCCTCCATCGCGGCGAATCTCTCGTTGAAGAAAGCTCGGTCCGCATCATACCGCTCCTCCAGCTCGCGCAGCATCATACCATGCTTCTGAAGCACCTCTGACACCCGACTCTTCATCTGCACGGGGTCGCCCGGGTCGCCCAAGAAGTCTTCGATCTGGCTCGGCGAGGGCGGTGGTGACATCTCCACCCTCCCGTGCTCTGACTCAGGCGTGGCTCCTGAAATTTCTGTGAAGGAAGAGTTAGTAGGATAAGGAGACGAGCAAGAGAAGGAGCCCGCGAAAATGTGCTAACCTTGGGAGAAGGGGGGCTCGCGACGTTGCTTGCGAGAGGACTCTGGTCGACCCTGGAAGTTTTCGCGGAACCCTGGGACGTGGGGTTTCCCCAGACCAGGGGGATACACCACCCTCTCCGCGACCTGGGCGCCGTCGAGAAGCGAGCCGCCTGGACTTCGCCTGCCCACCATACCGAAGCCCGGGGTCTCCACGTTAACCTTAGGTGGAATCGGCGAGTGCGCCGGTGTGGGGCCTTTCTTCGTGGGCCTCGGCGGTGGGGTATCTGCATAGGCCACAAACGCATGGATATCACACAGACTTAAGCGGAGATAAAGGAGGGTACTTATGACTTACGGGGTTGCGAGAGAGGCGCCTGTTGGGTCGTGGTCCCGGTCCCAGCATCTATCGATCCCAGCTTCGCTGGGGACGGAGCGTGAGAAGAGGTCAGCGTGAGGCCCGCCATGCGTTCCTCAGGTGGAGGATTCTGCGAGAGGGGAAGGAGTGAATAGGGAGTCGGTAAAAAAAGTCTAGACGAAGAATACCTGTTGCGCGAGCCCGGTATTCAGCGGCGGGGGCGAGGCAGGAGGTGACGACACGTCCTCCCCCTGCGACCTCCAAACCGTCTTGGCCTTCTTAGACTGGGGGGAAGGGGATGTGGCGGGGTGGAACATCCAGGCATTGCGCTCGGCGGCCTGGGCCTTCGCCATCTCTCTGGAAGCCTTCAGTCGATCCCGCACGCTCGGCTTGGAAGACATTCTGGAGAGGTTGTTTTCTGCGAGGAAGAAGGGGAAGGAAAAGCTTGATCACTAGCCGCGGCGGACGGTATTTATAGTTTTGGGTGTGGGACCCACAAAAAGATTCCCGCCACGTCAGCCGAATCGGCGAACACCAGGGGTTGGATGTTTCTTCGCGAGCTCAAGACAACCTCGCGAAGAGCGGGGATTGTGTACAACCCCGATGTTCGCCAGGAAGGGTCTCTGGTTCGCACGCCCAAGGGAGCGAACCAGGATGGGCGAGCCCAGACGGGGCGAGCCTAGGAAGAGCGGGGGGCCATAGAGACAGGCGAGCCAGCCGATCGAAGGAGTTCACTAGGCCGGCCCGGGACCTTGAGGTACAAATAGCCATTTCTGGGGTACAGTTAGCCATTTTGGCGAGCCCGACCCGCTAAGGAGCGGTTCGGCAGGCGAGCCATAGAGACAGGCGAGCCAGCCGATCGAAGGAGTTCGCTAGGCCGGCCCGGGACCTTGGGGTACAAATAGCCATTTCTGGGGTACAGTTAGCCATTTTGGCGAGCCCGACCCGCTAAGGAGCGGTTCGGCAGGCGAGCCATAGAGGCAGGCGAGCCAGCCAGTCGAAGGAGTTTGTTAGGCAGGCGAGCCAGCCAGTCATTTTGGCGAGACCCGTGTTCGCTGAACAGGTCAAGGGTCTCTGGTTCGCCGGTGCCTGGGGTGGTCTTTTACCAGAAGACCCCTGGTGGTCTGCGGTTAGCCCCTCCGAACAGCGGAGTTTGGCTGTTAGCAGACCAATTTGGGGTGCGGATAGCAAGAATGGACAGCGGGAGTTGGCTATTGACAGACCACAAAACCAAAATCTATAAATAGACCTTAAAAGGCACCTTGGAAGGGATCGGTTCGGAATCTTTGAGCCTTCTTCTCTCCCTAGGTCGCTTTGGTTTGGGCTCTCTAGCTCTCCAAGGTGCCCGAGTCTTAGCTTTGGCTTGGGAGGGGAAGCGCTCAACGATCTTCCGGGTTAGTGGATGGACCTCCTTGCTGATACCAGGGTCTTTGTTCCTTGTCCGAATTACCTACCTACCTCTTCCGAGGGACCAGTAAGGGCTAGCTGCCCCTCAATTCGTTGAGGACCCCGAGCTCCACAAGGGACCGAGAAATCGGTTTCAACATCGAAAGTTGTCATAAATTAAACTAATTAATGTAGCGAAAAATGATTAATAATAATAATAATAATCAAAAGCACAAGCACAATAAAATTGAGGAGAGGGAGTCACTAGGCATTTGGTTTCCCCAATTGTTTTTTATAGAGAAAATAAGTTGAAATTATTATAAGTAAATTTCTAATTCAAGTGAAGGAGAAGTTTCAAAAGAGCACTCAAACATTAATGAATTTTGATCCAATTTCATTAAATTCATCGAATAATTTGCTTAAGAAATTCATGTTTCGGTCTTCTAAGTGTAAGATATCTTCTGAGAAGTTAGTCAAATTTTCGCAAGCATTAAGCACAACAAATTATACTCACTTGAAATATAAGTTATTTAAAGTATTAAAAAAAATCGGCTACACCATAACCAAGTGAAATAATATTTAGCTCATCATAAACATGACATGAGTTGAAAATGAAATATGTTTAATCGTAATTTGAGGGTTTAGAGGACATGATATCTCTCCATGTATCACGTTAAAGTGCGTGTTCTGCTTTACGATGGAGGCATCTTAACTTCTCTGCTTGGAATTACTCGCCCTCTGTGCGCCTACTTTAGAGGGTCGAGCGACTCTTAGGTCGAAGACTCCAGCATTGAGAAAGGGAAGGGGTCTCCAATGGCGTGTGACCTCTCTCCCTCACGATGCTCTCTAGTTTGATCTTCTCACAAGCTCTTGATGATCCCGCCTCTTCTTCTCCTCCGGTATTTATAGAGTTTGGGCCCTCTATCTATCTCTCAATCAAACAGGTCACATGTGTATCTACTCTTCTATCTGATTATCTTTTTTCAAAGGTCGTGTCTTTTCTTAACTTTTTGAACCGAAGGCCCATATTACATGCTTTGGTCGACTGGAATAAGTATCGAGCTCCTCATTGATGTCAAAAATTGTGGATATTTGTATGTTGGTCGTGATATGTGTTTGTCCCTATTTTTCCACAGTCATGATATGCGACATTAATCTTTTTCAAATCTGCGGCTACTTTATCTTCCTTGGTCTCTTTGAAACATATGAAAAACTGATTTCTAAAATTTCATTCGAGCTTGGTCATGGGCTTAGTTAAGCTAGATTTGTGTGTAGGAACTGCCGAGCTGGAATGCTTGATTTCTAGTTATTACCTTTGTAACATCCCCCAGACAGCTAGACCCCCCAGGTGAATCTGTCTTGACAAGGTCATGACAAGGCCTTGGTAGTGTAGAAATCCCTTTAACTTAGGCAAGATTGGGGTTGAAAGTGTCTTGGACTGCAAATAGCAATTTCCAGTGACCAAGCTTAGAGTTGGACTTTAGGGCTTCAACTTGACCATTTGACCCCACCATAGTATCCCTAACCCTTTAAGGGTCCCCTTAGGGCACCAAGGGCCCATTGGGGTCAACCTAAGAGGCCAAATTGACCAAAGTCAACCTAAAACCCCTAATTGGTCAAAGTAGCCTATTTAGAGCAAATCAACCTTCACTTTGTCAAATTGATCACACATCTAGGTCTAGATTATCATAAGAGACCTATTAGACCTAAAAGCCCCATCATGGGACCCCCAGGGGTGCAAATTGACCAAAATGCCCTTTTTAGGTCAAAATGGCAATTCTTCACAAAGTGCCCTAATTGACCATCACCATATTAAATTGATCTTGCCCATAGTGTTATCATGTCATAGGGGACCCAGTGGACCAAAAAGCCCCATGACTGGGTCAACCCTAGGGCTCAATTTGACCAAAGTCAATTTAGCCTATTTTGGTCAAATCAGCTTAGATTGGGTCAACTAAGACTCATATGACCAAATTGACACCCCACCAATAGTTTCTAAACTTAATTTGGAACCCAATGGACCCAAAAGCCCCATCCTAGGGTCCCCCAATTGGCCAATTTGACCAAAAGTCAAAATTGCCCAATTTAGGTCAAATCTCTCAAACCTAACCCAATCCCTTTGGGCTAACTCATTTGATTGGTCAACCAGCCCGTAGACTAGCATTAAACTCAGGAGAGAGTAGAGAAACCGGCCATAGTGATTAGGAGAGAGAAAATGAAGGTTTCCCCATTTTTGAGGTGAGAGAAAGAGGTCATTCATGGCCATTAAGAAGATTCACCCCTTGGCCTCCCCCATTAACACTCCCTTTCATCTCCTCTGTCGATTGCAAGGAGTTTCCAGTAGTTTCCAAGGGTGATTAAGGCAGGGGGAATGCATGGGGGCCGGCCTTGGGAGGAATTCGAAGAGGCCATTAATGGCATTGGTGGTTAAAGCCACCATCACCTTCATTCAACCCCCCCATCACCTTCAGAGGCCGGAGAGGAGAGAAACCCCCAAGTTTTCAGAAGGAATCGTGTTCAGGAGGCTTGAATCGGCATGGCACCACAACCACCCCGAGCTCCCATGGTGTACACCACGACAACACGACGGCAAGCCCATCAACAGGTCCGATTCCCTTCCCTGACTCCTGAGGATTAGATCCCAATCGCCGGCGGCTCGTTTCGTGGCCAATTGGCCGGGAATCAAGCCAGCCAAGCCACCCGTCGATCGGGTTGGGCTTCCTCTTCCAAATCGTGATTCCGGCCACCTCCGGCCGAGCAAACACCGCTCATCGCCGACCACCACCTCAACGAAGGTGGTGGTGGCGTTGGTCGGCCGGGGCGGCGCTCAGGTGGTCGGGAAATCGTCAATTAAGGCGGCCCAGGCACGGCAGATCCTAGCCGTTGACTATCGGGGACGATGAACAGGCGCTGTTAGATCTGCGTCAAGATTCGTGCGCCCTAGCTTTATATTTTATTTTCTGTGATTAAACTGCAGCACCTAATTAATTCTGCTAAAAATACTTAGAGACCTCTAGGGAAAATTTGTCCAACATCAAAGTTGGAGCCCCTGATGTCTAGTTTAATCCAAAATTAAGATCACTTGATTTGGAGCCCTGATTAGGGCACATCACTCATTTTGGTGAGGTCTGTCTATAGGTATAACCGGAACTTGTTTTGGATGCCCACACCAATCTAGAACTCCAAATGACTTGAAATTTGGAGGGTAGACTACTCTTATATATATATGGCACATGTCCAAAAATCAGATTGATTGGAGAACTTTTCCCCATAGTTTTTGGAAAAGTTCAATAATCCTTGTGGGACCTAATTAGATGCCCTAAACACCTCAAAACCCTTCCAAACTTGGATGGATGGCCCTAGAGAGTAAGTAGGGTCCCTGGTTAAAATTTCATAATTTATGGAGTTGTTTTGGTGGGGTAATTCACCAATACAACCTTAGGCCCCCTAGGTTTAGGCAAAACTTTGGGTGAGTTCCCCCACTCTTCCACAAAGCCAATTGGCTTCATATTTGGGGTGCACATCACCCTCCCCCATGCCAACCTTTGGTCCATATTTGGTGGCCATTGGAGGAGGTATGCCCTAGTAAATCAAAAAGGGGCTAAATGCTATTTGCACCCCAATTAAGTACCCAATAGAACCCCACTCCTCACCAAGTGTTGGTAGGATCTTGGGTGGTCATTCACTGACCCCTGGCCAGTATAGTGAGTAGTTTGGACTTGGGAAAAGTAGGGAGTTTCCCTTGGACCTTTGTTTGCTTAAGGGTTATATTAGGGCAAAAGTGAAATTAAGCAAATTTTGGAGTGTGGAGGGGCTCCCTACCACTGATTGAAAGGGGTGACCTTGGTCACTGACTTGGGATGTATGGGACACCCCAAGGAGCAATTTTTGGAGGATTTAGGGCTTAGTGTGCCCTTGAACCCTAATGGTTAGCCTTAGGGTGCTCTTTAGGACTTGTGAAGGACTTGGGAGTGTTTGTCCTTGGAGAGGTGTGTAATGGACTCCTCTGAGCTCTATGAGTCTTATAATACCATCACGAGAAGTTTGGGTGGATTTGGAGAAGTTTTGACCCCAACCCTAGGTTAAACCCTAAAGGGGTGCAATTAGAGGCCAATGAAGGAAGATGGGTCAAACTTTAATGGTTTGACTTGAAATTTTGGGAAGATGATCTTGGTGACCAGAGGGTCCTATTTTGAGAAATTGGTGGGGTTTGGAGTTGCCAAACCTAGGTAATAAATCTTTGGGTAGATTTGTAAATATTTAGGATTTTGGGATTTAGGAAGAAATAATACTTAATGATTAACCATCTTCTGTCACCAACTTAGTTTTAATGTTATTAACCTCTGGAGATTCTATTAGAGCCATTAGAAAACTTTTGGAGGTCCAAATTGTAATTATTCATATTGTTGGCAATTTTTGGGATGGTTAATTTTAGGGTGATGACTTTCTGTAATTGCATGAAACCTTGCTGGATGACATTTCATACCATTGAGAACCCACAGTATTTTTCTAATAATTTATGAATTAATATTTTTGGTACCTCTAGTTCAATTTGGAAATAATTGCAAATATATCCTTTGCAGAAATTACAAATTTAACCCTTATGGAATATAGTCAAATTTTGTAAGGATAAATATTTTAGCATAACTCAACTCTCTATAAATTTTCATAATGTTTGGAGTTCATGTCAGGGTACCTCCTTTGGAACTTATTGGAAATAAATGGGTTTTGGAATTTTTAAATATAGTAATTCTTGCTGGATTATCCTAAAATTTTATGTCTACTGTTTTCTAGGTACCCTTGATTTATGTAAAAATTGTGGCAGGCATTGGAAGTCAGAAAAGTATACTTGTAGTTCAAATCTTAGGAAGTGGTATTTTGGGAAAAATGATTTAAATATTAATATTATTGGGAAAATTATGAAACTCTGGATTTGGTCTTAAATATGTAGTATGGACCTCCAATAAAATTGTTGAGTCATAGGATTGTGTATTTAGTGTACTTCCCTTCATGAGCACCGAAACGTTAAGGGTGGTCTGCGTTTAGTAGTTTAGCAACTTTGGGGTTAAGAGTCAAATTAGTGGGCACTGAATTGGAGATGTGAGGGTTAATTGGTAGTCATGTAATTATGTGAAGATCCCTGGTGAAATTAGGGTTTGGTGAGTCATAGGATGGTGGGGAGCCACCCTTGCGGAAGGTCGTCCTGGATTGACGAAAGATCGTCTTTTCCCGTTAGCGTCATAGAGCACCTAGGTTTAATTTGGGTAAGGTATTATGAAGGTACTTATAGGAGTCTAGCCGGTTTAGTCCGGTGAACTTGTGATTCTGAAATGTTTATTGGTGTCGGGCGGGTTAGCCCGGGGAGCTTGTAGCTCGGAGTTGTTGGAAGTTAAGATGCATGTGCATAAGGTGGTGGGTCCTTTGTGTTGGCGATCGTTGCACCGACGTTGATACTTGGGCTCGGCAAGTGTGGTATTTACACTTAGCCACAAAAGTCTGGCGGTCCAGTCAGTAAGAGTACGCAGGCGCTCCGCGGGTTTTACGGAGGCGTACGATAGGTCTAGGTTAGGTAGTGCATATACCAACCTAGAGGTGGGCGAGGCCCAACCCACCGCTTCCGTTTGCCACTACGGGGGTATCCTGGGAGTCTTGCTAGCTCCAAAAAGGGGGAACTAAAGGTCTATGCGCATAGAGTCGTAGTGAGTGAGTTGCACCTGTATGACCATTGCATAATAACATACTCTGCATGTCATGGCATAAACATATCATTCAACCCCTGCCACCTATCGTATAAATTGGTATGAGACTTTTTATACGGTAGACCCTGCTAAACGACCCCTTGGTCTATAGGTTTGTGTGAGCATTCCTATAAATCAATGGTTATCTTTATAATTCTTACTTGCCACTATACTTACTGCTTACTGTTCGTTATTTTCTTATATCATGTTGCTTTCTATTTCCTGTTTCATTTATATATAAAAACACTTGTGTAGCGTAGAATTCACCTTGTCACCTGCATTTGCTTACCCCTTGTTTGTCCTCCACTTCCTCCTCCCCATACGGTGCCTAGGAGCCTTGGGGGAAGGGGTGGGGAATTGGCTGAGTCATTTTGACTGACGGTCGGTGGACCTTATCATTTTAGGAGACCGCGGCGATGAGGCAGCACCAGAGGCCGGTGCAAATGGAGGTGGGGCAGTCTAGCTCAGGAGTTCAGATGACAGGATCCGTGAGTGATTATTTTAGTTGATTTGCTTCCGCGAGTGATCTTATGTAGTGAGGTTTTTCTGTATCGGGCAGAAGCCCTGGTTATCTTTTTGTCCAGTTATGTATGTGGACATCTCTTTGATGATTTATTTAAATGTGATGTGGACTTGGCTTGTTTATTCATTTAAACTTTACTTTTCTTTGTGATCGAATTGGCCGGCAGGATCGGCGTTTTGTAGCGGCGACCCTCCCGAGCGAGGGTGTCACTGCAAAACGGCGGTTCTGGGCCTAAGACCCGGTGTTTTTTGAAAAAAAAAAGGGTCTTACAAGTGGTATCAGAGCAAACCTCGATCCGAAGAAAAGAAGTCCACAAACCCTGGGCCACCCCGCGCGAGTTTAGTTTGAGGACAAACTAAGCAGCGGAAGCAGTGGTGTGCCCATATGGGGAAATCACATGAAAAAGTCCACTTTTAACTGAATCTTTTTGACAAGTTTTCTTTTGAAGCCTGCGGCGAACCCTGCCCCCTGCAGGGAATGCCTCCGGCTGCAAAGAACTCGTTAGATAGTCCTTTAGTCAACGAGTTAGACTCAACCCCACTTGGACACGTGACTTACTAGGACAATTTATACCATGACCTAGTCTGAAATAGATCATAGGTATAGCTTTTGGTGAAGGTATGAGGTTACCCCAAGGAGACTAGAGAAAGAGAGATTGACACATAAGCAGAATGACATGAGACAGACTCAATCCTCGTATTTGTGACAGGATTACATTAAGACAACCACCATGACAAACACCAAGGGTCGGATAAGAATTGAAGCTCAGAAGGGACCCATTTGGGATCGGGTGACATATTGACCCTGATAAGGTTGTAGTAGAGGATGCCTAGAAGAGTCTAAGGTGTGGAGTATACCAAGGAGCCTCAAGATAGAACCCCAAGTTTAAGGATTTGTGCCCTAAGAATTGTTTGCATACTTGGGACGAATGTAACTTGGTGATATTGAATGTACTCAGCCCAAAATAGATAGTGGCTTATCTTTTGTTTATTGGGGCTTGTCGTTTGTTTATTGGGGCGTACCTTTTGTTTATTGGGCAAATTAATGACGGACTTGGATTTTTTTTCCCTTGCACCTAAGTTAGAAAATTTTATGTCATGAGCATAATGATTTTTAAGTCGATCTTACTCAATGTTACTTGAAAGAAGATGAGACGGTGTAACAGTATGTTTGGAATGATGACCGGTAGAAGTACCAGGACAATGGATAGACATCATTGATCGAACAACAACTTGAACTTAGTTGAAACATTAGAAATGTAAAGTTGCTAGGTCTGGTTACTTAGGGATGCAAATACCCTTCTGGAAATTGGGAACCGAAATTAGGTCGAGCAAGCTCTAATTATAATTGGAAGTTCTTGTGGTTTGGGGCATTCAGAAGTGATCAACTTATGATTTGTTAAAAATCACCCCTCGTCGTGGTTGAAAATTTTAACTGCAATAATAGCCCTAAACCTTGGAAGTTTTGATGATGAATAACCAGAGACCTTAGTCGATGACTTATTGGAATTAGAATATAGGATCTAAGTTTATCTTGCTTTGGACCATTTGAAAGTGATCAAGACTAGCACAAGTAGAAGTGTCAGATTTTGGAGAAATAAACATGATGATTCTTCCTTGATAAAATTGACTTGTGAAAAACCCTAAGGTATAAAATCTTGCTCATATGAATCAAACAACACGTAGAAAATGATCGGGAGTCATCTTACTATTATGATTGGTTAGCATATACTCTTAAAGGGTCACAAGTGCACCCCCCCCCCCCCCCCTTAATGTTTAAGGATGATTTGGACGCTAGACGATTTGATTAGTTCCATCAATAGTAAGAACTAGAAAAGTTGTAGATTGGAGATGATTGATTACTCGGATGTACATGAAAGAGTAAGAATTTGAACGTGAGAAGAAAACTTTAGAGGCATAAGAGTCTGCCCAGGTTAGAGTGGATGTTTGAGGATAAACTGACCAAGGTAGCAAGGTCACCCCAGTCAAGATAGATGATACAACGGTGCGAGTCTTGCGGCGCAAGAAGTTTCCAGAGGTTAAGACATGTGGTAAAATTAGGGCCAGGAGGAGCACAACTTGGAGCCACTAGAGCTGGTGTGGCATAGATAGTCGGTGCTCTTCGAGCCAGGAATAACTTCAATCCTTAGGGGGATGTTATGTTCAAGCACTTGCAGTAGAAGCCCCGCAAGCCTAACCTGAATTTCGAGGACGAAATTATTTTTTTGTTTATTGGGATTTGTAACATCCCCCAGACAGCTAGACCCCCCAGGTGAATCTGTCTTGACAAGGTCATGACAAGGCCTTGGTAGTGTAGAAATCCCTTTAACTTAGGCAAGATTAGGGTTGAAAGTGTCTTGGACTGCAAATAGCAATTTCCAGTGACCAAGCTTAGGGTTGGACTTTAGGGCTTCAACTTGACCATTTGACCCCACCATAGTATCCCTAACCCTTTAAGGGTCCCCTTAGGGCACCAAGGGCCCATTGGGGTCAACCTAAGAGGCCAAATTGACCAAAGTCAACCTAAAACCCCTAATTGGTCAAAGTAGCATATTTAGAGCAAATCAACCTTCACTTTGTCAAATTGATCACACATCTAGGTCTAGATTATCATAAGAGACCTAGTAGACCTAAAAGCCCCATCATGGGACCCCCAGGGGTGCAAATTGACCAAAATGCCCTTTTTAGGTCAAAATGGCAATTCTTCACAAAGTGCCCTAATTGACCATCACCATATTAAATTGACCTTGCCCATAGTGTTATCATGTCATAGGGGACCCATTGGACCAAAAATCCCCATGACTGGGTCAACCCTAGGGCTCAATTTGACCAAAGTCAATTTAGCCTATTTTGGTCAAATCAGCTTAGATTAGGTCAACTAAGACTCATATGACCAAATTGACCCCACCAATAGTTTCTAAACTTAATTTGGAATCCAATGGACCCAAAAGCCCCATCCTAGGGTCCCCCAATTGGCCAATTTGACCAAAAGTCAAAATTGCCCAATTTAGGTCAAATCTCTCAAACCTAACCCAATCCCTTTGGGCTAACTCATTTGATTGGTCAACCAGCCCAAGTAGACTAGCATTAAACTCAGGAGAGAGTAGAGAAACCGGCCATGGTGATTAGGAGAGAGAAAATGAAGGTTTCCCCATTTTTGAGGTGAGAGAAAGAGGCCATTCATGGCCATTAAGGAGATTCACCCCTTGGCCTCCCCCATTAACACTCCCTTTCATCTCCTCTGTCGATTGCAAGGAGTTTCCAGCAGTTTCCAAGGGTGATTAAGGCAGGGGGAATGCATGGGGGCCGGCCTTGGGAGGAATTCGAAGAGGCCATTAATGGCATTGGTGGTTAAAGCCACCATCACCTTCATTCGACCCCCCCCATCACCTTCAGAGGCCGGAGAGGAGAGAAACCCCCAAGTTTTCAGAAGGAATCATGTTCAGGAGGCTTGAATCGGCATGGCACCACAACCACCCCGAGCTCCCATGGTGTACACCAGGACAACACGACGGCAAGCCCATCAAAAGGTCTGATTCCCTTCCCTGACTCCTGAGGATTAGATCTCAATCGTCGGCGGCTCATTTCGTGGCCAATTGGCCCGGAATCAAGCCAGCCAAGCCTCCCGTCGATCGGGTTGGGCTTCCTCTTCCAAATCGTGATTCCGGCCACCTCCGGCCGAGCAAACACCGCTCATCGCCGGCCACCACCTCAATGGAGGTGGTGGTGGCGTTGGTCGGCCGGGGCGGCGCTTAGGTGGCCGGGAAATCGTCAATTAAGGTGGCCCAGGCGCGGCAGATCCTAGCCATTGGCTATCGGGGACGATGAACAGGCGCTGTTAGATCTGCGTCAAGATTCGTGCGCCCCTTAGCTTTATATTTTATTTTCTGTGATTAAACTGCAGCACCTAATTAATTCTGCTAAAAATACTTAGAGACCTCTAAGGAAAATTTGTCCAACATTAAAGTTGGAGCCCCTGATGTCTAGTTTAATCCAAAATTGAGATCACTTGATTTGGAGCCCTGGTTAGGGCACAACACTCATTTTGGTGAGGTCTATCTATAGGTATAACCAGAACTTGTTTTGGATGCCCACACCAATCTAGAACTTCAAATGACTTGAAATTTGGAGGGTAAACTACTCTTATACATATGTGGCACATGTCCAAAAATCAGATTGATTGGAGAACTTTTCCCCATAGTTTTTGGAAAAGTTCAATAATCCTTGTGGGACCTAATTAGGTGCCCTAAACACCTCAAAACCCTTCCAAACTTAGATGGGTGACCCTAGAGAGTAAGTAGGGTCCCTGGTTAAAATTTCATAATTTATGGAGTTGTTTTGGTGGGGTAATTCACCAATACAACCTTAAGCCCCCTAGGTTTAGGCAAAACTTTGGGTGAGTGCCCCCACTCTTCCACAAAGCCAATTGGCTTCATATTTGGGGTGCACATCACCCTCCCCCATGCCAACCTTTGGTCCAAATTTGGTGGCCATTGGAGGAGGTACGCCCTAGTAAATCAAAAAGGGGCTAAATGCTATATGCACCCCAATTAGGTACCCAATAGAACCCCACTACTCACCAAGTGTTGGTAGGATCTTGGGTGGTCATTCACTGACCCCTGGCCAGTATAGTGAGTAGTTTGGACTTGGGAAAAGTAGGGAGTTTCCCTTGGACCTTTGTTTGCTTAAGGGTTATATTAGGGCAAAAGTGAACTTAAGCTAATTTTGGAGTGTGGAGGGGCTCCCTCCCACTGATTGAAAGGGGTGACCTTGTTCACTGACTTGGGATGTATGGGACACCCCAAGGAGCAATTTTTGGAGGATTTAGGGCTTAGTGTGCCCTTGAACCCTAATGGTTAGCCTTAGGGTGCTCTTTAGGACTTGTGAAGGACTTGGGAGTGTTTGTCCTTGGAGAGGTGTGTAATGGACTCCTATGAGCTCTATGAGTCTTATAATACCCTCACGAGAAGTTTGGGTGGATTTAGAGAAGTTTTGACCCCAACCCTAGGTTAAACCCTAAAGGGGTGCAATTAGAGGCCAATGAAGGAAGAGGGGTCAAACTTTAATGGTTTGACTTGAAATTTTGGGGAGATGATATTTGTGACCAGAGGGTCCTATTGTGAGAAATTGGTGGGGTTTGGAGTTGCCAAACCTAGGTAATAAATCCTTGGGTAGATTTGTAAATATTTAGGGTTTTGAGATTTAGGAAGAAATAATACTTAATGATTAACCATCTTCTGTCACCAACTTAGTTTTAATGTTATTAACCTCTGGAGATTCTATTAGAGCCATTAGAAAACTTTTGGAGGTCCAAATTGTAATTATTCATATTGTTGGCAATTTTTGGGATGGTTAATGTTAGGGTGATGACTTTCTGTAATTGCATGAAACCTTGCTGGATGACATTTCATACCATTGAGAACCCACAGTATTTTTCTCATAATTTATGAATTACTATTTTTGGTACCTATAGTTCAATTTAGAAATAATTGCAAATATATCCTTTGAGGAAATTACAAATGTAACTTTTATGGAATATAGTCAAAGTTTGTAAGGATACATATTTTAGTATAAAATCAACTCTCTATAAATTTTCATAATGTTTGGAGTTCATGTGAGGGTACCTCCTTTGGAACTTATTGGAAATAAATGAGTTTTGGAATTTTTAAATATAGTAAATCTTGCTGGAGTTTCCTAAAATTTTATGTCTACTGTTTTCTAGGTACCCTTGATTTATGTAAAAATTGTGGCAGGCATTGGAAGTCAGAAAAGTATACTTGTAGTTCAAATCTTAGGAAGTGGTATTTTGGGAAAAATGATTTAAATATTAATATTATTGGGAAAATTATGAAACTCTGTATTTGGTCTTAAATATGTAGTATGGACCTCCAATAAAATTGTTGAGTCATAGGATTGTGTATTTAGTGTACTTCCCTTCATGAGCACCGAAACGTTAAGGGTGGTCTGCGTTTAGTAGTTTAGCAACTTTGGGGTTAAGAGTCAAATTAGTGGGCACTGAATTGGAGATGTGAGGGATAATTGGTAGTCATGTAATTATGTGAAGATCCCTGGTGTAATTAAGGTTTGGTGAGTCATAGGATGGTGGGGAGCCACCCTTGCGGAAGGTCGTCCTGGATTGACGAAAGATCGTCTTTTCCCGTTAGCGTCCTAGAGCACCTAGGTTTAATTTGGGTAAGGTATTATGAAGGTACTTATAGGAGTCTAGCCGGTTTAGTCCGGTGAACTTGTGATTCTGAAATGTTAATTGGTGACGGGCGGGTTAGCCCGGGGAGCTTGTAGCTCGGAGTTGTTGTAAGTTAAGATGCATGTGCATAAGGTGGTGGGTCCTTTGTGTTGGCGATCGTTGCACCGACGTTGATACTTGGGCTCGGCAAGTGTGGTATTTACACTTAGCCACAAAAGTCTGGCGGTCCAGTCAGTAAGAGTACGCAGGCGCTCAGCGGGTTTTGCGGAGGCGTACGATAGGTCTAGGTTAGGTAGTGCATATACCAACCTAGAGGTGGGAGAGGCCCAACCCACCGCTTCCGTTTGCCACTACGGGGGTATCCTGGGAGTCTTGCTAGCTCCAAAAAGGGGGAACTAAAGGTCTATGCACATAAAGTCGTAGTGAGTGAGTTGCACCTGTATGACCATTGCATAATAACATACTCTGCATGTCATGGCATAAACATATCATTCAACCCCTGCCACCTATCGTATAAATTGGTATGAGACTTTTTATACGATAGGCCCTGCTAAACGACCCCTTGGTCTATAGGTTTGTATGGGCATTCCTATAAATCAATGGTTATCTTTATAATTCTTACTTGCCACTATACTTACTGCTTACTGTTCGTTATTTTCTTATACCATGCTGCTTTCTATTTCCTGTTTCATTTATATATAAAAACACCTGTGTAGCGTAGAATTCACCTTGTCACCTGCATTTGTTTACCCCTTGTTTGTCCTCCACTTCCTCCTCCCCATACGGTGCCTAGGAGCCTTGGGGGAACGGGTGGGGAATTGACTGAGTCATTTTGACTGACGGTCGGTGGACCTTATCATTTTAGGAGAACGCGGCGACGGGGCAGCACCAGAGGCCGGTGCAAATGGAGGTGGGGCAGTCTAGCTCAGGAGTTCAGATGACAGGATCCGTGAGTGATTATTTTAGTTGATTTGCTTCCGCGAGTGATCTTATGTAGTGAGGTTTTCTGTATCGGGTAGAAGCCCTGGTTATCTTTTTGTCCAGTTATGTATGTGGACATCTCTTTGATGATTTATTTAAATGTGATGTGGACTTGGCTTGTTTATTCATTTAAACTTTACTTTTCTTTGTGATCGAATTGACCGGCAGGATCGGTGTTTTGTAGTGGCGACCCTCCCGAGCGAGGGTGTCACTGCAAAACGGCGGTTCTGGGCCTAAGACCCGGTGGTTTTTGCAAAAAAAAAGGGGTCTTACAACCTTGACCCTGCATTAAAACATAAAATCATGTATATATAATATGTCTAAAATCAAACTTCAAGTAGCATAGTTTAGAAAGATTTTAATATCAAATTATGCTACAAATACATATGACATTAAGTGTTATTAAACACTCATGAATGTAAATTTTGCAAGTCATCGAGTAAAATAAACTAGAAATATAAGATATTATGTGGATTTTCAAGTTTGTTCCCCAAAAGCTCTATTTTACTTGAATTGAATGAAATACACAAGCTACAAGAATAGAATCTCATTCAAAACAATTTTTGATCTAAAGTCAGTTGCATTGTCAAAATATTGATCTCATTATCTTATAATAACATTAAATCATGCATTAAATCAAAATTTTCAATCTCAGATAGGATTATGCAAACATGATTAAAACAATGAGTCTCAAAAAACATCCATAGGCCTACTTTTCAGCACCCTCCCCACTGTTGTAGGCCAAACAATAGATCAAGAATCAAATGAGATTTTATTCAGTTTGTAATGTAAGGCTTGGACTATGGTATGGTAGTATATAAATTTTAGGTTCATACCACAACTTAAACACAAAACGATTGAACTTTTCTTGTATTCAATATCTTCAAATGAATTTATAGTCTTAGAAAATATATTGCATGGTTCTGGTGGTGGAGCCTTCAAAAAAAGTTTCATAATAGCAGGTATGAGCTTCTCCATACAATAACATAATAATAATTTGCAGCATCACTGTGTCTTATTTTTCTTCTTCTTACTTTTTTTTAACTTATTATTTTGATTGTTGCATGGACTTCTAAATCTAACTTTCTTTTTGATGTTGCAGGAATGCAACTTGAGTTTAATGACCAATGTTCATGCTTTTTTCCATACAATTATGCTTCACTCTTTGCAATGATACATGTAAAAAAGCGTATATCAATCTATTTTCTTCTTTTTTCTTTTTCTAAAACAAATGACAATCAAAGCTCAAAAAACTACGTTGTGCTTAAGATGTGATGGTGGGATATTAAGCTTGGAGTTATGCGGTGTGTCAAAGAAATGGCTTCATTAAGGCTCAAAATGGGATCTATGGATAATAATGTACTTGTAGGAAAAACAAAGCCTCAAATGGTCCAAAGAATGTCTAACTCATTTTCTTTATGTAATGTTACCTGTGATTTCGCCTCGAGAGTACTTCAATTAAGCAAGTTCTGGAGTTTGTGAGTTCTCATTAATAAATATGTAAATATAATGTTTTTCTAGAATTCAAACGCACCAGTAGTACATAAGTTAAATGTTCATACTCGAGAAATGTGTACCCTGGCGTAAGAGGTCCTTGTCAAACCCATTATGCTGTAGAGGGAGCTCGAAACAGCCGGAGGAAAGTCAAGGTGGAACTATCTCTCTGTTGCCTCCAGCTAGGTATATATAGTAGAATACCTAGGGTTTCCACACGCATAGCCCCCGAGCTCGTTATTCGTCCGAATATACACTTACAATCTCCTCCTATATTCGTGACAAATAACGTAACGTTCGGGGTGCTGAAGAGTAGACAAAATAATAAACAAACTAAACAAAGCATTTAGGATAGACCATACTAATCAACATATGAAAAGGTTTTTGCCTAAACGGCAAGTCAGAAAACCACAGATTCTATCCCAAAAAATTATAGTCTGAATAATTATTACAAAACATAACATGAAATTAAACGTTTGATGATTCTAGTCGTCTAGTAGATCATCGTCATCCATGCCCAGGTCTACATCTCCTCCATAATCTCCACTGTAGCCTGCAAGGAATTTCACGAGTCAGACTCTATGAATTCATAATCGTATGCAGTAACGTTTAAAGTAAACTAGCTCTTACTAAATGAGCTTAGCACTTCTAGCAACGGTGAAGTAACTCTGTCAGCATCTCATCCAGTCTAACTAGGACTAGACCCGTTATCTTACTCATTACTGATCACTATGTGTCTCACCAACACATGTGGGCACACATCACGTGCAACATTATCAAATGTGGAATAATGTGCTATGACCAACAATGTTTAGATTAACATTTACAACGACTTTCAATTTCCAGTTAAATAACTCTTGAATCAACTTACAATGAGAAAGTTGCTTGGTTATCAAATGTGGAATAACCGGCACCAGACCATCTTGGGTTTTCATTAAGAAATTATTTGGGTTTTCAGTCTGTTTTTAGATGCTTGAATGTTGCGACTATAGGTTCTCACTGTTAAAACATAAACTGCGGAGGAAAGTTTCATATTTCTATGAACTTTAATCTCATTTCCCCCGATGTTTTGATTGTGAGAGCTCTATTCAATCCTTTTGTCAAAGAGTCTGCAACATTATCTTTCGATCTCACATCAATAAGGGTCATAATCCTTTGACTTGTGAGAGAGGTCAACCAGGATTGTTTCAGCCTGAGATGCCTTCTTTTGCCATTGAACAAAGAGTTCGTAGCAATCGTTTTAGTAGCCTGATAGTCGCAGTAAACTGCAACAGAACTCATTTTCAGGCTCGACAAAGGAATGTCCATCACCAAATCTCTCAGCCATTCGGCTTCTTCTCCTGCTGACGCAAGAGCGTAGAGTTCAGATTCCATAGAAGAGAGAGCAATACAGGATTGCCTCTTGGACTTCCAGGCTACAGCTGCTCCTCCTAGTGTAAACACAAAACCACTAGTGGACTTGCTGTCGTTTAATTCTGAGCACCATGATGCATCAGAATAACCTTCAAGAACTGAAGGCTGACCAGTGTAAACTAAAGCATACTTTTGAGTGTGCTTTAAGTATCGCATGAGCCTACCCAAGGCGTTCCAATGGTCTTTACTCGGATTACTAGTGAATCTGCACAACATGCGTAAAGGCTATGTCAGGTCTAGTGCAGACCATGACATACATGAGGCTACCAAGCAGTTTAGAATAATCTAACTGTCTAACCATAGCTCCTTCATTGGGCTTTAGGCGGTTAGTGTAGTCGTATGGTGTCTCAGATGCGCTACTGACACTGTATCCCCACGTGTCCAACAAGGACTTTATGTAGTGGCTTTGACTTAGGGAAATACCATTTTTCCCAAAGCTCACTTGCATGCATAGTATAGTGTTAGCTACACCTAGGTCTTTAATGCTAAATTCTTTTATGAGATCTGACTTAACGTCATCCAATTTGGATTGATCAGACCCCAGAATAAGCATATCATCCACGTACAAGCATATTATGGCGACTTTATCCGATCTATTACGTATGTAAAGACATTTATCCGAAAGACTCGACATGAATCCCATGTTCTTTACACTATAGTCGAACTTCTCATGCCATAATTTCGGTGCTTGCTTTAGTCTGTATAAAGACTTAAGAAGTTTACAGACTTTCGCTTCGTGACCGTCTACAATGAAACCTTCAGGTTGACTCATGTAGATCTCTTCGGTCAGATCTTCGTTCAAGAACGCAGTCTTAACATCCAACTGATGAACAACAAAGTGCTCAATAGATGCAATAGCAAGGAGAACCCGAATGGTTGCCAAGTGACACACGAGTGAGTAGACATCAAAGTAATCTACTCCGCTTACTTGTGTGAAACCTTTAGCCACCAGGCATGCTTTATACTTAGCTACGCTACCATCTTACACCCTACGGTTTTAGCCTCTATTGGCTTATCAACCAACGTCCAGGTGTTATTCTGAAGAAGAGAACTCATCTCTTCATCTATAACTTCTTTCCAGAGTAGTGAATCCCTGGATCTCATCGCTTCCTTATAGGTGGATGGATCGGCCTCAACGTGGTAAGTCACAAAGTCACTACCGAAGGTTCGTGGAAATCGCTCTCTCACAGAAGTTCTCCTAGACTCTAGACCAGAGTTATCTACCGGAACGGAATAGGAGGTGCTCGGTACTGAAGTAGGATCTTCTTCAGTAATAGTTACTTGCATACCTGGGATGGTTAAGTTCTTATCTTTGAGGAACTTATCCTCGAAGAACACCGCATCCCTAGATTCTATTATGATATTATTAGAAATATCAAGGAACCTATCTGCAGCACTATCCTCAGCACAACCTAAGTAGACACAAGTATTGGTCCTAGGTCCAACTTTAGGCCTTCTAGGGTCAGGAACCCTGACATAAGCTATACACCCCCAGGTCTTAAGTCGAGTAAACGACGGGGGTCTCTTAAACCAAAGCTCGTAGGGAGTAACCTCTAACTTAGCATGAGGGACTTTATTCAGAATGTGATTCGCGGTCAAGACTGCTTCACCCCAATAAGCGGAAGGCATGCCTGCAGTGAGCAGCATAGAGTTCAACATCTCTGTTAACGTTCTATTCTTGCGCTCAGCTATGCCGTTAGATTGGGGGGAGTAAGGAGCAGTGGTTTCTGCTATGATGCCCTGTGAAGCAAGGAAGCATCTGAACTCACTGGACATATATTCTCCTCCTCTATCACTCCTAAAACATTTTATTTTCATGCTTAGTTGGTTTTCTACCCTGGTTTTGAAAAGACAAAACTTTTCAAACGCTTCATCTTTAGTTTTAAGCAACGAGATATGACAAAATCTCATGCAGTCATCTATAAACGTGATCATATACTTCCTCCCACCTCTGGTGACAAAACTTTTAAAGTCACAAATATCAGAATGTATAAGCTCAAGAGGTGTTGTGCTCCTAGTAACCGTCCCAAAAGGTTTCCTAGTGATCTTAGTCTGAGCGCACACTTCGCATTTTTCAAGTGGAGACTTAGCGTCTAATGTGATCTTGTGAGTTCTAGCTACTTGGAATATTTTCCTGTAGTTGACGTGTCCTAGTCTCTCATGTAGAGTCCTAGGGCTAACTAAGTTCAATTGAACTTGTTGGACTACCTCACTTGCCAGACTCAGACGGTACATCCTATTTTGGACACAAGCACATCCAAAATAGTGCGAGTTAACTGACAAAGTCACCCTGTCGCTACAGTAGCTAAGCGACATACCCGCATCACATAACAAACTAATAGACACTAAGTTAGCAGCTAGAGAAGGAATAAATTTGACATTCTTTAAAAGTAAAGACTTACCTGAGGAGAGCAGTAGAGTTACATTCCCCACCTTCAGCACGTCAGCTGTGCCTCCATTTGCCACAATTACTGATTCCTTTGCATCCTTCAGCTCTGTCAGAAGATTAACATTGTTGCAAACGTGGCACGTTGCCCCCGAATCCAGGTACCACTCCGTGCTGGCCTGCGCGTGTCCGACCATGGCAACAAAGTCGGATGGCTCAGCTTGGCGGACCAAATGGGCTTGGTTGCATTCTTGTGGTGCCCGGGTTCTCTCTTTCCTCGGTTGCTTGCAGTCAGATGCGCAGTGTCCCCACTTGTTGCAGTTATAACATTTACCCTTAAATTTCTTAGAGGGTTTACTCGGGCCTGCAACCTGGGGGCTACTACGAGACGTTTTGGTCTTGGGAGGGGGCGAAGGCCGCTTGGAGCTTGAAATCATGTTGGCAGCAGCCTTCTACTTGCCAACAGCTTCCAAAGCATTCTTCGTCCTGTTCTCATCCTCAATGCGTATGAAACGCTTGAGGTCGTTCAGACCAACCTGCATCTTCTTGCGATACATTTCCGTTTTGAAATTGTACCACGAGGAGGGCAATTTATACACAATCGTGCCTGCAACAAAACTTTCGGGCAGACTGATGGACTCACTATGCAAAGAATTAATTAAAATTTTAAACTCTGATACCTGAGGGAGAATGGCTTTCTCCTCGTCGAAGCTGAAAGAGTGGAACTTGTCCACTAGGTGCGTCTTGGACATGTCCTCCTCCTGCCTGAAGTGCTCCTGCAGCGCATCCTAGATCTCCTTTGCAGTGCTCATCTTCATGTAGGTCTGGGCCAAGCTCGATGACAGACAGTTCAGCAGGTAGTCCCTGCAGAAGTCTTTATCTGAAAACCACTGTGCCTCATCAACAGTCCCAACGACCTCAGCACCATCAGACTGAACTGTGTAGAACACGTTCAGAAACTTCATCCCGAACTGAGTGTTCAACTTCCAGGCGTTGAACTCAGTCGCCGTGAACTTCTCCAGCTTTATCATCGGAACGGGGATCGAGAAGTTGTTCCCCTTCATCATTGTGCTTGGAGACGGCGGCGGCGGGAGACTTGATGGAGGCTGAGGGGGATCTGGACTTGGAGCAGCTGAGGGAGGCTGCGGCACAGGAAACCGCTGAGACGGCTTGGCTGGAACCGCTGGGACGGCGAGACAACCGCTGAGACGAGCTGGGCTGGAACCCCTGGGACGGCGAGACAACCGCTGAGACGAGCTGCTGGAACCGCTGGGACGGCGAGACAACCGCTGAGACGAGCTGTTGGAACCGCTGGGACGGCGAGACAACCGCTGAGACGAGCTGCTGGAACCGCTGGGACAGTTTGGAAACCGCTGAGATGGCTGGAACCGCTGGGACGCGCACGATCAAAGGTCGTGCGTGACCAAGGAGCGCACGAACAGCGGTCGTGCGAGGGAACTGGCTGCTGAAGAACGCACGAGCAGCGGTCGTGCGCGAGGGGTCGAGCGCACGATCAACGATCGTGCGCGAACTCCTCCTTTGCTAGCAGCGACTTCGTCTTCTTTGCACGAGCGACGGTCCTAGGGCACGACTTCGACTCCAACAGCGGCAGATCTGGACAACGAAGGCGACGCAGCAGCAGCCCTGGATCTGCGGGCTAGGGCGACGGCGACAGCAGATCTGGGACTCCTTCCTCGGCGAACGACGGCGAGCAACAACGGCGAAGACGCGAGAGGAGGGCTGCGGGGAAGGAAGATATCGCGACCTCCTTCCTTTACATTCGACGAACGCGACGGCACAGGCCTACTCCTTCGCGAGAACGAGCAGCGGCAGCAGATCGCGAAGGCTTCGCGTCTACAGGAACTCGCGGACGGGGAGAGTGATCGACGGCGACTTCCGGACGACGGGAACGAGCGAACCCTTAGGGCTGTTTCGAGAATGTAGAGGGAGCTCGAAACATCCGGAGGAAAGTCAAGGTGGAACTATCTCTCCGTTGCCTCCAGCTAGGTATATATAGTAGAATACCTAGGGTTTCCACACGCATAGCCCCCAAGCTCGTTATTCGTCCGAATATACACTTACATATGCTATGCAGTGACAAATTGAGTTCTACCACAAGCACATTCTCAACTTCACAGTCGACGGACATCGACTAATACAAAGGCATGATTCACGGCGTGGTAAACTCTAAGGGCCAAATTGGAGGCCACGTACTTAGGGTTTTCAATAGAAATACTAAGGGTTTTCACATTCCCAAACCCCACAATCAATATGACGTATCTCACGGAGTCATTCTCTGTCACACATACTAGGTCAAATCTAAATGCAATGTAAATCAATACATCACTGATTCGGGTCTACGACCACAAATATACTTCATACACCATGCCTAAATCTGCAATGATTACCAGATTTCAAAATGCATTTCATACCGGGGATGAACACAATCGACCCGGAGTTCTAGCGAACCAATGAAAGTCATACCCTCCACTAATTAGTGGAGGATACTCTTCATATGAAAAAAAAGAAATGAACATTCAACGCCCTAAGACCGGAGAGAAAGATCGTTACCCTTGGAGCACGCTTTGGCGCCATGGAACGATGAGTTAGTCCGATGAAATCGGCTGCGACGGACTCCCCTCCGCAAATCTAGAATTGACTCGAGATTCAGGGCTCTAGAGCTCCTTTAATATCAGGATCTCCTCTTTATTCCTCCTCCTAGCTCTCCTCTTTCTCAACCCTTGGAGAGAGAAAGAATGGGCTGAAATGAGCATCTCAACAGCTCAATCTCGACCTAATAGCTTCCTCACATGATCCCCACCATCCGATCATAAGAAAATAGATTGAACAGCTTAGAATTCGGGCCTAAAATTGATCATGGCTCGATTGCATGACTGTGCGTAAAACGACAGAACATCGCTTTCCATGAAGAATCGCACGACCGTGCGTTGTTAAGATGCATGACCGTGCATAAAATGCCAGAACAACATTATTTCGGGGGGCACGCGCACGATCATGCGTTTTTAAGGTGTCGCTCATGCGTGGCTAAAATTGCACGACCAACCCAGAAACTCTCCAAAAAGCCTCCGAACAGTCCCCAAAACACGTGGGGCTACCTTAGGCTCGTTCGAACCCTAACGCCCTCTAAAGAAAGAGGGTTTTGTGGCATTGCAACTCCCACCTTAAAAAAAATCGTCCTGAAATTTAAAAGAGGAAAATGTACTAAAATATTTCATATCCGCAGAAATAACTCTGGGTACTCTTCTAGCATGGTTTGCTCTCGTTCCCAAGGGAGCTCCTCTCGTCCGCAGTTGTCCCAACGAACTTTGACTATCTTTATAGATTTGTTGCGTAACTATCAGACTTTAGTGTCTTCAATGTGGATGAGCTTGACCTTAGTCGATAGCCCACCTGCACGATCCCTCCTCAATACTGAAGTCCAGCAGTTACACCCTTGAACTTGTGTTGGGTGCTTCTTCCGACGTCTTTTTCATCAGTGTAGCACTTGCCGCTGAATCAATCATAATTCTATTATTTGGCAGCAAACCATTATACAATGTTTGTGCCTACAACCATGTATGCAATTGATGATGATGACATTTTTTTCAATAGCTCTTTGAATCTTTCTCAAGAGCGGTAAAGAGTCTCATAATCAAATTGTGCAAAAGTAGTAATGCCATTTCAAATTTTAGAAGTTTTATAGGAAGAATATTTTGAGTCATTTCGTTCTATGTAGTGATAGATACGACAATTAAAAAATTTAGCAATCCATTTGCTTTTTTATATTAAAGAGAATGAAAATAGTCTTAATCTAATAACGTCTTTATTGACTCCATTATGTTTGAAAGTGTCACATATTTCTAGAAAGTTGACAATGTGAGCGTTTGGATCATCACTAGGTAGGATGGTGAATTTGAGGAAAGATTGAATCTAGAAAGTTGACGGTCGTGCACCGCTTGTAGGAAAATTATGACCTGCTCTATTTCACTGTACTCTTACCATCGAAGCTGAATCTGAAAATGTGTCCACCAATATTATAGCCCCCGAGGTCACCTTTCCACAACCCTTCAAAATTTTAAAATCCGAGTTATATGGCAAAAGTTACGGCACACTGTGCAAAACTGAGACTGTGCAGCAAGAATGGTGGACGACCGTGCTCTTTAATAGATGGAAGAATATTTGTAATATCGCATGATTATAATGTAAATTTGGGGCGAAACAATAGTAAACTGGAGCAAAAGTTATGCCAAAATACACAAAGTAACTTCATGAGAAATTATGCAATAAATTTCGGCATTTGTTACTCGTAGATCAAATATGGCTGTCCACAACCTACAAATTTAGAAAAACCTCCTCTTAAAACTATAATATATAGAGTAAAAATCATATCAGTCCCCGAGGTTTCAAGTCAATATCAAATTAGTCTATAAAATTTTAGTTATGTCAAAATAGTTCTTGAACTTCTCATCTATGGATCTTTTTTAGCCATTCAATTGCACTGAAAATGAAGCCGAATGTTGGCCAAGAGGATGAAAATGACACAACTTAAAAATTCAAAGACCAAATTGACACTATAATGCAACCTTAGACACAAATGATTTTTGTCCATAATATATATAGTTTAGATTAATATATATAGTTTAGTTTACATATCATATAATTATTTATTAATCTATCATTTTAAACATAGGGTCAAATTGATCGCCCGAGCGATCGTTCTTCTACCATGCGATCGCGACGTTCTCTCAGATTGATGGCTTCCACATGCATTTCTTTCCTCGCAGGTGCCCAATCAGTTTACCCGCGCTTCGTCACTCTCCTCCGAGTCCTCTACTTAGGGCGCGGGAGCTCATCAGACCTGCCAATGGCGAAGGAGGCGGCGAAGCGTCAAATCACGCACGTCATCTTCGACATGGACGGTCTCTTGCTCGGTAAATCTCCCGTCCTCACCTAATTACACCATGTTACCGTATCGATCTCTCATCGTCGCCGATATGTAGATCTATGGGTTGACTTGTTTAATTTTTTTTACTTTGGCCAAAGATTCGGAGCCATTCTACACGCTGGTTCAAGAGAAGGTACTGGAGAGGTTCAACAAGACTTTCGATTGGTCTCTCAAGGCCAAGATGATGGGTAAGAAGGCAATCGAGTCCGCCCGAATCTTCGTGGAGGAGTGCGGCCTCACAGGCATTCTCACCCCCGAGGAATTCCTTGAAGAAAGAGAAGGCCTGCTTCAGGAGCTCTTCCCTACCTGCCAGCTCTTGCCGGGTAAGTTGTTGCTGCGCATCATCTCAAAATTATAACTGTATGCTGATGCGCTTTATAATTATTTGATTGTGCATTATTTTGATCTTTTTTGTCTAATTATACCTGCTTATTGCTAATTTTATGTTGATAAATTTTGTAATCTGTGCCAAAGAGAAGAAAAGAAAGGTCAAGTGCAGTTTTTTTTAAATAAGAAATGCCCAATTGACTAATTAGTTAAATGGGGAAGTGCATAGTTAATATTTTGAAGATGTTAGGGTTTGTGATGTGTAAGTGAGAAATCAGAACTGCTTCTTTACACTCTTAGTAAAAGATGAGTCCCTTATGCTGTTAAAGCTGGTTGAATAAAGCTGTCTAGTGTTATTTTTGTTCAGGGTATGATTAGGGGTTCGTTTGGCACAGCGTTTTTGCTTTGGCGAGTTTGGACAAAAACACCACCATCATAACATATGCGCTTGACATGATAGTGGTTACAACCGCCACTGACGGAAAAGACTAGTTTTGAACATAAAAATGGATGGAGTTCTTTAAGTGAGGTCGGGCGTTCACGAACGACGGTTCATAACCACCGCATTCACGACCGCCGCCGCCGTACCAAACAAACCTTAGGTCTGTCATGTTTCCTGCATTGTGAGTTTTTGGTTCGATAACAATTTGACCCACCAGCCAAAAAATTATATTCCTATCGATCCATTAGATTTAAATGATCTGATAATCTTGGGGCCTAACAACTTTGGACCATTCAACATGTATATATGAGAAGCTTAAGTTGAAATATCATTATGGGAATATTCGGATTACCGGCAACAAAGATTGTGCAGGCTAGTAGTTTTTTATGTAAACCAGTTTTGAATTATATATTTGATCCATAAAGTGAATAAGTTTGTGGCGCTCCAAGCATAAATGGGCATGTTTGCATGGAAATCCCTTTATTGGAATAAATAATTTAGGTTTAATTCTTGGTGTTAGTAGTGATCACTGAAACTATTCAAGGTTTTATAGTTTTATGAGAAATAATCACATGCATGTAATTAAAAGATTATAAATCCTTGTGTTAATCAAACAGTCTTTTGCTTTTTGAAAATGTCTGTAAGTCTTTTAATAAAGTGTCATATCCATGGAAGATAATTTTGGTTTAGTTCTTTCAAAAATTCAAGGAAACATACACTTAAGAAGAAAAGTGACTTGAAATTAGTAGAAAATGTAGCAAAACAGTTTTTCTTGGCGTAAAGGTGGCAAAACAAACTTGCTCTTGAAGCAATATAACATGCAAGTAGTTTTTGCAATGTAAAGAGCACTATGAAAATATAGTTCTGCAACGAAAAATTCATGTAGGCTTGTGCACGTAATATAGATCATTCTTCTCAGCATACAATTAGGTCATTTTGGGTAGATACATATGTTCTAACATGATTTCAAAGCGGTCCAAGCGCAATGACTCACCCCCACATCACTTAATTGCATCAAGTATACCGAAGATGTTTCAATCTTTATTTGGCACACCATAGTATTATTCACTAACCAGTAGTGTTGTGAGTCTACCAAGAATGAGGTTGTTGAGATAAAAGAACAAATATCTTCTCGAGGTAGCCCAGACTGTTTTCTTCACCATGCCTCTCCTGGATCATATTTGAGGGGAAGCTGCTCTAATCGTCCACTTATCTCACCAATCATATCCTTTCAAGTTCCCTAGGTTTCTCATCTTCACAAGTTTGATATCATATTTTTCTATAAAAATGACATGCCAACTTTAAGGGCAGCCCGGTGCACAAAGCATCCCCGCGCACCAAGGGTCCGGGGAAAAAATGACATGTCAACTCTATCTTCAATTTTTTCTCTCTCTTCTATATTGTCATGATTTAGATCATAGTTTTTCAACATCAATTCTTTGCTTATTAAATGTTTCAATTACACATTAGGTGCCATTGGATTATAGATATTATCCAGATGCAACACTAAATGTATTTCGTCATGTACATTCGCTATTTATTGTTTCACATGGGGAGTACACCGATATGTTTTTATCAATTAAACATTTAAACTTAAAATATGAATAATGTGGTAATGGATTGTGATTGTATTGTTTTTATGCCTATTTTTATTTATTTTTAATAGTTTTTTTAATTTATGAATTATAATTACAAAATTCATAGTAATTATGAATTATTAAACGAAATCATGGTAGTTGTTGAGCTTGAATTTGCAAAATATATTTCTCTCCTCCTTTAGGTGGTCAACATCTTTTTTTAGGGGAGAAGCTGTGTTGATCATAAATCTAGGAGTTTGCATGCTATTGCCTCATGTAGCCTTGTATGCTTCACACACCCAATTGCATAAGGTTATAGTGATGATAATTATGATGTGGGTCTAGGCCTGACCTTGGGCTTAATTGGCAAAATCCGGGATTGGCATTTCGCTTCAATTTTCTGAGACCAATTTGATACTGGAGCTTTATGGATCATATCATATTCTTTATTTACTATTCATTTTTCATAAGTTTATCTATTTCTTCAATATATGAACTTTTTCCACCCTTAGTTATTTAAAGAATATAGAATCATCATAATTATCAGTAGCCCTATTCCAGTTGTTTGGGCTTATCTTCTGTACATTCTTGCTAGGTGTTTCTTGAGTTGTTAAAACTAATCTGGCTTTCTAACGTCTTAAAAGGTGCAAATTCTTCTAACCTTTATTATATGCATCATAATCACTAAATCTATTTAAGCTTCTAAAAGTTCATTCTTTAGTTTATCTTATTTTTTTTCCAAACATTCATCTTAATATTCTTATTTATTCATTGTTCCACCTAGCTTTCAACAACATTTTGTCTTGTCAATACTCGTATCCAAAATACTAGTTATCCTAATTGCATTGTTGTGTAATTTACCTTTTATGTATTCATGAAATGCTCCCCATACTATTCTCGTTACACTTCTCTAAATCACAACCTTAACTCTTTTAGTTACATCCTCATCTATGTTTCATTCTTATGTACAACATCTAAGATACTTAAAATCTATCATACCATTCGGTCCCATATTTGCATCTCTAAGCTGAAGAGGAAGATGTTAGGAGCATCGTAAGAGGAATTGACGACAGAGGAAACTCTTCAGATCATGTTTCGAACGATGATAGAGCTTTGAAGTTCAACTCCAAGTGTTAAGGAGGCGGCATGGGGCATTCACATCGCTAAAAAGCACAAAATGGTGATGATTTGTTTTCCCTGGGCTTCAAAATTTATTTTGAAGTTTCTAGGGTCTATTTCATGAAAATTTTACTTTGTTTTTAGAATTAAAACCCATAAAGGTTTATTTTGTAATAGGTCATTCAAGTATTTAGATTTAAAACCTTGGGGAGGTGATGCAGGACGGCGCGTAGGGTTTGCGCTCCTGTCGGCTATTTCTAGGAAACCCTAAATGCATGCAATTGAAAATTGAATTTTGAGCGAGCGTTGCACGAACTTTAAGAAATTAAGCAACTATGTTTTATAAAGCACAAAATTACTATTTTGTTTTACAAATTGAATTTTCTTGAAATATGGTTCAGTTCTAAATCCGGGGAAGGAAGTTCGCAACTTTCGTTCCGTTCCCCTTGTTATAGCAAACGGAAATCGTGAACTCCAAATACGTTTCCGTTTGGAGTTTTCGACGTAGCGTTCGCTGACAAAATCCGAGCGAAAATCCAACGATAAGTCTAATAACCTAAGAGAAAATGTAGACGCACACAAAGGAAGAGAGAGAAACAAGTTACCCACGAAAAGAAATGTCTTTCCGCAACCGAAGTCGACGGCGATCCCGCGAGGAATTTCCTCGTCACCTTCGATCTCCCGCTCCGAGGTCGGCCGCTGTTGCACACGGGCACCACGGATAAAATTCGCTCAATCTCACACGAAAGTGGTTCCACGGAATCTCTAGCGCTCACTAATGTACGGAAGCCACAAACTAAACAACCTAATGTCTCGCTCGCTCACGCACCCAAGGTGGATCCACGAAATCTCAATCACTCAAGGTGGCTCCACGAAGTCTCTAGGCGAATGAAAGGGGAGATAGTATCTCATCCATGAAATTCAAGGCAGCAACATTAATATTTCAACAGGAATATTTTAACAAGAAACCAAAAGCAGGGAAAAACACCACTGTTCATCATCACTTGCAGCATTCAACAGGAAGCCAAGCACAATACGCAGAACAAAGCATCCCAATCAATCAGACCTCTCCTACTGTTTATTTTCTCCCAAAAACTTCACACAGGAAAATGCCGCCAACCTTGCTCTTCACGGCAAATCAAAAACAAACCCAAAACCACGCCTAATTATTATTCATCATCCCTGTCGAGGGGAAACACACGCAACAATCAATTTCAATCTTCATACCTCACCCTCAATAAACACAACAGATCCCCTTTTTATAAAGTTTCGAAAGAACCCTGAAACTGCACACGACGCCGGCGGTTGCGGGAAGGCTGGTCATGGCGGCTCGCACATCGGCAGTTGCTTGTGAAGCCCGCATCACACGTCGGCGGTTGCGGGAAGACAGGTGGCAGCGGGAGATGGCGTTGGCCTGCGGGAGAAGACGTGCAGGATTGCTTGCAGCGGCAAAATCTGCAGCAACGGCTGAACCCTAGATCGTGAAGGCTGAACCCGTCTGCAGTTGTTACCGAATAGAAATGAGATCGGGGAAGAGAAGAAGAATCCGGCAAGGGGGAGGGCCGGCGGTGGCGAGCGAGACGAAGGGAGAGAAGATAAAAGATGAACTAGGGAGCAACCCTAGAATTCTTCATACATTCCAAGCATACCTTCAAATTCATACCCCTCCCTCTTATATAGATGGGGGAGGGCACACAAAAAGAAACATTACATTTAATTATTAATTATGTTTATTTAGTATTAATTAAATATCATTTAATTAATATTAAATAACACAGATAATTTAAAAAGGAAAATCATGTCGGCTTCCATGCGCGTGCCCCCAAATAAGTGCGTCGGCTTCCATATGCGTGCGTCGATGATTTCCATATGCGTGCGGCGGCTTCCATGTGCGCGGTCCACTTGCGTGAAGGTGTATGCGTAACACTATACCGCCCTTGAAAATCGACCTTGTCCTCAAGGTCGAGTGTTATTCTTTTGTCGGGGTCTTTAAGGATTTTGAGGAGAACGAAGTTGTGTATCCTTAGATGAAGTTCGAGGAGAGGAGAGAGCGTGAATGCGGGTGCTGGATAGGTATGGAGAAGGGGGCGGCAGCTAGTAGAGAAAAAAGTAGTTGTGCTTATGTTTGGAAAAGGATAATTAAAGAAAGGACAAAAAAATGATATGACAAGACAATGAAGGAAAAATAAAGTAGGTGAGGGTATATGAGGGACAAGTGTTGGCAGCTAGTGGGAGGCTCAAGGGAGAGAGGAGAACTGATGTATGATATGATGGGGCTGCAGGAGGGGGGAACAAAGTTGAGGTTTTGCTGTAGGTTTATTTGTGGAGCCGGGAATAGTGCTGATGGCGTGGATGTAGAGATAAAAGGATATGATGGTGCTGGCGTGGCAGAGGAGAAAAAAAGGTAAATTATAGGGGGGGTGTGCTGGTGGGGCCCACGAGAGATCAAAATAAGAAAAACAAATTGGGGATGGGGAGGTGGCGTGGGCAGAAGGAAAAATGCGGATAAGACAAGGGTTCCCGTCAGGAAGTCTGCAGGCGGTAGAGGAGGCGGAGATGGAGGTGCGGGACTGGAGTTGCGGGGCTGCGTTTCTGCGGCTCTGGGTTGCGGAAGCTGCCCTGGGTTGAGGGGTCGATCGTGTCGGTGTGGAAGAAGATGACGACGGCTGGGGAGTTGGTGCTGATGTCGCTGGTGAAGGAGCAGCGGCTGATGCTGAGCAGCGAGGGTGGTTCTGAAGCAGCGCGGGGTTGAGTGGAGTAGCGGATGGCGGTGCGGAAGCCGTGGCGGGGGGTTGTGGTTGCCGGGGGAGTCGCCAGGCTGGATTTACGGCCGGACTCGGCGCGGGCTGGAGCTGGTGGTCGCCGGAATCTGTTGTGAGGCTGGCTGTCGGAGGCGGTGCCGGAGCAGAGGTTGATGGAGGTGGTGTGGGAGGTGCGGCGGCTGGTGCTGCTTGACGCAGGGGGTGCGGCGGCGGCGGTGGCTGTTGCTCCACGCTGGAAGGTGGCTGCTCGACGCAGGAAGAGGACGATTGGGGGGGGGGGGGGGTGCTCGGCGCCGGCAGGGGAGGACTCGTCCTCCTGCGGTTCCCTGGCACGGGCCATGCGGTGGCCTTGCCGAGTGAATTGCTCCCTTAGGCGCTTGCTGTCGGCGAGTTTCTGGAGGAGGAGGTCACGCATAACTAGGAGCTCGTTGCGGGTCGACGAGGGTGCGCCTGTTGAGGACGCTGGTGCTGGCGGGGTTGTGAGGGCGTCGACGCGTTCGAGTAGGAGCACTTGGTTGGAGAGGACGGCTTCGAGGGAGGACTGGAGGGCGACGCGGCTGGCTGTCGTGCGGTCGAGCATGGCGAGGTGGTTGACGGGTCCACCGTGAGCCTCAGTGATGTAGGTGCGGGTGATGGGTGCAAGATCCGGCGGCACAAAGGCGGGCGGAGCGGCAGGTCGGACCATTGTTACCGAATAGAAATGAGATCGGGGAAGAGAAGAAGAATCCGACAAGGGGGAGGGCCGGCGGTGGCGAGCGAGACGAAGGGAGAGAAGATAAAAGATGAACTAGGGAGCAACCCTAGAATTCTTCATACATTCCAAGCATACCTTCAAATTCATACCCCTCCCTCTTATATAGATGGGGGAGGGCACACAAAAAGAAACATTATCCGGCAAGGGGGAGGGCCGGCGGTGGCGAGCGAGACGAAAGGAGAGAAGATAAAAGATGAACTAGGGAGCAACCCTAGAATTCTTCATACATTCCAAGCATACCTTCAAATTCATACCCCTCCCTCTTATATAGATGATGGGGGAGGGCACACAAAAAGAAACATTACATTTAATTATTAATTATGTTTATTTAGTATTAATTAAATATCATTTAATTAATATTAAATAACACACATAATTTAAAAAGGAAAATCATGGCGGCTTCCATGCGCGTGCCCCCAAATAAGTGCGGCGGCTTCCATATGCGTGTGTCGATGATTTCCATATGCGTGCGGCGGCTTCCATGTGCGCGGTCCACTTGCGTGAAGGTGTATGCGTAACAGCAGTTCTGGATCGGGAGGAGGGGGGAACCGGGCCACCTTTTTACACAAACAAATGTATATATATATATATATATTTTAACAGTATATATATATATAAGATTTTAAATATATATTTATATATATTATAAGATTATATATATAAATATATATAATTACAAAAAAAAACACACACAACTAAAATACATGAAGATAAATGCACAAACAAAATGCAAGACCCCGATTCGTTAGAGGTCCGGACGGGTGCGATGTCGGGCATTTTTTTGACGACCTAAATTGGGTCGGTCTCCACCAACTCTCCCCCTCTCGAAATCACTCATCTCTGGTGAGTGCTCCAATTGGTAGTGATGTAGAAGATCAACATCCATACACTGTAACTGCTCGACCAAGACCCAACTGGTCTCGATCTGGTCTGCCCTGTCAAAGACCACCATCAGTAGTGGCCAATGTCGCGGAAGTCTGTCAGTAGCTCTGAAAACTGAGAGAATCTCCTGGTGTCTCAAGCTCAACCTGAAAACTGTCAGTGGAAATAGGAGGAACTGCAAAGAACGTGTCAGAAGAAAAATGAATCTCGGTATGTCCTGAATGTGGCTCCTCACTCTCACTCACCAACCCAGAAGTAACAAATGGAGGAGAAGGCAATGGAAGAATCTAAAGACTCATGCGGAAATTCGTGGAATAAAGTCAGATAGGCTACGTTAAAAGCCGGATTTGCTCCCCAAACGGAAGGCATCTCAAGTTCATACGCATTTTGCCCAATCCTATTCACCACGCTAAAGGGTCTAGCTCTACGGTCAGCTAACTTCTTTACGGTACCCGAAGATAACCGTTCCGGATTTAGCCGAACCATCACCAAGTCATCCATTTTAAAACAAGTAGCTTTTCATGCTTTCTAGAATGAGTTGCATATAAGTCATAAATATCGTACAAATTTTCGCTCAAAATATTTTATATGCAAATCATGCAAATGCAAAGATGAACTACCAACACGACAGACTCCACAAACTGATGATTTCAGATACTAGAAACAACTCCTGAAAGAGGCACATGATCAGGAGGCTCAGGGGGTGGATCATAAAAGAATTCATCGCGGGGGCGATGAACACTCAAGTGCAATGCAGAGACATCAGTGATAAGATTTATCAACAGTGTGCGCGAACTGACTCTACAAGTGCGGGTGATAAGATATAACATCAACGATGCAGTGAGTGCACCCTCAAGCTCGACGGTGCAACTAAGGATAGATACATCCCAAATGTGTGGTGAACCCAAAGGTGGATCATCTGGGGGTTCACCGGGAGGGGTATAATAAAATTCGTCGCAAATACGACAAGTACAGACGTTGACTCCTAATACATAGGAAGTGCTCTCATATAAACGATAACTCTCGTGCAGTGTGACATCAGTGACAAATATAATAAAGTCAGGTGAGGCATCAGGGGGCTCACCGGGTGGGACATAATAAAACTCATCGTGAATACGATGATCAACAAGTGGTGTGTCCCATAACTCAACTAAAGTGCTAGTAGCCAGATGGCTACATTCAAGCCCTACTATATGGATGTCACGCTCATAATCATCTCTCTGGAGCACTGTCGACATCAAGGGAGCTAAGGAAAACGGTATCCAAGTTTTAAAATATATAGGTGCGTCACTCACATGAATCTCATCTACACGTGGTCGAGGTGGCTCATCTGGAGGCTCAATAGGAGGGTCATCAAAGAACCCATCAGTGGAGTGATGGTCCTCCAGAAGCGAACCCTCAGAAGGGGTCATGCTCACAGATAGGGTAGGAGTGGCTACCTCGAGATCACAACTACGCTCGAGATCACTACTAAGCTTTGTAAAGCGACTCGATGTGTCATCGGGTGAAGTGATGTGACTCGATGCGCCATCGGGTGAAGTGTGCAAAGAATCTACACTCAATAGTGAGCTAGTAGATATAGACTCAAGGGTATGCTCACTAGGTGGAGTAGACTCACGTGGGGATCAACTCCACACATCCTGTACTAAAATATCAGATCGAGTAAGTGACAGAGAAGGCGAGGTTTCCCTGTTTTGGGAAATAGGGTGCTCTTCCTGTCCCTTAACGACCTTCGTCAAGTTCTTTTTCGCACTAGGAGGATCACTAAGTGTGGTAACTGGACGAGAGTGTCCTACATAGGATACTCGAGAGTCATCGCGACGATCATCCATAACATAATCATGTGCTCGTGGTTGGACGTGAGTCCTACGATCGTAAGGTGGTGGATGCGCATATACGGACTCAGACTCCTCATACAGTGGAGACGTGTAGTATCGATGATAGGAGTGGTAAGGAACTCTAGGAGAGTGGGTGTAAGTGGACTCGTGATCCTCAAATAAAGGATTTCTCCTAAGTGTGGGTCTTTCGGAGTAGGGGTGTGGGGTTTCGTGATAGGGTTCAACGAAATACCCATCTCCAATTGGAGGTGGAACTGACCCTCGGGGAGAATCCTCTAGACTACTCAACCTAACACTGAGGTTCCTGAACCCCTTTTCCACATAATGCATACTCTCAGTTATCTCTGTCATTTGGTGGACAAAAGATAAAAACCACGGGGGTGGTTCACTCTCGTCGTCTCCACGACTCGGTTGACTATATCCAACTCGACTCATCTTCGAAGTACCAAATATGCAAGTGTACGAAATGCTTAAAAAATTTTTTTTTTTTTTTGAAAATAAAATTAGCAAATGCTATGCGGGGTTCCTAATCTACGCAGCGCGGATCTCGAAATTTAGAAAATTTCGGAACCTCGCTCTGATACCAAATTGATGCAGGACGGCGCGTAGGGTTTGCGCCTCGCTTTGATACCAAATTGATGCAGGACGACGCGTAGGGTTTGCGCGCCTGTCGGCTATTTCTAGGAAACCGTAAATGCATGCAATTGAAAATTGAATTTTGAGCGAGCGTTGCACGAACTTTAAGAAATTAAGCAACTATGTTTTATAAAGCACAAAATTACTATTTTGTTTTACAAATTGAATTTTCTTGAAATATGGTTCAGTTCTAAATCCGGGGAAGGAAGTTCGCAACTTTCGTTCCGTTCCCCTTGTTATAGCAAACGGAAATCGTGAACTCCAAATACGTTTCCGTTTGGAGTTTTCGACGTAGCGTTCGCTGACAAAATCCGAGCGAAAATCCAACGATGAGTCTAATAACCTAAGAGAAAATGTAGACGCACACAAAGGAAGAGAGAGAAACAAGTTACCCACGGAAAGAAATGTCTTTCCGCAACCGAAGTCGACGGCGATCCCGCGAGGAATTTCCTCGTCACCTTCGATCTCCCGCTCCGAGGTCGGCCGCTGTTGCACACGGGCACCACGGATAAAATTCGCTCAATCTCACACGAAAGTGGTTCCACGGAATCTCTAGCGCTCACTAATGTACGGAAGCCACAAACTAAACAACCTAATGTCTCGCTCGCTCACGCACCCAAGGTGGATCCACGAAATCTCAATCACTCAAGGTGGCTCCACGAAGTCTCTAGGCGAATGAAAGGGGAGATAGTATCTCATCCATGAAATTCAAGGCAGCAACATTAATATTTCAACAGGAATATTTTAACAAGAAACCAAAAGCAGGGAAAAACACCACTGTTCATCATCACTTGCAGCATTCAACAGGAAGCCAAGCACAATACGCAGAACAAAGCATCCCAATCAATCAGACCTCTCCTACTGTTTATCTTCTCCCAAAAACTTCACACAGGAAAATGCCGCCAACCTTGCTCTTCACGGCAAATCAAAAACAAACCCAAAACCACGCCTAATTATTATTCATCATCCCTATCGAGGGGAAACACACGCAGCAATCAATTTCAATCTTCATACCTCACCCTCAATAAACACAACAGATCCCCTTTTTATAAAGTTTCGAAAGAACCCTGAAACTGCACACGACGCCGGCGGTTGTGGGAAGGCTGGTCATGGCGGCTCGCACATCGGCAGTTGCTCGTGAAGCCCGCATCACACGTCGGCGGTTGCGGGAAGACAGGTGGCAGCGGGAGATGGCGTTGGCCTGCGGGAGAAGACGTGCAGGATTGCGTGCAGCGGCAAAATCGGCAGCAACGGTTGAACCCTAGATCGTGAAGTCTGAACCCGTCTGCAGTTCTGGATCGGGAGGAGGGGGGAACCGGGCCACCTTTTTACACAAACAAATGTATATATATATTTTTACAGTATATATATATAAGATTTTAAATATATATTTATATATATTATAAGATTATATATATAAATATATATAATTACAAAAAAAAACACATACAACTAAAATACATGAAGATAAATGCACAAACAAAATGCAAGACCCCGATTCGTTAGAGGTCCGGACGGGTGCGATGTCGGGCATTTTTTTGACGACCTAAAGTGGGTCGGTCTCCACCAGGAGGGGGTAGTCGTATTTTTGCAATTGTGGGTTGCGTAAGAGCTTATCGGCTAGGTCATGATCTAAGTTATCAAGTCGCGCGCCTAGGCGCGCCTGAGGCGCCGGGCGCACCCGGTTGCGCCCCAGCAAGGCTTAGGCGGGCGATGTGCCTGAGGCGCGCCAAGGCGCACCCGAGGCGCGCCCAAGGTGCACCCAAGACGCACCCAAGGCGCCCAATTGCTGAATTTCAGCGAATTGGGCGCCCAATTTGCTGAATTTCTATGAGTTGGACGCCCAATTCGCTGATTTTCCATGAATTGGGCGCCCAATTCGCTGATTTTATTTTTTCCCCATTTTTGCGCCTCACGTGCCTCAGGCGCGCGCTTGCGCCTAGGCTCCAGGGCCCCTTTGCGCCTCGGTGCGCCTTTAATAATTTAGGTCATGATAGAGCCGGAGTGGTAATTGAAGGCATGCATACGAGGAGTTCTTCCTTCCTTGGATCTCATTGCTTGATGTTCCCCTTGCGTGACCAGTGGTTCTTATACTTTGGTGGTGGTGGGCAAAACTATTCTCCGTCAACCGCTAGTTTGCGTCTCTTCTCTCCCCGACCTAGCTTTCTCTCCCCGACCTAGCTTTCTGACAACTTTCCTGATTGCTTCCTGGAGTTTGTAAGTGCAATTGTTAGTATATTTTGGAAGGACAGTACTTGTTTGCTTGGTGTTGAATGTAAGGAGTGATATCTTGAAACTTATACAATATACATACATTGTTGATGTTTTGAAGTGGTTATGAGGCAGTTTCTGCACTGTTTGCTGTGACAGATTTTAGATCTGTTTTTTTTGGATTCGTTTCTTCTTGTTTTGTGAAGTATCACCCTTGTTTTCCTAGTGGGATTGGTGAGACAACATTGCTGTTGTCAGGTTTCAGATTTTTGCACAAGTTAATCCTCTCTTGACCATCCCAGAGTACATTGCATATTTATCTCTTTATTTCGTAATAATATTTATTTAGAATTACAAATATAACAACCACTAAAATTGTATATCACATACCCATTACCCAATATTTATTCTAGTAGTTTTAAGCCCTATAACTTGATATTATTAATTTTGCAATTTGAAGGAAAAAGTAAACTTTGTTGTCATCAATTTGTATTCTCACATTTTTTACTCCTGTTCTTGCAGGAGTAGAGCGTTTGATCAGTCATCTTCATGTGAACCAGATACCCATGTGTGTTGCAACAGGGTAACTCTATAAATTAGTGCTCTTGAAGACTTTAATATACTAATTCTTAGACTTCATGCTTTCTAAAATTTAATCAACTAGTAAGGAACAATTTAGAGAGATTTACATGCACGTCATTAAAATTTATTGTATGTTTTGATTACAAATCTAATCAGATAGACATGTATCGGTTTTAAGTAATTTTTTTTAAAACAATAGAGATTTTGTTTAAAAGATAGATGGTTTGCATTAGTAGAAAAAATAAATGCATGATATGACAAGATGTGTTCTCGTATAACCCTATGGAAAAATGATCGTCAGGAAAGTCTCCATTCTCCATTTGCCCTCATCATCATCTCCTGGACATTGCCCCTTACCAAAACACCCGTAATATTACAATTGACAATGCGGTGGATTGTGATTAATTGATTCATGAGGAAGTCCGCCAAAAGCTCTACAAGTCAAATGCAAGTAGAAAGAGGAGGTAGATGTTATAGTTGGTGTCGGCGACGAGTCCTTAATTTAATTATGCGTTTTTGTGTTTGCAAGTACTTCTACCATTTTGTTGTCTTTAGTATTTTCATAAATAGTCCGAGGATGCTGACTTACTTGCAAAAGTCTTTGTTGGTTGACCTGGTCGCAACGGGTCCACTGTGTCATGTGAGATCATTATATTGGATTATTTATGCTATGGCTTGGTCTGTGTGGTATTAGGGTCTGTTTGGGAGAGCTCTGGCGGCTGGAGAAGCTCTTTCCCAGCCGCCAGAGCTGTTATTACCGTCGTTTGGGACAGCTCCCTAACGAAATCGCTTTTTAAAAAATAGCTCCCAGCGCTCTTTTCAGGAAGCCCCCTCCCCCCGCGTTCCGCTCTGCAGGAATCAATTTCTTCGACGCGAGGCGTTTATTTTTTTACGACCCCCGATCTTCTTCCTCCCCCTCCCAACGCTCATCCCGTGCACATCGCCGCTCCCTCCGCCGCTTCCCCCTCCATTTCCGACGCCGACGACGTGCCCTAACATTCCGACGCCGATCTTCTTCCTCCCAGATCCAGTCGCCGATCTTCTTCCTCCCAGTCGTGCCCTAGCATTCCGACGCCGACGATTCGCCGATATTCTTCCTTCCAGATCCAGCCATTCGCATATAGTTCTTCCTCCCCGAGCCCAACTCCAGAGCCCTAGCTTCATTTGGCGCAGGTGAGCTTCTATTTAGGGCTTGATTTATGATTTTGCCATTTTTGATTTCGGAAATGTTGATTCCAACAGCTTCGATTTAGGGAATGTTGATTTCGGAAATGTTGATTCGCATATAGTTCTGTATTTGTTGTTGGATGTGTGTGTGTGTGTGTGTATGTATTTGTGTTTTGGATGGATGTGTGTATGTATTTTTGTGTTGTATGAGTGTGTGTGTGTGTGTTGTGTTTTGGATGGATGTGTGTGTGTGTTTGTTGTTGGATGAGTGTGTGTGTTTGTTGTTGGATGAGTGTGTGTGTGTGTGTGTTTGTTGTTGGATGAGTGTGTGTGTGTATGTATTTGTGTTGGATGTGTGTGTGTGTATGTATTTGTGATGGATGTGTGTGTTTGTTGTTGGATGAGTGTGTGTGTGTGTGTATGTTGTGTTTTGGATGGATGTGTGTGTGTATGTATTTGTGATGGATGTGTGTGTATGTATTTTTGTGTTGTATGAGTGTGTGTGTGTGTGTGTGTTTGTTGTTGGATGAGTGTGTGTGTGTATGTTGTGTTTTGTATTTGTTTTGGATGGATGTGTGTGATGGATGCATGGTGTGTGTAGATTCCCCAGCCATTCTTCAAGGATTGCGTTGGTGCAATTGACGGTACACATGTAGATGCGAGGATACCAGTAGAAGATCAAGTCAGATACATAGGACGTCACGGCACTACGACGCAAAATGTAATGGCAGTCTGTGATTTTAACATGTGTTTTACATTTGCCCTGGCTGGATGGGAGGGATCTGCTCATGATAGTCGCATCTTCGCACGCGCATTGACAGACGATAGATTGCATTTTCCGCATCCCCCACAAGGTATAGTAATCAATATTTTTACATTCATTCAAATCCTTCAAATATCCACCAATGTTTGCTTGTTTAACATACCAAATTAATGCAGGTAAATATTATTTAGTGCATGATGGCTACCCGTTAAAGATGGGTTATTTGAAGCCGTTTCTGGATACAAGATATCACTTGGCAGACTTTGCCCGTGGGAGTCGGCCTGTTCAAGGAAGGCAAGAACATTTCAATAGGGCACATTCATCTCTTCGCAGTGTTATTGAGCGAACGTTTGGAGTGTGGAAGAAGAAGTGACACATTCTGAGCAAAATGCCACAGTACAGCTTCAAGAAACAGAGGTCCATAGTGTTGGCCACAATGGCCTTACATAACTTCATTCGTAGACATCCTTCTCGCTGGGACCCTGAGTTTAATGTGTGTGATGCTGATGAGTCTTCTTTCGCTCCCTCAGAGGATGAAGACCCTGCGGCGGAGGATGATATTGGAAGCGATATGGGTGATGCTGCTGGAGCTGAACAGATGTCTACAGTACGAGATAGCATTGCCGAAGAAATATACGGGGCGCGTGGATAGCATTAACAAAGAATTATGTAAAAGACTATTGTTATCGGTTATCTTTTATTATTTTTCATGTTAAAAACTGATGTATTTTTAAGTTCTAAAAAAACAGCTTCCAAAAGCTGTTTCTCCAAACAGCAAAATTAGAAAATCGCTCTTCAAAGCGCACTTCTGCACAGAACACCCAAACACTCTGCAGCTTTTCAAAACTGCTCCCCAGAGAGCTCTTTTAAAACAGCTCTATCCGGACAGCAGCTTTTCAATCCGCCAGAGCTGTCCCAAACAGACCCTTAATCCCGCATTACCCACCCACGTTCACTCGCTTATGTTTATAGGTCCCAATCCCCTCCTCCTTTCATCTTAGGGTTTTGGGATGGATGACACTTGTTTCTTGGTTTGACCCGCTGTGAGGGCGCGCTGGTTGACCTAGTCCCAACGGTTGGGTCCACTGTGGCTTGTGAGACCACTATGTTGGGATATCCCCGACGTGTCCCGGTTTGCGGTATTAGTTTCACATTGCTTACCCACGTTCACCCACATGTGCTTATAGGTCTCAGACCCCTCCTTTCACCCTGGGATTTTGGGATGGAAGCCCGAGATGAAAGGGGGGACTCGTACTGTTAAATCTGAGAAAGCAGAGGGGAAGAAACAAGCGGCAGAAAACGAATGTGGAAAAATAAAACTCTGTTGTTCAGACAGAGCTGAACCAGCTATATATATAAAGTCACAATTATTACAACAACTAAAACAAAAGATAATTACAGTCATGCCATTATAAATTTCCACCGTCCCCCTCAAGTTGGAATTGGGAGGAGACGACAAATTCCCAACTTGTCCAATAAAAATTGAAATTTTGTGTGACCCAAGGCTTTGGTGAATATATCTGCGAGCTGTAATTTGGTAGAAATTTGAACAAGTGCAATCAAAACAGAAGTTAAATTTTCTCTAACTAGGTGGCAATCTAACTCGATGTGTTTCGTTCTTTCGTGGTGAACAGGATTGGAGGCTGTGTGAAGCTGCTTGGTTGTCGCATGCTAAAGAAATGGGAGTTAGGTTGTCAAGTTGCAGGTCTCGTAAAAGATTAACAAGCCAATTTAATTCGCAATAAACGGCTGCCATAACTCTATATTTAGATTCTGCATAAGTCTTTGAAACCGTGGGCTGCTTCTTTGTTTTCCATGAAATGAGGGAGCCACCAATTTGAACTCAGTAACTAGTCAACGATCTTCTGGTTGTGGGACATAATGCCCAGTCAACATCACAAAAGGCCCTCAATGTAAGATCACTAGTTGAATGAAAGAACGGACCTTGTCCCAATGAACCATTTACATAGCGCAAAACTCTATGAATCATATGAAGATGAGGACTTCGCGGCTTTGTCATGAATTGACTCAAGATGTGAATATCATAGGTGAGATCAGGACGTGAGAATGTTAGGTAGATTAATCTTCCAACCAGTCGACGATAAACAAATGGGTCTGCTAATTCTGAGCCATCAGTCTCAATAAGCTTGTGATTCTGCTCAATAGGAATGAGAGTAGGCTTGTTGTCGGTAAAATGCATATCCTTAATGATGTCTTTGGCATATTTGTGTTGATGAAAATAGATGCCGACAACATTTCGAGTAATTTCCAATCCCAGAAAGAAAGACAAATATCCAAGATCTTAATCTCGAAATGTTTGTTCAACGTAGTCTTTAAGGTATCCAAATCTGATTGATTTGTTCCAGCTAGAATCACATCATCCACATAAACTAAAAGAGCTATGAAGTGATTATTGGACCCCTTGGTGAATAACGAATGATCATTGTGAGACGGTTTAAAACCAAGAGAATAAGAGTAGATGAGAACTTTGGAAACCACTGTCGTGAGGATTGTTTGAGCCCCTACAAAGACTTCAGTAATCTACACACCGTTTGGTTCTTATCATAATTTTTTGGGAGAGTGAAACCTGGGGGAAGTTGCTTGTAAACTTCCTCTATTAAGTCACCATGCAAGAAAGCATTGTGTACATCTAATTGGTTTAATAACCATCCTTTGATGTTGCCACAGCAAGGAGAGCACGAACAGTAGTCATTTTAACTACAGGAGCAAATGTGTCCTGGTAATCGAGGCCCTCTGTTTGAGTATAGCCCTTTGCCACAAGGCGCGCTTTGTATCTTTCAATTGAACCATTATCATGATATTTTATTTTGCATATCCACTTGCATCCAATGGCACGTTTACCAGGTGGTTGGCTAGTTATTATCCATGTTTTGTTGTCCTGTAAAGCCTGGATTTCAGATGCCATGGCTTCTCTCCATAACCCATCTTTATATGCCTCAGCATAGGTAGTAGGTTCAACAACAGTAACAATGGTGGAGCAGGACCATTTGAGAAATCTATGTGGACATGATTGGTAATTGAAGAACAATGATAGTATTTAAGCCAAGATGGAGGAATGGATGAACGAGTAGATCGTCTAAGTTGCGTTGTTGGAATGTCAGAGGGATTAGAAATGTTCGTAGTACTTGAAAAGTACTATTATTGTAAGTATCAGTAATATATTGGGTGTTAGGTGAGAGAGTTGGAATGGAAGGTGTGCAGTCGAATTCATCAGAATCAGAGGGAAAGGGAAAAACACAAGGCAAACGAAGAGTAGATGAAGAAGAAGTCATTTCTCCACTTTGAGAAGGAGGCAAGTGGAAAAATAGCTTCAGAAAATGAAACATTTCGGCTGATGAGAAATTATTGAGTATCCAGGTTAAAAAGCTTGTAGCCTTTCTTCCCTAAAGGATAGCCAATGAAAACGCAACGAGTAGCGCGATGGGAAAATTTGTCTCTATTATGAGCTTGTGCTTCACCAATGCTCTGGATGCTGAATGAAGGAAGCATGGGTATGTGCACATAAATCAAAATGGATTCTTGGGTCTGCCCTCTCTGATGTCTTTGACTTTGATTTGAGGGCATGATTCCGCAGCAAACGCAACTGTATAGGGGGCCACTATTTCAGTGGTACTCTGTGATCAGCCACTTTGTGCATTTATTGTCAAAGGTTAGGTCTTTCTCCTCTGAGAGAAGCCACTTTGTGCATAGTGCCAAAGGTTAGGTCTGTTTCCAATCTTCCCCCGCCCATACCCCCAATGATTGGGGACTATATGGGTTCTGTTGTTGTTGTTGTTGTATGAGCTATGGTGGAAGCGAAACAAAGACACCCAAAAACCCGTAAATGATGATAACGAGGTTGTGTTGAACAAAAGTTCATAAGGGGTTTGTTGATGTAAAATGGTGGAGAGAATTCTATTAATTAAATGAGTGGCTGTGAGAACACATTCTCCCCAAAATTCAATGGGCAAGGATGCTTGAAAACGAAGGGCTCTAGCCATTTCTAAGATATGACGATGTTTACGTTCCGGAATACCGTTCTGTTAAGGAGAATATACGCAGCTGCTCTGATGTAAAATGCCACGTTCCAGAAAGAATATTTTAGAGTGATGTTATAAGCACCCCTAATATGGCTATTTATACCCCAAGCATTAATATCACCCAAGTAGTAAAAACGCGGTTTAGGCGCACCCCAAAGTAAAAAGCTGAAGCCCTAGCCGCCCGACCCTTTCTCCTCTCGCGATTCCCCCCTGCAACTCTCTCCTCTTCCGGCGATTGCGTTACAAATATCCCTTATTGCCGGCGAATTCGTATGCAAGTTCGGATCCATGGCCTCATCCGCTTCTTTGTTCTCATCTTCGTAGTCGGGCAGCAAACAGGCGGTGGAGTCGGGCGACAAACAAGCGCTGGAGTCGGCCGAAAAACCTGTGCTGGAGGTATTTTGCTGGAAGGCTTCGGGGAGGGGTTGTAGCTGGGCTAATCTTCATCTTCGAAGGCTTCGGCTATGCCCGAGGAGGTATATGGCTGCTATTCTCTCTTCTCCCTTTCTATGAAATGTTTTTGCATACATTTTGAATCGATAGAGGGGAAGGGATTTTTTGTTGCGAATTTTTGTTGCGAATTTTTGTTGCATTGATATTTCTTTATTATTGTTATTTAGAGATTTTGAAGTGGTGGACTCTATTTGAACAATATTTTATATTAATTATCTCTTCTTGCATATTTTTCATTTCATTAATTGGGGTGGCAATAAAAGATTGGACTACAAATAAAATTTTATTGGATTACAAATAAAATTGGACTATAAATAGCCAAAATAGGGGTGCTTATAACATCACTTATTTTTTAAGGGAATGATTAATGAATCCTGAGCCATTATCAGTTCTAAAAACTTTTATGGAGCTTTGAAATTGATTAAGAATTAGAAAATAGAAGGATTGGATCAGAGTTGGAGCTTCCCCCTTGGAAACCATGAGGTAAGTCCATGTATTTCTAGTATAGTTATCAACAATGATTAAGAAATAACGGAATCCAAAATGTGTCGGACTCTTATAGGGGCCTCATACATCACAATGAACTACGTCAAAAGCTTTAGAACAAAATTATCATTCTTGTAAAAGGGAAAACGTGTTTGTTTGGCAATCAGACAAACATTACAATCCATTGGACAAACCAAATTTAAACCAGGGAGAATGGGTATGAGATGTCGTAATTTGTTTGTTGAAACATGACCGAGACGATTGTGCCATATCATGGTGTTGTTGGAAACAGTGGTAGCATGACTGCGAGGAAAAGGAGAAGTATTGGAATTGTACGAAACTGAGAGGCAGTAAAGACCATTGATCAGTTTACCAATTTCCACATTGATCTTCAGCAAATGGTCCTGCATAAGACAAGATTGAGAGTTGAAAAGCAAAGTGCAAACAGAATCAGATGTTAATTTGCTGACTGAATTGAGATTATGCTTGAAGGAGGGAACAAAAAGCACATTCTGCAAGATAATAGAAGTGTTATTGGTTGATATTGGAATGTTTCCACTATGGGTAATAGGAGCCGTAGAACATTAGAAAGATGGGCTTGCTGAGGATATGCAAGTTGTTGAAGACTGATAAAATAGGTGAGACAATGGGAAATATGATGCGTGGCTCCGCTATCAATAACCCATTCTGGGTCTTCATGTTGCATAGTCATGCAATAAGCCATACCTGCAAGTTTCTGAGCATGTTCAGCGGAAGGAGGATGCAAAGTGTGGTTTGCAGTAGAAAGAAGACCAATGAGTTGATTAATTTGATCTCTAGTCAACTGAGTAGGAATGGTAGTTGAATTCTCATTTCCTAAGAACTCCACATTGTTAGCCTTGTGATTCCTGTCGAGATTGGCTTTTCCTTTAAATTTGTAATTGGGCGGATAACCGTGTATTTTGAAACATTTTGCCTCAGTATGATCACTGATTCTACAATGATCGCACCACATGTTCTTCTTATTAACCCAAGAGATATCCTCTCGTCATTCTGCTGATGTTTCAAAGAATCCAGTGATGAGTGTTTCAACATCTATGTGACATTCATATGATCGAAGAAATATGAAGCAAAAGAATTAATTTGGCGTTCTTCTTGCTGCAACATAGAGTAGGCATCTTCGACACTAGGTAACGGCTTCATTAACAAAATCTGACCACGAACAAATTTGAAGATGTCATGTAAACCCGTCAAGAACTGCATTAATTTATGTTCTTCTTGTCGCGCTTCCCAGGTCGCAGAAACCTCACATCGAACATTTGATTTGCAGGGCGGAATAAGTGTACTGGCTTCTAAGTCATCCCAGAGTTGTTTGAGCTTGGTGTAGTATCCTTCAATTTTTAGTTCGTCCTGATGGCAAGAAGAAATAGCCTTGCGCAAGGAATAAACCATTGATCCAGTGCTATGGGAAAAACGGTGTTGCAGATTATTCCACATTATTGTCGCTGTATTAGCGTGTAAAATAGAATGTCCGTTTTCCTTAGAAACAGCACCAAGGATCCAAAAAATGACCATGTTATTTACTTGGTCCCATTTGGAGCGATCGATGTGATCGTCATCAGGTTTCAGAACAGATCCATTGATAAAACCGAGTTTGTTCTTGCAGGCAAGAGCGATTTCCATCGAACGCCGCCATGAGATATAGTTTGAGGTTCCTTCAAGAACTTGATGAACAAGAAGCATACCTGGGGTATCAGAATTGTGTAAAACCAGAGAAACATTGGTTGTAAGAGTAACAGACAGCTGAACCAGATCCTTCCTCATGTGGATTGGGAGTAGACATGATGGTAAAAGAGAAAGTACCTATAAGTACAAGTGAAAGTAGAAGTCGGAGGTGAAAGTAGAAATCTTCTGCTTCCATCCCAAAACCCGAGGTGGAAGTATTCTGTTGATGTTATTTTTCCTTGTGCTGATTTTGTGTGAATGCTCTTCTCTTAACCTACTCTGAAATGCATTTAAGTACTCTAGTTGTACTAAACTGGTAAGTACTAGACATGCTTGTTAGAATCAAATTGAAGTGTCACTGTTGGTTAAAAACAAACTGAGATTGAACTCATAAACCGGCTGTTACCGAATAGATAGGGAGAGAGAGGAAGAATCCGGCAAGGGGGGAGGCCGGCGGTGGTGAGCGAGAAGAAAGGAGGAAGGATAAAGATGAAACTTAGGGAGCAACCCTAAAACTTGCATACATTCCAGATCCCCTCCAAACTCCTACCCCTCCCTCTTATATAGATGGGGGAGGGCACACAAAAAGAGACATTACATTTAATAATCACAATATCTAATTAATATTAATTAAAAACTATTTAATTAATGCTAATTAAATAATTAGCACACTTAGTTCAATAAAATAATAATAATCAAGGCGGCTTCCATGCACGTGCTCCAGATAATTGCGGCGGCGTCCATAAGCATACGTCGGTGATCTCCATGCGGGGGTCCACGTGAGCGAAAGTGTATGCGTAACACTATACCGCTCTTGAAAATCGACCTTGTCCTCAAGGTCGAGTTTTATTCTTTTGTCGGGGTCTTTAAGAATTTTGACGAGGAAGAAGTTGTGCATTGTCAGTGGCGGCGGTGAGAGCCATGAGGAGAATGAACGAAGAGGTGTAAAAAACGGAAGAAAAATTTTGGTAGAGATTTTATGTGTTATTACGGTGGGGTGAGAAGAAAGGGGGACAGCTGGTGTGGGTGTGGGTGTGGGGGTGAAAGTTGGCGCTGGATGAGTACGGAAAGGGGGGCGGCAGCTAGGAGAGGGAAAAGTGGTGGTGCATTTGTTTGGAAGAAAAAAATTAAAGAAAGGACAAAAAGGTGGATGTGACAAGACAATGGAGGAACCATAAATAAGGTGAGAGTGTATTGTAGACGATTGTCGGCAGATGGCGTGAGGCTCAAGGAAGAGAGAGGAGAACTGATGGAAGATGTGATGGGGCTGCAGGTGAAGAGATAATTGTGGAAGAGACAAGAAATAAAGTGGGAGGGGGCTGCTTAATGTGGGCCTGAGAACAGGGAAGCTGGCGTGGGAGAGGGGATATCCACGTTGCCATCCGGCGCGTGGCTTTCTGGTGCTGCGATCTCAATCGACGCGGGCTGGAGCTGGCGGTCGGAGGTGGTGCTGGAGCTGCGGTGGGCGGAAGCTGTAGTGAAGCTGGCCGCCGGAGGCGGCGCGGGATCTGTGGTGCTGGATCGGGCTGTCGGAGGTGTTGCTGGGGCAGCGGGTGGCGGAAACGGTGTGGGAGGTGCGGCGGCGGATGCTGCTGGACGCATGAGGTGCGACGGCGGCGGCTGTGGCTCGACGCTGGAAGGGGGCTGCGGGGCTGGCTGCTCGACGCAGGACGAGGACGATGGGGCGGGCTGCTCGGCATTGGAAGGGGAGGATATGTCCTCCTGTGGTTCGTCGGCGTGGGCCAGGCGGTGGCCTGGCCGAGCAGATTGCTCCCATATGCGTTTGTTGTTGGCGAGTTTCAGGAGAAGGAGGTCACACATCGTTAGGAGCTCGCTGCGGGTCGGAGAGGTTGCGCCTGTTGAGGGTGCGGGTGCTTGCGGGGTCGTGAGGGCGTCGAGGCGGCGGAGAATGAGCGCTTGACCGGCGAGGGCGGCGTCGGCGGAGGACTGTAAGCTGGCGAGCTGGACTTTGTGTCGGTCGAGCCTGGCACGTATGTAGTCCGCTTCTTCAGGGTTGGCGGTGGCGTGGAGACGCATGATCGTAGCCATGGGAGGAGAGCCTTGAGCCGGCGGCGCTACGACGGGCGGAGTGGCAGGTCGGACCATTGTTACCGAATAGATAGGGAGAGAGAGGAAGAATCCGGCAAGGGGGGAGGCCGGCGGTGGTGAGCGAGAAGAAAGGAGGAAGGATAAAGATGAAACTTAGGGAGCAACCCTAAAACTTGCATACATTCCAGATCCCCTCCAAACTCCTACCCCTCCCTCTTATATAGATGGGGGAGGGCACACAAAAAGAGACATTACATTTAATAATCATAATATCTAATTAATATTAATTAAAAACTATTTAATTAATACTAATTAAATAATTAGCACACAGTTCAATAAAATAATAATAATCATGGCGGCTTCCATGCATGTGCTCCAGATAATTGCGGCGGCGGCCATAAGCATATGTCGGTGATCTCCATGCGGGGCGGGGGGGGGGGGGGGGGGGGGGGGGCACGTGAGCGAAAGTGTATGCGTAACACCGGCCGGCATGTTTTTTCAATGCCAAAGAAGTATTCTTGAAATAGCATCAAAACGTCATGACTTTGATTGTACTGAATCCTTAGTGATATTTGACCTTATTAATCACAACTCTTTATTCATTCTATGTATTATTATAGATCCACATCATAAACTTCAGAATGTAGTTTCTGTCAAAATGCCCTGTAAATTTCTCCATCTCCAAGCAGGTCATACAAACAGGCTTTTGACCTCAAAACACAACGACATGGCGAAATTTTCTCTATGATGCATCATGTTGTTATGGGTGATGATCCAGATGTGAAGCATGGGGGGCACGTGAGCGAAAGTGTATGCGTAACACCGGCCGGCATGTTTTTTCAATGCCAAAGAAGTATTCTTGAAATAGCATCAAAACGTCATGACTTTGATTGTACTGAATCCTTAGTGATATTTGACCTTATTAATCACAACTCTTTATTCATTCTATGTATTATTATAGATCCACATCATAAACTTCAGAATGTAGTTTCTGTCAAAATGCCCTGTAAATTTCTCCATCTCCAAGCAGGTCATACAAACAGGCTTTTGACCTCAAAACACAACGACATGGCGAAATTTTCTCTATGATGCATCATGTTGTTATGGGTGATGATCCAGATGTGAAGCATGGGAAACCATCTCCTGATATTTTTCAAGTCGCTGCAAGCAGATTTGAGGTATCATTCCTTCCCTCCTGAACCAATGTAATCCATCTACCCAAATTGGAAATTTTTTCTTAGTATTCACTCACAAGCTTCTAGTTGACTTCTTCAAATTTTTTTTTTTTGTAAAGGAGAATGTGGATCCAGCTGAGGTTTTGGTGTTTGAAGATGCTCCAGCAGGAGTTGCTGCTGCTAAGAGTGCAGGAATGTGAGTATCTATAATTTGAAAACCATCTTGTCAATATTTCGACATAATTTCACTATTGAAAAATATTAATTTGTCTATTTCATTTTTCATGGTACCGTTGATCGATATTGTAGAAAAACGCAACGCGTATTTTTGTATTATCTTTTTCTAATGTATACAAAGGAAAGTACATATTTATAGGAGAGAGAAGAGAGAGGAAAAATCTATACCCAATGTGGGACTAAATATAAGAGAAACAAAATGGGCCACTAAATGGGCCAAACCTTATGGGCTATTTCAACACTCCCCCGCAAGCTGGAGCGTACAAATCGTATGCACCAAGCTTGGATAAGCATTGATAGAAGAGGGTACTGGACAGTGCCTTTGTGAGGACATCCGCAACTTGTTCAGTACCAGGGACATGTTTTAGCTCGATCTTCTTCATCTGTACTTTCTCCCGGATAAAGTGGCAGTCGACCTCGATATGCTTGGTTCTTTCGTGGAAGACCGGGTTCTTGGCAATATGTATAGCGGCCTGACTGTCGCAGAGTAGAAGAGCAGGAGCAAGAAGTTTTACCCCAAGATCCGTGAGAAGACTTTCAAGCCAGGTAAGTTCAGAGACCACAGATGCCATTGCCCTGTATTCTGCTTCTGCTGAGGAGCGCGCAACCACTGCTTGTTTCTTGCTACGCCAGGTGATCAAATGTCCTCCGAAGTACGTACAGAAGCCACTGGTTGACCGACGATCATCCAGAGATCCGGCATAGTCAGCATCAGAGTATGCCACCAGTGTTGGAGTTGAGGATGAGGTCTTGTATACCAAGCCTTGACCAGGAGCAGCTTTCAGATATCGGAGAATCCGTTCCACAGCCTGAAGATGAGAAGAACGAGGGGCGTGCATGTAACGGCTGACAATACCGACAGCGAAGGAGATATCTGGTCTTGTAACAGTCAGATAGATCAATTTCCCTACCAGAGTCCAGACGACGATAGTACTCCGGGTTCTGGAGCAAGAGATCAGAGTCAGAGGACTGAGCACAAATCTTGTGATTTGCGTCCATTGGAGTGTTGATGGGTTTGCAGCCGGAGTAGCCTGCATCATGAAGAAGATCGAGGCAATACTTTCTCTGAGATAGAACAAGGCCATCTGGTCGCCTGGCTACCTCCAGGCCCAGGAAGTAATGAAGATTCCCCAGATCTTTTGTTTGGAACACGGAGCTGAGTTGTTGCTTGATTGCCTGAATTCCTTTTGAGTCGTTGCCTGTGATAATGATATCATCAACATAGACTAGAAGGAGAACAGTGCCTGTTGCCAGGTGGCGAGTAAACAGGGAGAAGTCAGCCGAGCTCCGAGTAAATCCTGCTTCACGAAGGACCTTGCTGAGCTTGTCGAACCATGCTCGAGGAGTTTGTTTGAGACCATAGAGAGACCGCAAAAGATGACAGACTTTCGGGGTCCGAGACTCCCCCGTGGTCTCAAACCCGGGCGGCTGCTGCATGTACACCGTTTCAGTAAGATCGCCGTTTAAGAAGGCGTTCTTAATATCCAGTTGATGTAAGGGCCATTGGCGGTGTACAGCGACGGAGAGAAGAACCCGTACGGTGTTTAGTTTGGCGACGGGAGAGAAGGTTTCGTCGTAGTCCAAACCTTGTTGCTGGGTGTAGCCGCGAGCCACCAGGCGAGCTTTCAAACGGTCAATGGTCCCATCCGCAGCGTGCTTGATGACAAAGACCCATTTGCAACCAACAATTTTCTGACCAGGGGGAAGATCCACCAGTTGCCAGGTCTGGTTGCCCACAATGCGGCCATTTCTTCTTCCATGGCGGCATGCCAGCCAGGATGTTGAAGAGCCTCCTGCACAGAGTTAGGAACTGCAACCGACGATAAAGAAGTGGCCAGAGTATGAAGTGGAGGAGAGAGACGATGCAGTGATACGTAGCTCGCCATTGGATGAGCGGTGGACTCTGTTACCTGATCAGCAGGACTTGGAGCACCAGTGGTCGAGGACGACTGCGCAGGGGCCACGGGGCGGGAGTTGCGACGGGAACAGACTTGGATAAAGGGTGGCCGACCGGTAGGCGGAGTAGGCAGTGGTTCAGGGAGAGGTGTTGGAGGAGGTGTGTTAACCGGGAGGATGGGGCGCATGACAGGTTGTGGGAGAGTAGGTGATGTAGAAGGTGTTGTTGGAGCGGGAAAGAATGGAAGGTCTTCCCGGAAGGTGACGTCAGCGGATACCGAAATTTTCCGAGTGAGAGGGAGTAACAGACGTAGCCCTTCTGAGTATGGGAGTAGCCAACAAACATTTGCTTAGTCGCTCTGGGATCGAGTTTGTCCGTAGATGGTCCCATGGAGTGAACGTAACACGTACACCCGAAGATTCGAGGTGTGAGCGGGAAGGCAGGAGTAGAGGGAAAGAGAAGACTGAACGGACTGACATTGTTGAGTACAGAGGAGGGAAGGCGGTTGATAATGAAGCAGGCGGTAGAGATCACAAAGTTCCAATAGATCTTCGGAACGTTCATGTGAATCATGATCGAGCGGGCCATATCAAGGAGATGTCGGTTCTTTCGTTCGGCCACACCTTTTTGTTGAGGGGTGTAGGCACATGAGGTTTGATGAATAATCCCGAATTCAGAGCAAAGGCTCGAAAACTCATTGCCGGTGTATTCGCGAGCATTATCGGTGCGTAGCGTTTTGACGGTGGTAGAGAAGTGAGTGCGGGTTTCATGGATAAATGCTTTAAACACACGAGGTAATTCCGAGCGTTCGCGAAGTAAGTATAGCCAAGTTGTGCGGGAGTAATCATCAATAAAGGTAATGAAATAACGGAATCCAGAGATACTACAAATTTTATAGGGTCCCCAGATATCAGAATGGATAAGATCAAAAGGAGCGGAGCTCCGAGTACAATTTGCAGAAAAAGATGAACGCGGCTGTTTGCCGAAAATACATGATTCACATTGAAATGCAGGAAAAGATACATCGGGTAGTGCCTTCTGGAGGATGGGGAGGGGAGCATGGCCGAGACGCTGATGCCAGTCAGCAGAAGAGACAGAGGCGAGGATGGTGGGAGAGTCGTCGAGAAGGTAGAGCCCGTTGCGCAGCTGTCCTTTACCAATGGTAGTCCCCGTCCGTCGATCCTGTATCAGAAAAGAAGAGCGTGAAAAAGTGACAGAGCAATCCAAATCAGTAGTGAGGCGGCTAACAGAGAGTAAGTTAAATGGGGAGCCCGGAACATGGAGTGCCGAGCGGAGAGAAATGGATGGGCTGAGAGATAGGTCAGCTGAGCCGGACACAGAGACAGTCGCTCCATTGGCCACAGTGATACACTTCGGATGAGGAGCACCCGAATACATTGGCGGTTGAAGAGAGGTGATATGATGAGTGGCACCCGAATCCACTATCCATCGAGGACTAGTGGAGAGACAAACGATATCTGGGCTGGAGACGGAGGCGACCGAGGCAGGTGGAGTCATCATCCCTTGGAGTTGCTGGAACTGTAGGCGGAGAGCCTCAAGGTCGGCACGAGAGGCCGAGGAGCTATCTTCAACGACTGCAGCAGTCGGTCGTGGAGGAGGAGGAGGGTTGCCAGTCTTCCGAAAGCAGGTGGACTCATAATGTCCATCGCGACCACAGAACGAGCACTTCGGCCGTCCTCGTCCACCACGACCCCTTCCACGGTAGGCCGACCGACCTCCTCGGCTAGAAGGAGGAGGAAATGAAGGAGTAGGGATATTTTGTAGAAGAGCCGGTGAGGGAGGAGCAGGGGCCTCTGGAGGTTGTGATACTTTGAGTAGCATGGAGCAGACAGCCGATAAGGAGGGAGTGGGAGTCGAGGCCAAGACTTGTGCCATAATACTCAGAAGATGTGGAGGAACACGGGCCATGAGCAGAGCAATGCAGACGGCCTCCCTTTGTGCTCGCTGAGTGGCAAGATCAGAGGTGGGTGGCTGGTGTTGAAGCCATGTTTCGGAGAGAGACTTGACCCGAGCGACAACAGAGGTATTGTTTGGTCCACTGGTGTCCAGAGCCTGAAGATCAGAGATAATGTCGAAGAGACTTTGAAGGCTGTCCTTGCCAGAGTATAAGGAGTGGAGCTCGTCCCACATCCCTTTGGCCGTGGGCAGGTACATGACCATTTCATATGGTTCGCCCTCCAAAGAATTAAGGATCCAGGTCTGGACCCGACCATCAGTCTTGAGCCACTCAGGAGGAGTAGGGGCTGGAAGATCATCGGTAAGATGAGCGAGAAGACCCTTGGCCTGGAGGACCCGGCGGATAGAGTGACCCCAAGGAATGAAGTTTTTCTTCCCGGAGAGGGATAGAGTAGTAATGCGCAGCTCATCACGGAGTTCTGGGGGCTGACCCGGGTTGGCAGGCTGAGGCGAGACAGGCACCGTAGTTGAGTCAACGGAGGATCCCATTAATGAAGGGATGAGGACGGCGGGCTGCTGGGAGGAGACCGACAGAAAGAGGCCGGGCGAGCAGCTTGATTAGGGACAGTCGGACGGCTTGCTGAGAAGACCGGCAGGAAGCTCGGCAGGGAGAGAGGCCGACAGCGGGCAGGGAGAAGCCGCAGGGACCAAGAGGTCGGGCGAGCTGCGACTGAGGGAAGGTCGCCGGAGAGCTCGCGAGATCGTCAGAGGGAGCTTGCTGGATGGTTAGACCGCAGGAGGCGGGCTGGCGAGCTGCGAGAGGGAGACGGGCGATCTTGGAGGTCGACTGCGAACAGTTGATGGGGAGATCGCTGCGGCTTGATTGCAGCGGGAGCGATCGCTGGCGAGAGCGAGAGATCGGGCTGCGAGAGCGCTTCTGGCGAGCTGCGACTGAGAGCGTCTGGAGATCGAGCTGCGAGAGCGCTGCGAGAGCGTCTGGAGATCGGAGATCGGGCTGCGAGATCGATCTGAGGTCTGCGAAAGCGCTGCGAGAGCGTCTGGAGATCGGAGATCGGGCTGCGAGATCGGGCTGCGAGAGCGTCTGGAGATCGGGGATCCACGCAGGGGAGCGGGCTGCGATCTTGAAAAAAGGAGACCGCACAGTCTGCGGTCAAATTAATGAGGCGGGCCGCGGGCGGTTCGAATATGGGAGAAACCGTTCGCGAGAGGAGCGGAAAATTATTAAGGCTTTCAGAATCGTTGGCTCTGATACCATGTAGAAAAACGCAACGCGTATTTTTGTATTATCTTTTTCTAATGTATACAAAGGAAAGTACATATTTATAGGAGAGAGAAGAGAGAGGAAAAATCTATACCCAATGTGGGACTAAATATAAGAGAAACAAAATGGGCCACTAAATGGGCCAAACCTTATGGGCTATTTCAACAGATATGATAAAAAATGTCCTTTTTCACATGGATATTCGTGTCATCCATCAACAAACGATGAAGATGACGGGATAAATCTTTCGAAGGCAACCGCAAGTTGTTTGAGGTTTAGAAAACACGAGATGATTCTTCTTTAGAGAGATGTTCCAAGTGAGAGGTGTAGATTAAGGTCCTGTTTGTTTGAGCTGCTAAGGTCCGTTCCATCTTCTTGAAAATGGAGTAGCGCGCGGGACGGGTGTTTGGGAGCGAAAAATAACCAAAATGCCTTCAGCAGAGCGTAGGTCAAAATCCCACTGCAGCCCCGAGGTCCATTCCCCGCACTCTGAAAGGCGCATCTCGTCTTTCCTCTTCTCGATCCCGATCTCTTCTCGTCCCTCCTGCAGCAGGAACCTCGTGATCACTCTCTCCATCTTCTTCCTTCTTTCTCGTCGACAACCTTCCTTCTCTCCCTTGACGACATTCATCTCCTCCTCGCTGGGCCATTTCCACCTCGTGACATCTCCTAACGATTCTTGTGCGAAAGCCAGGAGATCCCAATCTCTTGCCCTCTTCAGTGCTGCAAGTTCAATCGCTGCTCGATCCTGATCTCTTGCGGATCGCCGCTCGATCTCAAGGAGAATTTTATGGGAGTTGCTCGGCCTAGGGCCGTTGTAATGTAAGCTGTAAGCGGGAAACTGCCCCGCCCAAAAAAAACTAGTATCTAGCCAGTGATTGTGTGAGAAGAGGAAGTGCCGACGCAATATTCGTTCCGACAGTGGTATCAGAGCCCATTCATGGTCCCAACATTCTTTTGTAGATCGGCACACATTCTAAATTTTATCTTGACACCGATTTAGTTGGACTATGCTCCGAGGTTCCTCCTCGTCAAATATGAAAAACTCTCAATCGTTCGCTTCTTCCAAGCTCTCATTTCTTCGCTAAGCAATCACGCACGAGTTTATTTCGTGCAAAAACTCCGCTTGTATGATAGAAAAGGATCCCATGATGCTGAATCCGATCGTATTCGGAAGCAATGGCGAGAAATAATCCAACGGTGCTTCATAAACCTTTCCAATCTTTTGCTGTCTTTCTTACAGGGATGAAGTCTATGCATTGTGTTTATTCTGCAAATGTCATGCATATATATATATTATATTTATCAAATGTCTTATTTTGATCAAAATTCAGGTCGGTGGTGATGGTCCCAGATCAACGGTTGGATGCTACGCATCATAAACAAGCGGACCAGATCCTCAGCTCGCTTTTGGATTTCAGTCCGAGTCAGTGGGGCCTGCCTCCATTTACTGATGCTGCGTAAATGAGGATTTTTTTTTTCATAAAAAAAAAGAGAAGATAAAACTAAAATAAAATATAACAATTCTTTCTTTATAATAATTTATTTTAAATTATCATTTATCGTACACATAAATCAATTATCTAGTATTTATTTAATTATATATATTATGGAAAATATCCCTCTGAAAATGTACTCTTGAGAGGGGTATTTTTGTGCATGGATGTTATGAAATGTGAACTTCATGGGAGGTAAATGTTATGTTTTGTAACATTCTGGGGGAGGTTTTTATAATTTCAATAATAAGAGGGGTGCAATCTGTAATTTGAGCAATGTTTGTAATTTTTTAAGAATCATGTGATTTCTATAAATTTTTTATTAAACACATTCTCAATATTAGAATAATTAGGTTTTTTTGATGCGACTTTTGCTCCGGTGAGTTTCGACAAAAAACACTACTATCATAGAATGTATGTTTGGTATGATAATGATTATAACCACCAACAAAACTAGTTTGAACATAAAAGTGGATGAATTTCCTTAGGTGAGGTCAGATGTTCATGAACTACAGTTCATAACCACGATGTTCACGACCCCCACTCCAAATGAAGCCTTAGAATGCGGCTTAGGTACTTTTTTTTCTTACTTTGGTCATTGTTTATACGTGAACACACGTTCCCTCGTCTCCCTTTCTTCCGTGATAATGTCTCCCATCCGTCCACCTACCTTACCTCATGCTCCGTGTAGGTATCCATCGAATTTAGCCCATTAGGAGTTTCCTCACGAATGAACGTGGGACAGATATTTGAATGTTCGCTAGGGTTGTCGGGGGATCTGATTAAGTAATATTATAGAATAGCACCCTTTGATGGGTCCGCCGATGGTGGCGACACTAAACATTATCGAGTACCACTATTACACTCTTTGGATCCGCCGGTGGCGGCGACTACAACTGCGAGAATGACCTCTTAATCAACAATATATGTATCTATCTATATTATCTATTGGCAAACACGACCATTTAAGATATTTTGGCCTTCTAATTTTCATCAATCTCTTTTGCGCACGACTCCCCTAAAAAATGAATTGCCGACTGACTGTTCCACTCACACCTCCAAATGATGGTTCCTCCAATCGCGCATGTAGGACATCAAAGATCCACCCATTAGCAATCGTCTCATTCATCTGCGAGTGACATTCGCCTGTGACACGACGATCACGCCTCTAGGGCATCAATCTCCGACTTCATCTATTCTCTGAGCGCTTCAGCAACGTTGCCAGACTTCTTTGGCCTCCTTCGAACTTCATCATTCAAGTTTAGTCCTCTGATCTTCAGCTTCCTCTATTCTTTAAGCATTTCGACAACTTATGATCTCACCTTTTTGATTTCAAACTTCTCGGTCGTCGGCCTCCTTGATTAAACCGCAATAAAAGACTCTCGTGTTCATCATTATAATACACCACCATGCTATGGTCGTCGGCCTTTTTAATTTAAAAGAGCATTCGAAATTAGTAACATTTTCTTTCATTCGCTAATTTTTTTCCATTCCTTTACCCAATCAGTTTTCTGTTACTTTCATTCATTGGTTAAATTTTGAAACAAATCAATGGAGTTCTCTCAAAATTTTAGATCATTTTGCATTTTGGGTGTTTGATGAAATGCTTCTAGGTATTTTTGTGGATAAAATGTTGTTTACTCTAAATTGAAAGGGGATTTTTGCTAGGACAAAGTTTTGAGCATTGTTGATAATAACATGATGCTCACAATATTTTCATGAACTCTAAATTTTCATTCATGACAAGCTTACAAACCGATATTATAGAGAAGAGAATCTTGGCATATTGATCTTGATTTTTTGTTGAAAAATTCATAAATATTTATTTTTTGTTTGGTTTCTGGATCGGACTAAATTCCTAGTTCCGTCACTGCAGGACAACACGCGTGGTAGTATTTGATGAGCATATAAATGCAACAATAAATGATTTTAATTAAGGTGTTCCACTCGGACAATTTCAATTTTTCGAAGTGAACTAATCTATATAATCTATTCTAGAATCATACTCAAACCCAATTTTACAGGTCTAGTTCGGTTCACAATTCTCCTTAACTTAGCGTAACATGATATGTTTCACCGAGAGGAATCAATGAAGAAAAGAAAAATTGGCCTTCATTCATATGTCTTACAGAGATTCCTCGGGCTGAGGAGTGTTTTTGTTCGTTGAGGTGTCTACACGCCTGCGGTCCACTTTTGAGATTTCTGTCGAGAGTTCGGATTGCTCCACCTAAGTAGAACTAAAAGGAGGAATTGTAAATGAAAAAGCGCAGGCCAGAAGCTTCACTTCCGGTAGCTTGCTGATTATCTCTGTTTTACACCCTTGTACTACCTGGGCTATCATATTGAAGGAGTCAATCCACCCTCCTACGCTGTGCTAGTGGCAAAGACTCCTTACGTCTCTGCTCGGCTGGACTCTGTCCAACTTTTATCCAGTAGAGGCGGCTTTAGAAATTGGAAAACAGGACTGACCGAGCTTTTACCATATCTCACGAACAATCTCAATACATATGGCGCAAGACGATTTTTGCACTAGTCGAGCCGGTCAATGCTACATGTTTAGAACACAATTCGATGCATTGTCATTGTAGATAAAAAGCACGAGAAATCCGATGTTTATACGGCAAATATGTCTATTATCATCTAAAGCCGCTTTCAGGATCACCACATGATCTAAAATCATTAGAAATTTAACATAAATTAGTCTATGGACTTTTATGTTTTTCCTAAATCTAAGACCAATGTGAAATAAATAAAAATTTAGAAAACTATTTTAAATTTGGTCTAAAGTTAAGCAACAAATTTAATTATTTACGAAAGAATAAATATATGTAATATATAAACCATTTGTTTTCCACTTTTCCGAATATATCCGACTTCACCCGGATATATTCGAGACTTCACATTAAGTGTGCAAAAAAGCCCGTCGGGCCGAGGCCCCATGCCTCGGGCTTATTTGTTGTTGGGCTCTGTTCAAAATGGGCCCAGGCTAGGCCCAACTCCCCAAGAAAATGCGGCCTACCCGTACCTTCACCAGGCCCAAGAAGGTCGGGTCTGGGTAGATAGGCCCATTGATGCTGCCATTTGGCGACAATAGCTGTGAGCAAAAGACAGCAGCTGCGCTGGGCGGCCAGTGCCCATCAATTAATGTTGGGCAGGTGCCAGCGGGCACCAAGGCACTGGCACCGGGCCAGGCCCATGCAAAAAAAGCGAGCCTGGTGAGACCCCCTCAGCCTGGCCTGGGCATAATTGGGCTCAGACCCGGGTAGATCCGGGTCAGATAATTGGGCCCAGGCTTTATTTGCTCCACACTCCCACGAGAAACCCGTACACTGGTAGTATTTCCTATTATTTTGTACCTGTAAATAGCTGCCACATGTCACCTGGTTGTACACAGCTGAAGCCAAATGCGTTCTCCCACGTCATTCAATATGCCACGCGGCGCGTCACAATTGGTGATGTTGTTGTGTCATACGTGGCCGCCTTCTATGAAATAACCCCGAGCTCGCGCAGGTGTTTCATTTGGGGTAAACGGAAGATCAATAGGCCGCGAATCCGAGTCTCCGATTGCCGGAAACCAACTCATCTCGACAGAGTACCGCCCGCATCCCGTCGCCGTGGCTTCCAACGAGTCTCGGACCTTCCACCGCCGGAAGTTCTCAGCAACCTCTCCACCGCAAACCCTAGCCCCGTCCCGTCCTCCAACTGCCGCTCACCCCGCCCTCCCCTTCTGGCAGCAGAATTGGTTCCTTCTCCTACTTTTCTTGATGGCCTTCTCCTTCTTCTCCCTCGCCATCATCCTCTACATGAGCATCTATGTCGAGGAGGGATCCCCTATTCCCGCTTCCGCAGCTGCGTCCGAGGGTGTAGAGGTCAGTGATCCCCAAGATTCATAGTATTCTGTTCTTATTTGTGCATATTTTTTATATTCGTTGAAATTTTGTTTTTATTGAAGATCGCATATGGGTCGGTTCTTAAACTTATGCACGAGAGGACTAAGTTTCGGCTACACTCGCATGAGGTTCCATACGGGTCAGGAAGCGGGCAACAGTCCGTCACCGGATTTCCCAGTGTTGATGATTCTAATAGTTATTGGGTATGAGTTAATTTAATGGGTTACACGATTTAACTATTGTATTCATCTTTCTTGATCACGAACATGAATTTTTAAAGCTACTTTTGGGTTCAATTATGCATTTCTATATAGATTACTGAGCATTACATAGTAAGAAACGGAGTGCAATAGTTCTTTGATGTATGGGGTTTGCCTGTGGCACTACTAGATTGATCAGTAAACTGCAGAGAACACTAAATTCTAACTAAGAATTTTAGTGGTGATCCAGCTTGCTCTTCACATAATTAAGCTGGGCTAACCCTAGTACAGGCTACTAGGGGAATCTTAATTATTCACCACACTTTTCCTACCGTACATTCATTTAATGTTAAGGAGCATCAATATGAAAGGCCTCATACTCAAGCAAAGAGATGAGGTGTCAAATTTCGTTTCCTTTGTCAACTCATTAAATTATTTATGATTAAAATACCAATAAAATTGTTCAAGAATTTCCAATGATAGTAGGCCTACATTAACGCTAAGCATTAAGCCTTTACCTTTTTTTTGTAATAGTAATGGAGATGCTTACGCAAGTATTCAAAGCAAGGTGCCTAGGTGTATGTTTTTCATTGTTCTAATCAGTGAAACATAAGTCATGGTTAGCAAAAAAAAATTTAGAAAAAAAACTATTGCTTAGAAATATAGGTATTATAATTAGCAAAGCAAAGTCGAATACATGAATTGCAATTTTAGTGAAAGTGATGTGATATTAGTAATTATTAGTCTTCTTATTAGAAGATAAAGAGATGTGTAGGTGTAATAAGTATTATTCCGGTGAAGGGGATATAGACTAGGATATATCATTAAAGTTTGGTAGTTGAATGATAAAAAAATTCATGGGAGTGCTATGTGATGAAGGATACTTCCGAGACTTTAAAGTAAAGAAAACCACTATTATGTCAATGATGTTGTATGAATTTAAATGTTGGGTAGTAAAAAAAAAACAAAATTATTGATATCTAATTTGAGTATGATAGATATGAAATTGCTAAGATAGAAGTGTGAAAATTCTAGGAACCAACTATGTCGTTCCAAGAATTACGAACACAAACAATGAAATTGCATTGCATGAAAATAACATATAGAAACTCGGGAGACAAGCTCCGGCCTAGCATTTGGAGGCTAGGTTCTCCAAAGCGCTTCTCTCTCCAAAGAGATACGAAGATACAAAATATTTTAATTTATATAATTAATCTGAATTTATCACCGCGTACTCTCCAAAGCGCTTCTCTCTCCAGTTAATTAATATTAATTAATTACATACTGTTATATTCCATCATGAATTTATCACTTCCATATACGTGATCCAGTGGTTCCAACTAGGGTTGTTCACAAATAGTATAGTTCGTGAATAGTTCGAGATTCGATTAGTGAAGATTCGATTAAAATTCGTATTTTTCGAATTCGAATTTGGATTCGAATCCGAATTCAGATTCGAATAGTTATAAAATTATATAAAACATTATAAAATTATATTTAAACATTATAATTTGAATTTAAAATTATATTTAAACATTATGAAATTCTATTTAAGCATTATAAATATTAAATATAATTATAATGAAACATTATAAAATTAGAATTCGAATTCAAATCCATGTTCAAATCCGAATCGATTCGATTGAATAGTTATTCGATTAGTTATTCGATTCGATTTCGGTTCGAATTCGAATTGATTGGATTCGATTGAATAGTTATTCGATTCGATTCGGTTCGTGAACACCCCTAGTTCCAACGAGAGGGGTCCGCTTGGTCGTATGTGTGAGTGTACAGAAAAGCTATAAACGATATATTAATGAATGATTACTGTACAACCCGTATTCAACGAGCATGAGGAATGTTCGCCACCGTAAACCATAGTTAGGGTAGGTCTAACCCCGGTGTCTGATGGGCGAGCCTGGCCAGATGACCGGACTCGCCACCAACCGAGAGCGGGCTCAACCTGCGTTCTAAGGGGTGAGCTCGGGCAGCATAGCGTACTCGCCGCCGAGTAGGTGAGGCGAGGCCAGTCCAATCCAACCCTCGGGCTCGCTTAGGTCAATAAACAACAATCTTTAAAGGCATGGTTACCAACAGCCCGTCAGGGTTTGAGAATAGTATTCTCATTAAGACGGAGGCTGCTATCCGCATACCATCTTGGTTTGCGAATAGCATTTTGGAAAATGCGGAGGCCGCTACCCGCAGGCCAATAAAGACTAATTTATTCTCGAAGTGTTTTGCCTATAAATAAGACCCCATAGCATCTCGAAGAAGGCAAACCCAGCCTCCTAGAGCTCGCCCATTTCGAGTTTCTTCTCCGTGCCGTACGAGGCGGCCGAGCTCAAATTTTGACCTTGGGAGGGGAAGTTAAGAAGAGAACTTTCAGGTGTGTGGCGGGACCTTATCGCTACAGCTCGCTGGTCTGAGTGTAGGCAATCCAATCTTCCTTTGGTGACGGTCACATCTAGGCTCAGAATATTCGGGCTTCAGGTGTCTGATGGTGGGTTAAGTAACGCAAGCTACCCCATCTTAGTCCGAACTCCGTTGGACCGGTATCCGGGTTTCAACAATTACATTGGAGAAACAATTTGTTACCAACCACGCCGCCATCGACGCACACTGAGGCAAGACGTATCAGCGCCGCAACAACGCGCACGAGGAGCAAGACTATGATGGGAGTCACGACGACATGATGGGGATCACACCATCCAAGGAGTAGACTTTATGTTTTGTCTTATCCCATTGTCTAAGCCTAAATGGGGGGCGTGGCTAACTTTCTTTAATGATGACTAGCCTATTTTCTTTTCCCACTTGTCTAAGGCCTAGGTGGGAGGCCCCTCTATTTAAGTACTTATCTTCATCTATTTTGGGAGGAAGAAGTAAGAAGAAAAGGCCTCTCTCTCTCTATCTCGCCGGTGCATGCAAGACCGGCCGAACTCCTCCGTCGGATTCAACGAGATCCAAGAAGGGAAGCCGCGATCCCCTACAGGACATAACCCTCCATCGACCTTTTACACGCTCGCGCTCGCGCTCAGGAGCACGTATCACAATTGTAATGATATTTATCGAAGCTAAGATACTAAAATATAAAGTTGGGTGAGGGATTTAGTACGATTGTAGGAGAAGAGAACCCTAACCAACATGAATGAATGTTCTTAATGATGATTTGCAGAGACTAGGTGTAACACCCCGGGTAACACTCAACATCAACTAATAAAAAATAAGCATTTGCTAGATTAATTTTTTAATGATGATGATGACTATTATTATGATTAGAAGAAACAATTTAGTAGAATGGACCATCAACCTGAACATAGTTGTCTTTGAACAAGGCCATGAGTCAATTAGAAATATGATCTTGACATGTTGCGAGTGGGGTGTACAAGGCTCATGTGCATATTCAACGCGGCATGCTGATTTGATATTACTAGCGATTTCAACTTCGTATTTCTGAGTTGCAAAGAGAAATCGGAGGTTGAAAGTGGTCATTCAGATAGTGGCCTTCATGAGGGGTTTATTGTAGCTTTGCTTGGATTAGTAGGAACACTAGTTATACTTTTTGCATATGGATTTTTCGTGAACTTACCTTTCTCAATGACAGACGACTTTGGAAAAATTGATACACGCTACGGACTTGATTGGATTGAGTCTTGGTATGGAAACCCCTTCGAAGAAAAAGAGATTGGTTTTTTCAGTGGCTCTTTTCTATTGCTCGCCTTTTCAAAAATTCATAAAGGCCAACCCAAATAGTTAGGTTAAGACTTTTAATGATGATGATAATAATGATGACGATTATTATTATGGCCAGAATAAACAATTTAGTAGAATGTTCCTTACTTTCTTTTGGAGGGTAGGCCTATAGCTGTGGTTAGTTTACTTCCATGGTGATCTGGAGATCATGGGTTTGAATCACATAAATACCCTGTCAACTTTGTTGGAATAGAATAACATTTATCAAGGGCTCTAATTTTGATTACTGAATTGAAGATCACTAAGATGGATTACATTTTTGGTTTGGGCCGAACATTGAGGAGAATCAACAATGCTAACTAGATGGCTTGAACAAAATTTCAGTTGAGTTCAACTTCAGTTAAATTGAACTACCTGAGATTAGGTTGAAATCTATGTGCATTCTACCTTTGAATAGATATGCTTATGTTTATGTGTGTATTTATACAATTACAAAAGAGCATGTGTTATTTATTATATATCTCTATTTGAGTGTTTATATATATTTGTTTATTTATATTGAGGCTTATATTGAGAAATTGACATAATCTATATTTTCATTTTATTTTACATTGAATTGATTTTAATCTATATTTTCATTTTATTTTACATTGAATTGATTTTAATCTATATTTTCATGCAATTATTTGGGGAACAATAAGTTTTGTTACAGTTTATTTCAGAGGATACTAGTGATGGGTCCTATTTTGAATGAGAGTTAATGTCATTATTTCTAGCCATTCAAAATTTGTATCATTACTATTCTTCGATTTCTTAAAGAATCTTTTGTGTCAATTAATACATACAGATCGTGAGGCCTCTCCCTGATTCCTCTTCCAAGCAAGGTGATGCCATACCACATGGAACACTAATCCGTTTGCAACATATGAGAACTCAAAAGTGGCTGCACAGTCACTTGCATGCATCTCCTATATCTGGTAATTTGGAGGTTAGTTACTTTCTGGCTATTTTACATGATGTTCCCTTGTTTCTAATTTCAAATTATGAGCCATTTTCTTCTTCCTTTTTCTCATCCAGTCAAAAGATAAGGTCAGTTTTCTACGTATCAAATGAATATGAGTAATTATAGCTTTCCATTTAAATGAGCTGATTCGAAGACTACTCCCCGCGCTATCCCCGCCCCCCCCCCCCCCCCCCCCCCCCGCCCCGCCACCACCACACACACACACCATCTACCTTGTAGCAATATGGAATTTCTTTAATTACGTATGACCCACTCCCACCTATATAAGGGAGTGGTAGTGAGTCTTTTAGGAGCATCTTGGGTCATTAGTTATTTTGGACTCTCTTGAAAAGTAATCTCTTAGAGAGATACCGCCCTCAAGAGATTGTCGCAAGCTTGCCTCAATCTTGTATCTTCATTCATATTAATCGATATTTGTTATTCGAGGATAGGTGGAGCCATCAATTGGTCAGATTTTCGGAACAATTAGGGATTATTTTGATGCCCCAATTCCTATAGATTTTGGATTCATCAACACAGGATGCTAACACCTGGTTCGTCTCGTCAACACTTCCTCGATTCCTCTTGGTCTCAGTCGTTCGTTCCCGTTGTCACTCCATGTGTACAGGCCGATCGAGTCCCCCGATTCCATCATCTTCCCCATTCGCTTCTGTCGTCCCTCCAAATCGATTCACATGTCGTCGCCAACAATCACACAGGACACACAGAACTGTCCAACATTTGGTGCCCTTCCTCTGACATTTTTCCTCTGTGCAGTCCCACGTCCTTTCCCAGCCACATTCCCGCTTCAGGTCATCTTCGTTCCCTCTGCGCATCTCATCCTTGCCCTTCCAGTAATCCGTGCGCGCCCGCTGACTCTCCCCGAGCGTAGTCCAGAGCCGCACACGTCTTCTTCGAACAACTGCAATCTGCCTCCATCGGCGTCCATCGTTTCATTCTCTTCTCTGGATCCTCCTTACCACTGGACTCGTTCTATGGCCCTTCGCGTTGACGATGATGCCTCCGCTTTGGCTTCCACCGATTCCACTTGATCAGATAGATATTGTTGGGCAAAATCCCCGATAATTTAATGAGACAAAACTCTTTGTTGATGCCTTAGATACTCCTCAAAATGTTAGGTGAGGATTTGTATTCATTAGCTTTAAAAAGATCCTAATATGTGGAGTTCAGGTGAAGGACAACTTTGTAGAAGTTTAGAGCTCAGCGATCGTTGAGGGCCCAGTGATCGTCGACTAATGTTCGTTGACCGCTGACCAATTTTCATCGACCGGAGACGAAAATATTGGTGGAGGTCTTCTTATATCAACGCTCACCGATCATTGATCGGTGTTCGCTGACCGGTGACCGAGACACTCGCAGTTTGAAGATATAAAGGATTGGCTCAGCGATCACAGATCATTGACCGGCATTCGCTGACCTCGCCCAGTGATTGTTGACCCGTGTTTGCTAGCTATGCTCAACCATCGTAGATCGCCGACTTAGAATTGAAGGAAAATCTTTCTCAAGACTAAAGAAGACGATCACAGATCATTGACCATGAATCAGTGATCGTTGACCGCACTGCCTCCCAACAAGACCTCCATTCAACGGTTGTTGACTGAAGCCCTCACCTATCCAAGCTATCGCCTGGAGATAGTGGATATCACCGGCGACATCAAACATTTTTTCTTTATCTCCCTTGTTTTATGATGGGGATCGCGACACACATCAACCTACACGACGATCAGAGCCGTCCATTTTATGTGGATCGATGATACAAGATTTTTATTCAATTTTTTGTATTTTTTTTAATTTTATTTCATGTATTTTTAAGGGTCATCATGATTGGAGAATCATGACCGTCCATGATGAGCCCGTAGTCTATCCCCTCCCCACCATTTGCTGGCAGCCCTCACTCCTCCTCCACTCCCTTGTTGTGGAACAACCTCTCTCCACCTCCCACCACATAGCGGAAATTAAAATTAGCTAGAACGTAGAGGCAAAACCACAGTTAAATCTAAGCTAATCAAATGGAGCAAGGATACGACAAAGTTACCTCAGAAAAGGTAGTCCGATCCGGAATTCGTGGCGCAAAGAATGAGTAGCAGTAGACTTGCAGACTGACGGAGGAAGAGGTCGTAGTCGTGTCAACTGACAGAGGCGTCTCGTAAGGGTCGCCGGAGTGGGAAGGCGAGGTCGACGACGACCTAGTGGCTGGAGGCTGGCGAAGAATGGATCGACGATGCTGGATGTGTCCCGCCAGTGGTTCTGGCGGCACGTGATCGATCTTGCCGTCTATCTTGACTCATGTGCTTCGCTGAAAACTGCAGACGACTAGTATATTTCGGCAGAGGGCGGAAGGAAGGCAGGAGACGGGAAATAGAGGAGTGTTGTACCGATATTACAGAGGGAATGATATTTTCATTTCTCTGATTACCCGGTTGCCGTTCTTCTATGGTGATTTCTTTTATAGAAGGAACCTTTTGCTTATGGCGTTACTTCTTTCCAAATACCCCATAACCATCATAACCTCCTTCCTCCACTACCCGACTACGTCCATAACTCCCTACAACCATAACTCCCTACAATCATAACTCCCTACAACCTCCACTTCCCCAATTTTAGGATACAACTCCTAAATTTTCTCTCCTCCACTCAATTACCTAAATGATCAGGAAAATTCTTTTGCTTTATACTGTTCCATCACTTCCTCGTGAATTTTCATCAAAAATTTCTTCTCAGATGTTCCAATTTTACGCACTCATAACGACAAGCCAAACAATTGCAGATGATCTTAAAACAGAATAACAGTACTTTTTTTCCTGCAAAAGTCCAGGCCTCATATTTCGAATCAGTTCCAATTTTACTAAATGTTTGTAGGTGAGCTGTTTTGGAGGCGGTGGTCAATCGGATACGGGGGATTTCTGGCGGTACGTATTTCTCTTCTCTTCCTCCTCAATGCAGTTTGTGACTTCACACCGTGGCTAATATTTGTTGTTGAATGATGCTCAGAGTTGAAATAGAAGGGAGTGGGAAGACTTGGAAGCAAGATCAGAGAATAAGACTAAAACATGTGGATACCAATGGCTACCTTCATAGCCATGATAAGAAATACACACGGATTGCCGGGGGCCAGCAAGAGGTAATTCACTACAACTTCCATGCCTTGTCTTGTCTTGTCCTTTTTTTTTATTATTATTTAAAATGCTTCATCTTCTTTCTGTATCTGCTCTTTTTTTTGTAGAGTTGTGTTGTTCTAGGAGAACTGCTGTGAGGCAAAAATCACATAGAAAAATGTCTCTGATCATTTGCACTCATTTTATGTATATTTTTTTATACTAATTTTTGGAAAATCAAAATGAGATGTGCAAAGAGTAATAATATACATCTTCTTAAATCATTGGAGTATTATGCCTAAAATCGATTTATATTGTACTTTTGCGTGTTCTGTGTACTTTTTCACTATTTGTATGCTCCGGTGCTATGCTAACACATCTAAAAAAAATACTCGTCCAGGTGTGCGGCATACGAGATAAGAAACCCGACAACATCTGGTTGGCGGCGGAGGGCGTCTACCTTCCGGTTCTCGCGAGTTCGTAACTGCTCGTGACCCCGAGCTTTTGCGAAGAGTTATTATCATTTCATAACCCAGCTGTTAGCCTGTATCATGTTTTGTTTTAATTATTTCCTTCTGTAAGAAACTGGGCGGTGGAAGTGCAGAGCAGGTGAGCTTTCTATTACCATCATTCCATGGAATATTATTTTCTATAACAGAATTCAGGGCGCTGTGTAGAATATTATTACAGCTTTCTATTACTTCTTGGGGTCGATCTAAGTTGAAGGATAAGGCAGGGGGCAGCAAGCGGTCGAATACGTCTGTGTGCACTCTTTTCGCCCTGAAAATCATTCTATGAATCTGATTTTAGTCATGCTTAACTAAATCAAAGTTTCAAATCACTTGTTATCTTGCAATTCATTAGTATTGTTCAGGAGACTATCGCTGATGCTGATAGACGCAGATCAGATGAGTGCTTCTGTCTTCAACCATGTAAAATAATGCATTCATGCGACGCGAATCAACTAACAATATATGCATTCAAATCATCCATCACCGTGTGCTCTCCGACAATCCTTTCTGTTGGATTGAATCGGGGCTCTAAAATTGAAATTAGAGGCCCAGTTGCAATGAAAACGGACACCCCCTAATTTTAATTTCATAACCCTAGTTTCGGCCAAAGGACTTGACCGCGAGGGTTGTCAGCCTAATCTAAAATTACATTACAAGAATTCTCTACCCTCGAACCAAACCTCACATTGGTTGGTGCATCAAGACGTTTTCTCTTGTAATGATCTAAAAGAGCAATTTTAATTAACTCTGGGCCTGGCGGAGACTCTTCTCCTTCCTCTAATGTTTTACTGTATCAGGAAAAAAAGGAAAAAAATTTAGAATTTCATATATATATATATACAAACACATGCGCGACAGAGGGAAGCACAGGGCTCTGCTGCTCGCAAACCCTCATCGCTATACTTCGTCCTAGGCTCATTTTTTTTCTTATTCGTGGAATTTGCAAGCAGCATAGAACACATTTTTTTATAGGGCAAAAAATAAATTGTTTTTTTTAATAAAATGTAAAATAGAAAAGTTGAATGTATCACCAAAATATGTTTTTCCCTTCTATTATGACACACACACACATATATATACAAACAAAAACTTCGTTTTTTTAGTGAGCCCTAGCTTTGCAACACAGAGCAAAAGGATACTGAAACTCCTTAAAATATAATTGAAGTTTGCCGAAAATTTGATCTAAAATAAATAGCAAAAGTGGAGAGGCAATGGGGGCTCAATCATCAGCACAAACATGATTGATTCATTCACACAAACTCAGCCTACATAGATTATATTGATTAAGAAGGCCAGCAAAATAGGTGGACTGGTGGTGCATCTTAACATGCCAAAAACTAACTAAAACATGAAGACCTACCAACTGAAATTAGGGCTTTAACACCTCTACAAAAAGCCTTGCCATTCCTAGGATAAAGTTTTACCCCTAAAAATAGCAAGCGGCATACCAAAAGAAGAAGAAAAGCAAATGCCTGCTTTGCTGTGTTAATCATGCACGCGTGTATATTATATACCATAATCTCGCTGTCGTCATTTCCGGCGCCTCTTGTTAGTCTTCGGCGCACTTCTTTGTGATCCGACTGCGCCGAATGTCAAAACGGAGTCATCCACTTTTGTGCCCCCCGACGCGGAATCAATTACTCCATCGGTGGTTGCAGTGGGGGTTTCTTTCTTCTTTCTGGTCTTGGCGCCACGACTACTCAACTTGAGGGCATCATCTCCATCGTGTTTTTCCTGGGTTACAGATGGAGTGTTGTAATTTTCAAATGTCACAAAGTCTGTTTGAGTACCGATGCTTGACGTTCCGACGATGGGCTTGCCGGTTGATTTTGAGGCTGATTTCCTCCGAGCGCGTCCGCTGGAACGTTCTTCGGGTTCGCCGTCGGTTTTTCCCTCCAATTTATCCGGAGTTAAAATATCATTTTTGACTACACATGCGTCTCGGGAAGTAGCATCCTTTGTTTCGGCCGTTTCGGTCACAGTTTTTGGGTTCTTTTCGCCTTTGGGCAATCTGCGCCTGGATCTTTTGACTGATTTGCCCGCACTTACCGATGGTAAGTCGTTTGCTCCGTTTGATTTTCCGTCCGATTTGACCTTGCTGGAAGTTTTGTCTTCGGGACGTTCATTAGAATTGCTCGCTTGTGGGGAGACATCAACCTTTGATCCATCACCGTCATAAGTTCCTTCAGTTTTCTCTTTAGACGAAGTAGCAACTTTTGAAGTTTGCCGTTTGGATCCGACCCTTGACTTGACAGCTGGTTTTTTATCGTCAGACTGCTGAATTGGCGTGCCCTTTGATTTTGCATCGGATCTGCCTCCGCTGAATGAAAATGTCGAAGAAGAATATCAGAGAATTGTGAAATAACGTGCAAGAGAAGGGAGTTCCAACTCACCTTTCTGGGGTTGCTTTAAATTTTCCTGATCCATTTCTTGGCTTCTTCGGCCTGGTGAATGACAACAGGAAAAATAAGCAAATCTCTTGGTGTGTTCTAGTAATAATTTGCATTTGATTGAGGAAACGAAGAAAAAAACAATATATAAATCAACTAGAGGTAGGAAAAGTGTCCCCCTGGAGAGAGGAAAAAAGGAGAACAATGCTGGGTTTGCCAGGCATAGTCCATCGGCAGCTCTCTCTCCCTCCCCCTCTCCCGCCTTCGCCATCATTCAATCTCTCTTGCTCGCCAGAGGTTTGAGAACAACTCAGCGGAGAAGAAACTGAGGCCAGAAAGAGGTTTGGTCTTGAAATAGGGTGAGAGGAGTCGAAGAAAGGGTTCTTCCCATTTAGTATACTATAGACAAGGTAAAAGCTAAAAGGAAACTGAACTGATGAACAAAAACACGAAATAAAAGAGTCCCATAAGGCTCTATCGGTATCCTAGAATTTCTATTGAGATTCCGAAGGAAAATCTGTAGCTAATCAAGTATTCTCTTACTCGATTGAGATGACTATCGGGATCCTGGGCATCCCACTGTTGTGCTTGTCCTTACCGGGGTCCCGATAGCCCATCCTAGAGTCCCAACAACAATTGCATCATGTTCTTTTACATCAGTTAACCTGCTTGAAAAGGGGACTGACCACAAATTTGCATCAAAATTTTGTGAATCATCGGGATAATAAGTTGAGAGATCAGCTATGTTGAAAGTGAGAAAACAGGACGACCGTTGGGGAGATCGATCACATTGGCACTGTCGTTGATCAAAGTATAATTCGACAAAACCCTATTTTCTTTGGTTTAGGATCATCGTTATTGGTTCCCCCCAAGAAATGCTCCTTCCTCAAATCAACCATAGCGAGATCTCCTTCAGCGAATGTTTCGTGATGACGCCTCTTTACCTGCAACATGTTTGTACTTGGCACTCTATGTTATGATGCTTTTGATGATTTCAACCTTGAAATCGGGGAGAACAAGGCTGAAAGTGGTGTTGATCTTCTCCTTGATGAAAGAGAAATTAGTGTTTGCATCATCTCCCCCAAAGAATTTGCCTTCCTTTAAACATTCAGTAATAGGAGCACTAATGGAACTGAAATCCCGAATGAAAGGTTATAGTAAGTGGGGAAGATTGGGTGGTGATGCCGGGCCAGATCTATGTGATGTGGTTTGTATGCCTTTCCGTGAAGATAGTCCAATTGGTAGCTCCTACAGCATGATATCACGAAATTCCTCAGTAATGGACGTCGATACTACAAGAAAATCCCAGAATCATTTACTTACGGCAACAAATAGGAATAGTGCTTGCAAGGATTCCTATTGAAATTCTTCGTCTGTTCAAAGTAATACAGCGATGTTGCCGTGGTTTTATTGATATGCTTACCCATTAAAAGGCACAGGGGGAACTTCATTTTATCTTGGGTGAATTCAAGAATGTACTTTTGTGCTAAATTACAAGCATCAACATCAAATTGACATGGTCTCCTCAACATTAAGTGGCATGCAGCCATATCCACAATATCACAGATAATTATATCTTTATAATGACTAGTGGAAAGTTCAACAGCACATTGTTCTGTTACCTCCATGTCTCCCACAAATTCGATCCATTTGATCTTACAATTGAATCTTCTCATGACCTCTAGACATCAAGTTTTCTTGACCAGCCCCATCGAACATAAGCTCAATCACCTGATTGTTGATCTTGAAACGAGTGCGTAATAATTTGTCATTTGATATTTTTAGTTATCAAAAGTAATTGGCACATGACACATACCTCTCTTCATCATCGAATACATCGTACGTGTCAATCATGCAATGCTCACAAGGTTGCAGATGTCAGATGTCGGGGACACATCGGTTTGAGTTTTACATGTCAATTTTTTATATATCAGGGATATTTTATATATCGGGTTTTAATATTTAATTAATTATATATATAATTATATGTTAGTTTTTATTTTATATATGTTACCATATTAACTATTTAACGCATATTGAACTTTTAAATCTTAAAAGCTCTATGAAACATTGATGTTACAGAAATAAGAACGACATAATGTGTTGTAACATACAATAAGTTAATGATACAAACATTATAAAATTAGCAATTTTAAGATGTTTGCAACTATATCTATTTTCTATAACATCACAATTTTAAAAATTATATTTCAAACATACCTTATTCTTCATCTGTCACATAATCATCAACAATCGGGATTGTAGATAGAATATGATCATCATTTGACGAACCCTCAAGATCCGCCTTGTCCCTCTCAGACACTTTTTTCTTTCCCTTTCTTTTTTCACTCATGGCCATGTCTTTACTCTTCATTATTCTAGAAGGCCTCCTTGCATCCAGATTGGTGTCCACAATATCTCCAAGTTGTTCACACGTCAACCCCTCGCCAGGAAAGACTTCATCGTCGCCATCATCATTATCGTCCTCGCCATGATCAACATTCACCATCCACTCATGTACCTTCCCCGAATCTAAGCTCTTAGCTGCCAAAGGATCTCGAGATGTGTCAAAATATTTTGACTTCAGCAAAGCATTGAGCTTTACAAAAACTAGATCGTTCAATCTTTTGTTGTCGAGTTTATTCCACTTCTTAGAATGAATTTAAAAAATTTAAAAAATTATAAATAATACATACAATCATATAATAAGATATTTCTATTAGATTAAATCACTAAATTAATGCATACCATCTCAAAAGTGCTCCAGTTCCTCTCATAGCCAGATGATGAAGTAGTTAGACTCAAAAGCTGCATAGACATAGTTTTAAGGTTAGGCGTATCAGCACCGTTAGGCCTCCACCAATGTACTGTGTAAAAACAAAATAACAAATTATTTAAGTGATACATCATTAAAAATTATTGGGTTAATCCACAAAATATTAAATTGTACCTGGATTTAAATTAGGATTTTGTAGTTATCTCTTTGTCATGTCTTTACCAAATTATCTTTGTTGGTATTGGTAAAGATCAAGCTCATCACTAATGTGATTATGCGTAGAAGGATCTTTCCTATATATCCTTGAGAGACACTCAACAAAAACACTCGTAAACCTTTCGTCGGCTTAAATCTCCACTCTGTGGGAATAATAAAAAATGGGTTTAAGTAATATCTTGGAAGGTGCAAAGAGTTGAATCTTGTTCTCCCATCTGCTATCGATCAAATTCCATATAGGAAGGTACTTGTTCTCTTGATGATCGAGAACAACAGCAACCTCCTTCCTAGCTTTTTTAATATCCCCATATAACCACCCCATAGAAGATGTATCCTCGTCGACTCTTCTCAAAACCTTCACAAATTGGGTGAATATAGAAACAGCCAGCTCCGCATTCGCCCAAAATCTTGAGCTCAACACTATCATTACATCATAACATATACAAAATAACATAAAGCATGAGTTTCAAATAATATTCTAAATTAAAGTGAATAAATAGACAATACATTTACCTGCTTCCCCCCATAACTACTAGTTAATTTCGCTTCTTCCCTTTTGCAGGTGTGAATAAACCCCTCAACTGCTTCTTTTTCTCCAAGATACTTTCTAATGATAGAAATGTTGTAGCGAATCTAGTCACACCGGGTCGAACAAGCTCGTGAGAGTCCAATTCTTTCGTCGACTCTCTAAACATATTGAGAGAGATGGTGTGACCGTAGATGATGACAGAGAGTTGGCGGCCTAAGGAAATAACACTCTTTAACGGTTTCAGCTTTCATATATCTTGCAACAGAAGATTGATCGTATGAGCTGCACAATTAGTCCAAAAAATCTTGGGCTTCTTCAAAGCCATAAGCTTTAATGCAACTATGATATTGGACACATTTTTCGTCACAATCTGCAATATATCGTCCTCTTCTGGGATCTCAGGGCTATCGATTGCTTCATCCAAGAAGTCAAATATGAACTTTTCGTCGTGTGTGGAGGAGACATTCTTTGAAAGCCAGAATGTCACTCCGAAACCACAGTGTATCATGGTGTTCATCACACTTCTCCCCTTCCGATCAGTCCATGCATCGATCATGATAGTACACTCATTCAATCTACTAGTCCGGGTGAATGTGCCCAACATCTCCTTCGTCCTCTCCACCTCCATCTGCAAAAAAATCTCTCTCAACTCAGAAAAGGCAAGGATCTTCATTCCAGGTCCACATAACGCAATAACATGTGTCATCTGCTGGAAAGAGTAGTTGCATATGGCATTGAACGGGATCTCATTTTCACATGCCCATCTACCTATGTACAATGTCATATCATCTTTGGCTTTATTTTTATACTTGCTCCCAATTGTACTCTGCTGCGAATCTTTACCCTTGCTCGACTCCGCAATAGCATGAACAAATTGGTCAATTGGACCCTTGGACCGTGTATTTGAATGCAAACTCCTACGATTAGCAAACACATCAACTTCAACATCTTGTGCTCCTCCAATTACCACCTCATTCAAGCTTGCTTGTAACTTTGCACTTTTCAATCTCTTGCTCTCCAAGTGTGAATTGAGGGTCGACTCAGCCTTCACCTTCACTTCAGAGGGAACTTGAGGGCATGGCTTGACATTACCATTTCCACTCAGCCAAGTGATGTTTGAAACGGGTAATCCTACCATTCACCGTCTGCTTGCAATAGTTGCATTTGATTCAGATGGTGTCATTTGCAACCAACTTTTCACCAAATGCCCAGAAAGGATCTCTAACAATAGGTATCATTGAAAGAAGCACCTCATTAGATTCAATAGAAGAATCCATTCTAAATCTATGAAAAAATAACAAAAACCATTTGATAGTTAGAGATGATATTAGAAATGAAACAAACATGCTACGAAAGTGCGGACAATTCTATTTGATTGTTAGGAATTATAAAAAATAAGGCAACATCAAAAAGGACCCCTAAACATTCATTAGATCATCCGATCTTCTGTGATCATTCAAAATTTTCATACACCATTCTATTTATCCAACGACATTTTGCATCATCAGTGTTATACCAAACATTTTATTTATATTCAATTAATTTATCCTTCAGAGTAGAGAATCCATGGCTCATAAGTCATATTAAATGAAACAAACATTGTATTTATATTCAAGTATCCAACCAAGTGACCAACATTCGAATTAGCAAACCAACATTCGAATTATATTCAAGTACCGAGCAATGAACATCCAACCTTTTATTTGATGAGAATCCAACCTTTTATTTCTCGAACGGAACAACTCAATATCATCATTCATCATTCAACATGATGAAGTTGAATAACTAGATTACTTGTGGGGTGTCTTTAATCATCATATGTTGTCGTACGAAATAAATAAAACAATTTATTGATAGCAATTCCATAAAGTCGAGAACAATTAATAAAACAATTCCGTTTTAGCAACATAATTAAATAAACAATTAATTTTAATCCATAAAGCCGAGAGATCATAAGATATCAATTAATACCATAAGGCCGACAAATATGATAGCAGAAGAGAGAAGAGGCCCAAGAGATAGGAATAATAACATATGTAATTCATAGCAATATCATTTTTATCCAAGATGCAGAAAGGAGAGGAGAGGGCCGAGAAATAGGAATAATATCATATGTATCATTATATCATAACAATTCCATTTTTATCCAAGAAGTAGAGAGGAGTTGGCAGAGAGTTATGAGCCACCAGTGGCAGTGAGTTATGATAACAATACCATTTTTATGATAGCAATACCATTTTTCGAGAAGCAGCAGACAAAAGGGAAGAGAGGGACGAGAGTTATGAATATGATAGCATCAGAGAGAAGAGAGGAGAGGGCCAAAAGTAGCCCAAAACCAGTGAGAAAGTTCCAATATACCCTGAACATACCCTAAATCATATTAGCATGCAACACTGCAATCCAAACAATTGAGAACGTCGATGCCCTAAAACAATTTTGCAGCCATAAATCAGAAAGAACTTTAAAGAGAAGAGATGAAACCAAACCAGAAAATGCCGTAGAAATGAGGGAGGGAGTAAAAAAACTTACAGTGCCTTTGATGAAACGGGAGATTCAGGGAGTGGGGGAGAAGAAACAAAAGTCTTAAATTATATACCAGTGAGAGAGTCGTCGAACAGGTGAGATGATCGCCAAAGAATCAGAGAGAACAGTCGCACGCATGCCATAGAGTCGAGGAATAGGGCACAAGAAGAATGAGAGCGACGGAGGGTTTAACCAGGCGCTCGAAATGACCAAAATAAAGTGCGGGCTTAAAATATCACAGAAAACCCTTAAACTAATGAATGAAACGCCGATTTATTGGCCAGTTCTTGCGTCGATATATCGACCATTTTTTTTTCTCAAAATGATATGGGCTTAAAAAACCCGGTATAACGTGCCATTTTGGGTGTCAAACCTATATATCGGCCGACATGCCGGACATAGCTAATATCTACAACCCTGAATGTTCGCCTTCATGTTCGAAGCATTCATCTTCACCTTCCTCTCATTCGGTGAGATAAACAATTAGTTCAACTATTAGGCGAATAGTAATGTTGATGACTCAAATAAAACTTTCCTCCATAATTTCGGGCATAGAGGTTGTTGCTTTGTTGACTCTATCACATATAATTATATCTTTATAATGACTGGTGGAAAGTTCAACAGCACATTGTTCTGTTGCCTCCATGTGTCCCACTAATTCGATCCATTTGATCTTTCAATTGAGTCTTCTCATTACCTATAGACATCAAGTTTTAATGACCTACCCCATCAAACATAAGCTCAATCATCTGATTGTTGATCTTGAAAACGAGTGCATAATAATGTCATTTTATATTTTCAGTTATCAAAAGTAATCCGCACATGACACATACCTATCTTCATCATCTAATACATCGTACGTGTCAATCATGCAATGATCGTCTTCATGTTCGAAGCATTCATCTTCACCTTCCTCTCATTCGTTGAGAGAAACAAAATTAGTTCAACTATTAGGCAAATAGTCGGGTTGATGACACAAATAAAACTTTCCTCCATATTTTCGAGCATAGAGGTTGTTGTTTAATCTACTCTATCATAAATAATTGTATCTTTATAATGACTAGTGGAAAGTTCAACAACACATTGTTCTGTTACCTCCATGTCTCTCACGAATTCGATCCATTTGATCTTACAATTGAGTCTTCTCATGACCTCTAGACATCAAGTTTTGTTGACCTGCCCCCATCGAATATAAGCTCAATCACCTGATTGTTGATCTTGGAATGAGTGCGTAATAGTTTGTCATTTGATATTTTCAGTTATCAAAAGTAATCGGCACATGACACATACCTCTCTATCTTCATCATCGAATACATCGTACGTGTCAATCATGCAATGTTCGTCTTCATGTTCGAAGCATTCATCTTCACCTTCCTCTCATTCGGTGAGATAAACAAAATTAGTTCAACTATTAGGCAAATAGTCGGGCTGATGACACAGATAAAATTTTCCTCCATAATTTCGAGCATAGAGGTTGTTGTTTTGTGGACTCTATTGATCCCACCTTGGTTGATTTCAGACTGGTGAATTCCCAGGTTTTACTATCTTCAGTATATTCTGTGAATCGGATTTTGGAGTTTGTCATCTGGATTGTCTGATGGTCAATACCCCCATGAAGTTCGATGTTCTTGAAAATGTATTGACGACTAAGCCGATTAAATTGTGCCACCATCATGGCAAGATTAACAACTTCATCAAGACAGTAAAGGTAGTCAACTGTAGTTGATCCCTGTTCGAGATGCAGAGTCCACCACTACGCCGAGTAATTTGAAGTCCCTCAGTCTCAATGAGATTATTTCGAGCAGAAAACCGGTGAATTCCTTAATATAATATTGGATTGATATCTCGGCTTATTTGCATTGTTGATACCTTTTGATGCAGGGCGAATCTACAGGACCGAAGGTGCGACCCTCTAACCCTAAATACAATGCAAGCGAGCACACAACAAGAACAAATGAAGCCACGACCAACCCTAAAAATGGCATGAAAGCATACACGCAATCCAATAAAATGCCAATTTAATGCAGGTGAAAATAAATTAATCCAATTGCAAATTAACAGTATGTAATTAAAATAAAAACATATTCAGGAGCACAATTGTTCACATAAAAATTGAATTGGAAAAGCAAGTGTTAACCTACAAACAATTGAGATGCAAATATTTTAAACGCGCGCCAAATAAGTCCTGCAAATCAAATGATTTCACGGAAACAAATACAAATGGTATCACATCCAACAAGATATAGTCCAAGAACACAATAATAGAAAACAAGAACACCAAACTATAACTTACACATGCAGGAGGCAGTGGAATGTGGCGAAAGGGCTGCGGGCTCCAAGTGGGTGGTGACTGTGGATGGTGGAAGTAAGTAGGGGCCGAGTGATGCTATGGATGGAAGCTATGTTGTTTAAGGCGCGCCTATGGCTCCAGGCTCACCAGACTCAGAGGTTTGCGCCTTTAGAGCAAAAAATGCACGCCTGGGTAAGATTTTTGTTGTAAATTTTTTTTTTCAAAATAAAGAAAGACATAATGTAAGAACTCAATAATTTGTGCATGATTTAGTGTTTGTGAAACATAATCGAGTGTTGAGACTTAGATATGATGCATGTGACCACATTGATTCTATTTATTAAGAGATATTAATGATATTAATGAATGATTAATGAGTATAATAGATGAAGAATCTCATCAAGAAGATGAACTTGTGTTCGATGTTGATTATTTAAAATGGATGTGGTTGCGCTTTGCCCTCGTCGGGCGCGTGCTTGCGCCTAGGCTCCAAGACCCCTTTGCACCTTGGTGCGCCTTGAGTCTTTAATAACTAAGGCTGGAAGGGTGGCCTGGTTTTTGCTGTTGGAATGCACTGGATGAAGGCTGAAGGAGTGCCTGGAGACAGATTTAGGGAGGGAACTATCAGAATAGAGAGAATCTGGTGTGGACCAGCCAAACGGAGAGTGGGTTGGTGGCGGATGGTTGAGGGACTGGAGAATGGGATTCGAAAGTCAGGAGTAATCGGCGTCGAGCAGGGTTGGAAACAATAGTTCGGCGTCGGATGGGATGGGGAAGAAGTGGAACAATGTCGGATTGATAAGGTGTGGCAGGCGTCGATGTGGGAGGGAGAGGCTGGAATCATGACTGCTGGAGGAAGGAGGAGTGGATTTTGGTGGGAAGAAGCAGTCAAATGCGGAGGAGATGCGATCAAGGGCTGCGCTGGGGAAACAGTGGGGCTTGCGGGAGTCGACGATGGGAGAGAGCAAAAGAACGCCAGAAAGGAAGGCTGAAGATGATGAGCCTTGGAGTCGCACCAAGGGAGGCTCTCAGAGTCGCATCGAGAGGAAGGATTGGCAGTTCCAAAACTTGAATCAAAACCATCGATGCCCCTCAAAATCGTTGCCTACATGTATAAAAAGAGTATAACTGTCAGGGCATCTGGATCAGACGGCTCAAGATGTCTGAACCGATCATCCGCACGCTTTCGTGGACTCAGATCGTCCGAACGAGTAGCGGATCAACGCCTCCTGCGGGAACAGACGTATGTAGGCCGACGATCTCCATCACCTTTCCGGGGGAGTCTGGTCATAATCTATTAGGAGAAATCAAACTTTTAAGGCTTCTTCCTTCAGACACCACGAATCAAATGGTTGTTTACGTTGACTCCTTCGATTATTTTGAAATTGCTCCAACCAAGAAAATTCCCCACACCAAAGATTACATGCTAAAATTTGACCTGAACAGTTTTTGCTATCCCAATTAGATCAAAGTACTTCTCCACCCGTGCCAACCAATCTAAGAATTCCTCCTCGTTGGGATTCTACTATGGACGGTCAGCATTAATTTTTGAGTAGTGTTCCTTGTTTGAATGACGGCCTGTTCTTCGTCGAATCAGAATCCCACAATGATTATCACCATCGTACCCAGGAACTCCGGCTAAAGGCACACCATGTTGCCTAGGGTATTGCCCCACTTGCAGTGATTGGATGAGGACGAGGTTAGGATCATTGTAGAAATATTCAGCCATTGCATAGAAGAAATTTGTCTCCGATACCAACTAATGGAGCAAAAAAAAAACTTTTCAAGGAGATCTTCAAAAGAGGAAGAACATATTTCCACAATGGATTTTGCACCAGAAAACGGAAGAAAATATTTCCACGATGGGTTTTCCCACCAGAAAAGTCTTGATTACTATGGTCTAGTTCTAAAAATAAGAGTTAATTACCAAGCCAAGATAGTATTGTTGGAAACGCAGTAGTGGGCACAACGTAATATAAAGGAGGAAACAACTTCTTTACTATATCAAAAGAGGTTACAAAACATAAAATTGTCTTTTCAAAAATACAATACAACACATGCACACTACTCGCGAACTCGCTGAGATAGCCACTTGGAGTTCGCCGAGGTTGCCTATGCGAGGTCGCTGAGGTCGCAGGAAGGAGCTCTCTGGTTCGCTGCTAGGAGATCGCTGGAGGCTTGCTAGGAGATCGCCAATATCAGTTCGCCGGGAGCTGCGCAGGGAGATCGCAAAGAGGAGACCGCTCCTTTTTCACTAGCTTTTCAAAGCTTTCTTGTATATGGCGCTGGTACAAATGATAACTATTTATAGGAATTTCAATCCAAAGAGAAATAGCCACGTGTCCTCCCAATTAATACCTCCTGCATGCATCTCCTCTCTCCCTTTTCTTACGCCAACCACCTTCCCCTTTTCATTAATTAATATATTACCATATATTTATATGTATATATGTATATATATATATATGTTATTGACTAACAATCTCCCCCTCAAACACGACAGCACATGCCGAGTTTGCTTTTGCACTTCAAAAACATCTCAGTCTTCAACGCTTTGGTGAATATGTCCGTCATCTGCTCTCCTGTGGGGCAGTATACCAACTCTACCACCTTCTGTTGCACCTGCTCACAAAGAAAATGAAACTTTGTTTCAATATGCTTGACAAGTAGATAAGGCAATCGTTGCCTGACAAGTACAGGCTGCCGCATCGATGTATTCAGCTTCACAAGTAGATAAGGCAATCGTTGCCTGCTTCTTCGAACTCCATGAGAACACAGTTGTTCCCACATGAAATGCATACCCGAAAGTGTTTTTTCAGTCATTCACATCTCCTCCATAATCACTGTCGGTGTGACCAGCTTCAATTCTTCTGCAGTAGAGTGCATCAAACCATGATCTCTCGTCCCATTTACATACCTCAAGATCCTCTTCGCTGCTGTGAAGTGATCTTGCTTCGGCTCCTCCATGTATCTGCTGACAACACCAACAACATACATAATATCAGGTCTAGTGAAAGTCAGATAGCGTAGACTTCCAACTAGACTCTTGAACATCGTAGAGTCAACCGCTTCATCCTTTGAGTCCTTCCTCAACTTCACTCCCGGATCTGCAGGAGTGGAGATAACCTTGTTATTCTCCATTCGGAACTTCTTCAGTATCTCCTCCGCATACTTCTTCTGCGAGATGAGGATCCCATCCTTCTTCTGCTGCACCTTTATGCCCAAGAAGTAAGTGAGTTCGTCCAGATCAGTCATCTCGAACTCTTTCTTCATTGTCTTCTTGAACTCTTCAAACATCAGAGGGTTGTTGCCAGTGAATATCATGTTGTCCACCTACAGACACACGACCATGATATCTCCGTTCTTCTCCACCTTCGTATAGAGTGCATATTCATACGGGCTCTTCATGTACCTGTTCTTCTGAAAGTATGCATCTATTCTTTCATTCCATACTCGAGGTGCTTGATTCAACCCATATAACGCCTTCTTCAGCTTGTAAACTTTCTTTTCTTGACCTTTCACTTCATATCCAGGCGGCTGCTGGACATACACCTCTTCCTCCAGATAACTATTCAGAAATGCGGACTTGACGTCCATTTGGCAGATCCTCCACCTATACTGAGCTGCTAGTGCGATGATCAGTCTGATAGTATCAATCCGAGCTACTGGAGCAAAGACCTCGTCGTAGTCCACATCTTGGACTTGTTTGTAGCCTTTTGCGACGAGTCTTGCCTTGTACTTCTCCACTTCTCCTTCCTTGTTCATCTTCACTCGATACACCCATTTAACTCCTATGGGCTTGTGACCTGTCGGCAAAGTGACCAACTCCCAAGTGTCATTCTTCTTGATGGATGTTATCTCTTCATCCATTGTCTTCCTCCAGGTCTTCTCCTGAGCAGCTTCATCATATGAATATGGTTCGCAATCTGCTAAGAGACAATGTAAAGAAAAGTTAGCATTTGTTGACTCCGTCTTATCGTAGATCTCCTCCAACCTTCTCATCCTAGGTTGAGGTCGCTCAGAACTGCTCCTGCTTGTGCTTGCTCCACTAGCATTGTTCCTGTTGGTGCTTACTCCACTAGAGTAGGGGTAGAGACTCCCCCTGAATCTCTGCTCGGTGGTGATGGTGGTTCATCTCCACCATCCCCAGCTTCAGCTTCATGACCACCTTCTTCATCATCATCGTCAAAGAACATCCGTTTGACGTTTCTCTCTTTCTCATCCCAACTCCAACTGATGTATTCTTCAAATAGGACATCTCTTGAGATGACCGCCTTCTTCGTCATTGGATTGTATAACTTGTAAGCCTTACTCATCGGAGCATAGCCCACAAATATGCACTTATCGCTCTTATCATCCAACTTCTTCCTCTTCTGGTCAGGGATGTGAGCATATTCTACACACCCAAATACTCTCAAGTGTTGTGATGGATAATTTACTATCAATCCAAAAAGGCAAGTATACCTATCGAATCGTAGTATCAAAGTCGTATTTAAACGCGGGGCTGTCAATTACTACTACTCACGCCGTTACTATTATCCTACCGAAAGAAAGTTGGTTTTGATTTTTGAAAATTTTAAATTGCAAAAACGAAGGAATACTAAAGAGAAATTCGCGATTTAAAAGGCCTTAGCACTTGATTGGGTGTTCTTGGGGATCCGATTACAAGAGATGCGTTCTAATTCTTAAAAATTCCGTTTTGATTGGAGGATTGAAAAATACGATAGAGGCTCGCTAGAGACAACTACCACCAAATTTTAATAATACTTCAAACATAATCTCTTAAAATTTGAAATAAATTAAAATTGCATGAACGTTAATCCTGAACCCAAAAGCAACGATATTTCCAATTCTCAAAGAAAATACAACAAACCCTTTATTTTCGAGCGATCTAAAGCATCCACGGGCCTCTCGGACAACTAGAATACCAAATCGGATAGCGAAATTTATATATTAGTAATATAAACTCGCAACCGAAATTTAATCGAAAATAAATCGAAACGAAAAATCTGAGAATTAGAGACGATAAATTATAATTTAATCTTCATCCCAATACTAGCCCATCAAGCAATAAGAAAAGATTAGTTACGCATAGTAGAAAAAGAAACAACAATAGAAGAAAAATATTGCATTTTCATTAAAAGGAAATAATAAAAGTACACAACTATATTAATCAAAATGAAAACAAAGGCATAAGAAACAACATGAAATTAAACTCTCATACAAGGTAGAACTCTCTTGAACTTTCCAACTTCTCCAACTCTTCAACCTTTTCCGACGCTTTGGCCTCATGCTCCTTATATAGCCATCATGGAAGGAAAATGAAAAGACACCAAGGGAGGGTCCGACCTGTTACGCCCGGGGCCGAGTCGCGGCTATTCGGGAGACAATACAAGCGTCGGCAACGGCAGGAAGAAGGCGGCAACGGGGCTGAACCATCTGGTTCAGCCCCCACTCTCTAAATATCGGCTATTGGGGGTTGAACCAAACCGGTTCAGCCCCTATTGGGGCCGGCCAGCCCTCTTTGGTCGGCCCCCCTTGGTTCCGGGTATAAATAGCCCGGAACCCCCTTTTGGTCGGGTTATGCAAGAATATTTCCAAGTAATTCTCTCCTTCTCCTTCAAACCCTAGTTTCTCTCTATTTCTCTAGATCTCTCCCTCTCTCCCACTTCGTTCCTATAATTTGGTATCAGAGGATTCGTCCTCCGACGATGGTGACCACGCGGACACAAGAAGATCTTTCCCGTTTGGAAACCTTAGAGGAAAACTACGGTGGTTTGGCGGATTCGGTAGCCGCGATCGAGGAAGAGATGCGCGCGTCCTCGCAGCGGCTGGAGGAGCGTCTAGACGCCCGCATGGAGGAACTTAAGGCGCTGTTGAAGGGAAAAATCACGGCCGACGAGGGACGACCTGATCGGTCGGCCGATCTGTCGGGAACGCCCGATCCGGGTCGTGCGGGCACGGGAACTGCAGCGACGGCAGGCGTTGGCGGCGTGGGGTCTTACCGACCTTGCGGGACCTCCGACGACGGCGTGGGGGCAGCGGCGGCTTGGACGGCGACAGCGGGAGGACTTCCGCCTGGAGCGATTGCGCATACGGATGGCGGGCATGCCTGGCGTCCAGGTGGGGGTTCCGGCGGGCCTGTTCCTGCAGATGTGGGCCGACAGTCGTGGCAGCGGGCTGATGAGGCCCGGGAGCGGATGTGCGGGCTCCAGGAGATACGGGTGGCTTTCTTACTCACCCACGAGGCGGCGTTCTTCCCGTCGGGTACGGAGGCCACGTTCCGTGGGTCGGGCAACACGTTCCTCATCAGGTTCAGCCACCTCTAGGCTACCCAGGAGCGTACGATGGTCATATGGGTCCGGGACGTCAGGCATGGAACGGGCAGGGACAGAATGGGCTTGGACAGGGATGGCAAGGGCAAGCAGGACCTCGAGCGTACATGCCACCCAAGTTGACACGAATGAATTTCCCCAAATTCAAAGGGGGGGGGGGGGGGGGGTGGGGGATGCACTATAATGGGTTCAGAAGGTGGAGCTGTTCTTCAGTTACCAGGAGGTCCCGGAGGCGCAATGGGTGCAATTAGCATCATTCCATTTGGAGGACGACGCATTTCAGTGGACTCAGTGGTTCCTGAGAGGTAGAGATTATGTGCCATGGACTGAATTCGTGGAAGGGTTCACCGCCCGATTTGGGCCTCCGGAGTACGAAGATTTTGAGGCGCTACTACAGAAACTGCGACAGAAGGGGACCGTGACCGAGTATCGGACAGAGTTCGAGAGATTGGCAAACCGGGTACACTGGGAGGAGAAGACACTGCTGAGTTGTTTTGTGTCGGGGTTGAAGGAGCACTTGCAGGATGAGGTGCATGCTTATATGCCAAGGAGTTTGAACCACGCCATCAGTTTATCCCGCATTCAGGAGGAGCGGTTCAACAGGCAGAGAACACGTACCACGAGTAGGCCACCTGCGGCCACAGCGGCAGCAGCACGGCGGGATCCGCCAACTGGTAGCAAGCCGACAGTGACACGACTTTCTTGGAGTGAGCTTGCAGCCAGGAAGGAGAAGGGCCTGTGTTTCAATTGCGACGAGAAGTTCACACCGGGCCATAAGTGTCAGAAAATACAAGTATTCATGTTGCAAGAGGATGAGGAAGGGGAAACGGTGCCTGAGGAGGAGTCGGACGGGGGGTTGGATTTGAGTGAACTCGGGGTGTCTATACATGCTCTGGAGGGGTGCAGTCCGCCACTCACCATGAGGCTTACAGGCTGGTTGAATCAAGAGAAGATCACCATTTTGGTGGATAGTGGGAGCACCCACAATTTCATTCACCCTGCGGTAGCGCGACGCGTTGGACACATTGTGGATACCGGGTCTGCTTTCCAGGTTATGGTAGCGGATGGCAGCAAATTACAGTGTGAAGGGGTGCTCAAGGGTGTGGCGCTTCGGATGCAAGGATATACGGGTTACACCGACATATATCTCTTGCCGATCCGGGGTTCTGACACGGTCTTGGGAGTTCATTGGCTACGACAGTTGCGCCGGGTCACATTTGATTGGGAGCACATGACTATGGAGTTCCACCAGGCCGGGAAACAGTTTTGCTTGCGGGGTCTCAAATCATTGCCGATCAAAGAGATCTCTCTACGTAGCATGCAGCGGCTGGGAGAGGAAGGCAATACGATGGCAGTACTTATGGCGATTCAGGCATCGACTACGGGCGAGTCGGAGGTACCGATCCAGTTACGGACTCTTCTTGAAGAGTATGCTGACGTTTTCCAGGAGCCCTGCACACTACCACCCACGAGGTTCCGGGATCATCAGATCCAGCTTAAGGCGAGGACCGAGACAATCAATGTTCGACCCTATCGTTATCCACATATTCAGAAGGCAGAGATCGAGCGTAGTCTTCGGGAGATGTTGGATGCGGGAATTATCCGTCCCAGTATTAGTGCCTTTTCAGCGCCGATCATTCTAGTGAAAAAGAAGGATGGTTCGTGGCGGTTCTGTGTTGATTATCGAGCTCTGAACAGTGTCACGGTGAAGGATAAATTCCCAATCCCTCTTGTGGAAGAGTTGTTGGATGAGTTAAATGGGGCGTTCGTATTCACCAAGCTGGACTTACGTTCCGGCTATTATCAGATTCGGATGCGGGAGGACATCCACAAGACAGCCTTCCGGACACATGATGGCCACTACGAGTTCCTAGTCATGGCCAATGGGTTGACCGGTGGGCTGTCCACTTTTCAGGCAAATATGAATGAGATCTTCCGAGAACTCCTCCGCAAATTTGTGTTGATCTTCTTTGATGATATTCTGATCTACAACGCCAATTGGGAGGATCATGTGGGCCATGTTGAGCAGGTCCTCGTCATTCTCCGTCAACACAAACTCTACGCCAAGCGCTCCAAGTGCTCTTTTGGTCAGAAGGAGGTTGAATATTTGGGACATTTGGTTTCCGGTGATGGCGTCAGAGCCGACCCTCAGAAAATTCAGAGTATGGTTTCATGGCCACGACCACTTACAATTCGAGCACTACGGAGATTCCTCGGGTTGACTGGGTATTACCGGCGGTTTGTGAAAGATTATGGGAAGATTGCTCGGCCATTGACTCAACTGTTGCAGAAGGACGCCTTCTCTTGGCAAGGGGAGGCTGAGGAGGCATTTCAGGCGCTCAAGCGGGCTATGACCACCACTCCGGTCCTCGCTTTACCTGATTTCACGAAGGAGTTTGTGCTCGAGACGGATGCATCGAGTGTGGGCATCGGGGCCGATTTGATGCAGGAGGGGCGACCGTTGGCCTTCTACAGCAAGGCCCTCGCCCCACGGACATTGGGGATGTCTACTTATGAGAAGGAACTGTTGGCCATCATCCACGCTGTGGCGCTGTGGCGGCCATACCTGCTTGGCCGACATTTTAAGATACACACTGACCATCAGAGTTTGAAGCATTTCCTGGATCAGCGGGTGTCTTCGCCCCTTCAACAGAAATGGGTTACTAAGCTCTTGGGTTATGATTATGAGATTACCTATCGACAGGGCAAAGAGAACGTGGTAGCAGACGCTCTCTCGCGCCTCCCTGCAGCTACTGTTGCTCACATCACCGGGCCACTTGTTGACTCCCTGGATGAGATACAGGAGGAAGTTATGCGTACCTCCACGCTACGTCCATTAGTGGAGGCCTTGCAGCGTGGCGAGACCGTGGAAGCCGGTTATCATCTTTAGAATGGTCGTCTTTACCATCAGGGCAAGGTGGTTATTCCTCCAGATTCAGCTTGGAAGACTATCATGATGCATGAGTTTCACTCTTCACCCGCGGGCGGGCATGCAGGTGTGCTTTGTACCCTTCAGAGGGCCAGGGCCAATGTCTTTTGGACCGGAATGCGGCGAGACATACAGGAGTTTGTGCGACAGTGTGAAATCTGCCAACGACAGAAGTACGAGACGACTTCTCCAGCTGGGCTGCTTGTTCCTTTGGAGATTCCGCAGCAGATTTGGGACACCGTTTCCATGGATTTCATCGACGGATTGCCCAAGTCTCAGGGTAAATCAGTGATATTGGTGGTTGTGGACAAACTCTCCAAGTACGAGCATTTCCTAGCTTTGAGTCACCCTTATACTGGCGAGTCGGTAGCCGCACTTTTTGCTCGGGAAATTATTCGCTTACATGGTCTTCCTCGTGCTGTTATTTCTGATCGGGACCCGACCTTTGTGAGCCATTTTTGGCAGGAGCTGTTTCGTCTGCATGGGACATGTTTACTCTTCAGCACGACACACCACCCCCAGTCCGACGGGCAGACGGAGGTTTTAAACCGGGGCCTCGAGACATACTTGCGCTGCTTTGTGATGGACGAGCCCCGCGCATGGCCCGATTGGTTGCACTGGGCAGAGTATTGTTACAACGCGTCTTATCATTCGGCCAGCAGGATGACCCCCTTTGAGATTGTTTACGACCGTCCTCCGCCGACTCTGAGCAGCTATGAGCCGGGCAGCACGGCTTTGCCCGTCGTTGATCGGGCTCTTCGGGATCGGGATCATATGATAGTGACACTACGCGACAACCTCCGCCTTGCCCAGGACCGTATGAAGCTCCAGGCCGACAAGCATCGCAAGGAGAGGGAATTTGCAGTTGGTGATGAAGTCTTTCTCAAGCTCCAACCGTAACGTCAACTGTCTGTAGCTCGCCGATTCAACCAGAAGTTATCTCCTCGCTATTACGGCCCCTTTCGTATTCTCAGCAGGGTGGGGCCGGTGGCTTACAAGCTGGATCTTCCTACGGGTTCCCGCATTCACCCGACGTTTCATGTCTCATTGCTCAAGCGGAAGGTGGGTGCCAATGTGCAGCCAGGTGCTCTTTTGCCTGAGGTCACCGGTGCGGGCGAACTTCGCCAACTTCCTGAGGATGTGCTGCTGCTCAAGTGGAAGCGGCGAGGTGCGGAGTACTGTCCAGAGCTGCTGGTCAAGTGGAAGAATTTATCAGCGGCACACAATTCTTGGGTTGATTTGCTGGATTTCAAGGAGCTTTATCCCGACTACCACCTTGAGGACAAGCTGGTTCTTGAGTGGGAAGGGAATGTTACGCCCGGGGCCGAGTCGCGGCTATTCGGGAGACAATACAAGCGTCGGCAACGACAGGAAGAAGGCGGCAACGGGGCTGAACCATCTGGTTCAGCCCCCACTCTCTAAATATCGGCTATTGGGGGCTGAACCAAACCGGTTCAGCCCCTATTGGGGCCGGCCAGCCCTCTTTGTCGGCCCCCCTTGGTTCCGAGTATAAATAGCCCGGAACCCCCTTTTGGTCGGGTAATGCAAAAATATTTCCAGGTAATTCTCTCCTTCTTCTCCTTCAAACCCTAGTTTCTCTCTATTTCTCTAGATCTCTCCCTCTCTCCCACTTCGTTCCTATCACGGCCATTCATTGAAAATTATAATAATGGGAGGAATATGAGGAGGAAGTGGAGGGGTTGCATGGAATGATGAGGTGAAATATGAAGGGGTGGCTATTATGAATTAAATTATATGGAGAATGTGAGAGGCCGGCCACGTGATTTGGAAAAGTAAAATATGGTTTGAAATGAAGTGGGGTCGGCCATGAAATGGATGGAAGGGGAAAGGCCACTTCATCAAAATGGAGATATATTAGGGGAGAGCAAAGGGTGGCCGACCACTAATAAAAGAAAATAAAGAAAAAGAAAATGAAGAGGAGAGAGAGGGTCGGCCACATGAGAATAAAAATTACTATTAATAGTGGCCACATGTATTAAAATAAGGAGGTGAAGGGGTGTGGCCGGCCACTATAAATGAAAATTGAAATGACCAAAAATAGATGAAGATGAGGAGATAAAGGTCGGTCATGCATGAAATACTTAATATAATAATAATAATGGATAATCCATGCATGAGGAGGAGAGAGAAAAGATGGCTACATGCATGAAAATATTATTTGCATGGGATAATTTTCTCGTACAAAAGGTTGACATCGGGCTTTTACGTTGAATCGTGGCGAAATTCCCCCTAGGCCCGTCATAAAATAAAACAAAATAATATTAGTGCGAATAAAATAAAAAAAATAATAAGAAGATAATTATAATATAATTTAGAGAAATATACATAGTTTATATTAAAAATATAATGATAATGATAAGCATATTTAAGTCAAAATATGCGTCATCATGTTGCACACTTGGCTTCCACCCATTCCATGCCTCATATGGAGTCTTAAACTTCACACTCTTAGTAGGGCACCTGTTCAGCAAGTACACGACACATTGTATTGCTTCAACCCAGAAGATCTTTGACAACTTCTTGCCCTTTATCATACTTCTTGCCATGTTCAGAATCGTTAGATTCTTCCTTTCTGCTACTCAATTCTGCTGAGGAGAGTAAGCAGCAGTTAACTGATGAGCAATCTCATGCTCTTTGCAGAAAGCATCAAATAACTTAGAGGTGTACTCCCCACCTCTATCCGTCCTGAGCACCTTTAGATACTGCCCACTTTCTTTCTCAGCCATCGCCTTGAACTCCTTGAACTTGTCAAGGGACTCAGACTTCTCTTTCAAGAAGTATACCCAACACTTCCGACTAAAGTCGTCAGTGAAAGTGATGTAGTATCTGCTGAGGCAATATCAAACGGACCAGCAATGTCCGAGTGAACCAGTTCAAGTTGTCTCCTTGCTCTTCAGGACTTTCCACCTTCAAACGTCTGCCACTTCTGCTTCCCCTTTGTACTATCTACACAGATCTTCTGTAGTGGTAAGATCTTCGGCAGACCTTCCACCATCTTAGCATGTGATAGGAGCTTCAGACCACTGAAGCCTAAGTGACCCATCCTGTGAGGCCATAGCCAAGCTTCTTCATCAGTCGTTGCAAGACATGTCGTCGCCTCGACATCCATCTTCAATGTAAGAGACGATTCGTCGTCATCTTCACAACTTCTCTTCCACCTTGGTTCCGCATGACCAACGTTCCATCCTTCAGCTGGATGCAGTATCCTTTCTCCACCAGTTGTCCAAGGCTTAAGATGTTACTCTTCAATCCAGGAACATAAAATACATCTCTGATGTGCACCTTCTCACCATTCAAGGTGACCACTTCACCCCTTTTCCTTCTACTGAAATCTTCGAAGCGTTACCAAAACTAACCTCACCGCCACTTGGTTCGAGGTCAGTAAACAACTCCTTCTCACCACACATGTGGTTGCTGACACCTGTGTCCAAGTACCATATTTCATTCTTTCCTCCTTCAGCTCCTCTGTAGGTCAAGAACATCATTGGATCACTACCAGTGTTGTTTGCTTCAGCATAGTGGTTGGTCTCGTCTGCCCTCCTTGGTCTTCTGCAATCATAGCTCATGTGTCCAAACCGGTTACAGTTGTAACACTGGACTTGGGCCATTCGACCACGGCCTCTTCCACGGCCTTCATTCTCCCTTGCTTGAGGATGCTCCTCCTCTCTTTGGTTTTGATTTCTTCCTTGATCTCTTCCTCCTCTTCTTCCTCTACCTCTTCCTTGATAACCTCGGCCGCGCTGGCCACCTCCTCTTCCAGAGCTCTCTCCAAAATTCAGCTGAGTCTTCAGTGCTTTTTCTAAGCCACTTGACTCTTCATCTTGTAACATGCGGTATTCATGAGCTTGCAGAGAACCTAGAGTTCATCGATAGACATCTGAGTGAGATCCTTCGATTCTTCTATCGCCACCACCACATAGGTGAACTTCTTCGACATCGACCGCAGAAGTTTCTCCATGAGACACATCATCAAGAGTCTCTCTGTTGAGCTTCATTTCATTTGCAAGCGTCCGCAGACGAGTCACATAGTCACCAACCTTCTCAGAGCTCTGCATCTTCAGAACTTCATACTCTGCCCAGAGAGATTGCTGCTTCACCTTCTTTGCCTTGTCAACTGCATGGAGCGTTGCAAGATCGCTTATGCAACTTTAAAAGCCCTAGCATCTGAGATCTTCTCAAAGGTTGCTTCGTCAACCCCTTGATATAACAAGAACAAAGCCTTCTTGTCTCTCTTCCTTGCCTCGCTCAGTGACGTCTTCTGCGCGTTAGTCAACGCCGTCTCTTGTTCAGTAGTTTGCTCTTCATATCCATATTCCACTATCTCCCACAACTCCTTTGATGCGAGTAGCACTCTCATCTGAATGCTCCAGTTCCCATAGTTGGTCTTTGTCAACTTAGGAACTTGACCCGACATAGCATTCACCATCTCCATCACGACGAGCTCTTCACCTCTTCAACTCTTTGGCGTTTTTTCCGAGATTCGGAACCTAGCTCTGATACCACTGTTGGAAACGCAGTAGTGGGCACACCGTAATATAAAGGAGGAAACAACTTCTTTACTATATCAAAAGAGGTTACAAAACATAAAATTGTCTTTTCAAAAATACAATACAACACATGCACACTACTCGCGAACTCGCTGAGATAGCCACTTGGAGTTCGCCGAGGTCACCTATGCGAGGTCGTCGAGGTCGCCTATGCGGGTCGTCGAGGTCGCCTATGCTAGGTCGTCGAGGTCGCCTATGCGAGGTCGTCGAGGTCGCCTATGCGAGGTCGTTGAGGTCGCCTATGCGAGGTCGTCGAGGTCGCCTATGCGAGGTCGTCGAGGTCTCCTATGCGAGGTCGCCGAGGTCGTCTATGCGAGGTCGCCGAGGTCGCGGGAAGGAGCTCCCCGGTTCGCTGCTAGGAGATCGCCGAAGTCTTGCTAGGAGATCGCCAATATCAGTTCGCTGGGAGCTGCGCAGGGAGATCGCAAAGAGGAGACCGCTCCTTTTTCACTAGCTTTTCAAAGCTTTCTTGTATATGGCGCTGGTACAAACGATAACTATTTATAGGAATTTCAATCCAAAGAGAAATAGCCACATGTCCTCCTGCATGCATCTCCTCTCTCTCCCTTTCCTTACGCCAACCACCTTCCCTTTTCATTAATTAATATATTACCATATATTTATATATATATTTATATATATATAAATGCTATTGACTAACAAGTATGGGGTTATATACTATCCTAAACATAAAAACAAAATTAGAAAAAAAAAAAGGAGTCCATTCGAGATCTATCGGGATCCGGAAATCCCTATCGAAAGCCCAATAGAAGATTTGTAGTTGATCAAGCAGCATCTAACATGATTAGAACATCTATTGGCGCCCCAGACATTACTCTACAGCATTCTTTCCCTATTGAAACTTCTATGAGGTTCCGATATCCCCTTCGATAGATGCAGCAATTGTAGAAGATTCTCCTACATTAAGGCTTCATTACCCCTCAACTACCAGGCCCAAAAACTAAAAGAAGCAAGCCGAACATGTTAAAATCAAAACAAATAGGTTTGTCATGGCATTCAATTGAGTTTCATCAAGATTTAAAAAATAAAAAAATACGTTAAGACATGACCTGTTTGGATGATAATTCATGTTGTAACATGGTAAATATTCCTCCGCTGTGGAAAAAGTATACTTGGGGGTAATTAATCTAGATATTTCAGAATATATTAGCATAATTCCAACTTTCATAAAAGAAATATTCACTGTGTTTCAGAGTTACAAATACAAAACATATCAAGCTAGCAGGATTGAGTGAAGCTAGAGAGAATTTTAACTTCAAAACCAAAGATAGAATTTGGTAATAAAAAGGAGTAAATGCCAATTAATAGCATATGCAAGTTGAGAAATGCAAAAAATAGTGGCAATATAATAATGTGATGGTAAGAAAACAAAAAGGTAAAAAAATCCTAGGAAAAACTCATGGAAAAATAGGAAAATAGAAAGATTGAAAAGGGGAAACGCATGCTAAGTGCAAAAATACAAGAATCACTAACCATCTAGCTATTTCAGATGCATAACTACTGAAAAATTAAATTCTTAACAGAGCTTCTTATATTTGTAAGGGCAAACGTATGGCACTGGAAAGCCAAATACATTTAGGATTTAGTTGATATACTTCCTGAGTGCATAGGATTTGTATTGATGCTATATAACAGGAGAAAAAATCTAATAAAAATCACAGGGCACAAGTTTATAACCATGTAAATGAAGCAATTAAAAATACTCACACTTGCAAAGAAGATTCCAGGATTACATGATCATCTTCATGTACCTGTAAGAATAATAGAGATAAGTGGGAGATCAATATAAAAAGTTAGAAGTAAAAATATTGACTACTGACCTACCTTTTCAAGGTTTTCGGAATCAATATAATTCCAATGCTCCTTTGTCAAAAGCAAAAACTCTGAATCCCCATCGTCATAGACAATCTGGTTCGTCAAAAGGGAACTTAATATATTTTTCACACAATTTCTATTATCTGAACAGGTATACTTCACAATACCTTGTGCTCCTTCGTTGCTGGATCAAATAATTCAATCACACCTTTGTAGAACCTACAACAACGTGGCCAGTATTAAATCCCCCAAGTAAATTCCGCCATATGAAGCTTTGACCAATTTACTTAAAAAGAACATTGTGTGAGGCATATATTATTTGGTGTTAGAATTCACAAGATTTAGTATGCAAATTGATGTTCTTTAATAAAAAACGATCATACTTTACAAATAATGACAATTGTATATTATATTTTACAAAATAAGGACAACCAAGCCTCCAAAAACATATGATCCGGAATAGGTCCGGAATCACACTACAGGAGTGAAATGCATAAGACTTGATCAATATAATTTAGGTTTCCGGCTTTATGTGGAGATTAGTGTTTCTTATTGATACATATTACCCCATGCAAAAGATCTATGAATCTGATGTGATAATTCCATGCAAAGAAGATATCATTTATCAAAGCAAACAATGGACTTTACATAAAAAAATCTAAGAATTAGGGTATCAAGAAAAACCTAGGAGAAAGAAGACATGTTATACTATTATGGATAAACATGATTGGGATCCAAATGCTATGGTTCGGGTTTTCTTTCCACCTTATGTTCTCCATTTAACTTCTTTTGGATACGAGGTGGAAGTTGAGCCCTCTTGCTGATGCAGAAAGAATCTACATGTGATGAGCGTGCGATGCACTAACCTTAGATGACTGAATGCAAGCACACGACAAATGAAAATGCATCTATAGAGTTTTCTAAATGATGATGCGAGTATGCACACAAGGCAATGAATACCAGGATGTTACAACGTAAACGCTAACCCCAAATGCGATGCAATTGATTCAACAAGCAATCAACTCCTGCATGAGATTAACTACAACAACAACAACACTCAAGCCTCTATCCCACCATAGTGGGGTCAGCTATATGGATCCTCTGTCGCGATTGCGCCCTATCTTTAAGCATAGTCTCATTAATGCCTAAGTACATCATGTCTTTCTTTATAGTTTCATTCCAAGTCTTTTTTGGTCTACCCCTCCCCCGTTTAACATGTCTAGTTACTAAACTCTCACAACGCCTAACAGGTGCCTCTAATGGTCTCCTATGTACATGTCCAAACCATCTTAAACGAGCTTCTCGCATCTTCTCTACAATTGGCGCCACTCCTATCTTATCCCTGATACATTCATTCCTAATTTTATCCAGTCTCGTGTGACCACACATCCACCTAAGCATTCTCATCTCCGCGACTCCCAATTTTTGCTCGTGTACACCATTCACTGCCCAACACTCAGAACCGTAGAGCATTGCAGGCCTAATTGCAGTACGGTAAAACTTGCCTTTAAGTTTTAGTGGTACTTTACGATCACATAGGATCCCAGACGCGCCTCTCCACTTCAACCAACCTGCTTGGATTCTATGAATCACATCTTTATCTACACCTCCATCTTTTTGAATTATCGATCCCAAATATTTAAAGCACTCACTGCGGGAAATATCTTGGTCACCCAATTTAATGACGGAGTCATCTGACCTTCTTGCACTACTAAATTTAAGCTCTATATACTCTGTCTTTGTCCTGCTCAACCTAAAACCCTTCTTTTCTAAAGTGTCTCGCCAAGATTCCAGTTTCGCGTTTACACCCTCGCGCGTCTCATCGACCAAAACAATATCATCTGCAAATAATAAACACCAAGGTATTGCTTGCTGGATATGTCCGGTGAGCTCATCTAAGATAAGGGTAAAGAGGTAAGGGCTTAAAGCTGACCCTTGATGTAAGCCAACAGCGATAGGGAATTCCTGTGTTAATCCTCCAAATGTCCTCACCCTGGTCACTGAATTTGTATACATATCTTTGATTACGTCAATGTATGATACATTTACACCTTTCTTTTCTAAGACTCTCCACAAGACCTCTCTTGGAACCCTATCATACGCCTTCTCCAGATCGATAAACAACATATGCAAATCTTTTTGTCTTTCCCGATAGTTGTCAATGAGTCTCCTCAAGAGATGTATAGCTTCCATGGTTGACCTCCCTGGCATGAATCCAAATTGATTCTCTGAGATGCTAGTCTCTCGTCTAACTCGTCTCTCTATTACTCGTTCCCATAGTTTCATAGTATGACTCATTAATTTAATTCCCCTGTAATTGACACAATTTTGTATATCTCCATTGTTCTTATACAAAGGTACCAAAATACTTTCTCTCCATTGGTCTGACATCCTTTTTGTCTTCAGTATCTTATTGAAGAAACTTGTAAGCCATAAAATTCCTTCCCTCCCTAAGCATTTCCGTACTTCAATGGGTATATCGTCTGGTCCAACCGCCTTTCCATTTTTCATCTTCTTCAGAGCGTCATCTATCTCTGATGTTTGAATTTTACGATAAAAAGTTATGTCTCTATACTCCTCTGATTTACTTAACTCTTCCAAGTTCAGTTCATTATCTTTTCCTTCACTGTATAGTTGATAAAAGTATCTTTTCTATCGCTCCTTAATAGCCACATCATCCGTCAAAACCGTATCTGTTTCATCTTTTATGCATTTAATTTGGCTTAAATCTCTTGTCTTCCTCTCTCTAGCTCGAGCAATTTTATATATATCGCGCTCTCCATCTTTGGTATCTAGTCGTTTGTAAAATTCTTCATAAGCTTGACTTCTTGCTTTACTTACTGCATTTTTAGCTTCTTTCTTGGCGACTTTATACTTTGTCAAGTTTTCATCATTCCTACAAGCATATAATGTTTTGTAGCTGACCCTCTTTGCCCTCACTTCGTCTTGCACTTCCTTTTTCCACCACCAAGATTCTTTTTGTGGGGGCGCGCGACCTTTTGACTCTCCAAGTACGTTCTTTCCACTTATCCTTAAATGAGAAGACATAACTTCCCATGCGACACTAGGATCAACATAAGGATCATCAACTAGTCGTTCTATAACTGCTACCTTGAAAGCAACCTGTTTTTCCTTCATCAAGTTCCACCACCGAATTTTTGGCAACACTTTTGTCTTTCTCTTAAAGTTACTATATTTAATTTGCACATTCAGCACCACTAACCTATGTTGCGTTGTCAAACTTTCTCCTGGTATGACTTTGCAATCCTTACAAATCTTTTTATCCATTTTGCGAGTCATAAAATAGTCAATTTGTGACTTATTTTGTCCGCTCTTGAACGTAATTAAGTGTTCTTCTCTCTTTATGTAGAACGTATTTGTCACAATTAGCTCATGTGATATGGCAAAGTCTAGAATGGTTCTTCCTTCTTCATTTCTTTCTCCATACCCAAATCCTCCATGAACAAAATTTAAAACTCACATATTTAATCACAATTAACCGCACATACTCAAATTAAACAAGAGATGATTGCAAATTAATTAAGAGTGCATTAAAATTAAAAGCACAATACGAACAAGAAATGCATGCATACTCATACAATGCGAAGAAATAAAAACTAAAGAAACACTCACCGAGTGGTTGGGTCCGATATGGGGAGGATGAGGTAGTCAGGTTAGGGAAGGTTGCGAGTGCATTAGATCAAATGTGCGGTTAGCGAAATTTATGATGAAGATTTTAGGGTATGTGGATTTTAGGGATTTGGGGAGGCCCCGGGGTAGGAAAAAGGGTCTGTGGATGCTACGGTTGAGGGAGGAGGGGATTGGGAGTGTTGTGATTGAGGGAAGAGGTATTGGGAGGGGAAAGGAGGGGTGGGAGGAGGTGAACACGGTTGTATAGAGACTAAGAAGGGGGAGACGTTGTTGGATGGGCTAAGGAGGCATATACAACTGGCCGGGAGAACTGGAAAAGGGGAGGGAGGTGGCAGTGGGGTCGGGTGAGGTTGTCGAAGGCGACAAAGGTGTCCGGGGAGGTCGCTGGAGGATGGCAGGAAGTAGGACCTCATGAGGCCGCGGAAGGAAACGACTGGACTAGAGTAGGCGTGAGGGCTAGACAAGGCTTGTAACTACATGAGAGTGTCTGGAATTGCTAGTCGGTGGCTAGAGAAGGCTCGTCGGGGCCGGCGAGGTGGTGGAAGGCGGCGAGAGGGGCGGATCCTGGAGTCAGCAACAGGATGCCACCGAGTGTCGGGCATGTCAACACTCGAGCGTGTGACCGAGTGGCTTCAACAAATGAGGTCGACTTCTTGATCATGACCTAATCTTCAATATGAAATTTATATACACATACACACATATACAAGTGTAGTTAGGGTAAATAAATCTAATGGAAATTTAAATAATCTAATAATTTTCAAAATGGATTTAAATAATATGGATAGTAATGTTATATTTGAGCGCCAATTTGTATGTCCCATGCATGAAGGGCTTCCCTTATTATATAGTATTATATAGTATAGATATATCCACATAGAATAAGAATTGAACTAGGCGTGATCATTGAATGGGAAGAACATCATAAAAAAGTTAAATATTATTCAAAGATACGCATGGAATTGATTCATGAACAAATGAATTTGTAAGCTAGAAGATGTAGGATGGAAAAGTTTGGCAATATAAAAAGAGATGTACAAAAGGACCAATGTGCACAAAATAACTACTATTCCTGGAAAACATCTCATTACTTCATCAAAACTAATTTTAGTTATGGTTATAACTTGAAAAATTCACCATGAATTTCACATGATTCATAATCCCCACCTTGCTTGTTTTTACGCTTATTCACACATGCTCAACCATCAATAGGTCCACAAATAGGGCTTAAATTATCAAGTATAGGAATAATCCCATTGTGATTCATAATATACACCAACTTTCTCAACTCATGGTGATTTTGCGGTTGATATGCAATATGTTAAATCATCAAGAACCTCTAAATTTAAATAATTTATCACAGTAATATAAAATTGAGAAAGAATAGATAAACAATGGAATCTTAGAAGTGATGTTATTATACTATATTAAGCAATATATGGAGTAATTTTAAAAAACCATGAGTTAGAATGTTAGCCATCATCAAACGAATTTTGATGCTAAAATCATAAATTTTACTTCACAGTGAAATACATAATTTAGATATTGTAGAATGCTTCAAAAGAGTGCCATATGCAAAGAACAAAAATACTCACAACAATGTAAAAGATTTAGAAAACTAAATAAAATTTATCTTACATCTGATCATCAGGCCACCACACTTCTATCTTCCGGCCAATATGAATTTTCCATCCAGAAGTCTGAGAATACCAAAAAGAAACATATCACAATAATCATAACTTGAGTCAAATTAGCAGTTGACATAGTTTAGGAAAAATAAACAATAAAAGTATAGATTAAAAAAGAGCTCTGCAGATATTTTTGTCAGAATATCTAAATGAACAGTTTGAGTCTTAACTTGAGCTTAGATAAACTAAATTACTGATAACCGCAGTATGTAATGTTAATGTATGTGCATATATCATGTATGTCAAAAGTCTAGCTATTTTATTGTCGCGAGGGGGTGACCATACCATTAAGGAGTGGCTAGGGTTTCTCCTGAATATTGGACTCGTTGTTTTGCAAATGACATAAGAAAAAAGAGCCATCAGGCACAAATTGTGAGATTCCAAAGATTATGTGCAGGTATTCCCGTTTCTAACACAGTATCAGAGCCTCGAAGGGCTCACTTGTTCAGTTATCATCGTTCGTTATGCGTTTTAGTCCAGAACCGACATGTTTTTGTTTATATCTGATAAATACGTATCCCATATTTGTTTCCAGCACCGCCTACTAGAGTAACTGCAACTATCGATGTTGCATGATACTTCCGCAAGCCTCAAGGCCTCGTTCCTCCTTCCAGGCATCGACAGAAGGCTTAATCACTTCTTCCTGGTGTTGACAGTAAGATCTATTTATATTCATGGCATAGTAAGATCTATTTATATGCATGGCATCGTCTGAGAGATCCGATGTTACGAGTAGAGAAAATGCACGAACACGAAGAACAATGATTGCATTAATTTGAACGAGCACCGATACAATCCGAAGCAAGCTCTGGCCAAGACCAAGGAGGTTGGGTCCTCCAATGATCCTTCTCTCCAAAGAGAGCCCAAAATAACCTAACACTCAAGATGCCTAACACCTAAAACTCCTCGCCCTTATATAGATGAAGGAGGGAAACATACAAGGAAATATAAATTCATTTAAATAATTAATTAATCTAATTAATATTAAATAAATAATATTAATCAATTAATTAATACAAGTTAATTACAAGAAATAATCACGGTGGTTTCCAAATGCGCGCTCCGATGGTTCCGACGATGAGTGGCTCCTCCGGCAAATGCGTGAGGGTTACATTATACCGGTCTGAAAAATCGACCTTGCCCGCAAGGTCGAGTTTTAATTTTTTTGTCGGAATTTTTAAGAATGGGAGCGACCTACGACGTGACTAGAGAGGGAAGGGAAAAAGGAAGGTAGAATATGGGTGTGAAAGCAGGTGGGGTTATAAGGGGGTAGACATGATAGGAAAGGTGGCAGCTAGGGAAAAGTAAAAAGGAAATAGAAAAAAGGGTATAGGGAAGAGTGAAATGCAGGGGATTGGACAAGAGGGGGTTTGGCGTTTAGTGTAGTAAAAGAGATGGGTAGTTGGCGGTGTGGGCAGAGGAGGGGTCGTTTCAGTTAGACTAAAGGAGGTGTAGCCCGTGGGAAAGAGAAAAATGCGGCTGGATGGACGCTGGAGCGGCTAGATGGGATGTGGAGGTGGGGCGTCGGGTCGTGCGATGATTGCAGTGCTGGGAGAAACGCAGGAGGGGCGGCATGGGTCGATGGCAGGGAAGGCGGGGAGGCACGTCGACAGACAGAGCTGTTCGCGCCCGGTCCCGTCGGCCACAGGTGCGGTTATGGAGGCTGAGCGCTCCGGCGTAGGTGGGGAGACAGCACGCTGAGGGCTAGCCAACTCCGGGTCGACGGAGATCTAGCCAAGGGCGCTGGAGAAGTGTCTGCACGGGGCGCTGGAGAAGTGTCTGCATTTGGCCAAAGGGGTTGCCGCACGAAGATTGCGGTCATCAAGGCGCTGGAGAAGGGCTTGCACAGAGGAATACAACGAGGTGAGGAGGCGGACTGCGCTTCAAGGCGACGTTTGATGGCATTGAAGCAGGTGTCCATCGTGGCATGATCCCCGACGGCTTGAAACGAGCGGACGAGGGAGGCAGGTCTGACCATTGTTATGAGTAGAGAAAATGCACAAACACGAAGAACAACGATTGCATTAATTTGAACGAGCACGGATACAATCCGGAGCAAGCTCCGGCCAAGACCAAGGAGGTCGGGTCCTCCAAGGAGGCCGGGTCCTCCAAGGAGGCCGGGTCCTCCAAGGAGGCCGGGTCCTCTAATGATCCTTCTCTCCAAAGAGAGACCAAAATAACCTAACACTCAAGATATACCTAACACCTAAAACTCCTCCCCCTTATATAGATGAGGGAGGGAAACATACAAGGAAATATAAATTCATTTAAATAATTAATTAATCTAATTAATATTAATCAATTAATTAGTACAAGTTAATTACAAGAAATAATCACGGTGGTTTCCAAATGCGCGCTTTGATGGTTCCGACGATGAGTGGTTCCTCTGGCAAATGCGTGAGGGTAACATCCGACCCTCGACAACAGTCTCCCTCCTTCATGGCGTCGCTGGGAGCCTATCACCGTCTTCATAGAAGCGACTGATAGTTTTGCTCCTCTTCCTAGCGTTCACGACCAAGGATTTGCCCGATTTGATGACCCATCTGGAACTCTGCTACAACCTCTGAATTTTTGAAGCATCCTTACGGAGAATCATCCACAATTATATTTGCGGGCTTCTCAAATAGTTTGACTGTCCTTGAGCCCATTGGTATCCTTCTCTGATATGGACGATACATCAAAAATGTTAACCAACTTGAAAGGTCTGGTTATACTACACTATGGTGGAAAAAATTCCAATATTAATTTCACCTACAGAGTTACACATAATAAGTTGAATGGTAAGAATTACCTTCTTTAGACTCGATCACTTGGATCTTTATTTGGAGTCAGAGGAGAGTTGAGATTCATCACCGGATCCAATCCCGTTTCTAACAAAAACAATGCCTTCTAGAGGAACAGGGAGGAGAAGACTTGATTGTGATCAATTGGCTTATAAATTCGATAAAATTCAATATTGCTAATCAGATCTTGTTTTGCCGCGGACCACTAAAGAGATGGGATACTTAAATGAAAGGAACTAATAAAAAATAAAGATCTTGCTAGAATTTATCAATTTCAAACTAAGATCTTTATGGCTTATACGAGTGACTTTGAGGGATGATATAGTCAGTGTTTTAAATGTCCTCTAACATGTCCAACATGAATATTTTGAGGGAAAATGATATTTTTTTCTTGACAAAATAGAGTATGTCCTTTAGTAAAATATAGACCGACAAATCTAATTTTTTTCGATATACTGGTCGACGACTTTTGAAAATACCATCCATCATTTTATTTCAAGTTATGTTAGCAATATATATTTTTAAACAACATATATGTATTGCATTTTATATCTTTAGACCGACAAATCTATTAAAATATTCTTCACATTATTAGTTAATGATTTTGATGCTTTTAACACAATTTTATTAAGCATGATAAGTTCTATTACCAACCAAGAACATTTAATTTTTCAAAATTCATTACTTATTATCAAATGTAGTGTTATCTAAATAGAATTATTAAGCAATGTCAAATATAGTTCACAATTTAACATTTTGTAGTTGATGGTAGTAATTGTAGTTGTTACAATTTTTTATTTTGGATACCTTTCCACTTTATTTTGGAATATATGACTCATTGTTTTCTATTTGTTGTGCTAATTTTTTATTTTAAAAACATATAAGTATACGTAATTTATATTTGGTTTATGAGATAAGAAAATATGATATTTTAAAATATCTTTGATATGTCTTTAACATTCTATATTTTAAAACTCAATCTTACATGTTGTCGACATCCAAGATTTACAACCTTCACTATATTAAATTGACCTATAAATAGGCAGAGATTGATCAATATTTAGACATTCATTCTGTTAAGAACTAGATAACGTTGACTATATTAAATTGACCTATAAATAGGCAGAGATTGGTCAATATTTTGATATTCATTCTGTTGAGGACTACATGAAAGAACTTATGTAGAGAAGGATCTTTGAACTATTTTCTGGTCTTCCTGTCGAGCTAAAATTTCATGGGTTCAAATGCTAGGAAGGTATTATGTTCCAGATTTTGATGCAAACCGCGCTTCGCGAAACCTTAACTTATAATTGAAAATCGATCTAGGCACAAGATTAAATTACCAACTACATAACTACGCCACCCGTAACTGAGAGCAAGCTTTTCATTCCTCGAAGCATCAACGAATCTAAATAAATGCGGCAGAATCACATTCAAAGCAATAAGAAAATGCATCACAAAAATAACTACATGGAATAATCAGAGCGGAATGTGCGCTACACTTGAAAGACAATGTTTGCTGAAACTGTAATAATAATCTACTAGTAAAGAGATTGAGAGGAGGAGAAAAAGAAAGATCTGACTGGGGTGCCCTAACAACGTGGTATTGGTCCTCTTCACGGTGCGATCACGGCGGGATGAGCAACGACAACAAGTAAACGAGTGGAGGAAATGTAGGGTGGAGTGGGGAAATCGAAGTAGGAATAATAGTGGTTGGAGGGGAGGAGAAACTGTCGGTTTATATGGTGGCGGTAGAAGTTGGAGGAGAGAGATGCGGAGGTGATGGCGTGAGGGAATCGGGAGCAGCCAGAGAGGTAGCGCCGGAACGACGGGGCGCTAGCAGGAGGTGGTCGTTGATAACCTAGGTAGCGTTGGAATCGACGGGGAGCAAGCAGGTGGTCGGATGTTGACTGGGAATCCGGCGGTATGGCGGCGGCAGCAGGGAACGCAGTAGTCGACGAGGTACAGCAATCGGGAAAGTCGCGTGAAGAGGGCTGACGCGTGAATCTCGGGCGGCTGAGGAGTACCAAGAAAAGGGGTTTAGCCCTTTCTTAATACTCCAACCTACTTAGGGCATCCGCATGATGACTATAAATAGCCTCCCTCAATTAATTTTTATAATTTCTTTTAAAGAATATTTTTTAATTTCTTTTAAAGATAATATTTTCTTGGCATTTTAAATTTCAGCAAAAAAAACAAAGATCGCACCGTCACGCTCCTCTCACTACATGCCGGACCATTTTATTCAGGGTCACGTGAGGTGGCCAATTTCACGTGTCGGGCCACAGAAGAGAAATAACGTGAAAGTAAACATGTACGAACGTAAAGACAACATAAACTAACAAAAATAACAAGATAAAACTAGGGTGCCCTAGGCGGGGTCACATCAGTTCCCCCGGGGTTGAGAGAACTCGACTCCGGCGAGACTGTGCTAATGGCCGCAACTGAGAGGTCTGGACGTCGACGCTGCAGCTCTCGGGCACTGATCTAACTGCTATCCAAAATGTCACTTCCCCGCCAGGAGACCAAGTATCTATGAAAGGCCCCTGCACGAGTTTGGAACTCCGGAACATCAAGCACCTGATCAATCTCCTCTGTGGTGGGTGTGAAGGCCGGCTGAAAACCCATTGTCGCCCTGGGCTCCAAAGTAGGTGGTGGTAGTGGAACGATGGGTGAGGATCCATGGTAGGGGCAGAGGTCTGCCACATTGAAAATCGGTGATGTGCCGAATTCCAAGGGCAAATCTAAAAGGTAGGCGTTTTCGCCCAACCGCTTCCTCACCTGAAAAGAACCGAAACGCCGCTGTCGGAGCTTGTGATATGTCCCATAGGGAAATCTTTCCTTCCTGAAATAAACCAACAACCAATCACATTCTGAAAAATACACATCGCGCCGATGTATACTGGCGTCGACCTTGTATTTTCAGATGTTACATGTAGCTTATTGCTAATAGTTTCATGCAATGATTTTAAATTGTCAATCCAAGTAGTAGCATCAAAGGAAATACGCTCATGAGAAGGTAAGGAGTGACAGTCAAGGAAATGAGGAATATGAAATCCATAAACAATCTCAAAAGGGGACTTTTGGGTGGAGCAATTTAATGTATTGTTGTATGCAAACTCCGCTTGGGCTAGTGCCAAATCCCATTGCTTAGGATGCTCACCGGCCAAACATCTCAATAAATTGCCCAAGCTTTGGTTGACTACTTCAGTTTGCCCGTCAGTTTAGGGGAGGTAGGCGCTGCTGAATTTTAATTGTGTCAAGTTTACCCCATAGAGTTTTCCAAAAAAAATCATAAAGCGAGTGTCCATATCATAAGTGAATGTATGTGGAACCCCATGAAGTCTAACCACCTCCCTAAAGAAAAGATGTGCTATGTGTGCGGCATCAAAGGTTTTCTGACAGGGAATAAAGTGAGCCATCTTGGAGAACCTATCGACCACTACAAAAACGGAGTTCACCTTATGCGTCGTACAAGGGAGTCCACTAACAAAGTCCATGGAGACCTCATCCTAGGGTCGCTCAGGGATGGGTAACGAAGTGTATAGTCCGTTGTTCTGGGACTGTCCCTTGTATAACTGGCAGGTGTGGCAGGTGCGAGCGAGGCTAACAATATCCTGCCTCATACGAGACCAATAATAGGGTGTAGTCGCCAGATCTAACATTTTAGCATGTCATACGTGTCCCCTAGCCCCGATGAGTGCAACTCGGCAAATAAAGCCTCTCGTAACTGACCCTGACAAATACACAACCTAGTGCCCCTGAATAAGTAGCCCTCGCTCACACAGAAATGTCCCGTCGCATTTGCCCCATGTAACCTACACTCTGCCCACACCTTACTGAAATCGGGGTCAGTAGCATACATGTCCTTCTGGGAATCTAAGTCGGTCAGCCTAGGTTGTAGAATCACTAACAGAAGGGCACGACGGTTAAGGGCGTCGGCAACTCTGTTGGTAACTCCGGGCGTGTGCCTAATGTGAAAAATGTACTCCTGCAGAAAGGTGGCCCACTTAGCGTGGCGTCTGACCTCCTTTTGGGAGTTCAGATGGCGCAGCGCTTCGTGATCCGTGTTCAGCACAAACTCGCGCTGAATCAAATAGTGTCGCCAGTGTCGAAGGGCCTGGACGATGGAGAAAAACTCAATATCATAAGTCGAATACCTGGTCTTCGCATCGTTCAGTTTCTCACTGTAAATTGCGACGGCTCGACCCTCTTGGCTCAGCACAACCCCAATACCTACGTAAGATGCATCGCAATCTACCTAAAAAATCTTCTCAAAATCAGGGAGTGCAAAAACAGGAGCACTGAACATTTTCTCCTTCATGAGGAGGAATGTATGCTCATCGGTCCAGGTGAATTGCCCTTTCCGAAGGCAATCAGTAATGGGTGCGATGTGGGTGCTACAATTGCGGATGAAACGACGATAGAATGATGCTAGTTCATGAAATCTGCGTGCCTGGGTGAAGTTCCTGGGGGTGGGCCAGGACTCTATCGCTCGGATCTTCTCCTGATCCACTTTGATCCCTTCAGAAGAGACAATGTAACCTAAGTAGGTAAGACTGCTAGTCAAAAAGATGCACTTCTTAAGGTTGATAATCAATCGATTCTCTCTCAATATCTGAAAGACCTGACGAAGATGTCTAAGGTGCTGGTCAGGATCGAGGCTGTAAATGAGGATATCGTCAAAATAGACGACGACACAAGTCCCTATCAGGGGTCTAAGGACTTGGTTCATCAGTCTCATAAAAGTACTCGGTGCATTGGACAAGCCGAAGGGCATGACCAACCACTCGTATAGTCCTCTAGTCTTGAACGTTGTTTTCCATTCATCACCAGGTCGGATCCGGATTTGATGGTAACCACTTCTGAGATCGATCTTCGAAAAAATCATCGCTCAGCTCAACAAATCAAGCATGTCATCCAATCGGGGAATCGGAAATCGATACTTGATAGTGATCTTGTTGATAGCATGACTGTCAACACATATACGCCAGGTTCCGCCCTTCTTGAGGACAAGAAGGGTCGGAACCGCGCAGGGACTAAGACTCTCCGCACATGGCCTTTCTGGAGAAGCTCGGATACCTGCCTCTGAAGCTCCTCGTGCTCCTTCGGGCTCATGCGATAATGGGGTAATTGCGGTAGGCTCGCTCCTGGGGCTAAGTCAATGCAGTGGTGGATGTCCCTAAGTGAAGGTAGCTAGTCTGGCAGCTCATCAGGAGTGAGGTCTCTAAACTCTGCGATCAGTGGTCGAACCGCTGCAGGAATCTCCAAAGTGGAGGTGGGGGACTCTATGCAAACTAGAATATACGTGACATTGCTCTCTTTCATCTCTCGGCAAAAATGTCGCTCTGTCAACAACATATTGACTGATGGATATGACATAGAGGTGAGCGCGGGGAGAGGTGGGTCAGTAGGGACTGACATAGGGGGTGCTAACCTTTGGTGCACAAGACTACTCTTCTGGGGAAGAAGAACTTCTTGCAATCGTGATGCTCGAAGGAATAAAAGTTCCTACGCCCATCATGGGTAACGAGTCTGTCATATTGCCACGGACGTCCTAACAAAACATGACACACATCAAGAGGAGCGACGTTGCACCATTCCGAGTCAGAGTAGGTAGGCCCAATAGCGAACTCTATGAGGCATCGCTGGGAAATAACCATCGTGGTGTCGCTAGTCACACAGGATAAATCATACGATCGCTCAAGCTTATGGGACTTGAGATTTAACTTCTCCACCATGCGCTGGGATACAAAGTTTTCCATGCTCCTGATGTCTATGATGATAGAGCAAAAATGCTCTTGGATGCGAGCGGTAGTACGAAAGATATTATGCCTCACCAGGCATCATTAGTAGGCTATGTTGTAGAACACAAACCAACTGATCCAGCTGCTCGCCCTCAACCTCATACTCGCTCTCAGGTGGGACCTCTGAATTCCTAACAAGGTCACTCTCCCAAACCCCGTACTCGGGATCTCGACCATCGTCAACCTCGACCACGGTTGTAAACTGACGCCTCGGACACTCAGAGGATTTGTGTCCAGGCTCCATACACTTGTAGCATCGAAACACAGGTCTAGAGGTGACAACTTCCTTCCCCTTAGCGGAAACCGAGGATGGTCCCGTATGGGTAGGAGTTGTTAGCGCGGGTCTAACGGTGGTAGGTAGACCAGGCGCAGACAATGGAATCGCTCTAACTGTCGATGTCGATGAAAAGGTGTATTGAGTCATATTTGTAGGTCTCTGGCCAGATATCCTCTTCTGGAGGGATTCCACTCGGCGAGCCCGACTGGAAACCTCTCCCAGGTCCCGGAAATCATGAAGCTCTAACTGGTCACGTATCGCATATCGTAGTCCGTTAAGATAATGGGCCACGACAATGTGGTCTTCCTCCCTCAAATCTAAACGTGACTGGAGTACAAGAAATTCGTTTGTGTACTCGTCGATGGTTTGTTTTTCTTGCCGAAGATTGTGATACCTACGATATAAGATCTGCATAAAATCGGCGGGGACATACCTCCTCTTGAGTTGAGCTTTGAACTCAACCCAAGTAGTGATAGGTGGTTGTCCCATAGTGTAACACATCTGGTCGACTTGTCCCCACCATGTGAGTGCGGGTCCCTTCAGCTTTAGAGTAACATACTCCATATGTTGGTGGGCAGGTGTGCGCTTCTAGTTAAGGAACCGCTCTAATCGATCACACCAATCTAGGCATACCTCAGGCTCAAGTGTGCCCTCAAAATCCCCAACATCCAATTTTATACATGCATCCCACCTAGGTAGATTCCTATTCTCTTGATACAATGGCTGGGGTTCATGTTGGGGTTCCGGTTGTGGAGGGTGGGGAGTTGTGCAGGGAGACCCTCTAAGTGAAATTGGGCTTCTAGGTTGTCGACAGAAGTGCGCAACCCTAACATGACTTGGTTTGTATCTCTCATGGAGACGGTGAGTGCGGTGACAGCGGTCATGAGTTCTTCCATACGTCTTCCCATGTCATCTAAACCCCCATCTGGGTGTTCGGCTCTCGACTCCATGGATTAAATTGGATACTCTTACAACTTAAAATTTCAGAAGCGTATGTCGCTCGGCTATCCCACAATTAAAGTGAGATATCCCAGCAGCCACACCAAATTGATGCAAACCGCGCTTTGCGAAACCTTAACTTATAATTGAAAATCTTTCTTGGCACAAGATTAAATTACCAACTACATAACTATGCCACCCGTAACAGAGAGCAAGCTTTTCATTCCTCGAAGCATCAACGAATCTAAATAAATGCGGCAGAATCGCAGTGGAAGCAATAAGAAAATGCATCACAAAAATAACCACCTGGAATAATCAGAGTGGAACGCCGAACGTGCGCTACACTTGAAAGACAATGTTTGCTGAAACTGTAATAATAATCTACTAGTAAAGAGATTGAGGAGGAGAAAAAGAAAGATCTCACTGGTGTGCCCTAACGGCGTGGTATTGGTCCTCTTCACGGCGTGATCGCGGCGAGACGAGCAACGACAACAAGTAAACGAGTGGAGTGGGGAAATCAAAGTAGGAAAATTAGGGGTTGGAGGAGGGGAGGAGAAATTGTCGGTCTATATGGTGGCGGTAGAAGTTGGAGAGAGATGCGGAGGTGATGGCGTAAGGGAATCAGGAGCAGTCGGAGAGGTAGCGCCGGAATCGACGGGGCGCTAACAGGAGGTGGTCGATGTGCCCTAGGTAGCGCCGGAATCGATGGGGCGCTAGCAGGAGGTGGTCGGATGTTGACTAGGAATCCGGCGGTATGGTGACGGCAGCAGGGAACGCGAGCGGTAGTCAACGAGGGACAACAATCGGGAAAGTCGCGTGAAGAGGGCATTGACGTGTGAATCTCGGGCGGCTGGGGAGTACCGAGAAAAGGGGTTTAGCCTTTTCTTAATACTCCAACCTACTTAGGGCATCCCTATGATGACTATAATAGCCTCCCCTCAATTAATTTTTATAATTTCTTTTAAAGATAATATTTTTTCTAATTTCTTTTAAAGATAATATATTCTGGGCATTTTAAATTTCAGCAAAACATAAACAAAGATTGCATCGTCCCACTCCTCTCACTACATGCCGGACCATTTTATTCAGGGTCACGTGAGGTGGTCAATTTCACGTGTCGGGCCAAAGAAGAGAAATAACGCGAAAGTAAACATGTACGAATGTAAAGACAACATAAAATAAAAAAAATAACAAGATAAAACTAGGGTGCCCTAGGCGGGGTCACATCAGATTTGAGAACTACTCACATTATATTCAAGGAGGGCTAGTCATATAAATTCCCTCCATATGAGTATGAATGTGGGATATGATAAATCCGCTCTTTTCGCACATTATATTTAAGACATGAGGATAAGAGTGCGATGAAGTGTCTCTATTGTGGGAAGAAAGTGCAAGGAAAATAAATATGTTGGGACTTACAACCCAACTTGGTTCCAACATGATGGATAATAGAAAGTGATGAGAGATATGTTGGACCTCGAGCAGCACTGTTAGATATCATGGAGAACAAAGAAAATATTGTTGTTGAAAATAAGAGTCAGATTAAAGTTAATGGCTTTGAGAGACTACTGGCAGACCCTCTGTGGAGGATACATTCGGGAATGTTGTATATGCACAAACTTCCACCCTAACAACTAGAAGGTCGCACACTCCTTGGATTATTTATTCTAGGGCATCTAATCATAGTACAGGATCTTCTAGTGGGGCCACTTCGTTAACACCTTCCATTAGTGTTAGGCTTGCTGATAGATATTCTACTTCTGCTAATAAATCTCTCTGAATATTCCTCTCAGATCTGTTATTTTAGTTCCATAATTTCATACTAACTTGAGTTCTCTGAGAAGTTTAACTAAACAACTTAACGGGTCTATTAACTTCTTTATTTCTTATTGTATCTTTCAAGACATGATGAGCGGGAGGATGATTGGCGAACATGAATCGGGTGGAGTTTATGTGGCGGATGCTGAACATGCCTTTGGAGCAGATAGAGCTCTTGATAGCAATCAATTGATGTTATCATATACGAGATTTGGACAAGCGAGTCTAAAAACCTTGAAATATTCCCTAGCCATTTTTGCTACGTTGCTAAAAAGATGGAGTGTCAAGCTTAAGATCTTGGGGAACATTGTAAAACCTTATACTCATGTAGAAAGAATTGACATGCTGAGTGCTCTATAATGAGTTATTTATGTTTGGACTACTATTGTTTGCCTTGCAAATGGTTCCCATTATTCTGTGTGGTTTGTTGATGATCACTCACTTAGCTTGGGTTCATCTTATGGAAAAAAAATGAAGTCACCTAAATGTTTAAATTATTTTACCATGCAGAGAGAAATTGAAAGCTAAAATATTTTATTTCTTCATATTAACACACAAAATACAAGCTAATATTTGTACATAAATATATATAGAAAGGAGAAGTGATATCTTAACTCCAAACCAAGATGTGAGACTAATCTATACATGAGAGGAATCTCTAATGGGTCAAGTAAGTGGGCCTTTATTATGAGATTATTTATAGTTCTTTTTTCACTCTCCGCAAGCTGGAGCATACAGATCCTAAGCGCCAAGCTTGGAAACGAACTATCGGCATATGGGGCGTGGTAAGGTCTTGGTGAGGATTTCAGAGATTTGCTCGGCAACGGTATATGTCGCAGATCAAGTTTGTGAGATTGAACTTTTTCCTAGATGAAATGACAATCGTTCATGAAAAACTGGATTCTCTGTGATATGGATGTCAACTTGACTATCGCAGAGAGATTAGAGGCTGTGAATTGTAGAGGGGAGATTAGAGGCTGTGATTTGTAGAGGGGAGAGATTAGAGGTTGTGATTTGTAGAGGAGAGGAGTTGGAGGTCACGGCTAAGGGTGAAGTTGGTTGTTTGAGAGTGGCAGAGGTGGGCAAAGGGGAATGGAGGTGATATGCGGCAGCTGGAAGGGGTTGGGAAGAGGGGTCAGCAGTGGAAATAAGCAGGCCGTACTGGTTTTGCAGAGGTGTTGGGCTGGAATGAAGTTTTGGGTGGTGCTTTGGGGCGAGAAGGGAAGAGAAGGCTCGGACCTGAGGTGAGAGAGGGGCGGAATACCTGGTAGGGGGTGGTAGGAGGCGTCAAGAGGTGGAGGGGGCAACTGGAGGTTGGTGGGGCTACGGGAAATCGACGGGAGGGGGCAACTGGAGGTCGGTGGGACTGTGGGAGATCGACGGGAGGATGGAGGAGGTAGCATGAGGGCTAAATCGAAAGCAACAATGGGGGGAATGGTTGGGAACGAAGTACCCTAGGCGTCGACACCCAGGGGAGCGGTTTCAGCACCACTCGTGATCCACAATTTTGGATGAGTAGTTCTCCCAAAATCTGAATGCCACAAAATAACCCTAATGAGCATATGTATAGTGAGGGAAGATTTACGGCTTCTATCATGGACGGCTAAGATCGCACATCAATAATAGGAGTCTAAACCCACAAAATAAGCTGAAATAAAATAAAATAAAAATCCAAAAAATATAAGATTGCAGGCCGAATGCAAATGCAACCCGGATCGACGAAATGAAACCCCATTCAACGCCTACGGCGCACATAAACTTGAGTGGATCTTGGTGGAACATATTCACGGACCACAATAGCGATCTGTTACTGGTGCACCGTCAGTTATCACATTATATTAGTAGTATGTAATATCGAGTCTTTATTATGATTGAGTCAAGTTAGAGTATTTTAGGTGTTTAGTGGGTCAAGTCATATTATATTAGTATTTATTCATTTTAATATTTTATGTATTGGATGTAATTACAGGGTTGGCCCCGGGGGTTCTATATAATAGACCCGGTCATGTACTCATGTATTTGGAAAAAGGAAGCAATGCATTAAAGAAATTTCTCCTCTCTCTAATTCCTCCCTCTCTCTCTCTAAGCTCTTCTCTCCTTCCTCCACCCTCTAGGGTTTCATCTTCTCTCATCTCCTCCTCCACCATTTTCAGGGCTTGCCCGTGTATCCCCGCCTCCAACGATCTCAACGAAACAAGCCCATAACAACTCCCTTCTTTCATTTCATCAACATTGTAATTGACAAGGTTAGAATCTTCGCAATAAGATGATAAAACAAAATGACTGCCAATGTAGTTAACAATATTTACATTTTAACGAACAATTGACTCCATTGCAATATTACTAAGCATATGCATTGTGGAGATAGTAGTATGTAAAGGAAACATAGCGCTCTAGCGCTTCCCTTTTTCTTTTACAAAAATACATAAACATTTGTAAATTGTGATAAAGAATTCTTTGTTCAATTTGAAAAGAACACAACTTCTAGGGAGCAATCAATTAGAACAAGAGCGTATAATCAGTAAAAGCAAAATAGAAGATGTACAAATGACATGAGATAAAGGTAAAGCTTCAATGAAATAACACCAGATGTTACTAAAAGTAAATAATGATGCCGCGTTCATGAAGATGGCTAAAGGTCTATTTGTAGAAACAAAGTGATGTCAAAGTGTCAAGGGCTGAAAAACAACTATACATAACATTACATTAAATGAATGTAATATATTTTCACATCCTTGGTTCATAGATTTGAGACCTTTCCAAGATGCATCACTATCATATGATCAAATCCAAATGTCACCCTGAGATCCAATATATTAAAAACTGTTCACATGCCTCAGGCCCACATCTCCACATGTTTCAGGTCCACGGTGCAGCAGCCTGGATAAACAACATGGCCTCTACTTCTGACACCTTCACAGTGTTCCGTAAAGCAGCAGTCAATAAACCAATATCTCTCTCCCAAGGGTGTAACAGCTAGTGAAGAACCACTCTGCCTTGCTGACCTCTTAGAAGCTATGACATGAGCCACTCTGCCCAAAACCTTTATGTCGGCCGACATGTCGGACATGTCGGCTGACATCTACAACACTAGATTTGATAAATAGGAGGCAGTGGTTTGCTGGAGGCGGTGACAGAAGAGGGAGGTGTTGGAGAAGACATAAGCTGGACGGGAACGATGTAGAGAAGTTGGGCTGGAAGACGACGGAAAACAGCAACAGCGTGGAAGGGAAAAGGGGAGGAAAGAACCTCTGATACCAAAGATGTTATGGGCTTGTTTCGTTGGGATCGTTGGAGGCGGGGATACACGGGCGAGCCCTGGAAATTGTGGAGGAGAAGAGAGAAGATGAAACCCTAGAGGGTGGAGGAAGGAGAGAAGAGCTTAGAGAGAGAGGGAGGAATTAGAGAGAGAAGGAGAAATTTCTTTAATTCATTGCTTCCTTTTTCCAAATACATGACCGGGTCTATTATATAGAACCCCCGGGGCCAACCCCGTAATCACATCCAACACATAAAATATTAAAAATGCATAAATACTAATATAATAAGACTTGACCCACTAATGCACCTAAAATACTCTAACTTGACTCAATCATAATAAAAACTCAACATAATAAAGACTCAATACAACATACTACTAATATAATATGATAACTGGCGGCGGACCGTAACACGATCCCCATCATTGTGAACCAAGTCAAGGCCTAAGGACATCATCCCAAAGAACAACGCAACGAGTAGGAAAGTGAAGAACACTTGTTGATTGCCTCAGCCTTATCTTCTACGGGACCAAAAAGAGGACAAATATGATTTGTCGATGTCCATCAGGTTGCTGTGGAGGCCAACTTTGAACCCACCCAAATTCAGCTCAAAATCGGCTTGACAAGTCCAAAGAATTTTAAGCCAACTGGAAATATTGATTTTGAGTCAGCTCAAAATCAATTCAAGATGGCTCAGAAATGGTGGTTTTTTGAGAAGTCTCATTGCGAAAAATAAAAAAAAAGGATAGTTTATCCTCATCAAGGGATCGAGCCCACGTCTAAATAAAAAAATTTGAGCCACCCTAACCATTAAGTCAAAGGTCCATTTAGATCATGAAGATAATATTTCAAGTAAAACTTCTCCAAAAAAGGTAATTATATTTTTGAATAAAAATAAATTTAATAAATACTAATTCAAATTAAAATACTAAGTTAAATTTTTGTAAGAGAAATACAAGGAAAGAGTTATAGCTGAGGGAAAATAATAGTAGATAGAGGGCAGAGGAAGGAGAAGATGGAAAAGGGCGATTAGAAATGTTATGAATGAGTAGAGTTTAAATCATTGCAAATGTTTGAATGTACCGTCAAGGCGAGTAGCTAAAATTGAAAATAATAGCCATAATTTTTTATCTCGACAGAGAGCATCAATCTATTTTGAGATTCTTCAAGAAGAAATCATTTTTACCAGTGAGATCAATGACATTAGTATCTGAATTCTGAAAATAGGATATATTTTATGAACAATTGATGGCAGCTGAGATAGACGAGGTAACAATCCACTTCTTTCAAATGCACCGGGTTAGATCAAAATAATCCGCAAACATTATGCAACTAGCGTTAGGATTAGCAAAAGAATGCATACAAGTTCCCATACGAAAAAAATACAGAAAAAATTTGTGAAAATTTTGCAAAAAAATATTAATTAATTAGAATCTGCGCTAATTTATTAATACCACTCACTTTTCTTCGAGACTTCTTTGTCGAACTTGTATCCACGAACTTTTCAAGATGATTTTCATCATTGTCTGCTTCCCTTGAAGCCTTGGATGAAACTATCATTTCCTGATTATGCAATAGAAGGATACATTCAATATTTATGGAAGATAATGAAATAAAAAAACTTTCCAACAACAAAAGACATAAAACCACATTAGCAATGTGCTGCAAGATGGGTCAAACAAAAGTATAGGTCAACTATATGAATGCCTAAGTGAACTTGACACGTATCCGGCGACTAAGCCTGCAACAATTGACATTATAAATAATATGACACGACAAGCACGATCAAGTAGTGTCTCTGTTAAGGGAACAAACAATGTATTACATACGCAAGAGTGACAGCTAGCGTTAGGATTAGCAAAAGAATGCATACAAGTTCCCATACGAAAAAAATACAGAAAAAATTTGTGAAAAATTTGCAAAAAAATATTAATTAATTAGAATCTGCGCTAATTTATTAATACCACTCACTTTTCTTCGAGACTTCTTTGTCGAACTTGTATCCACTAACTTTTCAAGATGATTTTCATCATTGTCTGCTTCCCTTGAAGCCTTGGATGAAACTATCATTTCCTGATTATGCAATAGAAGGATACATTCAATATTTATGGAAGATAATGAAATAAAAAAAACTTTCCAACAACAAAAGACATAAAACCACATTAGCAATGTGCTGCAAGATGGGTCAAACAAAAGTATAGGTCAACTATATGAATGCCTAAGTGAACTTGACACGTATCCGGCGACTAAGCCTGCAACAATTGAAATTATAAATAATATGACACGACAAGCACGATCAAGTAGTGTCTCTGTTAAGGGAACAAACAATGTATTACATACGCAAGAGTGACAGCTAGCGTTAGGATTAGCAAAAGAATGCATACAAGTTCCCATGCGAAAAAAATACAGAAAAATTTTGTGAAAAATTTGCAAAAAAATATTAATTAATTAGAATATGTGCTAATTTATTAATACCACTCACTTTTCTTCGAGACTTCTTTGTCGAACTTGTATCCAAGAACTTTTCAAGATGATTTTCATCATTGTCTGCTTCCCTTGAAGCCTTGGATGAAACTATCATTTCCTGATTATGCAATAGAAGGATACATTCAATATTTATGGAAGATAATGAAATAAAAAAAACTTTCCAACAACAAAAGACATAAAACCACATTAGCAATGTGCCGCAAGATGGGTCAAACAAAAGTATAGGTCAACTATATGAATGCCTAAGTAAACTTGACACGTATCCGGCGACTAAGCCTGCAACAATTGAAATTATAAATAATATGACACGACAAGCACGATCAAGTAGCGTCTCTGTTAAGGGAACAAACAATGTATTACATACGCAAGAGTGCTAGAAAATAAATACTTGAACAAAACCCAATAAGTTGTAGAATAATATTGGCACAAAAATTACAAAATAATATTGCCTAAAAATAGTGAATTTGCACAAGATTCAACATAGAATAAATATAAGCAAACAAAAACTCACAGTGATTACGAAATAGAAGGCTTGCGAAACCGGAGGTCAGAGCAACAATGTTGTGTTGAAACTGGAATACCAGAAGGAAATCAGCGAGCAGGACAAAGATAGGGGAAGAGATTTTGCAGGCCTTTGTGGTGGTTTCCGGCAGGGGGTTGGCTAGAAGTTGTGAAGAAGGGGACGAGTGTTGCCAGTAGATTTTGGTGGGAACTAGAAGTCGTGAGAGCCTGGACTGGTTGGTGGTCTGCTAACAGTGGGAATGGGGGCGTAAGCAGTGGACTGAAATAGGGAATCAGAGATGGGTGTACAGGTAGGGACATGAATTAATCATGAATTAGTTGGGGAGAGAGTTGATTGAGTGGTGGTCACTAATTTAGAGGGACCAGTGACTATTTACTAGATAAGGGTGCCTCTGCTTGTTGATTAGGATAAGATATTGGGATTTTGTGGTCGTTAGTAAGGACAAAATGGGTTGTTGTTTGGGAAACTAATAGGCAGTTTTACGGAGTCAATGGATAATGGGAAGTTATAAAGTAGGGGAAAGGTAGCTACTGGGGAATTATGATGGTAATGGAGTAGTGGAGGGTAGTTACTAGATAGTTATGGCCCTTATGGGAGTAGTGGGGACAAAAAGAGGTGGTGGAGGAGAGGTGGATGTCGGCTCAGGTGGTGGCCAGAGATGGTGGTGGTGGTGGTGACCGGAGATGGAGGAGGAGGGATGGCTAAGGGTGGGGAAAGGATTTCCTAGTCTTCGCACCTAAGATCCGACTTCAGCACCAAGAGACTAAAATGAGGACTCTCTTTTTCAACTTTCCATCACTTCTAAATGAGTCTTCTATCCCTATTTATATACTAAAGGCCGGACACGGACGCTTATGATTCTCCGATCATGACGGCATAAAATAACTAAAATTCATGAATCGTTAATCCGCACAAAATAAATGATTTCAATCATCATGTAGACACTTTTTGCGATGATAATGACCATTTCCACCTAAGGAAACATTAGTCCAAATGAATTAGTTATTTTAAAGAAATGACCAAGAGAAAACGTTGGCCCAAAGGCTGCTTGGAAGGAAGAACTGCAAGGCTATTCTTGGCAGATGTAACTATATAATACAAATTTCCAATAAACACGAGCAAAACAATATTTATAATCTAGTTAATTAAGGAGAAATTAAAAGAGAACTCTGATTTCGCACATCAATGGATGTTAATAGCAGTATAAATGAGTTGCTGAGAGGAAATAAAGTTACCCAGGTGAAAATGTTGAAGTCCACGGATTTAATAAGTTATGAAAACAAATAACTACAAATGTCATTTAATTCACAGTTGCGAGAATTTGAAATATAAAAAAATTATTATTCCAAAAAATTAAAGAATTACATAGAAACTCCCTTCTTTATATAGAGTAGGGGAGGAAGAATCTTCATTTGGAGATGTGGGATTAAATACAAGAAAGAGAAAAATATACAATGGGATCCCTTTTGGGCCTTCTACAAATGGACTTTAACACTCCCTCTCAAGTTGGACATACATATCAACCATTTTCAGCTTGGTACAAATATAAGAAAAATATGAAGAATTAGGTTTGGTGAATATAACAGTTGGCTCTTTATCTGACGTTATAAACATAGTGCATATTCGCCTGTTGATAACTTTCTCTCTAGTGATGTGACAATCTACTTCTATATGTTTTGTTCTTTCAAGGAACACGAGATTTTTTGATATGTACATGAGAGCTTTATTATCAAAAAACATCGATGGAGGATAGTCGTAAATTTTACCAAAATCTTTCAGACGTGTCCTCAACCACTTCAACTCATAAGCAATTTGAGTCATACTTCTGTATTCAGCTTTTGCACTTGACTTGGACACCATTTTTGTTTCTTGCTCTCCAAGTAATAAAACTTCCGCTAACAAACATGCAGTATCCAGAAGTGAATTTTCGATCTCCCTTATCATCTGCATAACTTGCATCTAAATACGCTTCAATATGTATCTAGTTATTTCTTTTAAATAGTAGTCCTTTGTCGGAGATCCTTTGATATATTATAATATCTTTAATGCAGCTTCAAGATGTAATTCTCTAGGAGCCTCCATAAACTGATTAAATTTTCCAATCGCGAAAGAGATGTCAGGTCTGGTCTCGGTGAGATAGATGAGTTTACCATCCAGACACCTGTAACGAGTGATATCTTTAAGAGAAAGAAATGCCTCATCCTAAAGATTGTGTACATAGACATTCGATTCCGAGTAGGTTTCAGGCCAAGAAGTGGGGGTGCAAACGAGCCAAGCTCGAGTCGAGCTTGGAAAAATGCCCAAGCTCGAGCTCGTAATAAGCTAACCACTTCGAGCTCGAGCTCGACGAGCTCATTTTGCATGAATCGAGCTCGATGAGCTCATTTTGCATGAATCGAGCTCAGGCTCAAGACCAATATATTGAGCTCGAGTTGCTCATGAGTCAGGTTTTCTTTATATTTATATATATTTAAAAAAACCTTAAGGAAAAATTTCACGAGCCGACTCACGAGCTCATGAACAAGAGCATGTGAGCTCGAGCTCGTCGAGCTTGAACTCGAGTCGAGCTTTTTTCAAGCAAATGACATGCCTGGAGAATAAGGGGTAGACTAAAAAAAGTGACGTCAACCGAGACATTGACATTTGGAGATAGGTCAAAGCAGTGATAACCCTTCTGAGTAGAAAATATCCCACGAAAATACACTAGGTGGCGCGATCTGGGAGTTTGTGTTGACGATACGCGCAAGTGTGAACGAAAGCAGTACAACCAAACACACAAGGAGTGAGGGAAAAAGAGTCCTCGTCCGGATGAAGAAGAGAAAAATGTCTTACCCTGAAGAGTATAAGAAGATACATGATTAATGAGAAAACAAAAAATGAAAATCGCATGACACCGTTAGGATCTAGGAACATTAATTTGGCATAGGAGTTGTACAACCCTCATATTTGCCGAGATGGTGTGACTCGACGAAAATGAGTTCGCAATAGTGAAAATGAACGTGACAGACGAATCGACCAATTGGAGGCAATTGAGACCAACCGAGCCGAGTAAGGGAAACGTCCGGAAGGAGGGAAGTGGATCGTAGGTCCACTCCTCAACTTGGACGAGTGGATTCATGGTCCACTCGCCCAAGGCTCTGGGTGGTCCACTCACCCGAGCAAGGGGCAAGTGGACCATAGGTCCACTTTCCCTGGGCAACTGGGCGAGTGGACCAATGGTCCACTTGCCCCGGGTGACTGAGCGACACTCGCCCGGTTAGCTGAGTGGACCATGAGGTCCACTCGCCCAGTTCAAAGGGTGGACCATTTGGTCCACTCACCCAGCCTCCGGCAGGGGGGAGTGGACGTCTCAGTCGTGATCGTTGATTTGGGTTCGTAGTTGAGCTGCGGATAGCAGAATTTGGTTATCCGCAACCCAATTTTAGGAAGTCTATAAATAGACCATCATGGGCACCTTGGGAGGGACCTCTCTTCTTCTCTCCCTCGCGTGTGACTTGTGAGCAAGCACTCCAGCCCTTTGTCAGTTAAGGTCGACAGTGAGGTCTTCTTAGTGCTCTCCAGGATGCCCAGACTCAGCATTGACTTGGGAGGGGAAGCTCTCTTTGATCTTCCGGGTTTGTGGTGGGACCTCCTCGCTGCAGCTCAAGGGGTCTGTTTCAGGATTCAAGTCTTCTTCGGTGCAAGGTCCTTCGGTTCTCAGCGACCCGTCGCGTGTTCTAGCTCAGGTGAAGTAAGGGTCAGCTGCATACCCGTTGCGAACGTCGAAGCCAATTCTCTGGTTTCAACAGGAGTGTTCGGGCAATATCAGGGAGATGACGATTTTTCCATTCTGTCACCCAATTTTGTTGTGATGAGAGAAATTGTGACTCATGTATTCTTTCGCGCTAACTGTCGTAAAATATTTAGTACAAGATCAAATTAAGTGTGAATTTCATTATAAAATTTATAGAAAACAATAACGAATCCAAATTGTTCCTTTAAAAGATACACTCAAGTACATTTAAAGTAATCATCAATAAGAATAATAAAATTCAGACTTCCTGATGTAGGTTAGGCTAGGTGAGTGTAAGTCCTAAGATGCAACTTTATGTGCAGTGTCGAGGAAAAATAATTCTACTAACCTATGACGAACATGCAACACACTGAAGATCCGACAGAGAATCACAACCAACAATTAAAACAATAAATCCCAGGCAAATAATTTTAGGCAATACAAAATAATTCTTAGAGCGAGCAGCTTTAGGTTTTCCTTTGCCTGGAAGGCCAAAGCAAAAGCGTGTAGCGAATAAGCCCGACAAATAATAATGAGGATAACAGAACAAGCACAACTAAAGCTAAAAATCCAAAATCATATAAGTAAACAAATTAATACAACAATGAAGGAAACAAAATCCATACAACAAGTTAATTTACAGAATAAGGGGGTGTCGGCGTGGAGAGGTAGATTCGATGGTTGGAGATGCAATGATGTTGTCCTCGAGTTGGTGGTGGTGATAAGGTGGCGGTTTGGGGTTGGATGTGGCTTGCGGTTACGGAGGTGGAGATGGTCAGAGAGAGGTTTACGGAGGTGGAGATGGTCAGAGAGAGGGAGGGTTGTCACGGGTGAAGGAGTGGGGGTTGTAGAGTTGTGGCTGGTAGAGAAGTCGTGGGGAGGAAGGAACTGGTGGTGGGGGGTTGTAGGGCTGCGACCGGAAGGAAATAGTGTGGTTTGCAAGGGTGGCAGCTGGGTGTGGTGTCGTGGGGATGATGGGGGTTGTCGGTGAACTGGGGGTGTAAATCACCTGCAGTAAAGAGAGGGATTCGGCGTCGGGAAGAAGATCTGGGGGCTTGCGGCTTTTCTGGACAAGGATAGTGCAGTGGTTGTTATGGAGGAGGCTCGGTATGTTGTATACAAAAGGGAGAGGGGCGTCTGCTTAAAGGATACAAGGAAATGAAAGGGTTTTACCAAGGAGTCGTCACTTAGGGCCTCACAGGGTCATCATTGTGAGATGATCGCCGAAATCTGAGAAGAAGAGCTCTCCAAACTCTGCAATACCTCCATGACGGCTGCCCACAATCTTTATTTAAAATGGAAGGCAGGGGTTCGAAGCCTTCCCCTCCACCCGCCGAATGCGGCCGTGGAGATCGCCCCCGACGCTACTCTGGCTCTCGTCCGATCCGCTGTCGAAGCCTGCCGCAAAGATCCCGCTTCCGCGAAACCCAGCGAACAGAAGCGGAAGCCCGGCGTGGCGACCGACTCCCCTTCCAAGCGGCCCAAGCCCTCTTCTACTGCTAAGGGAAAGGGGGTCGCAGGCGAGACCCCTAGCTCGAGTGCCCCTGCTGCGGGCTCAGCGGTCCAGACCGCCATTGCGCCGACGGAGCCCTCCTCGGGGTCGGTGCCGAGAGGGCATCGAAACTTCCCTCTCGGCGAGAGATATGCGGATGTGGCCGGCGAGCCCCTACTCCAATGGGACCGGAAGGCCAACCGGGTCTCCATTTCTACCCTCCTTCCGTCCTGGATGGAGCAGGAGACCACCAGCGGCCAGGCTTACGGCCTCTCCTACGCGCTTTACAGCCGTGAGGATGCCTCCGTCTATGATGTCGAGTCCACTCAGACGCTCGCGCATGAGGGCTCGTGGGCCATGATGCGCGCTCTCGAGTTGACTCACATGTCTTCTCGCCGCAGCATGACCCTTGCGCGGAACCTGTCCGAAGTCGAGAAGACCCGCGCTGACGTCTCTGCCGAGGTCTTGGCCGTGAAGCAGCAATTGGCGGCCGCTGAGGCTCTTCTCGCCAGCCGCCCAGCCCGAGAGGTGAGCACGTCTCCTTGTAGTGACTTAAGCCTTCGCGTTTCTTTCTTCTCCCGCGCTGATTCCCTTTTTTCTCGCAGGATATAGCCAATTATGATACCCTACTCGTGCGGGCGGGCATCCTTGAGGAACAAGTCAAGGAGCTGGAGGCCGAGAACCAAAGGTTGCGAGATGCTGCTATCCCGCGACCTCCCGCGGAGAGGGACACTCGGCATCTTTACTCTAACGCCGAGTTCGAGGTTGCGAGGACCGCCCAGGGAGCAGCGAAGCACACGCTGGAGGTGCTGCGAAGCGCCGGGTTCCTGAAGGAAGAGGGCGAGAGGATTCTGGCACACCATGTGCTACCTGAGCTCTTCGCCCGGGAGAATGACCCTGCGGATGAAGCTGGTGTTGGGCGGGAGTTCGTCGACCTTCCTTCTCCGGGCGGGAGCAGCGGATATTCCAGCAAGGAGGCCGATGACCACCCTTGAAGACCCCCCTTTTTTTCTTCTCTTTTTCCTTCAGGTGTAATGCGAGAACCCCTTTGTAATTTCCTTATAATGAAACGAAATGAAATTTTACCTCCTTGAGATTGTTATTATATATTTTCTTTTTTCTGCATTTCTCGCTATTATCAGCCGATAGCTCGCGCGCTCGTACGTTATTTCGCATGCTCTCGCACTTTCGCGTGTGTGCTCGCATATTGCTTGTCCGCTCTTAGTACCAATGACCCTTAGCCCTAGGTCGTGACCGGGACGCTCTCGCTGTGCAGGCGCGCCACACGGTCGCAGCCCTTCCGCACTCGCACATGCCTTTTTAGGACTTAGACAGTTTTGTTGATTCCTGCCGGGAGCGTAACTGCGCCGAGAGCCCACTTCGTCTCAGTAACTTCTTGCATCCCTTGGGGCTGGCCCACGCCCCACTGCGCATTCGTCGGGCGAGTGCCCTTTATGATGGACACCATTCGCCAACCTTATACCGAGACTTACCCTGTGTTAATCCTCCCTCATTGGATTTTCCCTTCTTACCTTGCCTTCCTCATGGGTTACCACTGAGTGAGCCCCCGACCCTGCCAGCTAGGTGAGAGTCTGGTCGACGGGTCTGCTCGGGGCTAACTGCCTTTGAAGTCTGCCATCGAGTGAGCATACGGCCCTGCCAGCTAGGAGAGAGCCTGGTCAGCGGGTGTGCTCGGGGCTAACTGCCTTTGAAGCCTGCCACCGAGTGAGCCTACGGCCCTGCCAGCTAGGTGAGAGTCTGGTCAGCGGGTTTGCTCGGGGCCAAACACTTTGAAACTTTCCCTCCACCGAGTGAGCCTACGACCTTGCCAGCTAGGTGAGAGTCTGGTCAGCGGGTCTGCTCGGGGCCAAACACTTTGAAACTTTCCCGCCACCGAGTGAGCTTACGGCCCTGCTAGCTAGGTGAGAGCCTAATCAACGGGTTTGCTCGGGGCCAAACACTTTGAAACTTTTCTGCCACCGAGTTTGCCTACGGACCTGCCAGCTAGGTGAGAGTCTGGTCAGCGGGTCTGCTCGGGGCCAAACACTTTGAAACTTTCCAGCCACCGAGTGAGCCTACGGCCCTGCCAGCTAGGTGAGAGTATGGTCAGCGGGTCTGCTCGGGGCCAAACACTTTGAAACTTTCCCGCCACCGAGTGAGTCTACGGCCCTGCCAGCTAGGTGAGAGCCTGGTCAGCGGATCTGCTCGAGGCCAAACGCTTTGAAACTTTCCTGCCACCGAGTGAGCCTACGGCCCTGCCAGCTAGGTGAGAGTCTGGTCAGCGGGTCTGTTCGGAGCCAAACACTTTGAAACTTTCCTGCCACCGAGTGAGCCTACGGCCCTGCCAGCTTGGTGAGAGCTTGGTCAGCGGGTCTGCTCGGGGCCAAACACTTGAAACTTTCCTGCCACCGAGTGAGCCTACGACCCTACCAACTAGGTGAGAGCCTGGTCAGCGAGTCTGCTCGGGGCCAAACACTTTGAAACTTTCCTGCCACCGAGTGAGCTTACGGCCCTGCCAGCTAGGTGAGAGCCTGGTCAGCGGGTCTGCTCGGGGTCAAACACTTTGAAACTTTCCCGCCACCGAGTGAGCCTACGGCCCTGCCAGCTAGGTGAGAGCCTGGTCAGCGGGTCTGCTCGGGGTCAAGCACTTTGAAACTTTCCATCATCCCCTTGCAAGCTATTATACCATATATATAAAAAAAACGAAGTTTAAAGAATAAGTATTTTTATTACATGAACTTAAGGGTAGAAACGCTTCAAGTCATCACCACTCCACGTGTGACCGATAGACTCGCCTTCCACATTCTGGAGGCGATATCCCCCCGACTTTAAGGATTCTTCAACGGCATAGGGGCCCTCCCAATTGGGATTGAGCTTTCCTACCGCGGCTGACCTTCCGGCCGCGTCGACCTTTTTTAACGCGAGGTCCCCCTTCTCGAATTGCTTAATCATGACGTGCTTGTCAAAATACTTGGTCATCTGCCGCTTGACTTCTTCTTGTCGAATGGCGGCAAGATCTCGGACCTCCTCAATCAGATCTAGGGAGAGTCGCAGCTCCTCTTCGTTCCCCGCTCTCCATTCTTCATCACCTCCTTCGGCTGCCCTTACCCGCGGTGTCTTGACTTCAAATTCTACGGGAATAACGACCTCACAACCGTGAGAGAGCTCAAAGGGGGTCTCGCCAGTAGCGGTGTTGGGTGTGGCCCTTAGAGCCCACAGGACCGAAGGAAGTTGCTCCATCCAATTCCCCTTTAAGTTCTCTACTTTCTTTTTGAGCAGGTTCACTATGATCTTGTTCGCCGACTCCACCTGCCCGTTGCTCATGGGATGATGGACAGATGCGAACCTGAGGTCTATTCCCAACTGGCTGCAGAAGCTGATGAACTCCTCACTAGCAAATTGCGGACCATTATCGGTGACTATGGCTTGAGGGCGCCCATGTCGGCAGATGATCTCCCCCACACAAAGTTGCGGATTACCTGGGAGGTGACCTTGGCCAAAGCTTTAACCTCCAACCACTTCGAGAAGTAATCGATCATGACCAGGAGAAACCTTCTTTTCCCACTGCCCTGGGGGAAGGGTCCTACCAGGTCCATTCCCCATATGGCGAAGGGCCACGGCGCCGTGATGCTCCTTAGCCTCTGAGCCGGCAGAAGTTGAAGCGGGGCGAACTGGCATTTCTTGGCGAACTCCGTTGCGTCCTTGCTCAGGGTCGGCCAGAATGACTACCACACTCGCCGGAGTGAACCTCCTCCAGGACCCTCGGGACTTCCTCCTCAGAAATGCATCGTGCTAAGAGTCCCGAGAGAGTCTTTCAATACAAGTCCCCCTCGTGAAGCATGTAGTAGACGGACTTGTACCTGAAGCGTCTTTGATCTGGAACCTCTTCCGGAAACTTGCCTGTTGTCAGGAAGGTCACGAAGGGGTCCTTCCACGAGAGTCGTTGCTCTATATCCATGAGTTCCCCTTCCTCAATCGATGGGAGGAATAAGTCTGTCAAGGTTCCCCCGACCCGAGGACCGGACTTGGCCAACCGATCTGCTGGGGTACTCTCTTCCCTCGGTATGTGCTTGATGGAGAATGTCTTGAACGTTCCGATGAGACCCCTCACCTTAGCTAGATACCTCATGAGTGTGGGCTCCCTTGCCTCGAACTCGCCTTTGACCTGTGAGGCTATGACCATCGAATCTGTGAGGACCTCCACATCGTGAACCCATAACTCCTGAGCTAGACACAAGCCAACAATCACTGCTTCGTACTCCGCCTGGTTGTTGGTGATAGGGAAATGTATTACTATTGCTTGCTCTATTTTCACTCTGTGGGGGCTTTCCAATATCACTCTCCCTCCTAGAGAGTTCCTTCCTGAGGTCCCGTCAACCAACAACTTCCAGGGAACGTGACGAAGGGCTTGCTCCTCTTCCAACTCAACCACATAGTCCGCCATAAAATCTGCTACGACCTGAGCCTTCATCGATAGCCGAGGGACGAATGTGATGTCAAATTCACTCAGCTCCACTGACCACTTTGCGAGCCTCCCTGAATGCTCTACCCACTCGAAGATTTTGCGAAGAGGGTGATCGGTTACCACTTGGATCGAATGGGCTTGGAAGTACGGCCTGAGCTTCCTGGCCGAGATGACCAGAGCGAAGGCCAGCTTTTCCAAAATTTGGTATCGGAGCTCCGCCTTCTTCAGGACCCTTCTCACGTAGTAGACGGGCAACTGCTTCTTACCCTCTTCCCTGACCAAGACGGAGCTCACGGCTTCAGCCCCAACTCTGAGGTATAAGGCTAGGCCCTCTCCCTCCTTAGGACCCTGGAGCAGGGGAGCCTTTGTGAGCTGATTCTTCATGGCTTGGAAGGCCTCCTCACACTCTTTCATCCACTCGAACTTTTGATTTCCCTGTAACACTTTGAAAAAGGGGGAGCATTTCTCCCCCGCCCGGGAGAGAAACCTACAACCCCGCGAGCTTTCCAGTCAGGCGCTGGACTTCCTTAGCATTTCGTGGCGATCCTAACTCCATTATAGCTTTTACTTTGTCTGGGTTAGGCTCCACCCCTGTCGGGGTAAGGAGGTGACCCAGAAACTTCCCTTTGCTAGCCCCGAAGATACATTTTGAAAGGTTCAACCTCATCTTGAACCTGCGCAGGGTGGCCAAGGTATCTTCAAGGTCCTGGAGATGAGAGCTTACATCTTTGCTCTTCACCATGAGGTCATCCACGTATACCTTCAAGTTCCTTCCCCTTTGTTCCCGAAAGACTCGGTCCATCATCCTCTGGTACGTCGCCCCTGCATTTTTTAGCCCAAACGGCATCATCTTATAGCAGTAGCACCCTTCTCTCGTGATGAAGGAGACATCATTGACGTCCGGTGGGTGCATCCTGATCTGATGATAACCTGAAAAAGCATCAAAAAAACTCATTACAGAAAAACCGACGGCTGAGTCAACCAGCGTGTCGATCCGAGGGAAAGGGTAACAATCCTTAGGGCAGGCTTTGTTTAAAAGGAAAAAATCGATACACATTCTCCAGCGGTCATCGCCTTTCTTTACCATGACGATATTGGAGACCCAGCCTGGATACTGGATCTCCGAAACAAAACCTGCCATCCTGCGTCGCCTCCGTCTCCTCTTCTCGTATGTTGTTCTCTCCTTCTTCTCCTTCTGCCTTACTCTCTTCTCCTGACCCCTCCGGCCCCCTCATCTCTCTGTCTACCTTCTCTGCCTCTGCCATCCAGGAGATGGTATTGACTGCAGTCACATGGCACTGTCTTGCCATCTTTGCATCCCCCAGGATTCAGACCTGGACTCCTCCGCTGTGGAACTTCAAACACTGATGGAAGGACGAGGGAACGCATCGGAAGGTGTTGATGAGAGGGCATCCGAAAATCGCATTATAGCTGCTCTGAGCGTCGACAATGACGAACCGGTAGTTCCTCGGGACCCCTCCAGGCGTCACCTGGAGGCCGACTCCTCCCTCGACCTCATTCCTCTCCCCGGAGAACCCAAACAACGGCCCATCCGAGGCCTGCACCCTCTTCACCTCTACCTCCATTGCGTCGAAGGCCTTCTTGAAGATTACATTCACGGAGCTCTCGTTGTCGACCAAGATCCGGGAGACCGTGAAGTTCTCGATTGTCGTCTGGATCACCAAGGCGTCACAGAACGGGTCTTCATAGTCTGGCATGTCTTCTGACGAGAAGGTGAGCTTCTCCGAGGGGGGTGGGGTTTGGGAGGTCGATGCGACGCTCCTCCTAAACATCGTCTAGAAGCTCCTCTTGCGAGTTTCCTCTATCCCAACCCCGTCATGGATCACTCAAATCCCCCCTGGCTCCCACGTCTGCCCTGTCTTCATACCTATCCTCCCCCTCTCCGGGTAGCACTTCCTCGATCCTCACTGGTCGTTGTTGTTGCTGACCTCTTGCTCTCATCTCCAGAAACTCGAGGCAGGTGGCCGTCGCGTGGTCTTCCTCCTGGTGGAAGTCACAATAGGTCAACGTCACCCTGCCTCCTCCTCCCCCTCTTCCATTTCCTCTTCTTCCTCCTCCTCTTCACCGGCCTACTGTCATGGTTTCCTCCTGAGGGGGGTGAGGGGGCCTGGGACCTTGCCTCCATCCTGGATGGTTGACCCTCCCCTGCCCTCTTCCCTGGAAGTTCCCCCCTCTCTGATAACCTCTTTCTTGACCTCGCGCTGGTCCTTCCTGGGGTCTCCAAGCTAGCCGGTTATTGGGCTCCTGATATCCCCACTCCCGTTGTTGCCCTTGAAACCCCTGACCTCTAGGTTCATCTCTCCTCCTACCTTCCTGCTGCCTCTCCTCTGGCTCACTCAGCCTTGCCAACCTTTTTGCAAATTCTGGGTTGGCGGCCTCCCCTTCAATCTCTCCCGCCGCCCTCTCCATCAATTCTTCGAAGGATAGAGGGGTCTTTCTCTTCAGGTTCATTTTGAAAAACCCCTCCCGCAGCCCCACTGTGAAGGTTAGTTGGAGGGTGAGCCATGACACCTCCTGGACGAGCAGGACCTCCTCTTGGAACCTGTCCACATAATGAGCCAGCGACTCCCCTGTCCCTTGCTTAATCTTGAAGAGCGCCTCTGCGTCCTTCTTCCTCTTCTTTGACGTTGAGAAGCACAGCCGGAAGCTCCGACGCAGATCCTCGAACGCGTAGATGGAACCCACTGGGAGCTGGTGGAACCAATCCCTCGCCTTCTCCTTCAAGGTGGTGGCAAATAGCCAGCACTGGAAGGCATACGACATAGGTAGGATTGAGACTATGTCCTCGAACCACTGCAGGTGCAGGAATGGGTCATCCTTGCCGATATAGTAAGACATCTCCGGTCCACTGAACCCCTCTGGAACCGGGGCCGAGAGGATTAGTTCACGAAAGGGGCTTCTCTCCCCTACACGGCGAGTGGTCCTCTCTCGCGGAGTCAGCTCGCAGACCTCCGCACTCGCCGCGCTACTAAACAGCTGCCGCCCGGGGAGATCTCGCGCACTCGCTTCCGGCGCCACCTCCTTCCCGGGCTGCTGGCCGGGAGCGTTCTCTCCTATCTGCTGGGGCGGGATCACCGGAACTGCGGGTGTCTCGCATTCGCCTCTCGTGGCGAAAGCTAGCTGCAAGGTCTGCAGGACCTCTCGCCTGAAATCTTCGAACATTCCCACCGTCACGACATTCGCAAGCGGCTGCGAGTGGCCTGGGTCGGATCCATTTCCTCCATCTCTAGCCATGGAGCTCAGCTTGACATTTTCTTGCACAGGCTACGGTCCACGCTCACCGCACCAAAAATGTTGAAACCGGCAACCGGTCTCTTGAGTTCGGAACCACTGGGGGGTGTAGCCCGCACCTACTTCTCTCTCACAAGCCCACTTGACAGTTGGTGTTAAACCTAAAACAGACTCAAGGCTGTAGCGAGGAGGTCCCGCCACACACCCGGAAGATCTTAGAGAGCTTACCCTCCCAAACCAATGCTCAGTCGGGCACCTGGGAGGGCTCAAACAGCCAACCAAAAATTAGCCTGGAGGAGAGAGCTCAAAAGATCTGGTCTCCTCCAAGGTGCCCTAAAGGGTCTATATATAGATTTTCTAGTCTGGTCTGCAAATAGCCTAAATCCGTCTTTTGGTTTTACTAATCGCACCCCAAATTGGTCAGCTAACAGCCTATCTCCGCCGTTCTGAAGGGCTATTGGCAGCCCACGAAGGGTATCTAGGTCATTTCCCCCCTAAAGCCTTCTGGGCGAGTGGTCTGTGAAGGAATCACTCGCCAGACCTCTCGCATACTAGCTAGCTTCCACTGGGCGAGTGGTCCGTGAAGGCACCACCCGTCTGATACCTGACTCGCTTGGCGAGTGGGATTACACCCTCACTCGCCTGGCCCTCCGCGCACTCGCCCTCTAAAGCGAGTGAATGCCTTGCGGATGAGGCTCACACTCGCCCGGAGGCTCCCTTACCTCCCCTGACCTGGGCGAGTGCCCTTCTTGACCTATATATCTTGCCTCTTGACCCTTTAGGACCCGGGGACCCACTCGGTGAATACGAGGTTGTGCAGTGACCAAGACGTTGATGTCACTGAAGCAAAGAAGTCGTTGTGGCAGATGCTAAGAAAGGAGGAAGATCGTCAAGATAGTAGAGCCCCCCTCGTTAAATATCAATACCAATTGTCATCTTCGATTGAAGGTCCTGAAAAATAACAATTAGTTAGAGAGAATGAGACACGACAGTGTAATTGTTTTGAAAATGCGCCGACGGATAATAAATTGCAGAAAAATTTGGGATATATAAAGTGGACATAACAAGGCAATTAAAGGAAATAACAAAAGCAATGCAGAAAAGATCGCGCCTCATTGGTACGGCATCAACTACGTCGTAACGGCTCGCCCGCCGCGCTCCCGGCGTTGGTAAACTCGCCACACCGGAGGTTGCCCCTTGCCCTCGTCTCCCTCGTCGACCGTCGTAACAATTCCGCCGTCTGGGAAATTTGCCTTGTCCTCAAGGCAAAAGTCCGAGAACTGGTGACGCACGTCAGCGCGATCTACCCACGTCACCTCCGAGGGTGGAAGTCCCAGTCATAACACCAAGACTTGCTCCACTGGCTGTGATGCACGTTGAATCGTGCACATTTCCGTGATGCATTGTGGCTGAAATGCCAAAGGGGGGTTGTCAGGGCCCGGTGGTGGAAGCGTCTCCTCGACGGGATGATCGCCAATCACCCGCTTGAGCTGTGATACATGGAACACGGGATGAATGCGGCTCTCCGGAGGTAGGCGGAGGCGGTACGCCTGGGTGCCCACCCGAGCGACGATCTCAAAAGGCCCGTAGAACTTGGCCGCCAACTTGGAGTGAACTCGCGGGGCCGCCGTCACTTGGCGGTGTGGCCGGAGTTTGAGGAAGACAGAGTCCCCTTCACTGAACTGGGCGTCGCGACGATGGCGGTTGGTCGCGGCCACCATCCGGTCATGGGCCCGTTGGAGGTGTTGGCGCAGCTGCTGAAGCATGGTGTCACGATCTCGGAGTAAGCTGTCCACCGCGGCGACCGCACACTCGCCGGGAATGGTGCGGCTCAGAACTGGAGAAGGCCAACTGTAGACTACCTCGAAGGGTGTAGTGTTGGTGCTGGAGTGGAATGAGGTGTTGAAGGAGTACTCGGCCCAGGATAACCACTCGGCCCAAACCCGCGAGTGGTCGCACACGAAACAACGCAGATAAGTCTCGAGGCAGCGGTTCATGACCTCAGACTGGCCATCCGTCTGCGGGTGGTATGTTGTGCTCATGCGGAGCTGTGTGCCTTGCATCCGGAAGAGCGCCTGCCAGAAGGCACTGAGAAAAAGCGGGTCGGGTTCGCTGACATTGGAACGAGGGAACCCATGTAAGAGGACTACATCGACGAAGGCGACGGCTACCCCGAGGAGCGTGAATGGGTGGCGGAGCGGGATGAAGTGAGTATACTTGGACAGATGGTCCACCACCACCAGGATGCAGTCCCAGGTCTTGGAGCGGGGTAGACGAGTAATAAACTCCATGGAAATGTCTTCCCATACTTGCGTCGGAATGGGGAGGGGCTGGAGAAGGCCCCCCGGAAAAGTCGACTCGTATTTGGCCCGCTGGAATGGTAGGCAGGCTACGACGAAGGCCTTGACCTTCTGGAACATTCTGGGCCATTACAAGGAGGCGGCGGTATGTCCTGAAAGCACCAGCGTGGCCGCCTTCCGGAGTGGCATGGAACTCGATGAGCAGACATGGTATCAGCTGAGAAGAGGAGGGCAGTACGAGACGGTCCTGGTAGTAGAGGCGGTTGCCCACGAGGCGGTACGGTGGGCGGGTTGCAGGGTCTGCCCGGAGAGCTCCCACGATCGTCTGAAGCGCGGGGTCGGCGGCCACTTCCTGCTGAACAATGTTGGCGTCCTCCCAATAGGGCCGTGAAATAGCCGTCAGGCGGGCCGTTGGCGGGTGGCGGGAGAGCGCATCAGCCGCTCGGTTGGACGCCCCGGCCCGGAACACAATGTCGAAGTCGTACCCGAGGAGTATGGCTATCCAGATTTGTTGTGTCAGGGTGGCGGTCTTCTGGTGGAGGAGATAGCGCAGGCTGTGGTGGTCTGTCCGGACAGTGAAGTGGCGGCCCAGCAGGTATGGCCGCCAATGTTGAACGGCGAGGACCAGGGCCATCAACTCGGACTCATAGACAGAGCGGGGTCGAACGATGGCCGCGAAGGTCCGACTGAAATAGGCGATGGGTTGACCGGCTTGCATCAACACGACACCAACTCCTGAGCCGGAAGCGTCGCACTCCACCACAAATGGCTGCGAGAAATCTGGCATGGCCAGGACCGGGATGGCGCTCAAGGCCCGCTGAAGAGCCCAAAACGCTTCCGCCGCGGAAGGTGTCCACTGGAAGGTGCCCGTTGCAGGTTGTTTGGAGAGTCTGTGTGTAAGTGTTGATGAAACAGAGCTTTTTCATTTAAGACTGTTTGGTAGAACAGCTTTTTGAGAGCTGTTTTTTTTTTTCTAAACGACAAAACACCACAGAACGGCTTTTTGGTAGACAACTCTGTTAGAGGGAAAAGCAGCAAATTGCTAACCTGATCAAAACCTGAATGCTAAGCACCACAGATCAAAACATGAATGCTTCAGCAAATCTGAATGCTAAGTACCACAGATCAAAAATCACTAAGCAAATCGATAAGCCGATGTACCAAGCACCACAGATCAAAAATCCCGATATCATAAAACAGGGAAACAAATGCATACCTTCACGGGAGAAGCAGGACCGGCGTCAGAGAAGGCCACGGAAGATGTCTATCGGCAGAGTAGAGGGCAAAGATGGCGGAAATCGACGTCGTCGAAGAAGAGCGAAAGTTGGCGTGGTCGGAGAAGAGGGAGGAGTGCCTCGTTGTCGAAGGAGATCTACTAGAAGAGGAACGAGGGAGAAAGCGAGCCGGGAATCGCAGGCGTTTAGCGGGATCGGAAACGGGGGAGAGAGCGAGCCGCAGATCTCAGAAGAAAAGAGATTCGTATAGCGCAATCGCGACCCCTGGAGAGCTTCCCGAAATAACCCTAAAACGCAGGTTTTGGAAAAATGTTTTTCAAAGAGTTGTGCATACAAACGGCTTAAAAGCAGCTCCGGCGGTTGGAATATAGTTTTTTCATCCGCTAGAGCTGTCCCAAACGGACCATGAGTACCTTAGACTGAAAAATGAAATGATGAAATGAAGAACACTGACTGTGAAATAATACATAAATATTTGTGATATGTATACGCGCAAACATGTCACATGCAGGTGCTCGGACGAACGGCCACACCTCGCGAGAATCTCTCATTGATGTATTTACCCTTATAATAATATTGTATGAGTTATGAGTGTTCTGTCTTGTAGTGTGTTGTCTTGTAGCTAAGTCTCCTCCAACATAAGGAGCTCTGAGTATGAGTAATATTTATCTTTGGAAGTGTAGTCATTTGGCTCTCTTGGAGAGGGTAGTGCCTTGGAGGACCCATCCTCCAGGTGCTTTGTGTAACAACCGTAATTTAATACGCAAAATTAAATTATGATCACAGAGTCCGATTTCGAGCAAGATTGATCAAGCCAACGTCAGGTCGAGGTACAATTTTTATTACGGTCAATGGATGCGCATCATTAAATTCATTAACGAAAGTATTCGAAGTTTCAAGTGACGCATTTTAATATATATGCGAGGACGTAGGGCGTAGATTTAGCGGTTATTAAGGTTTGAAAACTTTGGAATAAGATTTAAAAGGTTTAAAATTCTCTCCTAAGAATTTAAGATGAATACTCAATTTAAGAAAAGGCCGCAAGTCATGTTTTTAGCGGATAATGGAGGAGAGCGTCGGTTCCTTTCCCCTCCGCACATAAACGAAACTGCTGGTAGTTCTTTTTTTAATTGCTTTGAGTCGCTCGACAGAAGGGAAAAATCGTCGCTCTATTATTTTTCCCTCTCGACCCGGGCATGAGTTAGGAGTTAGAGTTTCTCGTTCCCGTCGATCGGCGTCGCTCTCTCTCTCTCTCCCGATCCCAGCGTCTTCTCAGCCGATCGCCATTTTTCCTCCCCGCTGCCGCATCGTCCAGACGCAGAAGCGACGGTAGGCGCAGGCGCAGGAGACGGCGAGCCTGTCGCAGTTCGACAGTTTTTCCCGGTGAAGTCCTTCGACTCCAGGCCTCGATCGACTCTCCTTTCCGTGCCCTAGCAGCCTTTTGTATCCAAGAGCAGTGAGGACCCGTTCCAGCATCTCTCCGTGTAGCAGCGGTGGAACTTCCTCCTCGTCAAGAAACTAGGGCAATCCCTTTCCGACAAATTACTTCCTTTCAATTTGGTAAGTTAAGGCACTTTTCCGCTGACCTGTTAGTAGCCATGAATTTGTAATCCTAGATTAATACTAGAAATTATTAATCCCTATTTTAATTTGGGGACGCTTTCAAACCCTTTGTTTCTCCTTCGTAGAATTTTCGTTGTTCACTCTTTTGGTAACTCATGAAACGTTAATGTGTTGTCAAATCTTGGAAGATGGAAAACAAAGTAATTAGGGTTTTGTTTTCTTCAGTTTTAAGGCTCGAACTCGCTTAGATCAGAGCAAGAATCAAGCGTGCAAGTAATCTAGAAAGGAACCATGTCGGATGTCGGACTCATGTCGGTATTGGTTTTTTATGTCAGATGTCGGATTGCGGGGGATATATCGGGGACATTTCAAAATGTCGGATTTTAATTATATATATATATATTTAATTAGATGGTAATTATTTTTTCTAATTAAGGGCAAACTCAAATTCATATAAGAAGATTAAACTACTAACTAGTGTTTAATAAATTTATAATAAATAATAAATGTTGCTCGAACCTTCTTATGAATTCATACCACACAAAAAATATAAATATTTTTGAATAAATTAAAATAAAAGCAAAATAAAACAAATAATATCAATGTAGACACGAATAATAAGAAGAAGACATTCAGTAGCTAATTAGCATAACATTTCAAAAATTGAAACATAGCATTAACAAAAACATAAACATAGCATTACATAAGCAAAAATAGAAGCATAGCATTCATGGTTTCTTTTAGTAGTGTTTTAAAGTTAATGATGGAGTTAGTATGCTTTAGCCTTTGATTTAATCAGTAAACAATAGGTAGCAGCAGGAAAAAAGCAAGTAAACATCAGAAAACAACAGGTAAACAGCATGTGGTAATAGCATCAGGTAGAAAGCAGCTAATGTCGCCGCCATAAATCGACATGTTGGGCCGACATGTCCGACATGTCGGCCTCCATACTGGAAAACGTCATTTTTCTCATTTGTGTCGCTAACGTTGCGATTTCCCCTCAAAAATGACATGTCGACCGATATGTCGGACATGTCGGCCGAAATCTACAAGCTTGATCCCAATGTAAGAAATTATATTCTTTTTAGTTAGACATATCAAATAATTGTATGCACAGATTGTATTCCTCGTACAGTAGGAGGATAATTGTAATATTGTTCAACCAAGTTTATCAAGACATTTATGTTCAACATGTTAAGGAAATACGATATATAATTAACCAGTTTAGTAAATTTGAAATCCAATAGTTAACGAAAAATTTTAGTAGGAGGCATGATTGAGACTCTCTCCTTCGTGATAGATAAAGGCGCACTATCTTACTCATAGGGCATAGTAGACCTTATGAGCCTCAAATACAGGGAGACGTTTTCTCCATTCAGAAGATACGAGTCTGTGTCTGTCGGACACTAGAACCTCTGCGTTCATTAGATGAGACTCGGATCGTTACAATGCGCATAAGAAACTACTCCAGTTAGATTATGAAGGTGACAAGCTTAAGACAAATAGAATTCAAGTACATACCGAAATGTAGAAAATCCCTACGATTAAATATTTTCGAAACTTGAATAAAAATGCATGACATGGTTATACTAGAACAGACATTTACTTTCCAGCCTTATTTTTAGAAAAGCATGCATAGTATAACAGTAAATATTGTTCATAGCATGAAAATATTATTCTTAAAAAGCATGCACACATGTTTCTTCCAAATGTTTTTTTTTAGTGTCACTAAGAAGAATGGTCTTTCTTACTCTCCAGTTGGGCTGACCCATTTTTGGGCTTGTCATTACAGGGGTCACAGGTGGGGTGTTGCGCCTAGGATGAGCGCATTTGCCGATGTTCCTCTTATAGTTTGTTTTCATTCAGTAGTTTAATCCTTCAGTTCTGTTTTGTGAAATTGGGCATGTATCCAGACTCTCTAATGTTTCTTGTATCAGACTATGTATAAGACTTTCAGTATTTCATGTATTTTGGCTCTTTCAGTTTTAGTAACTCTGTGAAATCAAGTTCGAGGTACACTTTTACCCTTAGTTTCCTTTATTACTTCCGCTGTAAGTACTCGTTTAGCACTTTTCATTTATGCCTGCTATGTACCATTTTTATTACCGCTACTTGGTTTGCTTCTTATCACGGGGCCCGGTCGGAATGTTGATTTGTGGTAAAACTAGGTTGAGGTGTTACACTTTGCGGGAGCTTGTCTCCCGATTGTATTCATGTTTTCTTTTATGCAATGCAAGTTCGTGTTCTTTTCTCTCGTTCTTGTTACAGCTACCGCGTGCCAATTGGTTTGACCAGCCACTCTCCACCCACCACTTTCGGCCACAGGGAACTATCAATCTTCCCGTTTTCCCTGACGGAACAGCTGGGGTTTCATGCCCAAAGTTCCCTGCTTCCTCCATGGCTCTCTTCCATACTCCCTGCATGCTCGCTACGCTCGGATCGACACTGCCTTGAACGACATCGCGCCTTGGCGCACGAGTTTCGTCCTCGGCTCCTCCCACTCCCTCCGATCTCAGCTTCCCCTTCCTCCAGCACTGCCCACAGCGATGGTAACGTCCACCTGGTCCTGGCGCTCAACTGTTGTCGCTCCAGCGGACGCGACCTCGCCCTTCCTGTCCTCTCCACACCGGTCCTCCGCACCCCAAATCTCACAATAGCCACCGTGTGCGACCCAGACGATATCCCTCTCCTTGTCGCGCAACAAGGGGCCTCCTCCTTCTCTCCACATTCTCCAGCAATCGCTCATGTGACCCTCGATCTCCACTGATTCCCTTCCCCTCTGCTTCTACATCTCCTGCATCCCTTGTTTCGTTACTCTAAGTCGACATTCGAGCCCTCTTCGATAGTTCCACACACATTGGCATGTCGGACATCACCTCAGCACACATCAACTACGCCCCATGCCATTTGCATCTCGTCAGCTCCTCGGGCCACCACCCATCACGTTATTCTCTTTGACTGCTCTAGAACCTTGAGCCCCCTCCTTCCCTGGTATTTTTCCCTCGCCTGGTCCACTCCTCTATCACTGCATTTAGCAATTTTCCACCATGTGCGCCTACGACTTCTTTTTCCTCCCTATCTTACCTCCTTCTCTCGCTCCCATACGCCCGATCCAGCGTATTCCCCTTTTACGCACCACTTAGGGCCCGCCTCTTACTTAAAGTAAGTTTTCCCACCTCACTCCAATTGCCCTCATTTCACAGGTACCGTCCACCTAATGCGTCTGTCAAGGATAACATTTTGTGTGGACACCGCCTCATGGTCATCTTTCTCGGCCCTGCAGCGATCATTACGGTCCCAGGCCAATTTCTTCGGAACTCCTTTTGTTCATATAGGCTCCGACTGAGGCCCTGGCCCAACTGGCGGGCATCCACCGCTATAGCAACCTTCCGGTCCAGTCCACCTCGCTCGACCTTGAGAACAAGGTCACTTCTTGGGACTGATGTGTTGATACGCATACGCGCAAACATGTCACATGCAGGCGCTCGGGCGATCGGTCTCACCTCGCAAGAATATCGCATTGACGTATTTACCTTTATGAGAATATTGTATGAGTTATGTGTGTTTTGTCTTGTAGTGTGTTGTCTTGTAGCAGAGTCTCCTCCAATATAAGGAGCCCTGAGTACAGAGTAATATTTATCTTTGGAAGTGTAGTCACTTGTCTCTCTTGGAGAGGGGAGTGCCTTGGAGGACCCAGTCTCCGAGTGCTTGGCGAGAGCTTATCTCCTGATTGTATCTGTGTTTTCTTTTATGCAATGCAAGTTCTTGTTCTTTGTTCGCGTTCCCGATACGGCTACCATGTAGCAATACGACTTATACAAGAATGGAATTTTAAATTGCTTCATACTAATACATATTGATCATAGAAGTTCACACTGTTAATACTGCTTATAGCTTTACTCGATGCTATGTTTACTGAATAATATAAATCGTATATGCATATTGTTATTATCATTTGTGTTTGCATGTATAACGATTAACAAGGTAAAATTCTCACTTAGTCATTTTTTATGGCTAACCATTTATATTCTAATTTTTTTATGGTCAAAACGTCAAGCAAGGCACGATTAAAAAACTGACCAAGAAGGAGAAAAGAAAGAAAAGAGAAGATCCGTATCAGTTATGGTTAAAGATATTTGTAGGGACAGGAGAGGTGGTCTAGGAGCACGCAAAGTGGTGTCGGGACCCATAGTGTCCCGCATGCAGAAGGGCCGATTAGCTTACACTATTATTAGTAGTGGTTATGTTATGATGTTGTAGAATTATGATTGTACTGTTGTATTAGAACTCTTATATCGATGTATGTCTGGTAATGGGCCTATGCATAAATGCGTTTTTAATGAAATAAAAAAATTGTACATTTTAATACTCAATGTGCTTATGCATACAGCTCGAAAAATCTGTTATGTGATGTTTACTGTAACTTGTGGCGGTTTGTGGGTCGTCACATTAACAACTCCAGCTCCACAAACTAGAGCAAAAGAGTCATCAGCCACAAACACCAGCAGTAACTGGGTATGCTTCTCGAGGTTAGAGAAGGCAAGAGATTTTCCGATCATATGATTGGCGGCACCGGAGTCAATGAGTCACTTACCCTGAGTAGCAATATATGTGCTACCTGAAGAAGTTGCAATGAAGAAAAACTGCTAGAAGTACTAATCATAGTCTCAATATTCACTAAAGAGAACCCTCGGCCGGATTTGGATAGCTGAGCGGAGGTGGTCCGATAAGAAAGCTTAAACTCAGTAGAGCTGACATGAGCCTGACGTCGGACGAGGGTGCTTCACAAAGCAACGCTCGACAAGATGACCAAGCTTTCCACAATGTGAGCAAAGAGGGTGATTCCCCCAACATCCTCCAGTGCGGCCCCCACAACCACATTGTGCTCCACAACCAACAGCATGAGCATACTTCTCAGAGGGTGAAGTGGATGCTATCAGAGGTAGGCAAAGAAAGTTTGCATAAAGTTTGTTACAACGGAGATACGAGTTGCAGCAGCATACAAGGTAGAAGTGTCATATTCTCCCAAGATCCGTTGACCTATCATCTCATAGGACTCAGGTGGATGTAGAAGATAGCAGACAATAAGTAATTCTTGAAAATATTTTTGCCGAGTTGCAAGGTCTTCAGAGAAAGGACGATGTTAGAAAAATGTTGCGCTAAGAGACTGAACTTCCTGATACGCAACATCGGGAGAGAGGGTGGGTCGAGCAAAGAGATTTGAATAGATAGTGTAGATGCGAGATGCTTAGGTACCTTTGGAGTAAGGGGCTGCAAGATGATCTTAAAAAGTTTTTACAATCTCATAATGACGAATGATAGACAAACCATCATCAGAAAGATTATTTGTGAGCCACGTGCGAACAAAAACATCATTTGGATCTCAATTAGCATAGTTGGGAGATATAGGGTATGTAGGAGTATCAATGAGATAGTGTGTCTCTCATTGAGAGCGCGGAAGGGATGTGAATGAGACGCTCTAATCAGAATAGTTGGGTCCAGTCAACTTGGAAGCTATTCTGAGATTTCCAGAGGCACTAGAAATGAGTGTGGTGGTAGGAGCAATTGAAGAGGGAGTGGGGATGTTTCCATAGATCAGTACGAGCGAGTGTTGAGGGTTTAGGGTCACTAGGCTGGGCGAGTACTCGAGCTCGGTAGGAGTTAGAATTTGGGAAGTGCATAAGCAAGGTAATAGTTGGGGCTCGGAGGTTGCTGGAGTTCAGCAAGTGCTAAAACTCGTGTTCATGGAGGACACGCAAGGCTGAAGGAAAAAATGTTGGTACTCGGCAAAATTCGCCAGAGGAAAAATCGCTTGGAAGAAGTACTTGACAGACACTTAAGAGAGTGCAGGAGGTTGCGACTAAAGAAGTTCTCACAGGAGAAGTTGCAGGAGGCGCTGATTTTGGGCGGGTGCAGTGGGCGAGTCGCGGGGGCTGAGTTCTCGTTGGAGTTCTCATATAAGTTGATGGTCTTCTTGGGAGTTCTAGCAGAGAGTTCGCAGAAGAGATTGTGAGTTGCGAGTTGGCTGACTGGAACTCGGCTAATTGCAAATTCGCGCAACTTCAACTCGCGTGGGAAGCCCTCAAGAGAGCAAGGAGCTCGAGCGAGAAGAACCCGCAAGAGAAGGGAGCTAGTGCGAGTTGAAGACGAGACTTATTGGAGCTCACGAGATGAAGACGCGCGGGCTACATTCAAGCAGGCTGACTCGCGCGGATGAAGTTGTTGGGTCCTGAAGTCATAAGAGCACGAAACTCGCAGAGGATGGAGAAGTCCCTGGGCTGAAGAAGTCGCAGAATGCGAGTGGCGGTGCGCACAAGAGGTGTTGTAGTACTCTCGTCTAGTCTTTGAAGTTGTGGGAGGTGGATCGAGTAGAAGGCGCGGCTTCGCAGAAGTCACGGGAGATGAGTGTGAGCGTTCCAAAAACAACGGGAAGTGGGAGTATGCGCGGGGAGCTCTCGTGGAAGGTCGGGAGTGTTCACGCGAGACCGGAGGGGTTCGGGCGAGACTGGAATATTCATGCAAGAGTAAGCAGAGAGAACAATGAAGAAATTCCCCAAACTCTGATACCGTGTGAGAATTTAAAATATAAAGTAATTATTACAAAAAAAAACTAAAAAATTACATAGGAATTCTCCTCTTTATATAGAGTATGGGAAGAGGAAGAATCTACATTTGGAGATGTGGGACTAAATACAAGAACGAGAAAAAAGATACAGTGGGCTCCTTTTGGGCCTTTTACAAATGGATTTTAACAACCATAATTCCCATAACTATACAAAGTCATAAAATTTTAAGAATACGGTGTGATTATTAAGTATGATAAGACAATAAATCATAAGACCTTATTTTCTATGAATTATACAAAAAATAGCAATAACGTAAGCCCACATTTTATAAGTAATTCAAAATTTGGTTTCAGCACCCTCTGGTCAAACAATCATTCAAGCAATGGACAACAATCTGCTTTCAGATCAAAACTGCATACACTTCTATAGTTTTACATAATACTAAAGATTTTTAAAATTTTAAAGCAAATTATCATAAGATTTCTACATATGAAAGGAGTTTTAGGAACTTGAGTTCCCTGCAGTAATTTAAATCCACCAGGTACCTTCAAACATGGTTCTGCAGATATATCCCCCTCAGCTGCATCTTTAAACTTTTGCTGCTTGATGCTGGATTTCCATTGCTTTCGAAAACTAATACCCTCGGTCACATTCTTTACAGGCTCCTTTTGTTCTTTTTTCAAAGACATTCCACCACTGACCACAGTTGTAGAAACATCAGCAGTTGCATTGTCTTCAAGTGACTTTTTAGCAGATTCAAGTGAGGGTTTCTTGTCAAAATTACTAACAGCACAATGATCCTCCTTATGTTCTGAAACTCTAGCCAGTGAGCCTTCCTTCTCCATTGGAGTGTTTTCAAACATTTTTTTCTTACCTGAAGACAGAGCAGTTTTATGTGGTGTGCTTCTCTTTGCAATAAGCTGTGATTTGGTGGATTTGCCCCTTTTAGAAAGACAGGTACCAGGAAGATCCTTGCAAGCGGCAGCTGAAATAACACATGTACTATCACCAACCTGTCCCTCAAGTGGCCGAAATTTAGCCTCTCTTTCAGGCTCTAAAAGACCTGTTATTTTTGGCACTATATTAGAAGCGCCGTCAGATTTCAATTTTTTAGTATTTCGCTTTTGACCCTTGCCAAGAATATTGTCGCTAGCAGTAGCTGAAATAACACATTTATTATCACCAACCAGTCCCTCAAGTGGCCGAAGTTCAACCTCCCTTTCAGGCTCTAAAAGAACTTCAGTTTCTGGAGCAATATCGGACTTCAAACTTTTACCTTTCCTCTTTCGACCAACTCTCCTAATAGTTGGAGAAGAAGCATCCTTATCATCTTCAACCCGAGAACTATCACTAGCATCTGGTAACTGAACAGAGGATGATTTTGCTTCTACATGCTTCGAATCTAGCTCATTACCAGATTTTTCATTAATGGAACCTAAATTAATATCTTCAGTCCTTGAGGCTATATTATTTCTACATTGCTCATTGTAAGATGAATTCTCATGCATAAATTCTGAAGAAACTGGCTCCACAATAGAATTTCCATTCCCAAGTGGCACGAGACCATTACTAAGCACCTTTCTTGCTTTATCAGCAAAAGCACTAAACTCTTCAAAACAACTTTCAGATTTATCCGGCTTCTTAGATTCCTGTGCACAAAAGTTAGCATGGATAAATCATTCCAGTTCAGTAAGGCCAGTTGGTTTGGTGGGTTTTTTGGTAGAAAGGAATTGGAATTGGGAGATCCAATTTCAATTCTTGTGTTCTTTTACTTCTTTTACTGGGTGGAATTGGTTCTCTCAAAACCAGGTCTTGCCCTATTTAAAAAACACGCTGTTCTGAATACCGACCTGATTAGGTCGGTATCAGCGCTGAAGAAGCTCCCCGCCTTTCCGCTGCCTCCCGTCGAGAACCTTCTTCCTCGTCGTCGATGGTCGTGTAAGCTTCTCCTTCCTCTAGTTTCAAATGGCATAAGTACTCCCCTAAGTTTCACCTTCCGCTGTGTACTACTCCTTCCGCTGCCTCCTAACGCGACGGTTGCGAGAGTTCTGCCGTTGTGCTTTGGTTCCAAGGAAGCCGCAAGTCAGGTATAAATTCTTGTGTGAGTCATGAAAATATTTTTTGCAAGTCAAAGTTTTGATTCAAAGTTTTAACTAAAACATAAATTTGTACTTTGGTTCCAAGGAAGCCGCAAGTCGGTATAAATTCGTGTGTGAGTCATGAAAATATTTTTTGCAAGTCAAAGTTTTAACTAAAACATGAATTTGTGCTTTGGTTCCATGGAAGCCAAGTCAGGTTTCGATTTCGTGTTTTTTTAGAAAATCAGGTTTCTGATTTTGTTTTTTTAGCAAGTCAGCTTTCTGATTTTGTTTTTAGCATGTGTGTGCGTAGGTCTGTGTGTGTTATGTGTAGTACTTAAATAAAACATAGAAGGACATGTTCATTTTGATTCAAAGTTGTAGATGTTTTGGCTTTGTATTTTGATAGCATATAACAATGTGTTTTGTGTTTTGATAGCATGTGACAATGTGCTTATGAGAGAGCTCAATCATGCTTATTTATTTCATTTTCTATGTGACTTAGGTTTTTTTTAGCATCTATATGTGTGTGTTTGTATGTTTATTGTGTTATTACTTAAATATCAATTCTTACGTTTGAATTTCATCCTGCAGCCGAACAACATAATTGACAGTAATTCTTGTCCCTCAAAATCATCCTGCAAACAAACAACAGAATTGAGTTTTTTGACCAATTCCAAAACCTACGAGTTGTTGGTTTTGGGCTAAAACCAATTTCTTCCTCCGAAAACCCGCCAAACGAACAGGGCCTAAACAATTCTGCAAGAAATAAACAAAGCAGAAAAGGAAACCGCATCCACATGCCTGAGGCAACTCGTTATGAACTGTCCTTTCAGGTAATTTGCTCTCTTCCACCTAAAAATAATAATTTAATCAGCCATAGAATCATTCAAGGGTCTTCCTCCACACTGAAATTGTGAGATAAGTAATTGGAACAAAGAAGTAGCAAAACAGTGAAGGTAATAATTGGAATATTCATGTCTACAATCACAGTGATACTATTCTATAACAGACAAAAGAGTTTGCTAGTCCCATAAGCATACTCTCTGCAACGAGACAATCTGAAACATATCATTTGTAATTGGTATCCCTCATCAAACTCAGATAGCAGTAGTAGTAAATAGTCAACATAATAGCTATGTTGTTAAAGGCATGTCTAAGGCTCAAGGCATACCAGGCTCAGAGGTTTGCGTCTTTGGAGCATAAAAGAGGCGTCTGGGTGAGATTTGTTGTAAAAAATTTCTTTTTAAAATAAAGAAAGAAATTATGTAAGAACTCAATAATTTTGCATGATTTAGTATTTGTAAAACATAATCGAGCGTTGAGACTTAGATATAATTCAAGTGACTATATTGATTCTATTTTTTAAGAGAGATAAATGATAGTAATGAATGATTAATTAGTAGAATAGATGAAAATTTTGATCAAGAAGATGAATTGATGTTTGATGCAGATTATTGAAAATGGATGTGATTGCGTCTTGCCCTCATCAGGCACGTGTTTGCACCTTGAGCCTAGGCTCCACCTCTCTGCGACTTGGTGTGCCTTGAGCCTTTAATAACTAAGCATAATAGATACATAATACGATGAATTGTCAAGACTAGTTGCACGTTATTCAAAATATAGACAATGAAACTTGATTATGACTTATAAGATCAAAAACAAAACAAAAAAGATTTCATAACTTGCTTAATTAGTAAAATTACAGTAGCTAATGTAAGATGTTACAACAGAGTATGACAGATCACACTATCTGGAAAATTCACCTCATTCTGCTCAGGTGCAACAGAACATTCTTGGCATATAGAAGCAACTTTGTCAACGTAATCACCCAAGCAGACTCCCATTAAATTCACAGCAGCCAAAAGGTAAGGCTTCAGTTTCATGGCACAGTTGCTAATTACAGTCTCAGCTAGGCTGCAAGCAACAGGCATGACATCCTATAGAAAATGATGTATCAAGTGAGCTCAGTCACTATTTGTAGAACAAAAAACCAAGATAAAACATGCACAAACGTAATGCCACTATTTACCTTTTTTGACTTGTGCACATTAGATAACAAGCAGTGGAGAAGTTCTTCCGATATATTTTCACTGTCCTCCAACACAAGGGTCATGATGGTTTCCATAGAAGAAAAGACGTTGATAGAGTGGTCTGGCCTGGAAGATTTTAGACTTTAAACATATGATAGTAGGATTTTTTTTCAAAAATGCCTTGCATGCAATATGAGTGACATTAAAACAAGATTTTCAAACAAATGATTTACCAGCCTGGCAAAAGTACTAGTATTGACCATAATGGATTATAAAATTTACATGCTCAAGTAAACTTCCATATTTTAGAGAGAAGCCAAGATTAAATGACCACCTTGTGAAAAAAATTGAGCTTATAGACCTCATTGTCAGGTAAGATTCTAACCAACTTAGATGATTAGGCCAGCTAGTAGCTAATCATTAAAACTAGTCCTTCAAAGGAAGGGTAGAAAAATAGGAAACCGTAACATACAGAAAATGACACCATAATTAACAAAACTAAACTGAACATGAAGTACAGCAGTTCTGCAATTTTTAGCGCCAGCTGAAAATAAGTAAGAATAAGTCAGATTGTCAAAGAAACAATCCTAAGAACTCTTGGAAAAAATAAGTAAGAATAAGTCAATGATTGTCAAAGAAACAATCCTAAGAACTCTTGGAAACACGGATAAGTCTGTGTCTGCATAACCAGGGAAACAGACAAATTTTATGAAGATGTTAATGTGAGTCCCATCAATAAAAATTATGAGATGACCTAAAGATATGCAATTCCTGATTTGGCAGTACAGCAGTAAAATCAAACATAACAGACATGAACTAAAAGATGGGTCGTAAAACTATTCGCTACTGCAACTAGCCCTAATCAAAGATCAGTGCAACAATGCAAGGAAAACCAAAACTAATCTACCTAGAAGATATTAAAAGCATATTTCTAGGGACCCGTGACTTAGTGTCGATTTTAACAATGATGATGGTTGGTAAATGTGCTACATTTGCCAGTAATATGGAATCATCATGTTATTAGAATGTCCAAACAAAGATAATGCCCTAGTTCAACTCTTCCTTACTGACGCTGCTTCAATTCGTGAAAACATAGACTTGCGAACATGAAAAATCACGGTAGATTCAAAATTTGACAACACCCATATGGTATTAACAAAAATGTATATACTTAAAGAACTCATTGTAGAACTCATTGCAGAAATTGCTTCTCTGTGCTTATGTAAATGATTAAATAGGGCATGTCCAATCAGACTATAACTAAGACAGGCTAAAAATAGATTGCTCGGCTTATTTATGACATCAAAAAACATTGCCTACAGATAGATCTAATGCTGCGTATTGCACAGCTTATCAGCTAAATCGGCAAATATAATTTAATCTACTTTCAATAAGCTGTTATGGGCCGACGCGCCCACTTACCATGTATCATTTATGTTGTTTACTGTAGAAAAAGCTGAAGCTTGATGTATATTCATGTATCAAATACAAGGAGAGAATACATATTTATAGGAGAGAGAGAGAGGAGAGAAAACCTATACACAATGTGGGACTAAAAAAGAAGGGGGAATACATTATTTGGGCACAAATAAATGGGCCTCTCATGTGGGCCTTTCTAACACTCCCCCGCAAGCTGGAGCGTACAAATCGTAGGCGCCGAGCTTGGATAGGCATTGATGGAAGAGAGTACTGGACAGGGCCTTTGTGAGGACAACCGCAACCTGTTCAGTACCAGGAACATGCTTCAGTTCGAGCTTCTTCATTTGAACTTTCTCCCGGATGAAATGGCAGTCTACCTCAATATGCTTTGTTCTCTCGTGGAAGACCGGGGTTTTGGCAATATGTATAGAAGCTTGACTATCACAGAAGAGGAGAGCGGGTGAGGGAAGCCTTATACCAAGATCCGTAAGGAGGCTTTCCAGCCATGTGAGTTCTGAAACCACAGATGTCATTGCCCGGTATTCTGTTTCAGCTGAGGAATGCGCAACTACCGTTTGTTTCTTGCTTCGCCAGGTGATCAAGTGTCCTCCGAAGTACGTGCAAACACCACTGGTTGATCGACGATCATCTATGGAGCATCAGAGTATGTCACTACTGTTGGAGTTGATGATGAGGTTTTGTAAACTATTCCTTGACCAGGAGCTGTTTTGAGATATCGGAGGATTCGTTCAACAGCCTGAAGATGAGAGCTCGGAGGGGCATGCATATACCGACTGACAATACCAACTGCGAAGGAGATGTCTGGTCTTGTTACCATTAGGTAGATCAATTTTCCAACCAGGCGGCGATAGTATTCCGGATTTTGTAACAAAAGATCGGAGTCAGAGGACTGAGCACACATCTTGTGATTTACATCCATTGGAGTGTTAATAGGTTTGCAGACGGAGTGGCCCGCATCCTTAAGAAGATCGAGGCAGTATTTGCGCTGAGAAAGGACAAGTCCATCCGGTCGTCTGGCAATCTCCAGACCTAGGAAGTAGTGAAGGTGCCCTAGATCTTTTGTTTGAAATACAGAGCTAAGATGTTTTTTGATCGCATGTATTCCTTTTTAATCATCTCCAGTGATTATGATGTCATCCACGTAAACCAGCAGAAGTATCTATTTCCCTTTCCCTTGGTTGAGATTTTTGGTGGCTCGAGCAACCCCGCTTAGGCAGCCACGGTCAGGGCTTCATTGTATCCTCTCGCTCCGCCGTCATCACCGCCTCCAGTAACCTCTGAGTTGGCACGTAACATAAGCTTTCAACAAAGCAAGTTAACTTAACCCATCAGACCCCATTCAAACACATCATGAGGATCAAAAACCGATTGCATTAATTATACACAAAGTTGGTAACATAGTAAGATTTTCATAAAAATACCTCATAAATTATAGTATGTTAGGTCAACTAAAGTTGTAAACTTTGTTTTACCCTTAGTGCTTTATTCTCCTTATCTTTCAAATAATTTTATGCATTTTTATCCTCTTTGATATAAAAAGGATTGTGTCTATTTGAATTAATGTTAATTTAAACAATTTGAGTTTTGCCTTTTTCTAACTAACTATCCCGAATTGTCGAGACTATTTATTCATGATCTTACTGGGTGGTCACTCTAGTTAAGCTGGTACAATATATGCGGGAAATAAAAACTTGCATGAAGTAAAAAAATACATAGGTAACGCGGAAATAAGATAACAAAAAATAGGGGGACATAATGATGTGTCTCTGGATGCCACGGAGGATGCATCAAAAATGAACAATTTGGTCTATGATGGGAGTAGAATGATTCTAAGCACATCCAAGACTCGTAGAATGATAATTATTTTTCCTCAAAATGTCATACGCAAGAGCAAATACCAATGATATCATACAATCTTACCAAGCATAATTAAAAAGTCTCACTCTAATAAAATCATAAAAGATAATTACTTACCTGGTAAGGAAAACAGAGGGATGTTCCTGACACGGGACGGACCTATCGAGGGAATAATGGATGAATCTTAAAAGCAAGACACAATTCCGACAAATTTGAAACTTGAAATAATAATTGTTTTACAAACCAGAATATAGGATAGACCACAGTAGTTAAAGCTCAAAAAACAAGGAAACATGTGAAGTTGTATAACTATAAGATTACTCGAAATCAAATAACTAAGTAAATGGAAATGTGCAACGTTTCAAAACTCATAAACATAGATTACAAAAGAATATTCCTCGAGTAGGAAATTAACATACAATTCAACATAAAAATTGACTTTAAACTAGAAAATCACACAATTCAGTGGGGGAGGGCTGGATGAATATTCGTTGGACTTTGGTAAGCCGGAAGTGTGGCCCGGAGTTGGATTTAGGCCTCCATATATGTAGGGAAAGGTTTTGAGCGGTTACTGCACGAACTTTGAAAAAACAAAAAAACAAATCTTTTAATTTTGAGTAAAGCATAAAATTAACTGTTTGTTTCAAAATTGAATTTTCTTAAATAATGGTTCATTTCAAATCCGGGGAAGGAAATTAGCAGCTTCCATTCCTTTCCCCTAGTCGTATTAAAACGAAAATCGAGAACTCCAGATACGTTTCTGATTGAAGTTTTCGACGTAGCGTTCGCTGACCAAATCAAGGCGAAAACCCAACAATGAATCTATTAACCTAAAGAGAAAATGTAGACACACACAAAAGGAGGAGGAAGAAACAAGTTACCCACGGAAAGAGGTGTCTTTCCGCAACCAAAGTCAACGGCGATCCCGCGAGGAATTCCCGTCACCCTCGATCTTCCACTCCGAGGTCGGCCGATGTCGCACACGGGCACCACAAAATTAATTCACTCTCTACCTCACACGATGGTGGTTCTACGAAATCTCTTGACTTAACTGCTAAGGAAACCACAAACCAAACAACATTCCTCGTTCATCCCAATTCCACTCTCAAATGGGAAACAACAAGGCACAATTTTCCTTCAACGGCAAGATTCTCTCAGCACTCAATCAAAGCAAAATGAAATTCTCAAGAGCAAATTCCACACCAACAGAACTCACTAAAGCGAAGTTTTAATATTCAACATTAACTGAATTGTTCATCTTCAACAAACGGAAAACAGCAGAACGAAATTTCATCAACATTAACTCTCACGGAAGCACTTTCACACGCACAGAACAACAAGTTCTTTTACAAAACTCAAACAGAACGCCAAGCATCATCATCCTCACACGCACAGATCTCCCCCTTTTCTAGGGTTTTAAACAGGAAAAATGAAATCGGAAAAAAAACTTACGCCAACCGTTGGCGTCGTGGAAGAGGCATGGTTGAGTTGGCCTCAACTGTCGGAGAGGAGGTCGTGGCCAGAAATTGAAGCAGGATTGGTCGTAGCTGGATCGTGGGTGTGGGAGCTTCTCATGGTGCAGTGCCAAAGTCGGGGATGTGCGTTGGGAGCCCTACCGCGAGCAGCGTATGCGGGGAGTTCTTCTGGCCGAACGAGAAAATGGACCGGCTGGGGACGGGCTGAACCGGCTCCTTCAAAATGTGTTTTAACAGACATATATATATATGTGTGTGTGTGTGTGTGTAGATTTTATTGGAGAATACAATAAAAGCTCCAAATATGGCTATGCACGCAGGCGTGCACTTAATATCTAAACAAAAATTTAATTTGCAGATTAAAATTAAAATAATAATAAATGCAAAATAAAATAAATTGCAAAATAACAAAATTAAAATGCAATAACTCAGGGTCGGTAGAGGTCCGGACGGGTGCGGCGTCAGACACTTTTGCGCGACCTAATCTGGGCTGGTCTCCACCAACTCTCCCCCTCTCGAAATCACTCATCTCTAGTGAGTGCTCTGATCGGTAGTGTTGTAGAAGATCAGCATCCATACGTTCTAACTCCTCGGCCAAACCCAACTGGTCTCGGTCTCTGGTTTGTCATGTCAACGAACTAAGTACCTCAGAAAACCACCATCAGTAGTGGTCACGGTCTCATCATCCAGGATCTGCTCAGGAACCAAAATATGTCGTGGAAGTCAGTCAGCTACTCTGGAAACTGGTAGAGTAGTATCACCTGGTGTCTCATGCTTGGTCTGAAAACCGTCGGTGGGGAAAGGAAGAACTGCATGTGGTGTGTCAGTAACTGAATGAGTGTCGGTGTGTCCTGAATGTGGCTCCTCAGTAGCACTCACCAACCCAGAAGAATCAAATGGAAGAGAAGGCAAGGGAAAATCTAAAGACACATGTGCATAATCGTGGAATAAAGTCAGATCGGCTACGTTAAAAATCGGATTTGCTCCCCAAACGGAAGGCATCTCAAGTTCATACACATTTTGCCCAATATGCTTTACCACTCTAAAGGGTCCAGCTCTACGGTCAGCTAACTTCTTTATGGTACCCGAAGGTAAACGTTCCGGATTTAGCCGAACCATCACCAAGTCATCCACTTTGAAACTAGTAGCTCTTTTATGCTTATTAGCTTGAGTTGCATATAAATCTTAAGTACTATGCAATTTTCGCTCAATTTCTATATGTAAATCATGCAAATGCAATGCATAGTCATATGCAAACTGGCTAGTCCTAAAAGTGGATAGCAGTGGTGCTAAATCTAGCGTCACTCATGCAGTGACCATGAACAACCTTATTTGGAGATAAACCTGTAGATCTATTCTTCGAATTATTATAGGTCAATTGAGCGTGCGGAAGAATTAGATCCCAATTTCCCTGGTGATCTTCTACCAAACAACGCAGTAAATTTCCTAAACTCCTATTTACAACCTAAGTTTGACCGTCGGTCTGTGGATGATAGGCGGTCGAAAATATAGGTTTAGTACCTAAGAGTCTTCAGAGTGACTTCCAAAAAAAACTGGAGAACTTGACATCTCGATCGGTAACGATAGTCTTAGGTATCCCTCGATGCGCGACAACCTCTTAATAATAAATATGGGTAATATGAGAGGCGTCATCGGTTTTGTTGCAGGGGATGAAATACGTCATTTTAGAAAACCGATCGACCACTACAAGAATGGAATCGTGTTTCCTAAAGGTGCGCGGCAACCCAAGCACAAAATCCATGTTAACATCATCCCAAGGAATACTAGGCACCGGTAAAGGTGTGTATAATTCAACGGGTTGTTTATTGCCCTTCGCTGCCTGACAAATGCGGCAGCTACTGACAATCTGTGTGACAACCCGCTTCATCCCGGGCTAATAGAATCACTCATCTACTAAGGTTATCATCTTATCTCGTCCAAAATGTCCACCTAAACCTTCGTCATGTAATTTCTATAAAATAAAGTTTCGCAACGAGGTGCGGGGAATACATAAACGGGTACCACGAAACAAATGTTCGTCTCTAATTAGATAATCGGTTTCATCGTGAAAAGGATCAGAGCGTATCGCATCATAAATGCCACTAAAATCGGGAAAACTGGAATAGTCATCTGTGATGCGCTCAAATCCTATCACCTGAGTACGCATCTGAGATAATACGAGGGTGACTCGACTAAGGGCGTCGGCAACCCTATTCTCTGTTCCCTTACAATGCTTGAGAAAGAAGGTATACTCATGTAAATAAGATACCAACTTAGCCTGCCGAGGGTTCAATTTTTGCTGCGAATTGATGTAACGTAACGTCTGATGATCGGAGTGGAAGACAAACTCCTTGGGCAACAAATAATGCCTCCAATGACACAACTTCTGCACAATCGCATAGAATTCGCGCTCGTAGTTGGAATAATTCAGCTTCGGGCCTGAAAGCTTTTCACTGAAAAATCCAACGGGGTGACCCTCTTGACTAAGTACACCTCCTATCCCAACCTCAGAGGCATCACAGGATACCTCGAACACTTGACTAAAATCAGGGAGTCTCAAAATATGTGCAGTGGACATCTTATCCTTGATGATCTCAAAGGCTCTAGTTGTCGATAACGTCCAATGGAAACTTCCCTTCTTCGTACACTCAGTGACTGGCGTCATAATAGTACTCAAGTTCTTAATGAATCGATGATAAAAGGTGGCTAGCCCATGAAAACTAAGGACATCGTGAATGTTCTGGGGTGTAGGCCACTCACGAATCACTCGAACCTTCTCGGGATCCATAGTGATGTCAGCGGAGCTCACTATATAACCCAGAAAGATAACAGACTCAGCCATAAAAACGCATTTCTTCAAATTGATGTATAGTCGCTCAGCTCGCAGGAGCTCGAAAATAGTACGTAGGTGAGTTTAATGCCCACATTCAGTCCGACTATATTATCAAGATGTCGTCGAAATAGACTACTACGAACTTCCCAATATAAGGTCTGAAGACCTGGGTCATCATTCAAGCGAAAGTACTAAGGGCATTGAATAACCCAAAGGGCATCACAGGCCACTCATAAAATCCGTCCTTCGACTTGAAGGCAGTCTTCCACTCGTCTCCTTCGCATATTCGGATCTGATGATATCCACTACGAAGGTCGATCTTTGAAAAGATGGTGGCTCCAGTCAACATGTCTAACATGTCATCCAGTCGGGGTATCGAGAATCAATATTTTACTGTGATCTTGTTGACTGCACGGCTGTCAACGCACATTCGCCAAGTACCATCCTTTTTCGGGGCAAGGAGGGCAGGCACCGCACACGGACTAAGGCTATTACGAATAAAGCATCTATCTAATAACTCACCGATCTGCTTCTGCAGCTCCTCGTGGGCGGCAAGATTCAATCGGTAGTGTGGAAGATGAGAGAGGGAAGCTCCAAAAACAAGATCTATCGTGTGCTGAATTGACCTCATGGGAGGTAACTCATTCGGTAGCTCATCAGGGTGTATATCCCGGAACTCCTTTAAGAGTCTCCTAACAGGTATATGAATAGACTCAGATTCCTCTAATAGGTCGGTTGCATGTAAGACCACTAAGGCATAATAAAATCCGTCGTCAAAACTCTCTCGATGAAACTCTGTGCCTCGTATAATACTAAAAGTCTTCTTCCTTTCAGTGGGAGGAAGGGATTCTTTCGCGTTATTGCTCGCGCGGGATGTTGGTGCATTGGGTCGCACCGGTGTCAACACTACTCTCGTTCCATTCAGTAAAAAGGAGCAAGTGTTGGACTTGCCATGAATGGTGGCATCTCGATCATATAACCAAGGTCGCTCAAGTAATATGTGACACATCCATAGGCATAGCATCACACCATATCATGTCGGAGTACGTACCGATGGTGATGGGTACTAAACATCTCTTAGTCACCGATAATGTAGTCTTGGTGACCCAAGCTACCTGAAATGGGGATGGGTGTGGCTCAACAGTGAGTCCCATGCGGGCTAATGTTGTATCGACTATCACGTTCATACAACTCCCGCTATCCACAACTAAACAACACACTTTCTCCCCAGCCTTAAAGTAGGCCTGGAAGATGTTCGTCCTCCAATAATCCGCGGATTCTTGTGGCGTAGATAACATGCATCTCACCACTAGAACGTTGGAATCTATCTCCTCATCGCTGGGGGTACCGTACACTTCGTCATTCAAGACGCATAAGTCCTTATCGATTATAGTCTCTTCTTCAGGATCGTCTTCCTCAGTCACCTCATGAATAATAAGCGTGTCTTTCCTCTTGGGACAATCCCTAGATATATGGCCCATTTGCTAGCACTCATAACATCAGATCTGTGAAGGGGGCACAGTTCCCATAAGGGATTTCCCTTTCTGATCTCTCGTGAAAGTCATTGTAGGCTTCGATCTATTATCCTTACTCTTATGTTCTTCTTTCTGATAAGCAGTATTCGTTTTAGTCTGAGATTTAAACCGGGAGGTTCTCTTTTGGTGCTCCTCGATATTGATGGCAACAGATATAGTCTCTGCTAGAGAATAGTGTCCATATCGAATCAACTCATCTCGGATCTCAGGTCATAGTCCACACTTAAATTTGGATAAGGTGTCACGTGGGTGTTCTACGACGTTGCATCGAATCATAAGATCCTTCGTTTCAGCAAGATAATCAGATATTGATTTGGATCATTGACGTAGAGATGTCAGCTCATCTCGTAGACGGGTCTGATAGTGTTGGGGAATGTATTGCTCTTCCAATAAGGCTTTCATGTGAAGCCAACGGGTAACGGGAGGGCGTCTATTCCTCTATAGACTACGCTCTTCACCTATCCAAAAGACTTTTGCTCGCCCCGTCAATCTCATTTTGGTGAACTAAACCTTTTGGTCCTCCGTCATACGATACCACTCAAAATAGGTCTCTTTGTCTATAACCCAGTCAGAAAAGACCTTGGGATCCATAGAACCATCATAAAGCGGCGGATCCAACTTCACTACTCGTGTGAGATCTGGTCGCCTATCCCGGGGAGGATAGTCATAATAGTCATCGTAGGGATCACGATTGTCTCGACGCCATGGGGGTGGCGGTCGATACCAATTTCTATGTCGATCATCACGATGCATGGCCGGATTATGTCGGCGATGGTCTTGAGGACGCTCTTCTCTAGCTACATCATAAAAGGGCCTCTCCTGATAATTATCTCGCGTACCTAAGAAAGAATCTCGTTGGGATTCAGGAGAATACCTTGGGGAATTCCTACCCCGGTCGTACTCAAATTCGAACCTAGCTAAGGGATTTCTAGTCTCTTCCTCAAAAAGAGGATTCCTACTAAGTGTAGACCTTTCTACGTAGTGAGGTGGGATTTCGTAATGGGGACGAACAGAATGCTCATCTCGAATTGGAGGTGGCACTGAAATTCGAGGGGGTACTTCTAAACTATTCACCCTAACACTAAGGTTTGCAAACCGTTCTCACACTTGATATAGACTCTCGGTTAACGTCGTCATTTGGTGGGCGGAAGGTAAAAACCATTGGGGTGGTTCATTCCCTTCGTTCACACGACTCGCTTGGCCACGTTCAACTCGACGCATCTCTGAATTTACCTCTTGAGGGTGTTCAGGGTGTGGAGTGTGATGGGGTGAACTCATACTCACTAACCTACCACTACGTAGATACATGCAAACAAACAAGTATGAATGTATGATTATGCTACTAAAATTGATTTTTTTACAATAAAAATGTTATGCGGGGTTCCTATTCTACGCAGGGCGGATTCCGAAACTTAGAAAAATTTCGAAACCTGACTCTGATACCAAATTGATGCAGGACGGCGCGTAAGGTTTGAGCGTCTGTCGGCTTTTCTAGGAAACCATAAATGCAGGCAAAGATTTTGAGTGGTTATTGCACGAACTTTGAAAAAACAAAAAAAAATGTTAATTTTGAGTAAAGCATAAAATTAACTATTTGTTTCAAAATTGAATTTTCTTAAAAAAATGGTTTATTTCAAATCCGGGGAATGAGATTAGCAGCTTTCGTTCCTTTCTCATTGTCGTATCAAAACAAAAATCGAGAACTCCAGATACGTTTTCGATTGGAGTTTTCGACGTAGCGTTCACTGACCAAATCCAGGCAAAAATCCAACAATGAATCTATTAACCTAAAGAGAAAATGTACACGCACATAAAAGGAGGAGAAAGAAACAAGTTACCCGCGGAAAGATGTGACTTTCCGCAACCGAAGTCGACGGCGATCCCGCGAGGAATTCATCGTTACCCTCGATCTTCCACTCCGAGGTCGGCCGCGGTCGCACACGGGCACCACAGAATTAATTCACTCTCTACCTCACATGATGGTGGTTCTACGAAATCTCTTCACTTAACTGCTAAGGAAGCCACAAACCAAACAACATTCCTCATTCATCCCAATTCCACTCTCAAATGGGAAACAACAAGGCACGATTTTCCTTCAACGGTAAGATTCTCTCAGCACTCAATCAAAGCAAAAATAAAATTCTCAACAGCAAATTTCACACCAACAGAACTCACTAAAGCAAAGTTTTAATATTCAACATTAACTGAACTGCTCATCTTCAACAAAAGGAAAACAGCAGAATGAAATTTCATCAACTCTCACGGAAGCACTTTCACACGCACAGAACAACAAGTTCTTTTATAGAACTCAAATAGAACGGCAATCATTATCATCCTCACACGCACAGATCTCCCCCTTTTAAAGGGTTTTAAACAGGAAAAATGGAATCGAAAAAAAAAACTTACACCAACCGCTGGCGTCGTGGAAGAGGCGGCATGGTTGAGTTTGTCACGACCCGTCTCGACAAGAGTCAGAGTGCGCTTCGGGGCGGATCGTGATGCCACAAGCATGGGCGAAAAGAAACCCATGCCTGCTAAGGCGGAAGCATGAGTACTACAAATAGATTTAAAAGAGTTACTTTTGAAGAAAAACAGATTGATTTATTGCGGAAGCTTTAAAGTATGCTAGATTGAAACAGGTGCACATGCATTTTTGCAAAGAAAATCTTATGATACAAGTTTTGAAGCAGATTTTTATGCAGTGATCATCTCAGATGAATGAACATGCAAACATGTCAAATCCTAGTACATATAATATTTATCCTAGCAGTTGTCCATGAAACAGGAGAAAATGGCTGATCGTAATTATTACATAAAAGAAATATCCAACAGATAATGAAATGAAACATAAACATAGAACCTGAAACTTGACGCAGAACGGCATCAGAGAGCAGGCGGCGCAGGCACAAACACTAAGGCAAATCCAAAACAAGAAGGGAAAGCCTCAGAACATTGATAACATTAGCAAAGTAAATTACAAACTAGCAAGGGAAATAACAATGTATAAGTACCAGTTTTATCAGAAGCAAAGCTAGCAAGGCAGACAGTAAGCAAGACGAGTAGAAATAATTAGAATTATTAGACTACTCTGAAACACAACATAGATTCAGTCATGAAATGTCATTAGTTGTAATCATTGAAAGGTGCAAGTGTTTTTATCTGATGCACGAGATTCTAGCAGGAGTCTAGATGCAAGGCTTATCAAAGTAATTGGGCTTGCTATAACATTATTGGTTCCCGTTACAAGGTAAGCGGAAACTCGATCCAAGGCGTCACATCAATTTAACACTACCTTTCAATGATTGCTTATCACATTAATGAACTGGAGGATTCATGATTCAAAAGGATTCAAATTCAGATTCAAGACTTGTCAGAGATTCAGGAGTAAAGCATACAAAGATGATCATGTAATAACATAAGTTGTAACAAGTGAAAGTGTAGGTGTTTTTGTTTGACGCGCAGGATTCATGATTCAGACAGATTCAAGTACGGATTCAGGAGATTCAGAAACGTATGCTCGCTATGACCGGTCCTTTGTTCCCATTAGGGATTCAAGAGGAAACCCAAGTCAAGGAGATGCGTCAGTTAAACCTTACCTTTCAATGTTTACTTGGGTTATTAAAGAGATTACAAGATTCATAGATTGGTGATTCTAATTAGAACAGACTCACGCTGAAGAAGAACATCAAATCAAAAAATAGACTTTATCCAAGTCTTTCAACCAAACATGTATAAGAAACAGGATTCGATGACTCAAAGAACTTGAAAGAGAGTTTAGAAACTTACGGGTTCAAGTATTCACGAGTCACAAGGTTACTACACATCATTTTCTAGGATACCAAGTATTCCTTTAGATTAAGCCATTCCAAAACACGAATATCGTCTAAGTAAACATGTGTACACGACCCAAACATTTCATATCAAACAAGATTCATCTATTTGCTAGCAAGAAATCTTAACCCTTGTCAATATACCAATTAATGTTCATGCTCAAAAGAACTACTAATCCTCAAATAAAAATAATCATTTCACATTTCACAGCTCGTGTTATTTCAATCGTGTGATACCTCAATCTATTAACCAGACAATTTAGGCATTTAAGATCTAAATTTAGTTGACGAAACATGTATTCAAAAATGAAGTCATAAATTCATAAGAGCAGACAAGGTAATCTACGATCAATGTTTGCAAGAGAGAATTATCTCTACTTGCCTTAAATGAGGCTGAAGCTAACGGCGGCGGCGAAGCGGCGCAAGCAAAAGTCAGAAATCATATTTTCGAACTTGTTCAGGGAAAACGAAAGCGATGTAGCATAATTCACTACGCTACAAATGCATCCTACGACACGGAAATTAAACAACGAGAGTTTAGCGGATTTTACCTCCCTCAGAAAGAGGGGAGAAGAGATACCACGAAGGAATCAACGATTTGGCGGCGTTTTAGGCTAGGGAAACCCTAAATCGGAGAGGGTTTTGCGTGATCCCACCAATTAAATCGAGGGGCGACACCGGAAATCACGAACAATCCACGGTTAGACGATTATAGGAGAGCAAAAATCTGAAATAGGAGGGGAAGGAGAAATTTCTTACCAATATTCACCAAATCCGAGTCCAAGGAGGAGAAGGGAGAAAACCCTAGGCGCTCTACTTGCAAAGCCGGCCCAATCGAAAAGGAAGAGGGCTGCCGGAGGGAAGAAAGGCGACTGTAGACCTACTTGGAGGAGAAGGAGCCACTGTCGGAGGGATGTTGATGGCTCCTGGAGGAGAGGAGGAAGCTGTCGGCACTATGAGGAAGAGATCTCGTCGTTCACGAGCACAGAGGAAGCAGAAGGCGGAGGAGGCCACGACAGGAGGAGCAAGAGCAGGAGGAGGCGACGGCCATGGCAAGAGAAGGAGGCGGCGTCGGCTGGAGGCGAATCCGGGAGCATGAGGAGGCGCAGGAGGCGTCGTCCACGGCAGGAGGAGGCGGCGCCGACGAGCAGGGAGGCGGAATGAGCGGCAGACGGCGTCGGCTCTGCGCGCAGGTGACGGGATCGACACAGGAGACGGGATCGGGAGATGCGTGCGGGAGCCCTAGCCGAGCGGGAGTGAAATTAAATCGGGGGGCTGCTCGGGATTTAACAGAGGAGGGGGGCTGGTGTGCGGCTAGCCAATGAATTAAATATATTTCGATAAATTTTTTTTTTTTGGGTTGATACATTCTCCCCTACTTAGGAAGTTTCGTCCGGAAACTTTCTGAGGATTCCCTGAATGGGGCCTCTCATGGCGAAGATTCAGATGTCATTCGATCCAATCAAGATTTGCAGACCAAGACAGGGAAGCTAACAATGAATATGCTGAAACGGAGAGGAAGGCAAGCGCTGAGACTTACCAAGAACAAAAGAAAATTTGCGGATAATTGCTTCGCATATCAGATTCAAGTTCTCAAGGGAACTCTTCAAACATTAGCGGGTTCGGAGGAACACGTAGGATTGATTTCAGGGATCACAGAGTTTTCTTCAAATAGCTCAAAATTGAGAGGCAAGACTCGAGAATTCGAGAGCGAACAATCTTTGCACGAAGGGGGTAACTTACTTGCGATGCTAACGCTTAAGAGCTAACTAGAAGGAGATACTGGAGAATCAGATGAGATCGATAGACAAGCAGAACAAGAAGCATTGATTACGAATACCGGAGATTTGAAACTAGAGATTCTAACACATTTCCTACTGTCACGTACATAAATCATGTAATAATTACAGCATTTTCATTGGACAACTCTAGGTAATGATCATGCAAGTGCAAAATTGGAATCATGTGCGATGTCAAGCAAGTAGAAAAACCATGCGTGTGCAATCATTATTGTTGTTCTTGGCTTCACACTTGTGCAATGATTTATGATATGAATGCAAATGAATGGATACACATGTCATGTTAAGCGCCCATATCACTTAACATGTCATGCATATTAAGACTCTAATGCCAACGCACTTGAAAATATTAATCTGCCCATAACCATTTAATATTCGCAAACGGTGTATATCCTAGTGGAATTCATATGCACAAAAATGTTAAGTTTGCCCATAACCCCTTAACATTCGTGTGCATACTACTCATGTTTATGAGTGAGTGTGTGCGTGTTTCAGCTGCGAACAACAGATGATGACAAGGTGCGTGAAGAAATGATGCATGCATAAATATTTATAAAATAAGATTCAAAATATTTGATAATTGTAAAATACTTTATCTTTAGAGCATAACCTAGCTCTGATACCAACTGTCACGACCCGTTTCGACAAGAGTCAGAGTGCGCTTCGGGGCGGATCGTGATGCCACAGGCATGGGCGAAAAGAAACCCATGCCTGCTAAGGCGGAAGCATGAGTACTACAAATAGATTTAAAAGAGTTACTTTTGAAGAAAAACAGATTGATTTATTGCGGAAGCTTTAAAGTATGCTAGATTGAAACAGGTGCAAATGCATTTTTGCAAAGAAAATCTTATGATACAAGTTTTGAAGCAGATTTTTATGCAGTGATCATCTCAGATGAATGAACATGCAAACATGTCAAATCCTAGTACATATAATATTTATCCCAGCAGTTGTCCATGAAACAGGAGAAAATGGCTGATCGTAATTATTACATAAAAGAAATATCCAACAGATAATGAAATGAAACATAAACATAGAACCTGAAACTTGACGCAGAACGGCATCAGAGAGCAGGCGGCGCAGGCACAAACACTAAGGCAAATCCAAAACAAGAAGGGAAAGCCTCAGAACATTGATAACATTAGCAAAGTAAATTACAAACTAGCAAGGGAAATAACAATGTATAAGTACCAGTTTTATCAGAAGCAAAGCTAGCAAGGCAGACAGTAAGCAAGACGAGTAGAAATAATTAGAATTATTAGACTACTCTGAAACACAACATAGATTCAGTCATGAAATGTCATTAGTTGTAATCATTGAAAGGTGCAAGTGTTTTTATCTGATGCACGAGATTCTAGCAGGAGTCTAGATGCAAGGCTTATCAAAGTAATTGGGCTTGCTATAACATTATTGGTTCCCGTTACAAGGTAAGCGGAAACTCAATTCAAGGCGTCACATCAATTTAACACTACCTTTCAATGATTGCTTATCACATTAATGAACTGGAGGATTCATGATTCAAAAGGATTCAAATTCAGATTCAAGACTTGTCAGAGATTCAGGAGTAAAGCATACAAAGATGATCATGTAATAACATAAGTTGTAACAAGTGAAAGTGTAGGTGTTTTTGTTTGACGCGCAGGATTCATGATTCAGACAGATTCAAGTACGGATTCAGGAGATTCAGAAATGTATGCTCGCTATGACCGGTCTTTTGTTCCCATTAGGGATTCAAGAGGGAACCCAAGTCAAGGAGATGCGTCAGTTAAACCCTACCTTTCAATGTTTACTTGGGTTATTAAAGAGATTACAAGATTCATAGATTGGTGATTCTAATTGGAACAGACTCACGCTGAAGAAGAACATCAAATCAAGAAATAGACTTTATCCAAGTCTTTCAACCAAACAGGTATAAGAAACAGGATTCGATGACTCAAAGAACTTGAAAGAGAGTTTAGAAACTTACGGGTTCAAGTATTCACGAGTCACAAGGTTACTACACATCATTTTCTAGGATACCAAGTATTCCTTTAGATTAAGTCATTCCAAAAAAACGAATATCGTCTAAGTAAACATATGTACACGACCCAAACATTTCATATCAAACACGATTCATCTATTTGCTAGCAAGAAATCTTAACCCTTGTCAATACACAAATTAATGTTCATGCTCAAAAGAACTACTAATCCTCAAATAAAAATAATCATTTCACATTTCACAGCTCGTGTTATTTCAATCGTGTGATACCTCAATCTATTAACTAGACAATTTAGGCATTTAAGATCTAAATTTAGTTGACGAAACATGTATTCAAAAATGAAGTCATAAATTCATAAGAGCAGACAAGGTAATCTACGATCAATGTTTGCAAGAGAGAATTATCTCTACTTGCCTTAAATGAGGCTGAAGCTGACGGCGGCGGCGAAGCGGCGCAAGCAAAAGTCAGAAATCATATTTTCGAACCTGTTTAGGGAAAACGAAAGCGATGTAGCATAATTCACTACGCTACAAATGCATCCTATGACACGGAAATTAAACAACGAGAGTTTAGCGGATTTTACCTCCCTCAGAAAGAGGGGAGAAGAGATACCACGAAGGAATCAACGATTTGGCGGCGCTTTAGGCTAGGGAAACCCTAAATCGGAGAGGGTTTTGCGTGATCCCACCAATTAAATCGAGGGGCGACATCGGAAATCACGAACAATCCACGGTTAGACGATTATAGGAGAGCAAAAATCTGAAATAGGAGGGGAAGGAGGAATTTCTTACCAATATTCACCAAATCCGAGCCCAAGGAAGAGAGGGGAGAAAACCCTAGGCGCTCTACTTGCAAAGCCGGCCCAATCGAAAAGGAAGAGGGTTGTCGGAGGGAAGAAAGGCGACTGTAGACCTACTTGGAGGAGAAGGAGCCACTGTCGGAGGGATGTTGATGGCTCCTGGAGGAGAGGAGGAAGCTGTCGGCACTATGAGGAAGAGATCTCGTCGTTCACGAGCACAGAGGAAGCAGAAGGCGGAGGAGGCCACGACAGGAGGAGCAAGAGCAGGAGGAGGCGACGGCCATGGCAAGAGAAGGAGGCGGCGTCGGCTGGAGGCGAATCCGGGAGCATGAGGAGGCGCAGGAGGCGTCGTCCACGGCAGGAGGAGGCGGCGCCGACGAGCAGGGAGGCGGAATGAGCGGCAGACGGCGTCGGCTCTGCGCGCAGGTGACGGGATCGACACAGGAGATGGGATCGGGAGATGCGTGCGAGAGCCCTAGCCGAGCGGGAGTGAAATTAAATGGGGGGGGGGGGCTGCTCGGGATTTAACAGAGGAGGGGGGCTGGTGTGCGGCTAGCCAATGAATTAAATCTATTTCGATAAAAAAAAAAATTGGGGGGTTGTTACAGAGTTGGCCTCAACTGTCAGAGAGGAGGTCGTGGCCAGAAATTGAAGCAGTACTGGTCGTAGCTGGATCGTGGGTGCGGGAGCTTCTCCTGGTGCAGCGCCAAAGTCGGGGATGTGCGTTGGGAGCCCTACCGCGAGCAACATATGCGGGGAGTTCTTCTGTCCGAACGGGAAGATGGACCGGCTGGGGACGGGCTAAACCGGCTCCTTCAAAATGTGTTTTAACACACACACACAGATATATATATATAATACAATAAAAGCTCCAAACATGGCTACGCATGCAGGCGTGCACTTAATATCTAAACAAAAATTTAATTTGCAAATTAAAATTGAAATAATAATAAAAATGCAAACTAAAATAAATTTCAAAATAACAAAATTAAAATGCATTAACTCAAGGCCGGTAGAGATCTGGACGGGTGCGGCGGCGGGCACTTTTCCGCCGACCTGATCTAGGTTGGTCTCCACCAACATGGCTCTCGCGGAAACTCCCAATCCGCCTCCTCCGAGCAATCTAGCCGTCCCGTCACCCGCTCCTTATCTCGTGCTACCTCCATCAACAATATAGGACTCGCATGATTTCTTGGATGCTATGAACCGGCTGCACGCAATATCCGTCATGGATGCACGCCTTCAGGATGTAGAAGCACGCTTTCGGGACGTCGACGCACGTCATCAGGACATGGCAACCCTCACCACCAAGCTTAATGGATTAACAGCAGTTTCTCCCGTGGTTACCACCCCACCAACGGATCACGCCAGCAGCAGTCATGTTCTGCTACCACCGCTCATCCGTCATGAGCCACCACCGCAGAACCTCTTACGCCCTGAAGCTACTATTCTGCTACGTTATACCCGGTTGGAATTCCCCACCTACGATGGAAAAACTGATCACTTGAGTTGGCTCACCAGGTGCGAACAATTCTTTGGCCATCAATAAACTCTGGGAGCTGAACGGCTTCCTCTAGCCTCCTTCCACCTTCTCGACTCGGCCTTGCTTTGGGTCACTCGTCTCCTCACTGATCAACCGAGTCTGACATGGAACGACTTCAAGTGATTTTACAGCCTGCGTTTCGGCCCTCCCATCCGCAGCAACCCCCTCGGTGCCCTCACGACACTACGCCAAACGGGCCACGTGGACGATTATCTGGACCAGTTTCAACTTCTTCTGGCGCACGTCACACTTTCCCCAGAGATGCAGGTCGGCATCTTCACAGTCGGACTTCGTGATCACCTGCGACTTGATGTCGAATTTGAGGCTCCTCAAGACTTAGTGACTGTTATGAGTCTGGCCAGGCTATGTGATTGCCGCTTCCAACTAGCGCAGGAGGTCTATTTGCCCACCGACACGGGCATTCAGCAAGGCCGTCCCGAGGGTCATCCAAGCCCACCAGGCCATAAACTATCTCGGGCCGAGATGCTGGACCGGCGCGCGTAGGGCTTGTGTTACAACTGCGACGAACAGTACACTCGCGGGCACAAGTGCAAACGACTTTTCTATCTACAAGACGAGGACTTGGAGGAGGATGGTGTCGGATAAAAAGGACACAATAGATCTCCTTCGAGCTTGAGGACAAGCTCGTTTTGCAAGGCGGGAGAGATGTTATGGGTCCTTTTATGGCGTTATTTATTATTAATTATTTCTTAATATGCATTTATTTTATCTTAGAGTCGCGTCCTTATATGTTGACGTTATTTATGTCATGTCTTTATGAGGTGTCATTTTTAGTCGCATGTCCAAGTCTGTCTCGTATTTCCATTAAAGGTTTTGTTGTAAGTCCTATTTAAAGAACCTCTTGGGTCTTGTATTGGTATGAATGAAGAAAGTCTATTTCCCAAACCTTAAAGAGATCTTGAAAGCTCTCTCTCTCTCTCGAGCACGCCCTGCTTAGGCAGTCGCGGTCACGGCTCCGTAGTATCTCCACCGCCGACATCTCCACCTCCGGTCACTCCTCCGGTAACCTCCGAGTAGGCTCATAACAGAGGCCGACATAGAGCTTGGATCTTGGATGAGGTCGGTGCGGCTCTTAGAACTTGGACGAGGTCGATGCAAAGAACATGTCGACACACAAATGAGGTATATGCATTTTCAGAAGGGATTAGGGATTAGGGATTAGGGATTAAATATGTTGGCTTTTGTGCTGCTCTAACCAAATCAGCCGGGCTTAACCAATTCAGTATCTTCACAAAATAATTGTATTATCCCCAATTGGATGCATCAGCAGTCTAAAAAGACAATAGTACATCAATGTCAAGCACATGCAGTAACAAAGAAATGTATGCATAAGAGAAATACATTAAAACAAGTCTCGGGGTTTATGATTACTAACCACGAAGAAAAACATTTTCGCACATCAAAAAGAAGGTTCACAACAAGGTCATGTTTACCGTATACTCTTTAGGAAATGTTTGAACATTTGTAGAATCAAATCATCGCATTCAAGATCCAGCATTACAACACAGGAGCGAACTTTTGCCACAGTTTCAAGAATTGAAACCTTCTTAGAATATGAGGGTCCTGATATATCATCCAATTTTCCAAAGACATCAACAATCACAGCAAAAATATCCTGAATGCAAACAAAACCACCAGTGTTTATAGTAATGCAGGTAAATAGTTAAAAAATTATTTTCATGTATCAAATTACAAGAAAAATTGTTCAAAAATAAAGAATCATTAACAAACCTTCATCAAAGAATCACTATAAGGAGCATCAGGAGCTGTTATTCTAGTGATTTCATTAATGCAAGCTGCCACAAAAACTTTAACATTTGCCTCTGGATGATTTAAGAGTTCGTTGGTGGTCAACGAATTCATTACAGGGCCGAGTGCATCAGACATTGATGCTGATGGAGATTGCTCCACCCTTGATAAATAGATTTCAGTTTGCTGAAATTTCAGAACCATAAACCAACATTGAAATCATTAAAAGTGCACATTCAATAGTATTGAAGTATGTATAATAAGCGGACAATATGACAACCGTGTATAAAAGCATAAACAATTGAAAGGCTTGTTTCCACATCTACATTCGACATATGTAAAACCAAGAATATCACTTAAACCGCAACTCAAACTAGAACCGGAAATAACAAAATATAATAGTTGGCGTATAAATGACGGGAACAACTTAAGTCGGCACAAAATCTCATCAATCTTTCATATTTCAATGACGAGAAGTGGTAAGACATGTCATAAGTAACAACAATAAAGAAGAATCGCTTACATAATCCCATATCCAAATTATTAACCCACAAGCTTCTTAATATCTTTGATAAAATATAGCTGCTACAAAAAGTAAAACAATGGCAATATGGATAAGAGTTGTTCAAAATATTTGTGTTGCATAGCTTTAACACCTCATGCCACAATCATTACGAATAAATGGAATATGAGAATGAATAAAGCCAACCACAACTAGTTTGACTGAAGCAAATGATTACCCAAGTCCCAATAACTTCACAAAATAAATTATATATGACAATAGCATTTTATCCACCCATAAATTTAGTAATCAAGAGCATTCACAAATTGGTGAATAAAATGCTTGTCAGTCAAGATAAGTCACATTTACAAACAAAAGATACCTTAAATGGCTCAAACCATCCAATTAATAGTTGAATTTCCTAAATTTTCATAGAACAAAAGATCATTAAGCCAGTAGATATCTACAAAAATGCATGAAAATGTATTGAGAATATTGTGCAAAGAATAATACAAAGTTTTCGTATCGAAATTTAGTTACAGAATAAACTCCATTAGTCATAATCAAATAACCAATGAGTAAATGGTTCATTAACAAAATAAGAATGTTTTCCACCTTTATTTGAGTTTTAAAAATTAATAAAGAGAACTCTTATTAAAAACATATCTAATAATAATAGTCACACATCGAAGATATTTAACAAGTTTTTGTTTTCAAAATTACAGCTTCCATATCCATATCAAACATATAAAAGTCATAGCACGGCTTACAAAATGGATAACATTCCAAAAAATGATTATTGATACAAAGAAGCTATATAATTATATCATTTTCAATGGTACCCTCCCATTAAGTACTTTATTTTAAACTGCTGCCTTAGCTAGAAAATTCATGATTGGGAATATATATGATATGGAAGTGCGTTCTGTGTAAAATTGGTGATGTTAAATATAAAAGGTAAAAAAAACTCAAACCGTGTACACATAGTCATCATTTTAGTGACTTTTTCTGATTAGTTAGACCAAACCAACAAGCTTTTTCAATTGTTATCCAAAACCATAACAACTCTCCCTCACTATTCAGTTCAGCTGCTCAAAGGTTCCATAAAATTGCAAAGTTTGGAATATATATCCTATGATGATATATTCCCACTGTAGCAGGGATTGTATTTCCATACAAATAGACCTAAATATTGCATCCAATCCATCAGGAGAGCATGATCAGACACCAACGTTGAAATGTTCATGTCCACTCCAGTTATGGCATCTGCTTAACAATCTTAAACTTATTGTAGGAACTTCCAAATTACTGTTCAACGAGTTCCTTTCAACAACCACAGCAAAGATTTTCATGTCCACTCCAGTTATGGCACCTGCTTAACAATCTTAAGCTTATTGCAGGAACTTCAGAATTTCTGCTCAACCAGTTCATTTCAAGTTTCAACAAACACAGCAAAGATTAATGCAGATTAAGTAAAGTAACAATGCATGCCACCTAGCCATCCGCATTTCCCCGTGCAGCCCGATAGAAGCAGAGAAAGGAATGCAGAGATACATAGAGAGAGTTCTGGAAAGGAGTCATAGGTCTGGCACTTACATCCAGAAGACGAAGCAGCTCGTCGACACCAGAAGGCGGAGTAGAGAGCCTGATCCCGAGGTCCTTCAGCCGGTCCTCCAGCTCCTTCTCCGTAGGCTCCATGTCCGATATCCGATCCCAAAAACTTCGTGCGCTAAACCAACATCACACCATCCAAATCCACCAAGAACTTCTTCGCGATAAACCAAAAACTCAGGCCACGAATCGAGCGGCAAAATTTTAACGGATTAGGGTTTTGGCGGGCCAGCGAGGGAGAAGAGAAGAGCGGTGAATGTCACGGAGATATCCGTGTTTTAAAAAGCAAAAACAAATGCCTTTTTTTCTCGGATAAAACTACAGAAACATAACAAAACGCAAAAAGATCATAAAAATAGTCCTCACTGCAACTTTACAATTCCCTCATTCCCGACTTTTGCTTAACCATAATTCAGCGACTTTTCTCCTACTTCCTTCCCGATTCACCCAGCAACTCCAGCCGTTTCACGCTCGCCGGTCCACGCTTAGCGGCCGTTCCACGCTCGCTGGTCCCCCTCTTGCCGGAAGAAATATTCTTTGCGCGTCCCCCGCTTGCCAGAAGAAGTCTTCATTGCGCATCCCCCGCTTGCCGGAATCTTGTGCGTCCCCCGCTTCCCCGATTGAGAATGGCAGCAATGGATGACAGTGAGAAAACTTAGAAGAGGAGGTGGAAGGAGGAACTAAAGTGTACTCAGCTTCTTCTGGATTGAACCTACTGCACTTACAAGTAATTATTATACCTAATTTCATTAATTTTATAAAAGTTATTTGTATGCAATTTTAAAGAAGAAGTGAATAATCTATGCTCTTAGATTATATTTGGAATTTTACACACATAACAATTGATCTATATATAACAGCTATAATATGGAGGATGGTGAGTCTTATAGTATGGACATTAGTGATGAAATCAACACAAATAATGTGGTAAATAGTCATAACTTACTCGAAGAACTAAAGATCAATACTTCATTTGATAGTATTGAGCAAATGTATGAGTATTACAGAATATATAGAATGCAAAGAAGTTTTGGGATATCTAAAAGATCTTCTACAAAGATAGGCGGGTCACTACATATATTATCATTGGATGCAGTAAATTCGGGAAAAGCAAAAACACAACAACGATTTCAGAAATAGCTGAAAATTTGCATCACAATCAGCGATCACTAGCTTTTGATCTAAATGTATGTTACTTCGAATTTTCAATATTATTATTTATTATATATTTCTTATTGTAATATTTATAATTTACTTCCCTTATTGTGCAGGAGTCATCACCATATGAACCAGATTGGAATACCAATGCCATGAGTAGTTTTGATCTATAGAGTCATGATCTATTGAGAATAATTTTCAGCTATCTACCTCGTTAAGCACTTAGCTTCTTTTGTTTTAGTAGGTCCACGGGCATATAAATTGCATAGTAATTTATATGAATTCTTGTATTTGTTGGGCCAGATGCTGTTAAAATAGTCGGCCAGAGCGTCCGACGAACGGCTAGTGGCGTTCGTCGAACGGCCAGTGCGTTCAACAAATGGCTAGTGGCGTTCGTCGAACGCCACTAGTCGTCCGTTCGTCGAACGCACTGGCCGTTCGACGAACGCCACTAGTCGTTCGTCGGACGCTTTGGCCGACTATTTTAACAGAGGCATATCACCTTTTTGCTTCTCTTCGAAATCCTAAATCATCATAGTGACCAATGTTGTAGATGACGGATATCGGGGACACGTCGGTCTAGGTTTTTTATGTCGGTTTTAATATGTCGGGGGATATATCGGGGATATTTCATATATCGGGTTTTAATATTTAATTATTTATGTGTAATTATATATAAATCTAATCATTTTATAATTTATATATATTAATTTATTAATAATTTGTTATTTCATGAACTCCTAAATTTATCAAACTAATATAAACATTTTGGGTTGCATAAGTAATAACGGTATAATGCGTGAAATATAGTAAGAGGAAACATAAAGCCAGGAATTTGTCAATGACAATGGAAAATAAGGAACCTTTAGTCCATAATTCAAAGACCATGCATAATTGAAGTTGATGACGGACTTGAGCATGGAAGAAAGCCAGAGGAAGGAAAAAAAAACCTAAACAATTTCATTTTATTGTCTATCAGATCATAGACAATAATTAAAATAAATTGAAAAAAAAACAATCGATAAAATGTCGGGATATATTGGGAGAATATATCGGTCAATAACATATATATCGGAGGATATATTCCAAAAGGATATTTTGCAAAAAAAATCGGAAACGTGTCGTTTTGTCCATGAAACCTTTATGTCGGCCGACATGTCGGTCATGTCGGAGGATATCCACAACAGTGATAGTGACCATCGAGCGTGGAACGGCCGCTGAGCGTGAACCGGCGAGCGTGGAACGGCCGCTGAGCGTGGACCGGCGAGAGTGAAACGGCTGGAGTTGTTGGGTGAATCGGGGAAGGAAGTAGGAGAAAAGTCGTTGAATTAGGGTTAAGCAAAAGTCGGGGAATGAGGGAATTGTAAAGTTGCAGTCGTGCCCATTTTTACGGTCTTTTTGCGTTTTGTTATGTTTCTGTAGTTTTATCCTTTTTTCTCTCGGGGAAATGTGCGAACCCATGCAGCGGATTCAAACCGACTCACGGCTGCATTTGGAGTCCGCTCCCGGATAAATCCCGTGGATTATGTGTGGAATGACGAATGAGCCCTTAACTCTTTAAGTTATTTTGAAATTTTATAACTTATATCTATATCTACCTATATTAAAAAAGAAAAAAAAAAGAGTCTTTGATTAAACATTCAATATTCTCTTTTTAACTTTCAATTTAAAAAAAATTAAATTAAATAGAGAGAGAGAGAGAGAGAGTGTTGTGAGTGAGAGGAAAATAGATGAGAGAGAAAGAGAGGGGGAGAGAGAGATTAAATAAATAAAAATACAAAAATGGAGGGACCCTATCGAGAGAGAGAGGAGGATAAAAACATTAAATAAAAATATAAATATAAAAAATATATTAAATAAAAATATAAATAGATGCGGGTGCAACCCGCCTGAGAGCATCGGGCAATGTCGTGCCCGGAGTACTGTCGCGGTAGGCCATGATTGAAACAAATAATTGGAAATTTAATTCCAGCTCGAAATAGAATCAGACGTAGCACAGTCGCACCCGCGGGAATGTCACGATCAGGCACGGTCACACCTTCGCACCTGAGGGCAGTGAGCACGAGTGTAGCACGGGTTTCATGCGGGCGTAGCCCAACTGGATGCGGGCGAAGCCCGCCTGAGAGCAACGGCATGGGTGAAGCCCGTGCAAAGATGCTCGTGTGTGTGTGAAAATAATGCATATTATTTTTAGTTCCAGTGATCCCTCTTACGTCCACGCCCCCAATGTTTCTCTCCCACGCGACCCCCCTCTTCCCGTGAAACCCTGGAGGCGCCGTAGTTCTCTTCCTCGAAGCCGGACGAGCACACCTACTTCGGCCGTTGTTTTCTCCCTCCCTGACCGTCGCCGACGACCAGACACCGCCGTTCCTCAAAGCCAGATGTCTGGAGTCATCTTCCTCAAAGCCGACTGCTCTAATCCACCCACCGCTCAGATCCCCCGGCCGCTCAGATCCGCCGCTTGCCTAGTTTAGCAAAGCTCCAAAAAAACAAAGCTCGATTGCTAACTATAGTACTTATACCAGTTTAACAAAGCTCGGTTGTTGGGAGACCACTGAACATGACAAATAAAGTAGCTATTTATTATTAGGCAAACTTCTTTCAGTTAGATTATTTGGTGTATGAAATTTTAATTAAAAAACATCTAAATTGCTAATTTTTTTCTTTTTGATAATTCTTAATGTATGAAACGATGAAGCACTTGTTTGCAATTTTTTGTAATTGATTTTGAATTTATTTTGGTAATTGTGCAAGTTTTGATATAAATTCATGGTTTAACATCTTGCTCTAGAAAATATTTGAAGTTATAATGCAAAATATCTATTTATGTAGATGAACATGGAGTATGGTTTAGATCCCACTATAGCATAATATTTTAATTTTGTTGGTACTAAATTTCATTTTTTTAAGCTCGAGAAAATAAATTTTTAAAAAAAATTCAATTAGGTGTGCTCTTAAAAAAATGAGCAGCAAATTAATATTCAAAATAGGTGTGCTCATAACAATGCTCTATATATATGTGTGTGATATTATAAAAGAAAAAATATTTTGGTATCGTATACTATTTAATCAGATAATAGTTTGGAAAGAATAAATAAAAAATAAGACAAAATAATATTAAAAAATATAACCTAAAGGTATAAAAGTAAATCATAAAGATGTTTTCTCATGTTTGGGGGTACTTTTATCATATGGTATTGTGCATGCTAAGATTATTGTCAAATATTAAGAATGGGTCATTACACCCTCCAAACTAGTAAATATATAATATAAATCATATCAAAAAAAACATCTTTGTATGCAATAAAAAAGGGCAGCCCATTGCCCACCCGTGCAACGAGGGTCTGAGAAAGGGTCCCACCACAAAGATGAAATATAGGCAAACCTTATCCTGGGTTTTTGCAAGAGGTTGCATGGCAAAAATTAGCATGAGTATACTTGTGAAAAATAGAAGTAATTAAAAAAATATTCATTTATAAAAGAGAATCAAATGTATACTCTACATCTTTGTTATCAGTGCGTGTAGTAAATAAATTTTGATTTTTGATAAGGCGTGTAAGCATTGTTGTAAAGAAGTTATAAGTTGCATCACTCTGTAACACGGTTTTACATTGATGTTCATTTTTTCAATGTACAATCTCTTACTAAGTCTTTGTTTGCTTGGACATTTTTCTCTGTTACATTTTGTTGCTTTTCTCAAAAATATATATGTTTTTTTCTATTTGAATAGTCTTCATTTGAAACTATCAATCCCCCAAAACGTTTGTATATGTTTGATTCCAACCGCATGGAGAAAGATTTATTCAACGACACTATTGTAAATTCATCTCCAACCCCCCCCCCCCCCCCCCCCCCATTCCAAACAAACCCTAAATTCTAAAATTACTGCATGCTGACTAAAAGAGAAAGCACCCAAACTAATATTGTGTAAAAGGCACAGAAAATTTAAAATGAGCAAAAAATACATTTGTTTAGTAGAAAAAGATGTAGATGAGAGTGTTTAGATATTACTAAATCATGTGCATGAGGGATAAAATATCATCTATATATCTATTGGTGAGGTGGTGGTGCAAAATAACTATTATATTCATGAATATCTAAAATAAAGTTGTTAGAAAATTATATTAAATTAAGAGTGTTGTTAAGTGCAAATCAATTTCAGCTATGTGCAAACCAAATTCAATTACAAAAAAGTGATGTTAAGTGCAGATCAATTTTAGCTATGTGCAAATCATTTTTTTGTGAGCAATACGATGCAACCCTCTCCTTGTTGGGCTAGAGAGCACATAAGTCTGACCAAAACACCTACAAATTAGTTAGAGCAAGTACATGCACGACCATTTACCGGTATGCCGATACACAACCAAAACACAACAAAATAACAACAATTAAAGTTACATAGAGATTTAACGTGGAAACCAAAAAGGATAAAAATCACAGGACGATCAGAGTCCAACCCGGAAAGCTGTCACTAAGTATATATAAAACAAATAAGCAATTACAAGATTTTCCCTCCTTGATTCACTCAGGATCTTCATCAACTTCGCACCACATAATAATGCACAATAAACAGTAACCGAAAAATTGCAAGTTACCGAAAGTGACGGACGAAACGGATTACACAAATCCTCTTCAAGATGCCTCTTCGAATTCTTGCCCAAATCTGCTTCAGATCCAATCCATGTAGGCGAAGTATTTCTCGTCAGCATTGCAGAATGGCGTTCGAAAGCTCTCCCAAACCAAGATGATTTTGACACAAAGGCCTCTCTAGAAAATATTTTTGTACAACTCTGTATTCACCGAGTGGGCCCCTGGGACCCAAGATGTCTCTAGGCCGAGTATTTTTTAGCACTGCCCCAGGCAAGGAGGGGGTGAGAAAGTTTCTGGGCAAATTCTGTAAGGGGGCGAGCGGGGGAGGCGGGTGGCCTCCCGCCCGCCCAGCCCCAAGGATGGGGGCGAGCGGGGGAGGCAGGCGGCCTCCCGCTCGGCCAGCAATCCGGGAAGGAAGTGCCGGTGGAGGCGAATGAGGAGGCACCAGGCCCCTACTCGCCCGGCCTCCAAAGAGGGGGAGAGTGGGGAGCGGCCTTCCCCCACTCGCCCAGCCCCAAGGGGGCGAGTGGGGAGGCGACCTTCCCCCACTCGCCCAGACCCAAGGGGGCGAGTGGTGAGTCATCCGACCGCCACTCGCCCAACCCCAAAGGGGAGCGAGCGGGGAGGCATCCGACCCCACTCGCCCCACCCCAAAGGGGGTCGAGCAGATGTGGGTGGGTGAGACCCCCCTCGGCGGCTAACCAGTAGCCCGACGAGCGCAGAGGCCTGCGAGCTTACTCCGCGAGAGCAAACCACTCGCCGAGCAGGCGAGGGAAGTCTCTTTTGTGAGTTGATCCTCTCAGACCCGGTTCCAGAGGGGTTCAGGGGGCCGGAGATGTCTTACTACTCCGGCAAGGAAGACCCAGTTCTGCACCTGCAGTGGTTCGAGGACATGGTCTCTATCAGACCTATGTCAGATGCCTTCCAATGTCGGCTCTTTGCCACCACTCTGAAGGAGAAAGCAAGGGACTGGTTCCACCAGCTCCCCGTGGGGTCTATCTGGGCCTTCGAGGATATGCGTCGAGGTTTTCTGCTACGCTTCTCGACGTCGAAGAAGAGGATGAAGGATGTCGAGGCACTCTTCAAGATTAAGCAAGAGTCAAGGGAGTCGCTGACTCGCTACGTTGACAGGTTTCAGGAAGAGGTCCTCCTCACCCAAGAGGTGCCCGGGTTCACCCTCCATCTCGCCTTCATAGTGGGGCTGCGGGAGGGTTCTTCAAGATGAGATTAAAGCGGAACACCCGCCTTTCCTTCGAAGAATTGATGGAAAAGGCGGTGGAAGAAATTAAGAGTGAGGAGGCCAACCCGGAGTTCGCAAAAAGGTTGGCCAAGCTAAGTGAGTCGGAGGCAAGGCAACATAGAGGGGGCGTGGAAGATCCCGAAAGGAAGTTTAACCAAGGAGAGAAGAACTTCCAAGGAGAGAGACCCGACCACCCAAGGTGGAGGCAGGGACTGAGGGCACCCTCTCCACCACCTCACCAAACCATGGCGATTGGCTGGGGAAGAAGGAAGAGAGTCAGGAAAGCAGAAAAAAAAGGAAGAGGGGGGGATAGGGTGGCGTTACCCTACTGTGACTTCCACCAGGAGGAAGGTCACATGACGTCCTCCTGCCCTGAGTTTTTGTAAATAAGGGGGACAAGGGGTCCGATGCAGCAACGACGACAACCAGAGGGGATCGAGGAAGACCATGCCTGGGAGTAGGAGACCAAGTTCTGGTTTCCATACTTAGTTTTTTCCACTCTTAAGTTCATGTAGTACGAGGGTTTACTTCCATACTTAGTTTTTTCTTGCATGTAATATGATGACTAATGTGATGAAAGGTTTCAAAAAGTGCTTAGCCCCGATGCTGGCCCGCTGACCAGGCTCCCACCAAGCTGGCAGGGTTGAGGATCGCTCGGTGGCGGGAAGTTTTGAAAGTACTTAGCCCCGATGCTGGCCCGCTGACCATACTCCCCCCAAGCTGGCAGGGTCGAGGATCGCTCGATGGCGGGAAGTTTTCAAAGTACTTAGCCCCGATGCTGGCCCGCTGACTAGGCTCCCACCAAGCTGGCAGGGTCGAGGATCGCTAGGTGGCCGGAAGTTTTTCAAAGTACTTAGCCCCGATATTGGCCCGTTGACCAGCTCCCACCAAGCTGGCAGGGCCGAGGATCGCTCGGTGGTGGGAAGTTTTCAAAGTACTTGGCCCCGATGCTGGCCCACTGACCAGGCTCCCACCAAGCCGGCAGGGCATATGATCGCTCGGTGGCGGGATGTTTTCAAAGTACTTAGTCCTGATGCTGACCCGCTGACCAGGCTCCCACCAAGCTGGCAGAGTCGATGATTGCTTGGTGGCGGGAAGTTTTCAAAGTACTTAGCCCCGATGCTGGCCCGCTGACCAGGCTCCCACAAAGTTGGCAGGGCCGAGGATCGCTCGGTGGCTGGGAGTTTTCAAAGTACTTAGTCCCGATGCTGGCCCGCTGACCAGGCTCCCACCAAGCTGGCAGGGTCGAGGATCGCTTGGTGGCCGAAAGTTTTTCAAAGTACTTAGACCCGATGCTGGCCCGCTGACCAAGCTCCCACCAAGCTGGCAGGGCCGAGGATCGCTCGGTGGCAGGAAGTTTTCAAAGTACTTAGCCTCGATGCTGGCTCGCTGACCAGGCTCCCACCAAGCTGGCAGGGCCGAGGATCGCTCGGTGGACGGAAGTTTTTCAAAGTACTAAGCCCCGTTACTGGCCCGCTGACCAGGCTCCCACCCAGCTAGCAGGGCAGAGGATCGCTCGGTGGCGGGAAGTTTTCAAAGTACTTAGCCCCGATGCTGGCCCGCTGACCAGGCTCCCACCAAGCTGGCTGGGCCGAGGATCGCTCGGTGGCGGAAAGTTTTCAAAGTACTTATCCTCGATGTTAGCCCGCTGACCAGGCTCCCACCAAGCTGGCAGGGCTGAGGATCACTGGTGGCGGGAAGTTTTTAAAGTACTTAGCCCTGATGCTGGCCTGCTGACCAGGCTCCCACCAAGCTGGCAGGGCCGAGGATCGCTCGGTGGCGGGAAGTTTTCAAAGTACTTAGCCCCGATGCTGACTCGCTGACCAGGCTCCCACCAAGCTGGCAGGGCCGAAGATCTCTCGGTGGCGGGAAGTTTTCAAAGTACTTAGCCCCGATGCTGGCCCGCTGACCAGGCTCCCACCAAGCTGGCAGGGCCGAGGATCGCTCGGTGGCGGGAAGTTTTCAAAGTACTTAGCCCCGATGTTGGCCTGCTGACTAGGCTCCCACCAAGCTGGCAGGGCCGAGGATCGCTCGGTGGCCGGAAGTTTTTCAAAGTACTTAACCTCAATGCTGGCCCGCTGGCAAGGCTCCCACCAAGCTGGCAGGGCCGATGATCGCTCTGTGGCGGGAAGTTTTCAAAGTACTTAGCCCGATGCTGGCCCGCTGACCAGGCTCCCACTAAACTGGCAGGGCTGATGATCGCTTGGTGGCGAGAAGGTTGCAAATAGTGCCTATCCCCGGGATGGTTCCGCTGGCCGGGCTCTCACTAGTCGGCAATGCAGGTTGACCTCTCGGGGAAGCTAAATAATTTTTCTCCCGAGATGGTTCCGCTGGCCGGGCTCTCACTAGTCGGCAGGGCAGGTTGACCTCTCCGGGAAGCTAAGTAATTTTTCTCCCGAGATGGTTCCGCTGGCCGGGCTCTCACTAGCCGGCAGGGCAGGTTGACCTCTCAGGGAAGCTAAGTATTTTTTCTCCCGAGATGGTTCCGCTGGCCGGGCTCTCGCTAGCCGGCAGGGCAGGTTGGCCTCTCTGGGAGGCTAAGTAAATTTTTTCCAGGATGGTGTGGATTCTTCTCAACTCCACTCAGCACCACTCGCCGAATATGCAGGGTTGGACTTTTCTTTCCGAGCGTGTGACCCGCTCGAAAAGAGCGGGGATTGTTTACAACCCTGTATTCGCCGAGTGGGCCCCTGGGACCCAAGATGTCTCTAGGCCGAGTATTTTTTAGCACTGCCCCAGACAAGGAGGAGGCGGGAGAGTTTCTGGGCAAATTCTGTAAGGGGCGAGAGGGGTAGGCAGTCGGCCTCCCGCACGCCCAGCCCCAAGGAGGGGGGCAAGCGGGGGAGGCGGGCGGCCTCCCGCGTGCCCATCCCCAAGGAGGGGGGCGAGCGAGGGAGGCGAGCGGTCTCTCGCTCGCCCATCCCAAGGAGGGGGGCGAGCGGGGGAGGCGGGCGGCCTCCCGCTCGCCCAACCCCAGGATGGGGGGGGGTGAGCAAGGGAGGCGGTCTGCCCCCTCTCGCCCAGTCCCAAGAAGAGGAGGCGGTCTGCGTTTAGCTTCTCGGAACAATGGTATTTGAACTAGTAGAAGAGAGTTCTGCACTGTAGTGAGTGCTCAACTAGTGGAGATTCACCCATAGATCCTTCTTACTCAGGCGTATATGAGTACCTTTCTCAGGTCCACTCATCTCAGTCCATTATGTTAGCAGGCCAAACCGGGTGGTATTTTTGTAATCTCTCAGTCCAAAATCTGGCTATTGGCAGACCAAGTTCAGAAATCTATAAATAGGACCAAGAGGCACCTTTTTGGGAGACGGGGACTTTGGGCTACTCTCTCCCCAAGTTTCTTTGGTGGGTGAAGAGAGCCTCCAAAGGTGCTCAAGCTTAGCATTGGCTTGGGAGAGGAATCTCTCTAAGATCTTCTGGGTGTGTGGCGGGACCTCCTCGCTGAGCCCTTGGTCCTGTTCCTAATTTCCTAAGCCTTCAACCTAGTGCTCTCCCTTGAGAGAAGTAAGTGTGAGGTCACCCCCTCCCCCCCATCTTCGGGGGCCCGAGCTCCACAAGAAACCAAGTATTGGTTTCAACATTTTCAATGATTGAGATTGAAGAGAAGCGGATGTCTTACCCATCCTCCTTCATGCCTATTTATAAGGCCAAAATTAATTAGGTAGAGGTGGTAGATGGTATGTGGATGAAGCTTCCATGAAACTTCCCTTAGTCAAAAGCACATGTCAAATAACATGAAGCTTCTTTTGCCCATTTTATTAGAAGCTTCCTTCAAGAGCACATGTTGGTTTCATAGTCAAAGGTTGTTACCCCTTTCCCCACTTGGCATGAAACACATGCTTGAAATGATGGTCAAAAGGTGGCTTATCACACTTAGGAGAAAATATTTCATCAAATATCTCCCTTTTCGACTAAGTGACGAAACTTGTCCTTCTGGCAATCTTCCTTCAAATCTCCAATTGCCTCCTGCTAGGTTTTTCATCAACATGTTTATACCTTTAGTCGATCAACAGACCCAACACCAACAAATTTGAGTTAATAAGTCTAAAATCCTACAGTTTTCTCCACAAAGGATGGGAACTGTGTCCAACAATTTTTTCCCCTTTGCTCATATATGGAAGAGATCATCATGTATGTGATCCTCACACAATGTTTGAACTTCTCCCTCGACATGGTCTTTGTAAGAATATCTGCTCCATTATCATCTATGTGCACCTTCTACAAATCCAACTCTCTCTATTGCAGAGTATCGTGTATCCAATGGTACCGCGTGTCAATATGTTTGGACCTCTAGTGGAAGGTAAGTGTACAACCCTCATTCTCCGAGGGTAGGACTCACCAAAGGCCACGTAGACAGAAGTCAAAGTCAAAGAGTCAATACGGCAGTCAAGCATAGGAGCAGAAGACAGCCTAGGCGAGTAGGGGTGCACTCGTGCGAGTAGCCCAGATACTCGCCAAAAGGTGGGCGACCATAGGCGATACTCGCCCATTTGCCCGGGGAGATCGCCTCAATGTCGCTAGTCGCCGGGCAGGGGCTGGGCTATAAAAACCCCCCTACCCCTTGGTTTTCCTATAAATAGGACCCCATGGGTACTTGGATTGAGACCTGGACTTGATCTTTCGAAACCCTGCTCTTGCATTCTGGAACCTGTCATACTTGGCCGCTACTCCCGGTACTAGCCAAGTCGGTGCCTTCCTTGTACCCTGCTCGGCCATTTTTTAGTCTTGGAGGGGAAGTCTCTTCGGAGCTTCTGGGTATGTGGTGGGACCTCCCTGCGCAGCACCTGGGGTCCTGTTCGTTGCTCTTCTAGCTCCGTCGTAGTTGCCAGCCAAGCCATCTCGTTGGGCTGCTGGGCGAGTAGCCTCCGGCTGCATCGGTTCGAATTTTGAGGTCAGGATTTTCCTGGCATCAACACTTTGGTGCGGTGAGCGTGGACCGCGGCCAGAGGAAGAAAGTCTGGTAGAAAAGTGAGATGGTAGCAGCTAGCGACCACGAGGAGGTGGCGGGAAACTCAGCTCGAGGCGGCGAGTTCGTATCGTTGGCTGTCTTCGAAGAATTCGCGCAAAGGATGGAAGTCACCATGCGAGCGGCTCTCCTACCTCGCACAGAAGGAACGGCGACCTCGCCTCATCGCCCGGGCCCGTCCGAGGAAGGTGCTCGCACTCAGCGAGCAGGGAAGGCGCACGCCGAGGAGTTCGAGCGACCGAGGAAGTCGCAGTTTGGTCTGCAAGCGTCTCAAGGACCTGGCGGAACTCGTTTCCGCGAGGAGGACGAGCAGGCGAGATTCTATCATACTCGCCATATGAGCGAGTATGGGGGAGATACTCGGCCAGATGATGATCGTCGCCAGATAGGGGGGAGGAGCCCGTTCTGCTAGGAGATCCTCGCCGCGCCAGTGCCGGAGGGGTTTAGGGATCCCTCGATGAATTACTACTCGGGGAGAGAGGACCCTATCCGTCATATCCAGTGGTTCGAGGATGTCGCTTCCCTTCGGACCATGTCGGACGCCTTCAAGTGTAGGCTGTTCGCGATTTCCCTCCGAGGGAAGGCAAGGGACTGGTTTCACCAGTTGCCGGAAGGCTCCATCTACTGCTTTGAAGACCTTTGCCGGGGGCTGAACATGCGGTTCGCCACGACAAAGAAATTGAAGAAGGAGGCTACGTCCCTTTTCCATCTGACCCAGGGGCCAAAAGAAACGTTGGGGGACTACATCGATCGCTTCCAGGAAGAGGTGCTACACATCCAGGAAGTGGATGGTCGCACCCTGCGGTTGGCCCTAACCTTCGGCCTCCGCGAGGGACTCTTTAAGTTGGAGATCGGTAGAAATCCTCCGTACTCCTACGCCAACCTCATCGAAAGGGCCAACCAGTTCGTCCAGGGTGAAGCTTCCAACCGCGGCTTCCTAGCCAGGCTCACCCGAGTGACCAAGGAAGACGAGGAAGAGGAGGAGGAGGAGGAAAGTCCCCCCGAGAAGAGGAAGAAGGAAGAGCCCAGGTGTAACATCCCGACTTTGAAAAGGGGCCTAGCCGGTTCAGTTGAACCCTTGGAAGAATCTAGGCAGGGTCATCAGGCAATCACGACCCGACCTTCACCACATAAATGGTAGTTATTTAGAGAAATGACTGTTTTGGGTAGCATCGTGCTTCGCCACGACGTCAAAGTTATTTATTGAACATACGTACTCTGAATCGACTTCCGTCAGTTGCATTAGACTCGTATAGTTGATACGAGTGCAACGGAACTCGTTTCGTTTCGATCCGAGGTCATTTGGTGAATATGACCATTTTGAGTATCGCAGCGCGTCACGACGACGCAGTTTTAGAATATGGAGCGTACGTGCTCCGAATCGACTTCCGTCAGTTGCATTAGACTCGTATAGTTGATACGAGTGCAACGGAACTCGTTTCGTTTCGATCCGAGGTCATTTGGTGAATATGACCATTTTGAGTATCGCAGCGCGTCACGACGACGCAGTTTTAGAATATGGAGCATACGTGCCCCGAATCGATTTCCGTCAGTTACTTTAGACTCGTATAGTTGATACGAGTGCAACGGAACTCGTTTCGTTCCGATCCGAGGTCGTTTGGAGAAAACGACTATTTTGAGTAACGCCGAGCGCCGCAACAACGCCATTTTAGAATATTGGGTAAACAAGCCCCAATTTCACCCTAGTCAGTTGCAATAGACTCGCGTGATCAATTCTAACACAATGCAATTCGTTTCGTTCAAATTCGATGAGATTTGCGAAAGGTAGCCAAAATAATCTATTTTGAGTTGCGTACTGGTTTGAGCGAGTAATTATGAATAACGGACTCGGAATCAACTTCAAATAATTTCGTTAACTTCATGTGATTATTACGAACACAGCGACACCCTCTGCGCATTTATTTCGCGAGCACTTTTGCATTCTTTGATATATATAAACGTGTATAAATAGGTGTGTGTGTAATGTGTATATATATATATACATATATAAGCTTATATATATATAAAAACAAGAGAGTGAGGTGCCCTGTTCAAAAACCGGAAATCAGCGGAGAAACCATGGGCGAAAACCAGGCGAGCTCGCTGGGGGCGTCGAATTGGTCGACCATGGCTATACAAGGGCTTCGCGGCAAGGTAACTGGACACACGCGCTTCCTCCTCCTCTTCCCCTCCCCGAAGCTCTGTCCTGGCAGAGGGTTTCACGGCAAGGGGAGCTCACGACAAGGTCACCACATCTTTCCCCCTCCTCTCCCCTCCTCGAAGCTCTAAGGCCTGATGGAGGGAGCTAGCTGCAGCTTCACATCGGAAAGATTCAAGCTCTCCCTCTCCTACTTATCTTCCTCCTCTCAGCTCTGGATGAGGATTTGGGGCGTGTCAAGAGGAACTCCGACTCCTCCTCCGCCTCTTACTTAAGCATATCTTCCTCTGGTTATGGTAACCCTATGCATTTTCTAATTTCTTTTAGCATTGGTTTTGATTTGGAGGATGGCTTGTGAAGAGGTTTCTTAGGCCACCCATGCAACTATTATTGTTGTAAGGACGTTCGAAGATGAGAGTTCTCTCTTCCCTTCTCCTTTTCATTGGCTAGTTTGGTGGTTATCTGGGCCTCTGGTTTTCTATCCTCACTTCTCTTTCTCTTTATCCATCTTCCGACCTCTCATTCTGTAGATTTCTAGCAGAGGTTCACATGAGGATAGCCCTACAATGTTACTCCTACTGCTTCTGCTACTACTGCACCTCCTCCCGTTACTGCTACTGCTTGTATATACAGTTAACATCGTAAACTTAGCGGGGAGGTTGTTGTAACTTTGAAGGATAGAGGAAAGGTCCCTAGAATTATGCAAAGTTGAAAGGGAGGTCCCAATAAATGACCTACAAGGGGTGAACTATGTGGCTTTTATAGAATCATTCAATTATTTACTTCGATGTGAGGCAATGAAGATTGACCACTTGAAATGAAGATGTAGTTTTCTCTACTAGGTTTAGGGCATTGAGGATGGCTTGAGGAGAGACTTCCCATGCAACCCGTGCAACTATAATTATTGTTGGATGGAGGTTGGAGGATGAGAGTTCCTTCTCCGTCTTTCTCCTTTTTCTTCCACTACTTTAAGTCATCTGAGCCTCTGGTTGCTACATGCTTCTATTTCTCTTAGTCTTTGTTTGGCTCCACGTTTTAGCTCTGGTAAGTTTGGATAAAAACATCATTGTCATAGAATGTAGGTGTCAACGGTTGTGGCCGCCACCAAGAGAAGGAAACTAGCTTTGAACATAAATATGGTTAAAGTTCCTTAGATGAGGTCGGACATTCACCCACGACGGTTCATAACGACCGCCCTCGCCGCCCTCCTCTCTCTCTCTCTTTCTCTCTCTTTCTTTCTGTGCAAGTTCATATATATATATATATATGTGTGTGTGCCAATATATGTATATATAAAGCTATTTCAAAAGCAGGCCTGTTTTGTTGTAGTTTCACTTGGGAATGTTGGTGTACTTGAGGAGAAGTTCTTTTTTTTTGAAAAAGAAACTTTCATTTGGTTTCATGTTTTCCCATTTGCTGTGTGTTCACCAAATTTTGTTGAAATGGGGCTGCTCCTTTCCTGGTTGGTTTGGGGGCTGCTTCTTGTTAACTTGGACTGCAGGTTTGTTGAAATGGGGCTGCTCCTTTCCTTGTTGGTTTGGGGGCTGCTTCTTGTTAACTTGGACTGCAGGTTTAATTGTTGGGGCTGCTCCTTTCCTTGTTGGTTTGGGGGCTGCTTCTTGTTAACTTGGACTGCAGGTTTGTTGAAATGGGGCTGCTCCTTTCCTTGTTGGTTTGGGGGCTGCTTCTTGTTAACTTGGACTGCAGGTTTAATTGTTGGGGCTGCTCCTTTCCTTGTTGGTTTGGGGGCTGCTTCTTGTTAACTTGGACTGCAGGTTTAATTGTTGGGGCTGCTCCTTTCCTTGTTGGTTTGGGGGCTGCTTCTTATTAACTTGGACTGCAGGTTTGTTGAAATGGGGCTGCTCCTTTCCTTGTTGGTTTGGGGGCTGCTTCTTGTTAACTTGGACTGCAGGTTTGTTGAAATGGGGCTGCTCCTTTCCTTGTTGGTTTGGGGGCTGCTTCTTGTTAACTTGGACTGCAGGTTTAATTGTTGGGGCTGCTCCTTTCCTTGCTGATTTTGGGGGCTGCTCCTTGTTAAGTTGGACTGCAGGTTGTTGTTTTGGGGGCTGCTCCTTGTTGAATTGGGGGCTGCCTTGTGAGCTGATTTTGGGGGCTGCTCCTTGTTAAGTTGAGCTGCTCTTTACTTTGTTGATTTGGGGCTGTTTGCTTTGAACTGCTCTTTACCTTGATGATTTGGGGCTGTTTGCTTTGAGCTGCCCCTTTACCTTATTGATTTGGGGCTGCTCTTGTCCCCTCTTGGTCTAATGGGGGCTGCTGCTGTATTTTCAATAAGGGGGTTGCCCTTCATAGCTCACGACAAGGTATGATAGCTTCACTCTCTCTTCCTCCTCCTCCTACCTCAATTCTCCCTCCCATGGCAGGAATCTGCCACTTATTAGTTTTCCTTGTCGTTCCGATTTGGTGAGGAATGGAGTCGTGCTACTCCGAATTGGTAGAGATTAGGAATGCGATCATATGCCTAGGCATGAAATTTATGGGGGACTCTCACACCATAAGCATCACCCAAGAGGAACCCCTTCTCCGCCTCTTACTTGAGCCTATCTTCATCTGGTTTGGTATCCGATTGAGGGAGCTTCATCTCTTCCTCCTCCGACAAATGGTAGACTCTAAACCTTATCTATTTTCGTCTACTCTTTATCTTATTTCTCTCTTTCACACTACTGTGCTACTTCTTGTGCCTATAAAGCTTATGGGTGTCTTGGGCTTGATTACCAAGCATTCAAGTGATTGACGGAAGTTTACATAAATACAAGCGGGTCTTATGTGGATGACTTGGGATTGATCGCCAAGCACCGAAATGATCGACGAAGGTCTACATGAATGCAATTGTGCCCTATGTGGGCAGGTTGGATTTGATTGCCAGCCGAGTTAAATTAGTGGTACCTTCTCGGATAAAGATATGCTAAGCTTATATAGAGTTCGTCTTCTCTCCGCCTACAGGTTGCGGGTGGATATATTGCTGATCTTAAAGGGCGTCTCTTTTCTTCTCTTATGAAATGTTGCCTTCGAGAAAATAATTCCTACGGGAATGAAATGTTGCTTTCGAGAAAGTAATTCCTACGGGAATGAAATGTTGCCTTCGAGAAAGTAATTCCTACGGGAATGAAATGTTGCCTTCGAGAAAGTAATTCCTACGGGAATGAAATGTTGCCTTCGAGAAAGTAATTCCTACGGGAATGAAATGTTGCCTTCGAGAAAGTAATTCCTACGGGAATGAAATGTTGCCTTCGAGAAAGTAATTCCTACGGGAATGAAATGTTGCCTTCGAGAAAGTAATTCCTACAGGAATGAAATGTTGCCTTCGAGAAAGTAATTCCTACGGGAATGAAATGTTGCCTTCGAGAAAGTAATTCCTACGGGAATGAAATGTTGCCTTCGGGAATGTGACAAGGGATAAAATCGGATGGCCTATGAGTTTTACTCTAAGGCAACCCGCGCGATGGACGGTCTGGGAGGGCAACCCGTGCGAAACTAATAGAACTACGTGGGTCTGAGGCCGTATGAAGGATGATACGGAGTACGTAGGCGGTGGTCGTGGGAAGACCGCCTCGGCCCAATAAGAGTCCAGATATCCCCTTCCTTATAATTGTTATATTATGTTTGTGTGATAGTAGGAGTGGGATTCTGTTTGTAGTTCTAATAACTTGTCTTTAGCACAGGTGACAGGTGCGGATGAGTGACAGCACCTATGTGTGGATGAAGCCACGGATCAGGCTACGTCAGGTATAAAGTTTTATTAAGCCGCATCTCCTTTTGTTGCGCCCTATCTCAGGGTATACATATATGATGCAATGAAGCCTTGATGGATAGGATTCATTGCGGCGGCGAAATCAATATTACTCATACAGGTTTTGAAATTATGGTTTCTGTGATATTTAATCTTCCGCTATAAGTAATGTCTTCCGCTAAGGGTAACAAAGCGCACTCTTTAATAATGTCTTCCGCTAAGGGTAACAAAGCGCACTCTTTAATAATGTCTTCCGCTAAAATACTGCTTCCTTACTCTGTTGGTGTGTAGTGACTTTCGCTTAACACCACCCCTAGGCGTGACTTCGGAGTGTTCAAGGAAAAGGGTTGGAGAAGCTAGTGCCTTCACCCTTCGGGGTCGCTTCGGCGTCGTGCTAAAGGGTGGTGTGCGATAAGATCCCCCGGTCGGACCGTCGATTTGGGAGGGGGGGGGTCTTACAAATGGATCAGAGCGTAACCGATCTTTCGACCTATTCATGATCACAGAAACACCTATTGTTCCGCTAATCGCTGTAGCGTGGTTCGGGACGAACCACTGCAGCGGAAGCGGTGGTGGACCTAAAAGATAAAAGTTGGCAACAAACTTAGCATATATATGAGCATTTTCACTCGAACTTATCAAATTCAGTTTTGGTCATGCAAAATATTTTTGATAACTCAGATCGACTCTTAAATGTCTTTTACTACATCTGATCTCGAACAATCATCTATCTTATTTCCATAAAACACTCCCGTAAAACCCTACAAACATCCATTTCAAATTTTGAACCCCGGGTTTAAGCCTCTTTGTTTTATTGGGGTTAAATTTTCGTTTTCAAAATTCCATTCGAGGTAAACTAATCGTATGAAATTATGTGTGCAATGTAAGGATTCTATTACGAATTTCAATCCCAAGTTTAAGCCTATTTGTTTTATTGGGATTAAAATTCTCGTTTTCAAAATTTCATTTGAGGTGAGCTAATCAAATGAAATTTTGCGTGTATATGGAGAATTGCTCTAACAATTGCAAATATGAAGTATGATTTGACTTGATCAATTTAACGATCTGTTGAAAATAAAGTCGTGCAATCGTAAAAGAGCTATGATAAAATGTTAGTCTTTTCAATAACGTTAATACGTCAGGAAATGACTACTGAGGCGACGTGCTGGAATGAAGTAAATGTGTGGCAAATTTATAAAAGCTTGTATACAAACAATCCAAAAAGTACATTGTTAAACATTCTCAGGACTTGCGATGGTTGCATACTCAGCCAGCCGGGAAGCCTCGTTAAAAAGGGTAAGCCACTGAGGACCCGAAGGTGATGGTTACCTATTTTATTGCTTGCTTGCTTTGGGAAACGTGGCGGGTCGGTCATGCCCGTAGACCGTACGTACCGGTGCGGGAAGGTTGACGACTCTAGGCGACAGGGAGGTGTGCACCCCGGGAGCTCGGTTGTATCTTACATGCCCCGTTGGGTCCCTCCGCTGGTTGACCAAATTCAGTTATTACCGGATGTCTCCTACGTCCGAGGGTACACGGGGTTGTACGTTGGGGCCTGGGTAGTGCGGTACATCCACACCCAGAAGTGGCAGGACCGGCCACTGTCACCGACGGCCACATCGGTGAGGCCCGCGGGGTTCGCTACCCTGCAAAAAGAAGCGGTCAAAATATTTCAACGTAAAGAGCAAACTGGTAAAACATTTTATGTGATTACCGTGGCGAGTCAGTCATGCCCAAGGACCGTTCATACAGGAATGGGAAGGTTGACGACTCATGAGGTACTAGGGAGTGTGTGAACCCCGGGAGGTTATTTATTATTTCCCCACAGGGTCCCTCTGCTGGATAGCCGAATTTTGTAATTGACGGATGTTGCTCACATCCAGGAGTACACTGGGTTGTACATTAGGGCCTGGGTAGTGCGGTACGTCCACACCCAGAAGTGGCAGGACCGGCCACTGTCACCGACGGCCACATCGGTGAGGCCCGTGGGGGTCGCAACCCTGCTGGAAGAAAAGCGGTCAAACTGTTTCAACATTGTGTGTTGTGTTTGAGTCATGAGTACTCGTTATGCATGGCTTGCATGTGCATCAAAGTATACATATTCGCATATGCATCATTTGCATCAAAACATTCATATCTGCATATACCATTAACATATAACCTTCGTATGGGAGTTGGTTATATGTTTATGGATTACTCTGCTTATTTACAATTTTCATCTGTCCCACCAACATATAACCTTCGTTTGGGAGTCGGTCATATGTTGCTAGGTGTTACAAAAGCTTATGCAAGTTAAAACTTTCATATGTTCCACTGACACGTAGCCCCGGAAGAGAATTAGCTATATGTTAATGGATTTTTACTTTCGGACACAACTCAAAAATGTTGCGTTTCAGATATGCAAACCTTGGAAGGTGTTGAGTTGCCTCCACCTCCAGTTGAGCTCGGCTCCGTGGAAGGTGTTGAGTTGCCTCCACTTCCAGTTGAGCTCGGCTCCCTGGAAGGTTTTGAGTTGTCTTCACTTCCAGTTGAGCTTGGCTCCCTGGAAGGTGTTGAGTTGCCTTCGTCTCCCGTTAAGCTCGGTTCACGGGAGGGTTATCAAGTGATGAAGGGTTTCTTGTTTCTCGCGATTAGATCAATTTGAATCACTTAAGCTACTACATGACAGGAGCCATCAACACAGCTCGTTGGGTAAAACCAAACCTAGAGATCCTTAAAATTTGGGATCATTCGACACCTCTAGTGGTCTGCAATACGTCCCGTTTCGAATCTCCATGACTCACTCGTATTTTCGGGGACGAAAATTTTCTTTGTTTTATTGGATTGTAACATCCCGACTTTGAAAAGGGGCCTAGCCGGTTCAGTTGAACCCTTGGAAGAATCTAGGCAGGGTCATCAGGCAATCACGACCCGACCTTCACCACATAAATGGTAGTTATTTAGAGAAATGACTGTTTTGGGTAGCATCGTGCTTCGCCACGACGTCAAAGTTATTTATTGAACATACGTACTCTGAATCGACTTCCGTCAGTTGCATTAGACTCGTATAGTTGATACGAGTGCAACGGAACTCGTTTCGTTTCGATCCGAGGTCATTTGGTGAATATGACCATTTTGAGTATCGCAGCGCGTCACGACGACGCAGTTTTAGAATATGGAGCGTACGTGCTCCGAATCGACTTCCGTCAGTTGCATTAGACTCGTATAGTTGATACGAGTGCAACGGAACTCGTTTCGTTTCGATCCGAGGTCATTTGGTGAATATGACCATTTTGAGTATCGCAGCGCGTCACGACGACGCAGTTTTAGAATATGGAGCATACGTGCCCCGAATCGATTTCCGTCAGTTACTTTAGACTCGTATAGTTGATACGAGTGCAACGGAACTCGTTTCGTTCCGATCCGAGGTCGTTTGGAGAAAACGACTATTTTGAGTAACGCCGAGCGCCGCAACAACGCCATTTTAGAATATTGGGTAAACAAGCCCCAATTTCACCCTAGTCAGTTGCAATAGACTCGCGTGATCAATTCTAACACAATGCAATTCGTTTCGTTCAAATTCGATGAGATTTGCGAAAGGTAGCCAAAATAATCTATTTTGAGTTGCGTACTGGTTTGAGCGAGTAATTATGAATAACGGACTCGGAATCAACTTCAAATAATTTCGTTAACTTCATGTGATTATTACGAACACAGCGACACCCTCTGCGCATTTATTTCGCGAGCACTTTTGCATTCTTTGATATATATAAACGTGTATAAATAGGTGTGTGTGTAATGTGTATATATATATATACATATATAAGCTTATATATATATAAAAACAAGAGAGTGAGGTGCCCTGTTCAAAAACCGGAAATCAGCGGAGAAACCATGGGCGAAAACCAGGCGAGCTCGCTGGGGGCGTCGAATTGGTCGACCATGGCTATACAAGGGCTTCGCGGCAAGGTAACTGGACACACGCGCTTCCTCCTCCTCTTCCCCTCCCCGAAGCTCTGTCCTGGCAGAGGGTTTCACGGCAAGGGGAGCTCACGACAAGGTCACCACATCTTTCCCCCTCCTCTCCCCTCCTCGAAGCTCTAAGGCCTGATGGAGGGAGCTAGCTGCAGCTTCACATCGGAAAGATTCAAGCTCTCCCTCTCCTACTTATCTTCCTCCTCTCAGCTCTGGATGAGGATTTGGGGCGTGTCAAGAGGAACTCCGACTCCTCCTCCGCCTCTTACTTAAGCATATCTTCCTCTGGTTATGGTAACCCTATGCATTTTCTAATTTCTTTTAGCATTGGTTTTGATTTGGAGGATGGCTTGTGAAGAGGTTTCTTAGGCCACCCATGCAACTATTATTGTTGTAAGGACGTTCGAAGATGAGAGTTCTCTCTTCCCTTCTCCTTTTCATTGGCTAGTTTGGTGGTTATCTGGGCCTCTGGTTTTCTATCCTCACTTCTCTTTCTCTTTATCCATCTTCCGACCTCTCATTCTGTAGATTTCTAGCAGAGGTTCACATGAGGATAGCCCTACAATGTTACTCCTACTGCTTCTGCTACTACTGCACCTCCTCCCGTTACTGCTACTGCTTGTATATACAGTTAACATCGTAAACTTAGCGGGGAGGTTGTTGTAACTTTGAAGGATAGAGGAAAGGTCCCTAGAATTATGCAAAGTTGAAAGGGAGGTCCCAATAAATGACCTACAAGGGGTGAACTATGTGGCTTTTATAGAATCATTCAATTATTTACTTCGATGTGAGGCAATGAAGATTGACCACTTGAAATGAAGATGTAGTTTTCTCTACTAGGTTTAGGGCATTGAGGATGGCTTGAGGAGAGACTTCCCATGCAACCCGTGCAACTATAATTATTGTTGGATGGAGGTTGGAGGATGAGAGTTCCTTCTCCGTCTTTCTCCTTTTTCTTCCACTACTTTAAGTCATCTGAGCCTCTGGTTGCTACATGCTTCTATTTCTCTTAGTCTTTGTTTGGCTCCACGTTTTAGCTCTGGTAAGTTTGGATAAAAACATCATTGTCATAGAATGTAGGTGTCAACGGTTGTGGCCGCCACCAAGAGAAGGAAACTAGCTTTGAACATAAATATGGTTAAAGTTCCTTAGATGAGGTCGGACATTCACCCACGACGGTTCATAACGACCGCCCTCGCCGCCCTCCTCTCTCTCTCTCTTTCTCTCTCTTTCTTTCTGTGCAAGTTCATATATATATATATATATATGTGTGTGTGCCAATATATGTATATATAAAGCTATTTCAAAAGCAGGCCTGTTTTGTTGTAGTTTCACTTGGGAATGTTGGTGTACTTGAGGAGAAGTTCTTTTTTTTTTGAAAAAGAAACTTTCATTTGGTTTCATGTTTTCCCATTTGCTGTGTGTTCACCAAATTTTGTTGAAATGGGGCTGCTCCTTTCCTGGTTGGTTTGGGGGCTGCTTCTTGTTAACTTGGACTGCAGGTTTGTTGAAATGGGGCTGCTCCTTTCCTTGTTGGTTTGGGGGCTGCTTCTTGTTAACTTGGACTGCAGGTTTAATTGTTGGGGCTGCTCCTTTCCTTGTTGGTTTGGGGGCTGCTTCTTGTTAACTTGGACTGCAGGTTTGTTGAAATGGGGCTGCTCCTTTCCTTGTTGGTTTGGGGGCTGCTTCTTGTTAACTTGGACTGCAGGTTTAATTGTTGGGGCTGCTCCTTTCCTTGTTGGTTTGGGGGCTGCTTCTTGTTAACTTGGACTGCAGGTTTAATTGTTGGGGCTGCTCCTTTCCTTGTTGGTTTGGGGGCTGCTTCTTATTAACTTGGACTGCAGGTTTGTTGAAATGGGGCTGCTCCTTTCCTTGTTGGTTTGGGGGCTGCTTCTTGTTAACTTGGACTGCAGGTTTGTTGAAATGGGGCTGCTCCTTTCCTTGTTGGTTTGGGGGCTGCTTCTTGTTAACTTGGACTGCAGGTTTAATTGTTGGGGCTGCTCCTTTCCTTGCTGATTTTGGGGGCTGCTCCTTGTTAAGTTGGACTGCAGGTTGTTGTTTTGGGGGCTGCTCCTTGTTGAATTGGGGGCTGCCTTGTGAGCTGATTTTGGGGGCTGCTCCTTGTTAAGTTGAGCTGCTCTTTACTTTGTTGATTTGGGGCTGTTTGCTTTGAACTGCTCTTTACCTTGATGATTTGGGGCTGTTTGCTTTGAGCTGCCCCTTTACCTTATTGATTTGGGGCTGCTCTTGTCCCCTCTTGGTCTAATGGGGGCTGCTGCTGTATTTTCAATAAGGGGGTTGCCCTTCATAGCTCACGACAAGGTATGATAGCTTCACTCTCTCTTCCTCCTCCTCCTACCTCAATTCTCCCTCCCATGGCAGGAATCTGCCACTTATTAGTTTTCCTTGTCGTTCCGATTTGGTGAGGAATGGAGTCGTGCTACTCCGAATTGGTAGAGATTAGGAATGCGATCATATGCCTAGGCATGAAATTTATGGGGGACTCTCACACCATAAGCATCACCCAAGAGGAACCCCTTCTCCGCCTCTTACTTGAGCCTATCTTCATCTGGTTTGGTATCCGATTGAGGGAGCTTCATCTCTTCCTCCTCCGACAAATGGTAGACTCTAAACCTTATCTATTTTCGTCTACTCTTTATCTTATTTCTCTCTTTCACACTACTGTGCTACTTCTTGTGCCTATAAAGCTTATGGGTGTCTTGGGCTTGATTACCAAGCATTCAAGTGATTGACGGAAGTTTACATAAATACAAGCGGGTCTTATGTGGATGACTTGGGATTGATCGCCAAGCACCGAAATGATCGACGAAGGTCTACATGAATGCAATTGTGCCCTATGTGGGCAGGTTGGATTTGATTGCCAGCCGAGTTAAATTAGTGGTACCTTCTCGGATAAAGATATGCTAAGCTTATATAGAGTTCGTCTTCTCTCCGCCTACAGGTTGCGGGTGGATATATTGCTGATCTTAAAGGGCGTCTCTTTTCTTCTCTTATGAAATGTTGCCTTCGAGAAAATAATTCCTACGGGAATGAAATGTTGCTTTCGAGAAAGTAATTCCTACGGGAATGAAATGTTGCCTTCGAGAAAGTAATTCCTACGGGAATGAAATGTTGCCTTCGAGAAAGTAATTCCTACGGGAATGAAATGTTGCCTTCGAGAAAGTAATTCCTACGGGAATGAAATGTTGCCTTCGAGAAAGTAATTCCTACGGGAATGAAATGTTGCCTTCGAGAAAGTAATTCCTACGGGAATGAAATGTTGCCTTCGAGAAAGTAATTCCTACAGGAATGAAATGTTGCCTTCGAGAAAGTAATTCCTACAGGAATGAAATGTTGCCTTCGAGAAAGTAATTCCTACGGGAATGAAATGTTGCCTTCGGGAATGTGACAAGGGATAAAATCGGATGGCCTATGAGTTTTACTCTAAGGCAACCCGCGCGATGGACGGTCTGGGAGGGCAACCCGTGCGAAACTAATAGAACTACGTGGGTCTGAGGCCGTATGAAGGATGATACGGAGTACGTAGGCGGTGGTCGTGGGAAGACCGCCTCGGCCCAATAAGAGTCCAGATATCCCCTTCCTTATAATTGTTATATTATGTTTGTGTGATAGTAGGAGTGGGATTCTGTTTGTAGTTCTAATAACTTGTCTTTAGCACAGGTGACAGGTGCGGATGAGTGACAGCACCTATGTGTGGATGAAGCCACGGATCAGGCTACGTCAGGTATAAAGTTTTATTAAGCCGCATCTCCTTTTGTTGCGCCCTATCTCAGGGTATACATATATGATGCAATGAAGCCTTGATGGATAGGATTCATTGCGGCGGCGAAATCAATATTACTCATACAGGTTTTGAAATTATGGTTTCTGTGATATTTAATCTTCCGCTATAAGTAATGTCTTCCGCTAAGGGTAACAAAGCGCACTCTTTAATAATGTCTTCCGCTAAGGGTAACAAAGCGCACTCTTTAATAATGTCTTCCGCTAAAATACTGCTTCCTTACTCTGTTGGTGTGTAGTGACTTTCGCTTAACACCACCCCTAGGCGTGACTTCGGAGTGTTCAAGGAAAAGGGTTGGAGAAGCTAGTGCCTTCACCCTTCGGGGTCGCTTCGGCGTCGTGCTAAAGGGTGGTGTGCGATAAGATCCCCCGGTCGGACCGTCGATTTGGGAGGGGGGGTCTTACACCAGGAGGGCGGAGAAGCGGAAGCCAGAAGAAAGAGGCAGAGAGGAGAGGAGAGAAAGAGAACCCAGGAGGGAGGAGCCGAGAAGGAACGAGGAGAGGAGGCTCGTCGTGGCCCCAGAGCGTCGGGAGGAAGAAAGACGCTACCAAGTCCCCGCTTACCGGCCACCGTGGAAGCCGGCCAGGGGACCCCAACGTTAGGAGCGGGGAAGGAGATCCCCGGAGAGAAGGCGTTACGACAGGACAGAGGGGCGCCAGGAGAGAAGAAGGGAAGAAGCAATGGCGGTTGCCAGGCGCGGCAACCGCCAGGGCCGGAAGAATAAGAAGCAGAGGAGGCCACAGGTGGAGGAGGTTCCTCTCTACTGTGAACTCCACCAGGTGGAAGGGCATGACACGATGGCCTGCCCGGACTTTTGGGAAGCCAGAAGAAGGCTGGCAGCAGGAGAGACAGGAGGAGAGCAGCGGAGAATAGAAGCTCCGGTCGAGCAGCCGGCGGTTCAGGACGCCGACCGAAGAAGGAACGAGGACCAAGTCGACCACGGAGGTCGAGGAGAAGTGGCCCCAGGAGGTAGAGGAGTGGGGGTGATCCACGGGGGTGCAGGGGTAGGAGCTTCCCGCAAGGGAAGTCTCCATCAAATCTATCGAAGGAGCATCGCTTCGACCTCGCAGGCACCGCCCCCGTTGGAGGAGATCACCTTCTCCGAAGAAGACATGCTAGGGAATGAGAACCCCTTTCATGACGCCCTCGTAATCCAGGCCGCCGTAGAAGACTTTACCGTTGATCGAATCCTGATCGATAACGGTAGTTCCGTAAACGTCGTCTTCAAGAAGACGTTTGACGGGCTGGGAGTCGGCGCAGGAAGGGTCCGAAAGCTGGATGGTCCCCTCTTTGGCTTCTCCGGAGAGAAGCAAGAGGTGGAGGGAGGAGTAGATCTCCTCGTGACACTCGGGGGCACCCCTCTCCAGTGCCGTTTCGTCATCGTGGACGCCCCGAGCTGCTACAAAGCCATCTTCGGGAGGCCGCTTCTGAACACCTTCAAGGCCGTCCCATCCTCCTATCACCAGTGCCTCAAATATTGCCAAGGGGACGTCCAGGTGAGGATAAGGAGCGATCCAAGAGTCGGACGTGAGTGCTACCTCAGCTCGGTTAGCACCATCAGTTGGATGGCTGACGCGGAGGAGTTCGAGAGGGTAACTGGAGGCACGGCCTGGCTGGAGGCATCCGAAGAGGTGGAGGAGATCGAGGTACTCTCCACAGCGGGAGTATCGGGGCTGCTGAAGATCGGCGGATCGCTGAAGGTCACCGAGAAGGTGGAGATGGCAACGTGCCTGCAAGATAACGTTGACGTATTCGCCTGGAGTGCTGCTGAGATGCCCGGGATCGACCCAGAGGTTGCTTGCCACCACCTCAACCTCGACCCCGCGGTGAAGCCCGTCCGTCAGAAGAAGAGGTCCACCGCCACCGTGTTAGCCGGACCTATCCGTGAAGAGGTGAAGAAGTTGTTGGATGCAGGCTTTGTGTCAGAGATCCAGTACCCAGGCTGGGTCTCCAATGTTGTAATGGTTAAGAAGGCTGTAGGCAGCTGGAGAATATGTGTGGACTTCTCTTTATTGAATAAAAGTTGCCCGAAGGATTGTTATCCCCTGCCTCGAATCGACGCGCTGGTTGATTCAGCCGTCAGTTTTTCTGTGATGAGTTTCCTTGATGCGTTTTCAGGATATCACCAGATCCGGATGCATCCCCCCGATTGCCGCGATGTCTCCTTCATCACCGATGATGGCTGCTACAGCTACAAGATGATGCCCTTCGGTTTGAAGAATGCGGGAGCCACCTACCAACGGATGATGGACCACATCTTCAAAGGGCAAAAGGGGAGGAATCTGGAAGTGTACGTGGACGACCTCTTAATCAAAAGCAAGAGCGTCCAGGAATACGTGGCCGATCTGGTGGAGACCTTCGCGACGCTGAGAAAATTCAAGATGCGACTCAATCCAGCGAAGTGCGTCTTCGGAGCTGGAAGAGGGAAGTTCCTGGGGCATCTCCTTACTCCTGAGGGAGTAGAGCCTAACCCCGACAAGGTTAGGGCGATCCTGGAGATGCCATCCCCGAAGACGATGAAGGAGGTCCAAAGGTTGACAGGAAGGCTGGCGGGTCTTAGTCGCTTCCTCTCAAAGGCCGGAGAGAAGTGCTCTCCATTCTTCAAGACACTCCGCAAAACCGAAAGCTTCGAATGGTCCGAAGGATGTGAGACGACGTTCGAAAGATTGAAGGAGCAGTTGACTCAGACAGCTCTCCTTCAGAGCCCAAAGGAAGGCGAAGACCTGCTCATCTACCTGGGAGTAGGAGCAGAAGCAGTGAGTTCCGTATTGGTCCGAGAGGAAGGAAGGAAGCAGCTACCCATCTACTATGTCAGTCGGGTGTTGAAGAAGGCGGAGCTGAAATATCCGATCTTGGAGAAGCTTGTTTTCGCCCTGGTGGTGTCGGCACGGAAGCTCCGGCCTTACTTTCAAGCTCACTCCATTCGGGTTGTTACTGATCATCCTCTCCGAAATGTCCTAGAGGGAGTGGAACATTCTGGGAGATTAGCGAAATGGTCGGTAGAACTCAGCGAGTTCGACATTTCCTTCTCACCCCGAGTAGCGATCAAGGCCCAGGCAGTGGCAGACTTCCTGGTTGACTTCTCAGTGGAATCAGAGCCAGGAGAAGAAGCTCTCAATCCGATCCCATGAAAGATGCTTGTAGACGGAGCTTCAGGCAAAAGTTCTGTGGGGGTGGGCATCGTGCTCATCAGCCCACAGGGAACAAGGATCGAGCAAGCCGTCGAGATCCTCTTCCCTGTCACGAACAACCAAGCAGAGTACGAGGCCATAGTGGCAGTTTTGCGCCTTGCCAAGGAGTTGGGGATCCGTGATGTTCGGGCTTTCACGGATTCGATGGTGGTCGCGTCACAGATTCGAGGCGAGTTCGAGGTACGCGACACCATCCTGCAGAAGTACCTAGTAAAGGTGAAAGGGCTGATTGGATGCTTCCAGTCCTTCTTCGTCGAGCATGTGCCGAGAGAGGAGAACTCGACAGCAGATCGCTTAGCCAAATATGGGCCGAGGGCTGGAGGAACTATTACCGAACTCTTCCGTCCATCCATTGAAGAGGGAGAGATGATGGGGATCGAGCAACGCCCTTCATGGATGGATCCCTTCGTGGCCTTCCTAGTCAACGGCCAGCTCCCGACGGGCGAAGGAGATCAAAGAAGATTTCGGTACAAGGCGGCGTACTATTTACTACAAAACGGAGAGCTGTACCGCAAAACCATCTCAGGCCCCCTGGCCAGATGTGTCTCTGAAGACGAAGTACCTCGAGTGTTGGAGGAGATCCACTCGGGAGAGTGCGGAAGCCATTCTGGGACTCGCACTTTGGAACAAAGGATCCTAAGGCAAGGTTACTTCTAGTCTACTGTCCGGAAGGATGCCGAGACCTTCTCAAAGAAGTGTCAGAAATGCCAGCTCTTCGCCCCTCTTCAGTTGCAGCCAGCCCAGCAGCTCCGATCAATCACAGCCCCATGGCCGTTTGCCATCTGGGGGATGGACTTGATCGGCCCTTTCCCTCAAGCAAGTGGCCAGAGGAAGTTCGTTCTCTTCATGATCGACTACTTCTCCAAGTGGATCGAGGCCAAAGCTTTGGCCAAGACCACCTCTCAAGTCGTGAAGAACTTCATCTGGGGAGACATCGTCTGCAGATTTGGAATCCCTCTCGCCATCGTCACCGACAACGGTCCCCAGTTTGCTAGCTTGGAATTGGAGGACTTTTGCAGACAACTGGGAACTGATCTTCGATTCGCCTCCGTACACCACCCTAGGAGCAATGGCCAAGTGGAGGCCGCCAACAAGCTGATCATCAACCTGCTGAAGAAGAAGGTGGAGAACCTAAGAGGTAATTGGGCGGGCCAGCTCCCCTCGGTCCTTTGGGCTCTGAGGACCACTCCTAGATCAGCCACCGGGGAAACACCATTCAAGCTCTCTCACGGGTCGGAAGCTCTCATTCCAGTAGAGTTTGAAGTCAGAAGCCCAAGGGTGGTAGCCGCGGAAGACGGAAACGAAGAATGACGATTGGAAAATGAGGAAGCCCAGAAGCTGTCCCTCGACTACATCGAGGAGCTCCGCGACTTGGCCTCAACTAGGCAAGAAGAGATCAAGCGCCGAATGACAAGACATTTTGATAAGAATGTCCGCCTCAAGCCCTTCCAAGCAGGCGACCTGGTCCTTAAGAAAGTGGACGCGGCAGGAAGGTCAGCAGCCGCAGAAAGCTTAACCCGTACTGGGAAGGACCCTTCATCATCCAAGAAGCTCTCCTGACCGGAGGGTACCGCTTGCAGAACCAGGAAGGCGAGCTGCTAGGGAACACCTGGAGCGGCGATGACCTGAAAAGGTTTTATCCCTAAGGGGAATGTACATGCCCCCCTTCTTTTGTAAATTCATTTGTAAATAAAAAATTTACGTCTCCCTGAAATATGGGATGAGGCAGTCCTTCCTATCTCAAAAAAGTCTTTTAAAGAAGAAGGCCAGTATAGTCGATCTCCACGCTAGGTTGGGAAACGAGCCTCCGACTTAACCCTCGTAAAAACTCAGAACGGATGATGGGACAGTGCCTCGGGTGTGCGTTCTCCTAATACCAAGCCTTTGCACTGACGGTCGAGATCAGCTCCCCCCTTGCATGTTGGTCGAGTTACCCACCGACCGTATTTCTCGTCCGACTGAAGAGATTACCAGAAGAAAAGTCTGGATGCCGACCTCCCGATTCGGCGAAGAGATGATCGATTTAACTAGCTCAGGGGACCCTTAAATAAAGATGTCGTGCACACTCAAGGGCTAAAAGCCCATAACAAAGCGATGTGTTTCCGATTATTTCCTCCAATTGTGTGAGTTAATGTGCTTAAGTGTGCTTAACCCCCCGTTTAATTGTTGAGCAACAGGAAACAGGTTCGGTCGGCATTCAGCATCCAGGTAGGATGAAGGCCTCGGGATGGTGCGTTCCTTTGAAACCTCCCCGACTGTCAGTCCCTACTTGACGTCATCCATCACGGACGTCCAGCATCCAAGTAGGATGAAGGCCTCGGGATGGTGTGTCCCCTTGGACCTCCCCGACTGCCATTCCCTGCTTGACGTCGTCCTGCATCAACATTCACCGCCGCAAGTTGAAATACGAGCCTCCGACTACACCCTCGTAAAAACTCAGAACGGATGATGGGACGGTGCCTCGGTAGTGCGTTCTCCTAATACCAAGCCTCTGCACTGACGGTCGAGATCAGCTCCCCCCTTGCATGTTGGTCGAGTTACCCTCCGACCGCATTTCTCGTCCGACTGAAGAGATTACCAGGGGAGAGTCTGGAAGCCGACATTCCAACTTGGGAAAGGGTAGGACCGATTTGACCAACCGAAGGAGGGAAACATTCAGCCCCCAAGTAGGATGGAGACCTCGGGATGTTGTGATCCCTTGGAAGGTGTTCCATCGGAACCTCCCCGACAGTCATTCTCTACTGTGTCGACCTCTTCACAGCATCAACCTGAAGGTATAAAATGAGGTTCTAGAAAAGCATATCTCAAGGATCCTTCTTCATATGCAGGTGCGAGTAGGAGGATGCGAGTATGAGGGCGCTAGTATGTATGGCCGAGCATCTACCCAGCGAGTAAGGTACGATCGTCGTCCGCAGCATCCTATCTCGCCTATGCTTAGTCGCCTAGCAAGCACTCAACCTCGTCTCGAGCCTAAGAGCCTACTCGGCATGATCACGAAAAAAAAGAAAAGCAAAAGGCGACTACAAAAGGCGAGCAAAACAATTGTATTCATTTACTTTCATAAGTACATATACAAAAATGATTGTACAGATATGCAAAAAGAAGACAGGCGACTATGCATCATCGCCACCATCCTTACCGTCAGGATCGACATCTTCGCCATCATCACCCTCGTCCTAAGAATCGTCATCTCCGGAATCGGTGGATGAGGATGGAAGATCTCGCATGGGGGAATTGGACTCTTCGGCGAGTAGTGCCGGGATGATGTCCATGACAGTCAGGTTCATTGCCTCCGGCTTCAAAAGGCCATCGGCCTTCAGACTGCTTAGGACCACCTTCCCGGTTGCTCGCGCGATCTCCCGACGAATATGCGCCATATCGTCGCTGACTAGCCGGATCTGCTTGCCAACCCTGGAGGGACCCGCCGACGAAGGCTGTTGCTCGGCAGGCCGAGTTTCCAACTCGGCGATTCGCACTTGGGCGGCCTCCAAGGTTTGCCGAGTATCCTCCAGCTCCTTCTCCAGCTGGGACACTTTCTTCGCCATTTCCAGCTCGGCGGCCTGTACAGATGAAAACAGCGATTAGCAAACATCCATCGGCACAAAAGGCGACTATCTCAGAAACCAGAAAGGCGATGAGCGAGTACCTCCTGATCTTTCCACTTGGCGGCCTCCATCCCCAAGGTGATGAGCTTTTTGCTCTGCACCTTGATCACCTGCTCATATTCAAGCAGTTTCCTCGCCGTCGCATGCCCAAGCTCGGCAGCTCGCGGGTTGGCTCGCGAGCTCTGATGGGCGAGATACTTGGCCGAGACGTCTTGCAAGGATTCGGCGTCCGCGCGACCATAATGGGCGAACGTCACGTCGAACTCCTCGCCCGCATCCTCCCAATCCTCCGACCAGGCGGGGAGGTTGGTGCTCAACGTCACTTCATGGGCTCGCTCAGCCCAGGACACCAGAGGGCGACCATAGGCATCCTCGCTGCCCACACCTTCGCCGAAGTGCGGATGGACGCTAGGCTCGCCAGCCTCCGAAGGATCTGCCCTCGCTTTCAGGTCCCTCTTGGCGACCTCCTTCTTTCTCCCAGTCTCGACGGACTTCTCCTTGACCTTCCTCTTCTTCGAGGGCCCGGCATCGTCGCCAGCAACCTCCTGATCATCGCCGCCGGGCGATAAATCAACCAAAGCAGGAGCCCCCGCCTTTGGCACCAAGGGAAGACGCTCGTTCGGTAAGGAGCGAACAGCTGCACCCAGACAAAGAAAAGAGCGTTAGGCGCCGACTAAAGGCAAGTGGCGAGCATGACCAAGTACTCGCTTAGACGACTACCTTCACCAGGGAACACCTCGACAAGCTCATCTACTCGCTTCCTCCAGAGGACGACATCTAGACGGCGACCTCGAAAGCTGTCGAGTAGCTTCTCCCGGCTCTCCTCCAGATAAGGGGCAGCGAAGGCACTCTCGGCCGGCTGGAATGATGAAGTCGGCACGACGCCAAAGTCCCCCTTGATGACGACTATTCGCTCTGTCCAGCGATGGTTCTTGTTCGCCGTGCCGACCAGCGTGCAGACATGACTGCACAAGAAGACGACGCCTTCGCCAGTGGCGCCGAAGTGGAATACTCGCCGGAAGACGGAGAGATCAAAGGCGATCCCCTGATCGCGCAGGTAGCAGAGGAACCCCACGATCATCGCCACTCCGTTCGGGTTGATTTGCGCCGGGACTATCCCATGGTAGCGGAGGATCTGGCAAACCTCCGACCACAAGGGTAGTCGCAGGCCGACTTCAAAATGGCGGATGGGGAAGATCAGCTCGGTCGCCGAGAAGGAGTTCAGGCGTTCATCCTCGCGAGGAAGCCTGGCGACATACCCCGACGACAAATATTTTGCAGAGAACTCCTTCAGATCGCTCAGCCGAGTAATCGGCTTCTTGAAAGAAGTCGCCTCGAAGTTCTTCGCATGACTTGCACGGTGAATAGCTGCCTCGTCAGCCATTCAGGAAGGGAAGGATTGAAGAAGCGAGTATCGAAGATGCGAGGAGAGGAGCAATCGGGAGATGGTCGCTGGAAAGAAAGGGAAGATCGCCAAAAGCGTAATAAATACGTACCCACCCCCTATTTATAGTACTCGACGAAGATTGACTTGCCGCGTACGCCACCGCGAGCACGAGTTGGGGGTGGCGAGTATCGAGGAAAGTCGCCAAAACCCAGGGTGCACGTCCAATCACCGGTGTCGAACGAGCGAGTACCTGCATCAAATTACTAGGATACTCGCCACACCAACACAACATTCAAACAACTACTCGCAGGAAAGAAAACGAAAAATAACATCAAGACATCGCAGAAAACAAGAAAGGCAACAAGGGCGATATCCATACTCGCCAAATAGCAAATTACTTAAAGAAGTCAATTATTTCGGAATTACAAGCATTTGCCAAAAGGCTACAAGCGACTATAAAAAGAAAGAGGGGCAGGATCCTAGGGGTTCGGCTGAGCGTTAGGAAGCTGCGGTTGTCGCCCAACCCAGCCCATACTGCGAGCTCGCTTGAAATGCTCAAAGGCTACGGACATCGCATCCTCGTCTTGTCGCAGTTGCTCCTCCATCCTCGCCAGGCGACCGACGGAGCCCGTGCTCGCACGCATCCCCACCAGCTCGTCGTGATGCAACTGCTGGCGATGCTCCATCCTGCCAACCCGGCGCTCTAGATCGCCGACAGCCTGAAGGCGAGATTCTACACTAGCCAGGCGAGTATCGAACTCCTCCAGCCGTGATGCTCGCACCTCCAGCTCGGTCAGACGACGCTGAGAGTCGGCAGCCGCCAAGAGCTCCACTCGCGCTTCCACCGCGGTCAGACGCCAATGGGACTCGCTGATCGCCAGACGTTCCAACTTCGCCTCCAAGTCCAGGATGGCGCGAGTAGCCCTCTCCTAATACTCACGGGAGGGAAGCCCGACCCCGTCAATCAGAGCCCCGATAGGAGTGTGAGCGCCAGCTGCAGAAGACATAAAGACGAAGCCTTAGTGACGAATAGCGGGAAGACCCTTCTTTGAAGATATTCGGAAAGACATCGACTCCATTTACCCGGCCGATGAGCATCATTCCGCAAGTCGCGGCGAGGACTCCGAGATGGTCGGCGAGGAGAGCTCCTTCCCCGATGCGGGGACAGACTGCGATGAGCACCATCTCGCCGGTTCGAGTGCGACCCGCCGATGTGCTCCCTGCTGGAAGGCGCATCACCCCGACCGCGACCATCCACTGGTCGCCCTCCCCCTCTGGGAGCGAAGAAGCCGGAAGACCTCGCCACCCCGCCTCGGCGCGAGGATTCAGCCGGATGAGTGGTGGGAGCCGAGGAAGACAGAAGGCGGCGATCATCCTGCATATCGGCAGGAGGAGGGAACGGAGGAGGTGGAGGAAGTTGGTCCGCGGGCAGTTGCGGGCTACTCGCCACCTCTGGTTGCTGCAAAGGCGGTGGCGGAGGAGGAGGATTACTCGCTGAAGGAGCCCTCTGCTCGCTCATCGGCCTCTTATCCACCGCGGAGCTATGAAGGATCCGCACCGATCCGCCCCAGCGAGTTCCTCCCCCAGTCCTGTGCGAGATCATAGGCGATGATCGCAGAGGAATGGTGCTCAAAGGCTCCTCCCGAGCATCGACGAGCGGCGGATCTGCGAGATAACATAGAAAACGTCAGACAGACGGGAGACTAAAGCTTAAAAAGTGGCGAGTAGGTAGCTCTCACTTCGCGCAGGAAGAACTTCAGTTTGATCTTCAGCCGAGATTCCCACAGTACTCGCCCCAGGAGCTACATTCGACAAAGAAGGATCAGGAACATGCGAGCCACCCGACTGACCGAGACCCAAGTCGGCGAGTACCTGCTGGGCAGTGCCGGCCTGAGAATCAGCGACATTCTCGGAGGCGTCCGCATTCTTCTTCTTCTTGTTCTTCTTCTCCTTCTTCCTCTCAAGACGCTTCCTCTTCTTAGAAGCGAGAAAGTCCTCGAGCTCGGCGTCGCGAGCAGGCTTCCGCAAAGGTGGCAACAAACTTGCAAGCTCGGCCAAATCAGCGGTAGCTTCCTCGGCAATACTACGCGACATGTTGAAAGCGAGATCAAAAAAGCCTTGCCATCAGAGACCCCTCCCCCTCTATATATATAGGGCCAGAGCGTCAAACCAGCGGGATGCCGACTATCAACCAATACTCGCCAGAAAGACAGCTCATCGAATCAGGGTTGGATGATTCTTTCCAAGCAACTACGTTACTCGCAAAGAGCGGGGATTGTGTACAACCCTCATTCTCCGAGGGTAGGACTCACCCAAGGCCACGTAGACAGAAGTCAAAGTCAAAGAGTCAATACGACAGTCAAACATAGGAGCAGAAGACAGCCTAGGCGAGTAGGGGTGCACTCGTGCAAGTAGCCCGGATACTCGCCAAAAGGTGGGCGACCATAGGCGATACTCGCCCATTTGCCCGGGGAGATCGCCTCAATGTCGCTAGTCGCCGGGCAGGGGCTGGGCTATAAAAACCCCCCTACCCCTTGGTTTTCCTATAAATAGGACCCCAGGGGTACTTGGATTGAGACCTGGACTTGAGCTTTCGAAACCCTGCTCTTGCATTCTGGAACCTGTCACACTTGGCCGCTACTCCCGGTACTAGCTAAGTCGGTGCCTTCCTTGTACCCTGCTCGGCCATTTTTTGGTCTTGGAGGGGAAGTCTCTTCGGAGCTTCTGGGTTCGTGGTGGGACCTCCATGCCGCAGCACCTGGGGTCCTGTTCATTGCTCTTCTAGCTCCGTCGTAGTCGCCAGCCAAGCCATCTCGTTGGGCTGCTGGGCGAGTAGCCTCCGGCTGCATCGGTTCGAATTTTGAGGTCAAGATTTTCCTGGCGTCAACAGTAAGGTTCTTCCCCCAAATGAATTGTGCTTTGACTGTCTCATAGGAGTGCGTAGCGCTCCTGAATGAAACTCAACTCCTTGATGAAACACTTCATCCAAAGAAGCTCTTTTCCTTCCTCGGTGACTGCAATAAATTTTGCTTCTGTGGTCGATAGTGCAATGCACTTCTGTAGTCTCGACTGCCATGAAATGGCTTCCCCTACAAACATGAATATGTACCCAGAATATGCATCCCTAAGATGCATCCCTAAGATGCATCCCTAAGATGTTCTATCTCTACGAATATGCATCCCTAAGATGGTCTTCGCAGCTCGGATCCCAAGTTTTTCATAATAAATATGGAGTTCAACTCCCGCTTCAGCTCGCCAATACACACAGTACTCCTCCTGACTATCAACATGTCGTCAACATAAAGAAGTAAAATAATGAAATCATCTAGAGAATACTGCTTCACAAACACACTGTGATCAAAGGTGGTCCTCCTAAAGATGATCTCCCTCATAAAAGTATCTAACTTTTGTACCACTATCGTGGGGCCTGTTTCAGGCAATATATGCTCCTCTTCAGGTGACATACCAAACTCTCCTTCCCTTTGACCCTGAATCCTTCAAGTTGCTCCATATAATGCTCCTCCTCAAGATCGTCATGCAGAAAAGGCGGTCTTGATATCCATCTGCTCAATCTCCAGGTTTAGCCTTATAACAAAACCAATGACACCCTGAATAGATGACATCTTCATAACAAGAGAAAAAATCTCTTCGAAATCAACTCCCTGTTTCTGACTGAAACCCTTTACCATTAATCTTGCCTTGTATCTGAGTGGTGTCAAGGGGTCTTCGTGCTTTACTCTAAAAATCCATCAATTTTTTAGAGCCTTCTTGCCATTAGGCAATTCCACCAAATCATAAGTGTGGTTCTCTTGCAGGGACTGCATCTCCCCTCGCATGACAACCATCCACTCTTTCTTTTGTGAGCTATGCACTACCTCACCAAAGCACTCGGGCTCCCTCACATCAGTTAACAGAATATACTCAGTAGTGGAGTATCTCGAAGATGGGTGTCTGACTCTCTCAGACCTCTGTGGAGTGAGCTTAGTTGCTGGTGTAAGCACATCATCAGTGATGTGCTCTGTAGGCTCGTCATCGGTAATGTCCTCATGGTCTGGAAGTGTTTTAGTACCTTGTACTAGCTCAGGCCTCCTTGGCGCCATCACCTCCAACTATTGGAGACTCTACATCAGTGCGAGAGTCAACCTTCTCAATCTTCTCAGGATCAACCATAGTTTGATCCTCGCAAAATATAACGTCGCGACTACATATAAGTTTTTTCTCAACCGGATCAAAGAACCTGTAGCCAAACTCGATGTTGCGTCCATATCCCAGAAAGATGCATTATCAGGTCTTAGAATCTAACTTCGATCATTCATCCCGAGGGACGTGCAAAAATATTATACAACCAAAGACTCTTAAATGACTGTATGAATGGTCCTTCCCCATACCAAACCCTATCATGAACATCCTCTTGTAATGTATAACTGGGAGATAGATTGATGGCATGTGTAGCTGTGTATAAAGTCTCACCCCAAAACATGTCAGATAGCTTTAACTCAGATAGCAAACACCTCACCCTCTCAAATAAGGTCATATTCATTCTTTCAGCTACGGAATTTAAGTATGACATCTTGGGCAGAGTCTTTTCATGTAGGATCCCCTGCTCTCTGCAGTACTCAACAAAAGTACTAATATACTCTCTCCCATTGTCGTACCTGATGCACTTTAGATTATTCCCGGATTGAAGTGTCCCTCATCACCTAGCTTCCCAACTGAAACTAGGTTGAAGTGGATGTCAGGTACATGTCGCTCATCTCTTAGGATCAACAACCCCTCAGTGCTCATCTTCAGGTGCATGTCTCCTCTCCCGATGACTTTAGAGGTGTAACCATTGCCCATCTTAAGCACCCCAATATCGTGAGTGGTATCGGTGGAAAATAACTTCATATTTTGGGAAACATGTGCAGAAGCCCATGAATCAACAATCGAGCTCCGTTCATCAGATGAGAGTGCAACTGTGACATCATCTCCAACAATGATGACACTCTCCTCCTATGTAGATACAATAGCTGATGTATGACTCTCCTTCGTATCATCAGTAGTCACTTCTTTCTTTCTTTCGTCATTCTTCAGAGAATAACAAAACTTCTGAATATGCATTTTCTTATGGCAACAGTGGCACTTCACGTTTTGATAACGTGACTTGGAATTCCCCCTGCTTTGGCTCCTCTCGCTCTTCCTTCTTATGCTCATTCTCCTGCCTCTCCCCCTGAGCTTAGTGTAGAGGACATCAACTCGTGAAGAAGAGCCTGAATTCCTTGAGACTTTCATCTTATATTTTCATTCAGGATGTCACTCTTGACAAACTCCATAGTAATAATGCCCCTGGGAGTGGAGTTGATTATAGAAACTCTAACATCTCCCAAGAGTCTATAAGAGATTTCAGCAACCATAATGCGTTGACCTCATCCTCGAAGGTCACATTCATAGCAGTAAGTTGATCAATAATATCTTGAAACTCGTTCACATGATCCGAGATGGGTGAGTCAACTTTATACTTGAACTCTCCAAGTTTCTTCATCAAATATAGCTTGTTGATGTCAGTGCTTTTGACATACAACGTCTCCAAGGTCTTCCAAAGAATCTTCACATCGACATTACTTGCAACATGGTTGTAGACGTTCGGCTCTACAAACCGTCTAATGAATTCGCATAACTTCTGGTGCTCCACCTTCCACTTATTGCGATCCATATCTTTGGGCATCTCCTCAAGACGGGAGCATGCCAGCCCTTTCACATAAATCATATTTTCCATCAGTATGTGTCATTGATGGTAATTTATGCCGTTTAATTTTACCATTTGCTCAGAACCTGAACCTGAAGTAGACTTTATCGCGCTATGTCAATTGATCGGACTGACCTCAGTTCTCTAAGCCGACTATTTCCAAAAAGTAAATCAAAGAGGATAGGGAGCGGACCAATAATCGTCACCTACCGCACTCGATCACCAACCCAAAATATTCGATCGACTCGTCTCAAATTTCAAACAAGTCAGACTGATAACTGATCTAATGATGAACCTAGCTCTGATACCACTTATTGGGCTAAAAAGCACGCAAGCCCGACCAGAGTACCTGCAAATTAGTTCGAGCAAGTACAAGCACGATCGCTTAGCGGTATGCTGATACACAACCAAAATACAACACAAAATAATAACAATAAAAGTGACACGAAGATTTAACGTGGAAACCCCAAAGGGTAAAAAGCACGGGACGATCGAAGTCAAACCCGAAAAGCCGCCACTAAGTATGTATAAAACAAATAGACAATCACAAGGCTTTCCCTCAAGATGCCTCTCTTCGAATTTTTGCCTATATCTGCTCCAGATCCAATCCGTGCAGGTGAAGTATTTCTCATCAACATCACAGAACAACGTTCAAAAACTCTCCCAAACCAAGATGATTTCCACAAAAGTCTCTCTAGAAAATATTTCAATGCTGAGATTGGAGATAAGTGGATGTTTTACCCCTCCTCCTTCATGCCTATTTATAAGGCCAAAACCAAGGAGGTAGAAGAGGTAGAGGTGGTAGATGGCATGTGGATGAAGCTTCCATGAAACTTTTCTCAGTCAAAAGCACATGCCAAATAGCATGAAGCTTCCTTCGACCACTTTCCTAGAAACTTTCTTCAAGAACACATGTTGGTTTCATAGTCAAAGGTGGCTATCAATTTCCCCACTTGACATGAAACACATGCTTGAAATGATGGTCAAAAGGTGTCTAGCATATATCCACACTTATGAGAAAATATCTCATCACTCCTCTCCTCCAAGCGATCATCCTCTGCACGTAGTTCGTCACCTCATAATCCTTCGCCATCGGCGTGATGTCGTCGATGAACTCAGCGAAGAGCGCTGAGATTCAGAGCAGAAAAGGCTGTCGGAGGAGGATTTAGGAGAGCGAGTAGGTGAGAGCGGGGACGGAATGGCGGAGGATGAAGGAGAGAAATACTGGGTCGAGGAGGATCTGATGGGAGCAGACGAAAAGGACGCCAGAGTGAGGAAGAAGCGAAAACCTCCTCTTTGTTTTTTTTTTTCTCGTTGTACTGCCTGAGCCGAGTGAGGAAGAACCAAAATCTCCTCCTCTGTTTTGATTTCTCTCCACCTGTGCCGATAGGGAAGAGGAAAAAAATAAATAACTTTCTCTTACGTTGCTATGTGCTAGAAAAGTAAACAAGATGAAGAAATTTCCTTTTTTTACACGTTGCCTTTGTCGGTGAAGCAAAAAACTTCCTTTTTTTATTTGTCAATCGGCGCTGCCCTCCTTTGAGACCAATTTTGCGGGCGCCTCCTACGACCAAAGTGCTTGATTCGATTGTTGCTCGTCTTCTTTCGGATCGGCTTCCCTCTTCATCGAAACTTGCAAATCTGTCATCATCCACCTTGCTTTTGCCCTACCCAGACTCCAATCTAGTGATTGGTTTGCACATAACTTGTACCTACAAAAATGATTTGCACATAACATTAATTTGCACGTAACCAAAATTGATTTGCACTTAAAATTACTCTAAATTAATAAACAACTCATAATTAGATTATAAGTGGCTATTAATTTAATTATTCAATCAAGACAAACCCTAAACCCTAAACCCAAATCAAATATTGTGTGGTGCAAGTGAGCAAGAGAGTGTGCTCATTTGTTTTTCATTATGTTAGTGTATATAAACATTTAAAAGTTTTCTTCCGGAGCAGGTGTGTTGCCCCAAACACAACACCATGAAAATGCATACATAAAATTCTAACAAATGGATCCCATTTTAAGGAATTTCTCGTTTGGTGTGGTTGTTTTAGTTTTCTTTGCAATTACTATTCTAGCGGATCAGCAAATGTACTTAAATATTGATTGGATTTTGCATACTCTTATGTTTGTGTCTTTGTTACATTGTGTCTACTACAATATTTGAATTTCCTCTTACTCTGTGGTTTACTTTCATTTTGTGTCGCTCTGGTTGTGATTTATTCCTCTCTAGTATCTCAAATATGATGCATTTGATGTTCATTAGTGAGATTTACTAGCGGACATTGGGTTAGATTTACTAGTGGACATTGGTCCATTTGTGTCGCTCTGATCGGGCAGCAACATTCATTGGGAGACAACATTTGTTTGTAGGCAACATTCATGTGAGCTGAATCGTCGCTTGAACGCTGTCTAATCTCGGTTGGCCTTGGCGGAGGAGTTTGAACCTCGGCTTGAAACTGTCGAGGGTAAGTACTCCGGCATCCAATCCCAAGAGAGGAGGGTGCGTGAGGTGGAGCATCGACAAGGACGACTTGCACGGTCTTTCGCAAAGCGCGAGCATTCCTGGTGGCATGACAAGGATGTACAAATAGCTGAATAAGGTGTTTGATTATCAATACCCTTAAATAATTACACTTTATTTTCAAATGAAAAGTAATCATGAAAATCCATAAAATTGAAAAAGTTTTTAGTAGAGCTCATCTATTATGACAGGTTATTATTATGCATGTCAATTTTATTAAAGTTGATTTGAAATGTAACGATGAAATTAATAATAACTAATTTAATTTATTAAATAATGATGTTTAATTTATAAAATTAATAATATATGAATAATGAATAGTTTTTTATAAAGAAAATATGAAAAATAATTTATAACTATATTTTTCACATTAATTAATTAGTAATGTGTTTATTTAAAGTACATTAATTAATTGTATGAGCGGAGTCCCGTGCCTGTCGCAAGTTGGTGAAATATTCAAAATTGTCAAATATATTCTTATTTTTTTTTATTTAATGACTTAACATATATTGTAATTTACTTCAAAATAAAATAAAATTTAATAGAGCTCATACACATACTATGGTAGACTCTCATTAGACATGTCAATAGTTTTTTTGAGAAATGTTGTCATTTGGTGTGTGGTATTTTCGAGGAGCTACCATTAAACTAATCAAGTTTATTAAAATTAATTTGACATGCATATATGCATTATGATATATGCATCAAGATAAGAATTTTTTTTTAAAAAAAATTAAAAAATAATGTATAACTAATTTCTGCATTAATTAATTGATATTGTACTTATTTTAAATAGCCTATCCCCCACTATGGTGGGATAAAGACTTGAGTGTTGTTGTATTAAATAGCCTATTAAGAGGAGCGGAGCACTTGTGTGTGTGTGAAAGAACTAAGAGAGAGTAAAATGCACTTCTGCATTTTACCGTAAAATACACTTTTGCATTTTACCTTAAAATACGGGCATTCAATTATTCACGTTGGATGCCTGCACACATCTCAAAGCACACAAATCTCCAACGAGCGGACATCTAACGCGGACCAGCAAAAAATGGAGCCGGCAAAAATCCGAACTTTAATACAAATTTCACGAGGACAACTCTCGGATGTCTGTTCCACATTTCTGTTGCCGTCTCTGAGATCTGTCTAGTGATGGCGCCGGCGGTGGTCAACCCGTTCTCTACGGCGGCTGTCTGTCTCCTCGCAGTGGCTTCCTCTATTCTCTTCTCGTCCACGGTGGTCTCTGGAGCAGCCGGCAAGGAGGCTTTCGTGAAGAAGACCGTCGCTGCCCATGCCATTGTTATCTTCTCCAAGTCTTATTGCCCGTAACTCCCTCTTTTATTCACACTTCTTCTGGATGTTTTTTTTTTAAGTTTTGGATCGTCCATTTCTGCGTGCCATGCCGTGTTTGAGTTATCCCTAGTGGTTATTCAGGGTAATCTGCATGCTAGCGTCCGCGATCTGTCGGTTTTGAGATCGAGAGGGAATGTTTACAATTGGATATCGTGATTTTGGATTATCCTTATGCTACTTGGATCAATGTAGTTAAACCTAAGATTTCTGCAGCTAGAACTAATTTGAATTATTAAAATAAATTCGGAATTTTATTGAACTTAATTTGATGTAACTTTCTAGATTCCTTTTTCTTTCCTGTTTACACTATCTGAAAAGTGAATGACTGGTTAAAATTCTAGTTCTGAATATATAACTTTGTTTATCTAATTCATAGATTTGGGAGATTTTGTTTGGAAGCATTTGAATCTTTTTTTGCTTGAGCAAGTGCTAAACCAGACATTCTTGAATTGAGTTCAGTTTAAGAGACGACTAGGCTTCTAGTTCTAGATGCAAATCAAGTTACTTGGTTGTCTTTTATGTTCAATGTGGAAATTCAACTGCTTTAGAGTTTCAGATGTTGTTTGCTATCCTACTGGAAGCCCAAGTTCATCCAGATCTATGTATTTCTTCTGGAATTTCAATTCTGAATTCTCATTTATGTATCTGCTTGTCAAGTGGGTTAAAATCTAGTTAAGAAATGGTTAGTGCAGTCCATATTTGGAAAGGAAGATGTGTGAGTTAGATATTTTCTTCAGTTGCTATTTTTTGCACTATTTTATCCCTTAAACTGCCTCCATGAATCACAGAGTGCTGAACCTATCAAGTATAACTCCCTTGAATTAGATATTGTTATTGAGTCCAAGTGATATCTTGTGTAGTAAATAAATTTGTTCATTTTTACTTACAAAATTTGTGTGTGTGTGGGGTGGGGGTGTGGGGGTGTGGGTGTGTGTGTGTGTGTGTGGGGGGGGGGGGGGGGGGGGGGGGGGGGATGGGGCTTTTTTCTATGAAAAATATTAAGCTTAAAATAAAAAGCCCTTTTTGCGTGACTTGCACTAGTTTCATTCTCCGGTCATCATACTATAGTTTGAGAGCAACAATGTAATCTATTAATGTATTCATTGTATTGCCTATTAGTGAAGCTTCTCTACTTATATTTATATGAGCAATTCAATATCCTTTAGTACCTCACTCCCTCATGGTTTTGCGTAATATTAGGTACTGCCGAAGAGCGAAGGCCGTTTTTCGTGAGTTGAACAAAGTGCCATATGTTGTGGAGCTCGATCAGAGAGGTGAGTTTGTTGCTGGGCCTTTTCATTCCCTCAGAGATTTAAAATTGTGGATCAGTTAGTAGTTGCACACTATGTTAGTACTATATGTTTATAAATCCCATTCACCAATATTTAGCTTATACTAATCCTATTGGATTATAAACGCCAGGTATTAAAGGTGATTAGCCATAGTAATTAGCCATTCATTAGCTTAATTATATTGAATTTACACCTTTGATGCAGTAAGCATCCAACTCATTTTTTCCATTGCCTTTTTATATCTTAGTTGTATTGATCAGAATGGAGGACCTCTTAAACTAGGAATTGTGGGCAAGAATCCTTAATATATCCTAATATAGCTTGAAGAATATTGGTGTTAAATTTCCCATTGTTCTTGGAAGTTACTTTACCCATATCTTCTTATAGATACATACATTTTCAATGTTTTAATGTTCCAGGGGCTGTTTGGTTCACCTGTCATGTTGCTTGGTTCTTTGTGTGATTCCTGATAATTTGATAACATTGTTCAGTGATACTAACCATTTTCACTTTGGGTTAGTGCGCTTTTCTGTAAGACTATTAGTGATCTGCTCTAGTAAACCAACCATAATCAAGATTTGGTGAAAACTATCTTTTTGACCTTAAGTTGAACCAAGCCCAGCTATAGGCTAGCTTGGTTTTTTTCTCAATTCAAGGTATCCTGGTTCATTAAATTTGGTAAGAGTTAAAGTCAATTCGGTTTTCAGTATTTCACGTAATTCTTTTTCAACATGCTTAATTGTATCCATGCATAAATGCATGAAAACATATATTCATGAAATTGCCAATCTGTCGAATCAATCATGGTAATATCCTTGTCTTCAACACCGATGAGCATGCACTCTTTTTTATTTAGACATTGATGTGTGTGGGAGTAGAGATGACTATAAGGGCAACAGAGACCCTGAAGACGGAGTTCGAGGTACTCTTGATGGGATAGTGGTTGTGGTTGATGAGATAGCTTTAGCCCAAAAAAGTTAGGAATTGGTGGAGTAAAGGCCTAGGAGGTGTGTTGTTGGGGGTTCAAAGTGAGTAAGATGGAAAAATGGATCTTTTGGGGTGGTGTGGAAAATAATGATTAGAAAACATATAACTAGAATGAACGAAAGAGGGGCTAATCATCGTAGCAAAGTCGATATCCATAAAGCGAGCTTGTTGCATTTTTAGAAAGAAAGTGGAGTTATGAATGCGAAGACGGGCTCATATATGAAGTTGAAGATCATACTTAAAGTAGCATAAGTAGTTGGCCGCTGTAAGGTTAGGGACAATGTTGGTCAACTCCATTAAGTAGTCAATGTAGGTGTCTAATGGACGATCATATACCCTAAAAATATTGTTGGACAAGCGGGTGTCACTATGGCGGATGAGTTCTTCCTTCAACTTTTGCCAAATCATAGTTGGGTTCATGTGACAGAGTCAATGCAATCAATGAAGAGGCAACCCTCTATATAGATCATGGAGAGACATTTTGTGACTTTGTAGAGTTAGTGCAATTTGAAAAAAAACAGTTATGTGCATGCAATCCAACTATGAGAGTTCATTCCTTCAAATATTCAAATATTACAGCATCATGAAAAATTTGTAGGGGTTGCGATTAGAGAACGCGAGGTATGACACTCACATTGCATACTAGTGGGTTTGCTGCTGATCTAGTCTCATGAGGCAAGGGAGTGTCCGTATTGTAAGAGATGGAGAATGTTGCGAGTGTCATGCATGCTGTCCATGCAAGAAGAAATAGAAGCCACCATACATAAAGCTCCTCATGACGATCAGGGAGTTAAGTACATGAAATGAAGGGTTTAGCTAATGTGAGACAAAGGAGTCTGCTGGGTTGTTGCATTGGTTGCTGATTGTATGCTTGTTGGAGGAGACATAAGCAATGCAGTGACGCAGGAAGTTAGCAAATGGAGTCATCAGGAACAAACAGAAGAGTAGCAATGTCGGAAGTGACACTGCAGGGTTTGCAAAAATCAGTAGGCACCAGTGAAGGTTCTGTCGATGTTGGAATGCAAGTCATTTTGTACTGAACTGGAACTAGTAAAAAGCAAAAGGAGGAAAATGAGCAAGTCATTGGCATAGTTTGGTGAAGTGAAAGTTTATAATAGATAGAAAAAATTCCTTATTTGATCTTCTCACCAGACGCTAGTTTGTCTGACTCAATCCAGGCCAGGCTAATTTTAAGTTCAATTTGAGTTGGACTTTGCTCACTAGTTGGCTTGTTGATTTCACTCCAAGCACAACTTTCACAAAAAGGCCAATTCAATTTTCTAGTGATGTTTTAACTTCAAGTCAAATTCAGATCATTATTTATTTCAAGATCCGGCAACATAAAAGCATGTGAAAGAGGCTTCAATCCCCAATTGAAACCCTTCTTACCCATATCAGGTTTTTCTATCACCTATATACAAGGATCATCAAATTACTCTTTTGCTATTCTCTTCCCTCTCTTTGAATCCTCCTTCATCTTCTACCTAAGGCATCAAGTAAATTTCTGGCAACAATCCATCTTTTGATGAGACTTTCTTCCTCTGGGCTTAAATCTAGTCATTTAGAGCACATACTTTGTCCGGAGAGGATTTTGATCCACTTACATAAGATTAAGCTAGCTTCTTCTTTAAAATTCACGATCTTTCTTTTCATTCATGAAAATATGACTCCTCTTTATTAAATATGAATTTTAAGATGAAATAATGAAGGAGATTACACATGAAAATATGATTTTTATGAAAAATGCATTTCTTTTACACGAAGCCAAAAGCAAATGCAGGTATGGAGAAGACAAGTCATGCATGAGCATAGTGGGAAACAAGGCCTCACTTGAGCCTACTTCATAAAGATTTTTACTCCAAAAGGTATGACACAAATGTGGACTGGCATAGATTGCGTCAAAAATAAGGACAATCAATGCATGGCTACACTGTTAAATTAGACATCTCTCAGAAGGAGTTGTCTACTTTGATAAAATTCATAGCTACTATGTACCCATGGAACTCTGCCTTTTTTTCAATTCGTAGTATTGGGCAAGCCATTGTCATTGCTTTGACCATTAAGAGAAAGTGATGCAGCACGAGTCTACATGTGGGGGAGAATTGATGCCCTAACCCTAGATGCAATGCAAACGATCACACGATGAATGCAATATACCTACGACGACCCTAACATGACATGCAAGCATACATGCAATCCAATTAAATGTCAGTGCAAGTGCTAATGCAATTAAACAGTCTGATTTAACTGGCAATAAACAATTAATAATAAATACAGTCCGAGCATATTCGTTCACAACAAATTCAATTAGAAGAGTAAATTTTAATTAACAAACAATTGATGTGCAAAGATTCTAAGCATGCACTAAATAGATCCTGCAAATCAATTGATCTCACGGAAACAAAAGCATATAATGTTATATCCCACAAAATATAGTCAGAGTACACAATAGTAGAAAAATAAACACCAAACTATGACTCACATATCGGAAGGCTGCAGGGAGAGAATCAGGCTGCTGGAATGGTCGGAGTTGGGATGTATTGCTGTTTGGGTTGAAATGAGGGCTTTGGTGGAGGGGCTTGTGTGTGGGTAATGGGAAACGATGTGGTCTGAGTGGGCTGAACTTGGGGAATACAGTGGCGGGGAAATGAAGACTTTTGGTGGATGTTAGTGGAGGGGGGCAAGGATACGTCTCCTGGAAAAAGGGGGTTCACAGGAATTAATCTCCCGTAACCTGTAGGAGAAGAGAGGAGCACTCAGTGGAGGATTATGAGAGAAAATTAGAGGGTTGGTAGGATTTCAAGGGAGAGGAAATAGGCTTTGACTGCTGGAATTCCTACATGAATGGAAACAAAGGTTTCCTTTTGTTGGGAAGGTTATGATGCTTACAGGAATCACTGAAGGAGGAGATTAGGGCGAGGGAGAAGAGTTTAAGGTGGGTGAGTAGTGGAGGAGAGGGACGGGTTTACCTTGTAGTCGCACCAAGGAGGAGGTTTCCGGCGTCGCACCGAGAAGAGGCCTCGCGGAATCCATCGGAGGAGGACCAACGGTTTCAGTTTTTCTGAACCGAAACATCGATGCCCAAAACTGCCGCCTACAACCTGTATATATAGCATATAACTAAAATAGGGCACCCCAATCGAACGGCTCATATCGCCCGAGCCGATCGGGTGTCAAATACAACTCGAAATAAATAAAAATATTCATGAAAAAGATTCAGACCAACCATCCGGACGCATCCGTGGACTCGGATCGTCCGAATGAGAAGCAGATCACTTCGATCTCCATCAATCATAGAGACGAACTTAGATGGAGACGTCAGGAAGGAGAAGAATGAAGAATTCCCGGTGTTAAAGCCATCCTCCTCATAGCAGAGTGCCTTGCAACATTCCAGGTCGCTCGAAATGATGCTTCTGAGCTATTTTAGAGAAGTTTAATGAAAGAAGTCAACAACAACAAACGAAAGAAGGTTATTATGATAGTAGAAGCGAGTCGACTCTGAATTAGACTCGATTTTTTTCCTTGATAGTGAATATGAAGGTGAACATCAGGAGTCTTAACATCAATATAGACCTTCGTGAGGAATTCTTCACCTTAAGAGTCTTATTCAAGAAAGGAGTTCTCATCGTCATCATCATCGACATTGGGAGTTAAAGAACTTGATTTCCAAGAGCCCAATGGAAAGACTTAGAGACTTAACTTCATCCCCACATATATTCCATTAGATGTCTTAATGATTAAGCCAACATGGAGATAAAGGAGCTGCATCGTCTACTCTTTGCAATCACCTAAGAATACATTGACGAGGTAATATACAAAGTTTTTCCAATCGATGCTTGCCATTTAAATGTTGGTATTTTGACGCAGGGTAAGGTCCTATTGAAGCTAAGGGGTGGTTTCTAAATGCAGACACAAATCCGACGATTTAACTTGCAATAATAATTTAATATAAAAGACAATACTAAATAGGCCACAATAGTTAAAGCTTAACAAATGAAGTTGAATAAATGCAAGAGAGCTCTCAATCAAATAACTCAAGTAAATGAGAACACAAATTGTCTTGACATAACATTGCTTAAGCAGGATAATATTGAGACATAAAATGCATTCGATTGATGATAATATCATATACATAGTATTCTACTAACTGAATAATTTATTTTTCTTTGATGTTGATGATAGATGATGGAGGGGCAATTCAAGATGCATTACATGCGATTGTTGGAAGGCGAACTGTTCCTCAAGTCTTCATTGATGGAAAGCATTTGGGTGGCTCTGACGGTAATCAACCCTAACTCCTTTTGACTGCAGGTCAAAATTGATAATATGCGACTCAAAAGTGGATCGTTCGCATTAAGTTTGATTCAACTCGAATCAACTCATATATGATATATGCACATATATGTGTATTTAACATATAAGTACACTTTGGCATGCACGTATTCATAATTATATAATATACAATATCTATAGACACACATATTTGTATATCATATTCATACTATACTTTTGATTGTTCAGATAATAGATTTTGTATTATGGAAGACAAAAATGAGATATAATGATTAATTAAGACTAAACATATGAAATTTGGAGACTTTGATCAAGTTAGATACATCAAAAGTGAAGATACTATGATATTAATATAGATGAAGGCATTAAACAGATATGAAAGTGCTATATTAGGAAATTATTTAATAAATTTTTAAAGAAGAAAATATTTTGGAAGAACACAATGAATAGAATAATGATGTCTATTGATTCAATAAATAAATAAAATTCGCTTTAAAGAAATACATAAATGTATGCTTTAGGTCACTGCGAAAATACCTATTGAAATTTGGGAAATTATCGATGATTTTAGAGTTGAGTGATTGACAAATCTTTTTAATGAAAATTTGAAGATACTACAATGGGCAGCCCGGTGCACAAAGCATCCCCGCGCATCGAGGGTTCGGGGAATGGTTCCACCACCACAAGGATGAAATATAGGCAAACCTTACCCTTCATTTTTGTAAGAGGCTACCTCCAGGACTCAAACCCGTGACCTCAAGGTCACACGGCAACACCTCAACCGGTGCGCCAAGGCTCCCCTTCTAATTTGGAGACGGCGATGATTCTAAATAATTGGATAAGAAGTATTTTGATGTCAATATTTAAGAACTAATGAGCTGTTCACCTTTGTGCTAATTATGATGGAAGCAAAATTATTAACTCAAATAGTAAACAATGAGAAAAGGTTATGGAGTGTAGGTTTAAAAAAAATTCTTCAATTTCAGAGAAAGAAATTGGTTTCGTGCTAGGAAGACCAACTATAAAATCGGATTTTTTTCGTTAAGGTAATTAATAGAGAAGAACCGAGGGCAAATAAAGTCTTCATGGTATTTATTAATCTAGATAATGCTTATGATCAAGTATTTTACAGGTGCACTGAAGTTATCAAATGAAAGTTTTAAATGACAAAATATTTTGGAAGAGCATAATGAACATAATAATAATGTTTATTATGAATTTATCCAAAAAAAGAAAGTAAAATTAGGTTTAAAGATGATGTAATACCTATTAGGGCTCCGTTTGGCGCGGTGGTGGAGGTCATGAACGTGGTGGTTATAAACCGTCGTTCGTGACCGCCAGACCTCACCCAAGGAAAACTACATCCAATTTTATGTTCAAAACTAGTTTTTTTTGCTTGGCGGCGGTCATAATCAGTGTCATGCCAAACATACATTATATAATTGTGGCGTTTTTGTCCAAACACACGGAGCAAAAACGTCGCGCCAAACGGAGCCTATGTAGGAAAATGGATAGACCCAAAGTAACATGGATAAAGATTGTTAAAGATAAGAACCAACGAAAAATGAAGATTCATATAGATCACTCCAATCTAATTGGGATAAGAATTTTGATAAAGATGATAATTTTTGTAAATATATATTAGCTGTATATATGTATAATAATAATGGTTGAAAAATACTATATGAAACTATTGGGCTTGGCTATAATGAGCTCGAAATTGAACTCAAAATCAATCAATTTCGACTCCATTCAAACCAGCTCGGCTCGAATGGCAGCGGGGTTGATATGAAAATGTGTTTTGAATTAATGCAGAAAATCATTGAAGCTTATGAAATGCATTTTGAATTAATGCAGACACAATTGAAGCTTATGAAAGTGGAGAGCTGGCAAAGCTTCTGGGTATCACCAGCACTGACACAGATGATGATGAACTCTAATGAGTAAATACTCATTTTCTTTGGTTACAACCTAATTTCATGATCAAGATCTTCTGTGCTCTACTGTTTAAGGAGATTTTAATGATCCATTTGATCATTTTTGAATAAATTTTTTTTAATATTGATTAAAATAATTGAATACTAGATGGATGTCATGCAATGTTCTTCGCCAAACTCATTAATTTCTATCACTTTTTGTGGTGATTATATAATTGATTTTTTTTATAAATATTTTGTGTTACCGGTGTTTTTAAGGGTCCGCTTGGTGGGGGTCATGAACACGGTGGTTACGAAACGTCGTTTATAAATGCGCCCACCACATCTAAGGAAAACTCTCCACTTTTATGTTCAGAATTAGTGTTTTTTCCCCTGTGGCGGTCGTAATTGCTGTCATGTCAAACACGTTTTATGCCGTGGTGTTTTTGTCCAAACTCATCGCAGCAAAATGCTGTGCGAAATGAACACTAAATTTATCGCTAGTACTTTTTCTAGACATTATTAACTTGCTAACACAAGTATTATTCTCTTAAAGGAGTATTATACATACATATAGGAGTCCTGCACGGCTGCACCCCAGGTAATTAGTAGCAGCAGTGTGTGTAAGTTATTACACAAATCTGTTGATGAATTTTTATTTATTTATTATAATAGTAGTATGAGATTTCTTTGTATATAAATAAGGGCAGTCCGGTGCACAAAGCATCCCTGCGCAGCGAGGGTCCGGGGATGGGTCCCACCACAAGGGTGAAATGTAGGTAAACTTTATACCATGCATTTTTGCAAGAGGCTGCTTCTAGGACTCAAACCCGTGACCTCAAGGTCACACGGCAACACCTCAGCCAGTGCGCCAGTCTCCCCTTCTTCGTATATATACGCAAAATTTCTTAACTCAAGTATTAGTATAAATGAATGAAAGATTTATCAGGTTGCCAAATTAATTTAAAATTTCATGAATTTTCGTATCAGGTTACCAATATGTTGAAGGTAAAGACGAACTTGATTCATCGTTTGGATGTCAGTCAGACTACTGAATAATAACGTTAAAAAATAGTCTCTTCAAACACAATATAATATATTCATAGTTAACTTTATGTTCTACTTGCATATGTTTATATTTGGGCATATATATATATAAAATGTTGACATCAATGATTTCTCTTTAATGAGTTTCCGCCAATTCCAATTCCGCCCTAACATTAGCGGAGGGATTATTCCGTCCAAACCTGATGATCCGCGGAGATCAGCCTGATGATCCGCGGCGCAGAGATCAGCCTGATGATCCTCGGACCCAATTCTAAAAACTTCACATAGTTATTTCAAACCCACAATTCCAATTCTGCTGGATATTTCTAGCTAACTCAATAGAATCAAATGGTTTTTTTCTTTACATTCATAAATTTTTTTAAAAAAAATCCATTCCCATGGTGACTAAGGCTCAGTTTGGCGCGGCAGTAGAGGTCGTGAACGCGGTGGTTATGAACCGACGTTCGTGAACGCCCGACTCACACGAGGAACTTCATCCACTTTTATGTTCAAAATTAGTTTTTTCTTTTTTCGGTGGCGGTCAAAACCGTTGTCTTGTCAAACATGCATTTTATGATGGTGGCATTTTTGCTCGATGCACGGAGCGTAAAGTTGTAGCAAGCTCCACAATACTTCAAAATCCTATCATGTATTCAAGCCAATTATTTTTGGGTTGTGTTAAAGGCAAACCAGAATTGGCTATTGGCAAACCAATTTCTATGAGTTATTACGCGCCTTTTGCAAATACGTTTTGTACATGCATTTTTAGGAAAAGTGTTCAACACGAAAATCTCGCCGAGATCTACAACTTTCGTGTTGAACACTTTTCCTAAAAATGCACGCACATGACGTATTTTCAAAAAATTCACTATAGTTACGATCATGGCGACAATACGCCTTTTGCGTGCATTTTTAGGAAAAATGTTCAACACGAAAGTTGTAGAACTCGACGAGATCTACAATTTTCGTGTTGAACATTTTTCCTAAAAATGCATGTACAAAACGTATTTTCAAAAAGGGTGTAATAACTCATAAAAATTGGTTTGTCAATAGCCAATTCTGGTTTGCCTTTAACACCACCCTTATTTTTTCCCCAAAATATGCCTTCAATTAAAATAAAAAGGATGCTAAAAATCAAGCAATGACACATGGAAATTTCATCTCAATTTTCTGTTCTTTATTTCAAGATTCCAAGTAATTGTGCAGAGCATCCATATTAGTCAAAAGATGAAGAATCTATCTTCTCAATTTTACTAGTATTTTAATTAACATATTTTCCTTTTTTGGAGTGCTACCTTTTTATTAAAACAGGATTATTAATATGCCCATTATGCCGATTAATATGCCGCTATCATCTCAAAGATCCGACAATTTTTATGTTTCCGAAAAACGCGCGTCAATTCTTTATTCGCTCTACAAATCATTCTTACATGCATTATTGGTTGAATCAACTCCTACATTTATTGATACCATGCCAAATGTATTGTAGCATGGTAGTGACTTGTTCAACAAATGCAAAAGCTTCTACAATAAATAAAACAAGCATCAAACAATCATGCACAAGACAACTATCAAATTTGTTATATGCGATAAAGTTGAAAAGCGCAAATTCAAGCTACGGGATAACCTGTTTGTAACATGTTTATAACCTGTTTGCGGAGACATCATCTGTACAAAAGTCGAGGGAACTACGAATTGAAAAACAAAAGAAGCTATTTTAATAGTCCATTGAATTATTCACGAATCTCGGAAAATGTTGCTCTCATGCGAACAATGAATAATTTTGGATATACAGAGCCAAATTGATTCTGGTAACCTGCTCTTGAGATGATCTGCGACGACTGATAAGATATCAACCAGAAATCTATGGAACTCGGGCTTCGATAATATTCGTATAAATAGAGCAGCCCACAGCTCGGGCGCCAAACAAATGGCCCGCCCAAAAGATCGCAATCCGAGAACCGTCCTTCGGATCAGATCAGCTCCCTGAAAAGAACGAAAAAACATATAATTTGAAATGAGATATTGATCTTCTGGTCATTCATCAGTATTTAAAGCAGTTTATGGCAGGTATATAATACACAACAACAACAACAACATAACCCATATAGTCCCCAATCATTGGGGGTATGGGCGGGGGAAGATTGGAAACAGACCTAACCTTTGGCACTATGCACAAAGTGGCTTCTCTCAGAGGAGAAAGACCTAACCTTTGACAATAAATGCACAAAGTGGCTGCTCACAGAGTACCACTGAAATAGTGGCCCCCTATACCATCGCGTTTGCTGCGGAATCATGCCCTCAAATCAAAGCCAAAGACATCAGAGAGGGCAGACCCAAGAATCCATTTTGATTTATGTGCACATAACCATGCTTCCTTCATTCAGCATCCAGAGCATTGGTGAAGCACAAAATGTAGGAGCAAGAGGAGCAATGTAGCCAACCCTATGACTGAAGGACTTCTTGTCGATATAGTTGGCTGAAATGATGGCGGCGACATATTTCCACTTTAAAAGGATATCATGTTTCCAATCCCATACAAAGTATTATCAGAATAATAAAGGCAGAAACATTGATGGATGAATTTATTTGTGAGCCTACAAGACAAAATTCTATAAGTATCGAGCTAAAGTTAGGGCCCTAAACCCTAAACCCTGAACCCATGCATACAATCTAAAATTAGAGCCCAACGGTGCAATTGAGGCACCGGTCTTACGGTGAGAGGAATAGGATTCAATGATTTTAAGTGTAAAGAGCATGTCAACTTCGAGCTTGAGAACTTCTATCAGTGGAAGTGGTACACAACCTATCTTTCCCTGAATGGTGAGTTTGTATCCCCATCCCAACCAAGATTGTTCTCAAACTTTTGGCAAGCTTGTTGATAGTTTTGGCTTCATACTGTTTGGGGCCGTTCTCGAGCTGATATTGAGTTTGTATTTGTTTGGACTTATTTCTAAGAATATTAATGTGTGAGTGTTCCTATATTGCTAACTTGGAGCAGTTTTGTGCTCTTCGTTGTTGCCGATATGTGTTTATGAATAAATTTTATGTAAAATATAGTGGGTTTGGTTATATGTGGGTGACGAATTGTTCTATGTTTGTTTTCTGAAGGAGCATTAACCTATATTGATTATTATTGTGTGGAGTTTCTCTATGAAGTGTTGAATATTGGGTGGGCTGATTTTGTACAAATTTCTCTCTCAACTGTCCTGGGATTCATCTTTTGATATTTGTGTTAAGAGAGCTTCAGTTTGGAGTTTGTAGGGTTAAAAAAAGAAATGAATCAACCAAGTACCAATACTAAGATGAGGACTCTGGAGTTCAAGGGTAGATCTTCACTAGTTGTGTTTATGGTGTACGCACTGAGATAATATTTGCTGACAAAAAGTATAAAGATTAAAGAGAAACGCAAGAAGGTCATACCAAAGCTGACATGTAGAAGAATCTGAAAGACCAAATAAAAGAAGATATTATGGACAGTGTGGTGTTAAGAGTTTGGCGAAAATGAAGTGTCTTATGACTAACGTTTTGCTTTGAAAAACTACAGGTAAAATGCATACATCTCATGACTGGCTAGGCCTTTAGATTTTGATATTCTACATAGTATTATCATCTTCCATGCCTTGATATTCTATTAGTATTATCATCTTGCATAAACGCAAATGTCCGGCGAATTTAAATTTGCAAAACAATGTTTACAAACCATATAACTAGATTTTCCATAATTGAATTAAATGACTGGCTAGGCCTTTAGATTTTGATATTCTACATAGTATTATCATCTTCCATGCCTTGATATTCTATTAGTATTATCATCTTGCATAAACGCAAATGTCCGGCGAATTTAAATTTGCAAAACAATGTTTACAAACCATATAACTAGATTTTCCACAATTGAATTAAAGCAATTTAAAATCAAGGTAACAAAGAGAAGCGTATGGGCGCGAGAGTGCGCAAAAACAAATATTTTTTGAATTAGGAAATCACACAGACGAAAGCGACTGAAATAAAACTTACAAGACAATATCTCTACAAATAGAGAACAAACACGAGATCCAATGCTAAAAGAAATGAAAACAAACCTTGAACTTTGCAAACGATGGAGAGGGGATGGATGGATGCGCTTTTAGAGGGCTGCCAGGGCTGTTATCAGCAATAAACAACTGGATTTTGCTGTTCTGGAGGTCTGGACAGGAATTTGAAGGATGGGGGTGGCTGTAGGAAAGGTGTAAAGGCTTGGCAGGAGCTTTGGAAGGTTGTAGGGTGGCTGGACAGCACTCAGACAGTAATTTCGGGGAGGCTTTGGGCAGCTGGGTGAAGGCAGAGGGTGGTTCCACGAGTGGCTCAAGTGGGAAGGGCTGCTATTGGGGAAACAGTGGGGAGAGGGGCAGCAGATTGGACTCCAGGAAACAGGGGGAGGGGAGAAGTTTGGCTGTGGCTCCACGTGAAAGAGAGAGGGAGGAAAGTGGGGGCCGGTTATAGAAAAAGTGAGGTGAGTGGGCTGATGTTTAGGATGGATTTTAGGGGCCTCCATGTGAATGAGGAATGGGGAGAGATATAGCTTAATTTAAGGAATTGACTCCTAAAATGTAGGAGAGTGGGGTTGGAGGGGGTAGTGGGTAGTTAGGAGGTAGTTATGGTGGTTATGGGTAGTGGACCAGTGGTGGAGGAGGTTGATGGCTGGTGGTGGCCGGAGGTGGTTGGCGGCGGTGGTGGTGGTTGCCGGAGACATTTTCAGGTGATCGTCGGAGGTGTAAATGAGGGAAAAAGAGGGCTGTTTTTCTGTGGAGGAATGAGGGTGGGGGTGGCTCCACGGCAAAGGGGAGGGAGGGATAGCCGGCCACTTGGGCGGGAGGAGCAAACTCCTTTGGCCGGCTGTTTTGGGGTGCTGGCAGCAATTCTGGAGGGGCACAGTGGTGGAGGTGGGCTTGGGAAGGTGGCGGCAGAGGATTTTTGTAGGGGAAAACAGGGGAAGAAGGTGGTTGTTTGTGAAGGGTGGGAGGAAGGTTGGCCGGCTGTTATGGGGTGGGAGATGGGCTGCCTGGCGACTTTGTGGAGGGTTGAAGGGGAGGAAGGGGATGATGGGATGGTCGGCCAAAGGGCTGAATGGCTTGGTCGGCCAAGGTGTAGGGAGAGACGAGTAATTATAGGCTTCGCACCCGGAGTCGGCTTCGACACCGAAGTGATCAAGGATTTGGCTTCTAAACTCCAATCTTCAATGCCTAAAATGAGAGTCCCCAACCTCTATTTATAGTTTTCTAAGGACCAATGAACAACTATGATTGGCCGAACACTTTGACTCAAATAAAACATAAAATTACAACTCAAAATAAAAAAAGACGAGACAAAAATACAAAGTCGTCGAGCCACTCGAAATGAGCCTGTGATCGTTGTGAGTAGACCCGAACGGGTCGGCCGGGCTGATCCCCATCATGGTCCAAACATAATTGGAAATTCTGTTGCAAGTGTAACTATGGTTATAGGGGTGCGACATGAGCCAGTATTAATGAAGAGTGAGAAAAACTTTGATGTCGTTGGGCATGAAGGCTTAGTTGCAGAGAACACTACCATGCCCTCGAGTGACTTTGTGCCTAACTATGATGTGACATCTTGAGAATCAATATTATAGTATTCATGATGGTGGTTGTTGAGGTGGTAGCAGAAGAGATCAATACAAATGTGGTAGATACCGTTGACGTTTCATTTCTACTTATGTCCATTGTCAAAAGTTGTCGACTGAAGCTAAGTTTATGTTGTCGGTTGATGTTGTGGTGACCTCATCAATATGGAAGTCTATAACCGATGAGGAGGTAGATGTTGAGGTTGTTTTTGTCACTCTCTATATCAATCACCATGCAGAGCAGTAGAATTTGATAAGTATTTTCTTATTTGATGGGCCAGTCAAAGTGGACATAACTTAAAAATATCACCCCTAGTTGTCATTACATTTTAAAAACATTGGCTGATAACGATTAGAGGATTAACATGAAATCCTTATAATTTTACATTAGACATGCAAAAATTCTGACGAATGGATTGAATGTGTTAGTTGTAGATGGTATAGCCCAAAGTAAATTAAAAATGTAGACTCAAAGAAAAAGAAACACAGTAACTAAAATAAATAACACCAAGCCAACGAAGAATGGGGACATAATGAGGATATGAAGACTGAAACAAAATTGATTTTTGAAACAAGTCATCACAATTCTTCTCATAGGCAAATATCCTGGCAGATTAAAACAGTGGTCAATCTGCATGTATCAGAATTGGTCAGTCTGATAGGTGAGACTTGCATACCAAACTCACACTCCAGAAATGTTGGAATATAGAAACATAACCCCCCCCCCCCCCCCCCCCCCCCCCCCCCCACACACACACACACACACACACACACACACAAAAAGAAAAAAAAACGAAGCAAAAAAAAATGCAACAAACCTCCTGACTGGATTTTGTAGTTGCTTCTTGAGCCACATCTATGCACGTCAAAGCTTCCTCTCGAAGAAAGACATCTGCAGCTTTAATAATGTCCTGTAGGAGAAAAACACGGACCCTTTGGCCTTTCACAGATAAGACAAAACATAAGAGATCCTCCGTTGCAGCAACCACAGCGTGCATATCGAAGGATTTCCATCCATGGGCATATGTAGCTCTTGAAGCTGAGTCAGGAGATTCATTTGTTGTGTCAGAGGATGGTTCAGAAATAGCTGCAATCTGAAAGGAGAGAAAATAAGCATTTGAACAGAACTTAAGAGATGAGTGGACCAAAAAGGCACAAAAATGCAGGAAGCAGTATCAGAACAACATTCAAGTTTAGATCAAGCACACATCATATAAAATAAAATATTTTACATATTCTGGTTCATCGAAAATAGGTCAAAATACCTTCGCCATCCCAAGTATTGGGGAAAATGTATATTGGATTCAAATTCAACTGATTTTCTATGACCACAAGCTATAATGCATCACAAACTCATTAACTCAGGGTAGGTTGTGAAAGTGAACATTAAGAAAATGCAACTCTAAACGCGGTGCTGGGGAAATAAATTCTATCTAATCCGAGGATGATGTGTGTATGCAAATGTAATCCAACAAAAAATCGCATGTAAAATGGATTTTGCAATGATTTAACTTGTATGTGTCTTATGTGAAAACTATTAATATTCTCTTAGTATTAATGGGGGAAAGTAAAAGAGCAACTAACTATCATGCCATTCCCAACGACTACAACAAAAAATGATAAAAATCTACTCTCAAATGACTATAAAATCTAATTGTTATAGCTTCCATGATGGGACTATAGCAGGTGATAGCCACAAAGTCTCAAACAAAAGGACTATCCGCTACTATGGCCTCAAAAAACTAATTTATTTCTTTAAGGGTCTATTCGGTTGGAAGAAATTAGAACTGAATGCAGGAATTGGTTTCAAGTTTAATTATTGTTAGAACTAAAATTGATATGAATTCCAATTCAAATGTTTGACTAGAATATAGAATTGTATATATAGAATTGGAATTCTACAATTCTGCTCTTCTGATACAAGAATGAATTCAATTACAATAATTATTAGTTTTGCTAAAATAAAATTAATATTGAGTTTTACTCATAACATATCTTGTAAGATCATTTCCATTAATTAAGCACCAGATTTTGAATTAAACACATGATCTACAATAGAACACATATCCACTTAATTTTCTTAAAAATATCACTAAGATTCTCTTTAAAAATATTTCTTAGAAATTATTTTTCTCTAGAAATCTCAATATGATTCTCTCTAAGGATTTTATCATCTCCCACTAAACATTTTACTCTAATAATTTTCTCTCTAGAACTCCATGAGGATTCTCACTCTAAAATTCTCATGAGGATCATCATTCTAGAAATCTATCTCTTAAGGATTCTACCATTAAGATTTTATTACTCCAAGGTTTTTTTGACTTTCGAAATTCTCTCCAAAAAAATTTCTCTAAAAAACTCACATTTATTTCTATAGAAATCTCTCTCAATAATTTTATCTTAATATGACTCTCCCATTAAAATGTTATCATTCTTTGCAATTTTCTCTCTACAAATTTCATTAGAATTCTCTCTGAAAATCTATTCATTAGAATTCTCTCTGAAAATCTATTCATTAGAATTCTCTCTGAAAATCAATTCATTAGAACTCTCTCTGAAAATCTATTTCTCAAAATTTATTTCACCAGGTTTCTCTCATTCAGAGATTTTTCCTCTATTAAGTTTCTCAATAAAAATCACATTATATTTCTATCTACAAATTATCTCAAGAATTCACACAGATTCCCTCACTCAAAAGATTTTCTCTAGGAATATTTCTTTGAAAGCTCATTAAGACTTGTTGGAATATGGTTTGACACTCTTAGTTTGAGAATAACAAATCTTGATAAGTCTCTAATCTATATTTGCAAGTGTTTCATAGCGTGCAAGTTCAGAAATAATTGTTGATACAAGTAATGAATGATAAAGAATGAAGCGGGTCGAAAGAAAATGGGCAAGTCCAAAAATGAACACTACCGCCAACAGTAGCTGGTACTGTCCCGCAGTAGCACTCGATGTACGTCGAACTGTAGTTGAAGATCAACTGTGGACTTAGAGAATTTTGTGGTTACCAGGAGGACTTTCATGAAAGGCGCTACCGTCGGCGGTAGAGACTATCGCCCAGTGGTGGTAGCTCAGTTGAGTAACCTGGAGCAGCACCTGGATTAATTCAAGCCAATCTAGGAAAACACCTAAAATTCAACTACCGTCTTGCGGCAGCTGCTAACCAGCGCTAATAATATAGAGTTTTGACAATGCATTACAAAGGACACTACCGTCTGATGGTAGTGGATACCGACCGGCATTAGTGACCACCACTTGTCATTAGCACTGCACTTCATAAGGAAACTCTGCGGCGCAAAGGAGGAAGAGAGCGCGAACTATTCAAATTTTACTATCACCCCGTGGTAGCAGCTATCACCCCGCGGTAGCAGCTATCACCCCACAGTAGCAGCTATCGCCCAGCGCTAGCTCTAACTTCATATGGAAACCTCTGCGGTGCAGAAGAGCAAATCGAGTGCCAGATATTCGAATTTCAACGCCACCATCGGGCAATAGCAGGTACCGCAGGCGGTAGCTCCCAAAGAACTTAAATATCAATTTATTCGCGTGGGATTCCATTTTAAAAGGCGAGAAGTTTTAGAGGAAAGTTCTCCCTAGCCGTCTCAAAGCCATGAAGCACTCCCAACCTCAAATTCTAAAGGACTCAATAGATGATTCAAAGTTCAAAGATCATTGTAGTGAAGGATTCGTGAAGAACATGTCAAAAGATCAAACTTTTGTATGTCTTGATTTTTATTGTTTAAATGATAAAGATTTCTTTTTGTTGTTCATGATGATATAAAAATCTATTTTTCGCTGTGCGCCTCCTTATGATCATCTAAAATTTTATTAGAAAAAGAAAATCTAGTTTTACAATAATCCTTATTCACCCCCCTCCCCTCCACTGAGGAAGCCGCATGATCCAACAAGATTCTCTTTATAGAAATGGATATCTCAATAAAATTTGTCACTTCACAAATTTTAATAATATAAAGAATTCTTCAATTTCGTCCTTCTGAAGTAAGAAGGAAATTTGGTTTTGTAGCCAAATTCAAGATTTAATTACGCATTCAAATGACGAGTAGAATTGAGCATCACAAGTCGAATTCCTGGGGCCTAATTAAGTCCAATTGAACTAACCCTTAGAAGCTTTTGACTTGTTTTGTCTTTTGGGATGTAGGAAAAGTAAATTTAAAAAAATTAGATCATTCCGGATATATTTAAAGTGATAACATGTATTTTTACAAAAAAAATTATCAGGAAAATAATTTTTGGTTTATGATTTTTTTGTGCAGTATATTTAAAGTGATAACATGTATTCATGCATGCTCCATGGATATCCCACCTCCAAGTCGTCGAGCGAATCCTCTGATATCTAAAGAATGCCCTGGAACAAAGGCTTGTGCATAAGTCATCCTCTTCCCTATCATTAATTGTTTATTCTGATGCAGATTATGCTGGGTCCCTCGACGATCATCGGTCTACGAGTGGCTACTGCACATATTTTGTGTAACATCCCGAATTCGATGAGGGCGGTCCGATGAGGGCGGGGGAGTGTTTTAGGGGCAATACAACCCACGCAAAGTAGCTCCTGGTAGGCTTCTAGGATGACAGACACCTAGGTGGAAGGAGGTGCAAGAATAAACCAAATCTTACAACAGAATTGGAGGAAAAGTTACTGGGCTTAAGTAATAATTCGTCTCATCAAATATCAAAGGCGCCTTTTCGGAGCAACTGGTGGAATTGTGTTGGAAACTCCAAGGTTAAGCGTGCTCCGGTGGGAGTATCCCTGGGATGGGTGGCCTCCTGGGAAGTACTCGTAGACTACCTGTGGAAAAGGGCAAAATCATGCGGTTTAACTCAATATGAGCTAGGTTGAACCAAAGCGGACAATACTTCTGATATTATGAGGGTGGGTCATTATAAATGGTATCAGAGCAGACCTCCTACAATACGATGTGTGGTTCGGGGATGAACCATGCGAAAGCTGGTGGGCTTGTGACATCCTGAATCCGATGAGGGCGGGGAGTGCTTTGGGGGCAATGCATCTCAGGCAAAGTAGCTCCTGACAGAATTCTAGGTGGAAGGAGGTGCAGGAATGAACCGGATCTCACATCGGAATTGGAGGAAAAGTTACCGAGCTTAAGTAATAATTCGTCTCCTCAAATATCAGAGACGCCTTTTCAGAGCAACTAGTGGAATTGTGGTGGAAACATGGTTAAGCATGCTATAGTGAGAGTAGTCTTGAGATGGGTGACCTCCTGGGAAGTACTAGTATGACACCGGTGGATAAGGGCAAAACTGTGCGGTTTAGCTTAGTACAAGCTGGGTTGAACCAAAACGAACAATACTTCTGATATTATGAGGGCCGAGTCATTACATTTTGGAGGACAACTGGTCACTTGGCAGAGAAAGAAACTAACGATGGAGACACGCTCCTCTGCAGAGGTTGAGCATCGTTCGATGGCGTTTGCATTTCTAAACTACGTGATTGGAAAGTCTTCGTACTAATCTTGGTGTCAAGCTCCCCTCTCTGGCCGTCCTATAGTGCGATAGTCAAGCTGAAATTCATATTATCGAAAATCCAGTCTTTCATGAACGTGCCAAGCATATCGAAGTAGATTGTCATTTCATCCGGAAAAAAGTTCAACTTTGCAAACTTGATCTACGACATATACCAGATGTCGAGCAAATCTCTGATATCCTCACCAAGGCCTTACCTCGCCCCCTATACCAACAGTTCATTTCCAAGCTTGGTGCCTACAATCTGTATGCTCTAGCTTGCAGAGTGTAGAAGAACTATGTATAAGCCCAATGTATAAGCCCACTTTCTTGGCACTTAGGAGATCTCTCTCATGTATAGATCAGTCTCACACCACTTCTATTTTGTAAGTTAATATGAAGTAATAAAATTATTCTACTTCGTATTACATTACCTCTACATTTTCTAACATGAATACTTAATAATTTTTATAGAGGCTCGAATCAATATACCCTATTTTTATAAATAGGGTTAATGAATTGTAATTAAATAATGATCAATGAATATTGATTTGAGAAATACATGCGTGGCTTCTTCGCTTCTAACACTTTAGTCAAGCAATCTAACTATGAAAATTTACATGGGGAAAATATAATAGGTTCATCTAAAAGAAAACAAACATCTTTTTTAGACGACTTCTGCAAATACCTAATACAAATTCTTAATAGAGGCACTACAATAGAAAGAAAAAAAAGCCTCATTAAGCAATGAAAACAAGCATTGTAAATGTATTTAAAGGTAAATCGTGGAGTGCACATGAGACATTATGCATCAAAATAGAGCATGCACTAAATCTAGCATTTGAACCACAGTTCCTGAAACAAGTTCATTAATCATACCTGCTCTAGCTTGAAAGTCAAGTAATCAAGTACAGTCTGCATATTTAAATGTTTAAAAGACTACCCTATCAATTTTGCATGAAAAATATGGCAAGCAGCTTAAACAAAAGTATAATCATGAGACTGACACTTAGCAATCAATGTTTCATAATCAACGTGGAAAACTATTACATACCAACCGCTCAAGCCGGTTCCATCTAATTGAGCCATCATTCCGAATAAGAAGTTCCCTTAAAATTTTTCTCATGTCAGGATCAGGGTCCGTAAGAAGCCTACCCACCACAAAAGGATATGCACTCTCAATAACTTTAAATTCTGGATCTAATGCTTTTGCAGTACCTTCCAATGATCCCAATGCCCTTATCACAAGAGCATAATCAGGAGGAAGTGAGAAGTTGAATTCATACATGACATCATACAAATGGTTCATTACTCCCTGCAGTTAATGCACAAACAAAAACTATTAAAAACTTGATTTAGTACAATATGACTGCTGGCCATGACCACACCACAAGAAAACAAGATAGCTAAGTGATGCAGGACGGGTCTAGGCGTGTGTAAACATGCAATTATGCTATAAGGGGACTCTAATGAATGAATGGAAGTGTAGCGGTGTAGGGAAGTCTAGATTGTGATGCTCATGCAATAGCCCAACATTTGATAGCAATAATTTGAAATAACAAGAAAATTCCCGAATATGCACAATTAAGATTAAGTTAAACTTAAAACACGTTTTCATTAAATACTCGGCTAATACGCCTTTCAAATAGAACAAAGAAATTAAGCGGACTTTTACAAATATATATCTCAAACTGTATGTATTCCAACAAGCAATCCACACAAAGTAAATTAGACTTTCAATCTAGAGTTTACACAAGTAATTAAGCCCAATAGTGGTATATGGCTGCTGAATCAGAACTGGACAGCGAGATGGATGCAGTTCCGCCACTGTAATTACCTTACTACCCAGATGACATGAGTCGAGGCTGTTGGAGGCCTTCAAAGCTCTCATTTGAATATTTGCTACTACCACCAAGATCCGCACCGATGACCACTCCCCACGAGCTCGCGCCCTCCTACTCATCAAGGTATGGCCTTTGCCTCGATGGCCAGGTGTAGGTCGCGTGCTTAAGCGCCATCCATTTTCGGGGCTAGTTGATTCGGCAGGTGAGTTGTTACATACTGCTTAGCAGATGGCAGGGAGCTGTTGGAGGCGGTCAGGGGATCATTAGAAGGTGGGCGGAGGCTGTTGGAGGCGTCCGGGGCTGTTGGAGGTATGAAAAATGGTGTAAAGGCTGCTGGAATTGGTTCCAGGAGTGATACGGGAGGTGAGAAAGGGATTTTCAGTCCCTGGTCAGTGTTGGCATGGGTCACGGAGTGGAATTACTGAAGTGGGTTCGGCAAGACTGAGAACAGTCAATGGCTGCAGGAATGGAGAGTTCAAAATGCCTCTCGGGGCTTGGACGAGTGTACAAAGGGGCAATTTTCTTTCGGGATGAGGAATAGGCTTCCGGCTGGGCTTGAACTGGGTGGAATAGGAGTTTACTGTTCATAATGATGAATTAAGTGGTTACAACATGAATTGGGTGGTAGTTATTGGGATATCAGTGGTTGTTGGGAGTTATGCGAGTGTAATTAGGTGGAGGATGAGATAGTTAATGGTGGTTATGAGTTAGGGGGGGGGGGGGGGTAGTTATGAGAAAGGAGGGTAGTTACCTTGGTTTTGGCACCAAGAGTCCACGGAATTTGCACCGTGGGAAGACTGCGTGAGCCCGAAAATTCTCTCCAAATTCTGTGATATCTGAAAATCAGCCCTTAGACCTCTTTTTATAAACTTAGAATCCACTACAGACAACGAAGATCATCTGGAATATAAATCCACTAATTTTACAGGATATATATATATATCTTTATTATATAAGACAATATATTAATATCCCCGCTCTTACCATACTTTTAAAATTAGCCATCCAATTAAAATCAATCTAAAATCTAAACCCTACATTTTTTCTACGGATTATTCCTCCACAAATCCTAAGCCCATGTCATAAAATCTCGCCAGCCCCCCTCTCATTCTCCACGATCTCATCACGTAGTGCCTCTCCGACTCTCCCACGAACGACAAACCTCTCACCTCCTTCTCCGCCAAACATCGCCTGCATCCGCCGCATGATGCCTCCGCTTAACGTCGCCGCCTGATGCCGCCGCCTCCTCAAGGCATCGGGTGATGCCTCTGCCTCAAAGCGTCGGGTGAAGCCACTGCAGTAAACAACTCTCGCTGCTGCAACAACCGACTCCCGCCGCCACAACAACCGACTCCCGCCGCCACTACTGTTGGTAGTTGAAGAAATCCGCGGAGGACATCGCACGGCGGAAACAATTCATCGCCGAAAGAACCTCTACCTTCTCTACCCCTCAACGACTGTTCCACGACAAAGTATTTCCTTCATCCTTTCAACCTATTCTCTAGACATTCTTCACAGTTTTACTGAAAAAGAACACATAAAACTCACTATTTTTAGGTAGATCTTCCAAGAACCGTCGGATCTCTGCACACGCACCCTCTTAGGTCATTTCTCTGCGTGCTTCTCTCCTCTCCATCGCAAACCCACAGCCAAGAGGGAATCCCACTGCGCTCCTCCCGCGAAACATCCCGCTTCTCACTGCCACCGAAGCCTACTGCAACCTCCTCAAATCCAGCCATGGTGCCACTTCCAGTTGAGGTAACGAAAATCATCTGCTGTCATTTATTTTTATTCTTATAGCATCTAATTTCTTTTCACTACGGACATTTTCCAAATGCTACAACATTGTTGAATCCACTTGATTTCCCGATGCTAAAGCTAATCCACTGTAGATATCACAGTGAGTCTATTTTTGGTTGGCAGAATAAGAAGAGCCAATGAAGTAGAAGGTGAACTCTAAAAATCTTTATTTTTATTACCTAACAATGATTTTTATTTCAGTTGAACATTAAATTTTCTTTGAAGGTTGACAGGGAAGATGCGAATGATGAATTTGTTGAAGCAGAAGATCATCTATTTCATAGATGGCGTTGAGCAGGTGAGCTTAGGCATTACATAAAGCAATCTAAGGTATAACCTATATTGTTCCTCTTTGAGTTTTGTGGCTTATACATTAGGAGAAGCTCAATGAGTTCTGATAGCATACTCCAGCACTTCAATTGTATGTTTAGCCTGCTTTTGTGATAAAGAGTGAAGGACATGAAGCCATTGGGGGTCCTAATTATAATCTCACATACTGTCTTAGAGTTGTTGCATTGTTTCATTGAACCCACTAGCGGGCGAGTCCGTTCGCAACCGACGGAGTTCACGTCATGGACGGGGTATTGTATGCGGGTGCAACCTATAAGAGAGCAGCAGTCGGAAGTATGCACCTGGGAAATCCTCTCAAAATAAAAGATATTGAACTTTTTTATATAAAAAAAAACTTACATAACACATGCAATTAAATTAATTACACCAATGCAATAAATTATTCACCACAAATCTGTTCTGTAAGGTTCCACCACAAATCAAGCAAACAACACTCTTCCTTTTTATTGAATACCAAAAATCTTATCCATTTCATTGCCCTGCATTATGAACTTTAAGTTGGTGCTATGTAGACTTTAAAGTTGCCAACATGATTTGTTGTTGCTGTTGATAACGTGAGGACCACAAAGTTTCATTCTTCGCATTTATTCTACGCTCTATTTTTAGTTAATTTATACATATGCTAGAGAACACTATATATCTCCATGCTGATTAGATCAACGGATATTTCAAAAGATTGTTAGTTAATGGTGATGAAATATAGCACAAAATAAATCTTCATAAATGTTAACATTGTGTTATCACATAGTCATAATATAGGAGTTTAACATGTTAAAACGAGTTTTATCTATAAAAAATAATCTTTCATGTTCCATTTTTTTTACAAAGTATTTGCTTAAGAACAAACTTTTTGAGTGATAAATGTCTATGCTTAAGAACAGACTTTCAGAGGTTCCACCATTCACATTTCATTTTTTTCTTCTAAACACATGCTTTATGGATTGGAGGACTAAGAGATAGTTACTGATTCAATGACATCCTAAGATATAGTTGGAGCTTAAAAGATATTTCAGAAGATGGATTCTCTTTTGATCACTACTATATTTTTTATTTCTTCATCATCAATTAAAAACCTGGTTCCTTTCGAATGCAACAAAAGAACTCTCCATCCACGCCTGCTTGAGTTCGGAGCCTGACACCACTTCCTGGACACAAAGACTCCTCCTGATTGCGCTCACCGATGCCTACCACCGACGCACTTTCTAATAATTCTAATAATCTTGAACATTGAACTTTGTTGTAGACGTAAAAAAATGCACATTATTATAATAAATCTAATAATCTGGAATATGATTTTTTTCTATAGGAAGCAAACATGGAAGTGAACCTTCATTAAGAAGTGTTCATTCTGACCCCATGTCGTAAATCTGAGCTTCCTTGGCCATGCAAATTTTGAATATTTCAAAGATCCAGCATCTATTTTTTCTTGATATTAATGTTTCTAATTATGTATTAATAATTGCAGGTGCTTTAAGGAATCAGGTTTTAAGTGTCAAAGATATTGCATTGTGCGGTGTAGTGGAGCAAGATATTTCAAGAACCCTCTCAAAGTGTAGATTTCATCAACTCCAGTTCAGTGCGAGGTATTCATCTCTTCTTTCAATTGTTCATTTTCACAAGGATATAAATACAATTTTTTGAATGTGAATCATTTGTATTCTACAATAAAGCATTCTTTGCGTTTAAAAGATATAAATTCAACAATAGAACATTCTTTGCGCTAATGCCGTCTGTTCAATCTATATCATACAAATTATATCCCAAAGTCCAATATGAGTAAGGAAGAATCCAATACCTTTTTGGTAAGACTTCTTCGACTTTAATTAATGTTATTTTACTTTTGCTTAGCATTTTGGTGGTTATCATAGTAATGTTGTATGTGGATGTAGTTCTGGTGTTGAATCATGGTGATGGTATATTATTTAGCTTTTTTTTAAAATAAAATACTACTATTGAGAGAAGATGTGTTTTGGAGAGAGCTATGCGAGTTTTGGACATACTACTACTGAATCTGAACCTCTATTAAAGTGTCCTTTTGAAACTACATAAAAATGAAGCTCATGGAAAGTCAATATTTTATTTTGAACTCATGCCCCCGCCTAATGCACCCGCCCACGACGAATGCCCCAGCCCACGACGAATGCCCCGCCCACGACACGATGAATTCCCCGCCCACGACACGATGAATTCCCCCGCCCACGACAAATGCACACGACCAATGTCGCCGCCCCCGCCGAATGCCCCCGCCCCCGCCGAATGCCCCGCCCACGACGAATGCCCCCATACAACGAATGCCCCCTCCCACGAACAATGCCCCCGCCCACAACCAATGTCGCCGCCCCCGCCGAAAATCAATGTCCGCCGTATGTCGCTAGCCGAATTTAGCCGCATGTCGAATGATGTCGCCCCCCATGAATGATATCGCCCATAGAATGATGCCTCCCGCAGAATGATGCCTACCATTGAATGATATCGACCGCCGAATGTTGATGCCCATTGAATGTTGACCCCCGCCACGCCGAATGTTGCACTCACGCCGAATGTTGCACTCACGCCGAATGTCTCCCCCCCACACCGAATGTCGCCCCCCCCCCCCCCCCCCCCCCCGTAGGCCCGTGTCTTTCACTTGTTGTGTGTGTGTGTGTGTATATAAATCTATACTATATTAAAAAGAAATACTGTGGCCTGCGAATAGTCTGAAATAAAAATTCATGGGAAAAATCTGAGCCGTCAAATTTGGGGCAGTAATTCGGGGACCGTCCATTACTTTGGTAAACATCGCCTCCTCCCCCGATATTTCATTTCGCTCATGCCCCCTCACCTGCTCCCCTCGCAAAACCCTCGCGCTCCCCCCTCGCAAAACCCTTGCGCTCCCCCCTCGCAAAACCGTCGTGATCCCTCCTCCTCGCTAACTCCCCCTCGCAAAACCCTCGCTCTCCTTGCTCCACTGTCAAAGACTTCTCCCCTCATCTCCATCAAAGACAGAGGACGCCAACATCCAGCCCTCCCTCCGTTGATCGCTCGCTCCTGCATGCCTCCGCGGATCCCGCAGTTCTTCTTCTTCGGACCTAGGGCAACGACTCTTGGCGTCAGCTTCTTTCTTAGCTCCCTTATCGCAGATTTTCTTCTTTGCACGTAGGTCATCGATTCTCGACCTTGGCTGTACCGTCGAATATGGTTCGGTTACTTGGGAACGTCTTATTCTTCCAAAACCCGACTCCAAAGATATTGAACTTCCTCTCTTGGTCGCCAATACTAGGAAAAGGCTTTGTCTGCAAGACTAGGAAACAACTTCGTCCAGCTCTTTCCTCCATTCATGATGCCCAACGACTCCTACCCAGCAATCTAGGGGTTCCAAGGTCAATGGTAGACTCCAGCTCCAGGTGTTCAGGTATCTCTCTTCATTCCATATTAGGTTTCCCATGCACTGCATCCTACCTAAGTCCCTCACAATCCACGAAATTGTTTTTTGCTGTGATTTGTAGAAACCGAAATTTGAGGAGGAATAATTATTCAAGCATCCCAATTTTTTTTTGTTCTTCTTGACTCACCGGATCAAACCCTGCCCTAAAAGTCACTCACAATCCTCCGTTTTTTTCTTTTACTGTTATTTGTAGAAAGAAAATATTGAGAGAAGAGGAATTATTCAAGCCATCCTAAATGCATTACCCATATCAAGGGAGAAATACAGTCATTGGCGATCAATAGGTAGACAAGAACTCTTCGGGAGAAAAAACAGTAACACCCATGTCATAGCAAAATCAATTAACAGTAAGCCAGGAAATACAATATTCTTGGTTTTTTTTTCAAATTTTATTTCATGCAGATCTCCTCAGATTTTAACGACTTCATTAGTCTTTCGTTTGTTTTATCCACAAGGACCACAATATGATTTGATTCGCTTCTTCTGTTTATGTTGCAGATGAAACTATGGAGCCCAAGAGCGGTGATACTTGGCACATGATGTCAAGTTCAATCAGATCAGAGGGATGTGCTAAATTTGAATTTCCTTATTGTAAATTTGGATTGCCTTATTGTAGATTGCACATATGAAGTAGGTGATTTCTAGAGTTGACGACCCACCAGCTTATACAACTCTGGAGGTTGCCACCACATTTTACCATAAATTTTCCCCATTTACATTTGATTTATAAGAGTTTGTGCATTGTCACGTCAATTCTTCATGCATGAAGCTTACAAATGTGATGTTATTAGGTTTAGGTGTTTGATGACATGTTATGGATTGAGGGTGGGTTGCAAATTCTTGAGTTCATGATTGATTTCTCTCCTTCAGTTGAATGATTTTCATGTGATTTCAGCACCTTTGCCAAGGTGAAGATATTATAGAGTCATCAATGCAATTACTTTAGGGTTTTGCATCCATCACCCCATTAGCTTTGAATTTAGATGCTCTCCTCATGTTTGTGTTAATTCCTAAGCGCAATATTTTTTCATTCTAGAGGAACTCTATCTTTATTATCGCATATAGATATAAACTTTGACTTGGCTGAACTCAACAGGGATCTAATAGGCAGCCATCTGTTCCTTTTTTTTCTTCTTTCGGTTTATGTTTTTAGTAAAATCCTAACATTGGAGAGCTGAGATAGATGGTAGAAATCTTTCAAATAAATAGAGAGCAGATGCACCTGCACGAGTTGGGTTCATTGAAGTGGTCGGCCATGGATTCATGAAGAGGCAGACAATTGAAGAAGCTTTTCATGTTTTGTGCATAATTTCTTCACTGCATTTATTCAACGGGCAGACCTAAAAACGGTACTTCTGTGTAGACACGCATGCATATGGACAAACTCCTCTTTCAATGTTCCATCCACAATGTCATGGATTGATTCTTGCAGAAATATTAATTCCGCATTCTACATTTTCTGCGAGCAACTAATTTTTTTCGAAAGCCCCTTATTTTATTTCAACTACGGTAAAATTTCTTAGCAAAAATCTTATAACCACGACATAGTTTATCAAAGCTCTCATATAGAAGCAGGAAAATCATTTTTGTTGCAGGTTTGCACCATTCTTCTCGCCATTTTTCTTGCAGGTCTGCACCATTCTTCTCATCATTTCTGCTGCAGGTATTGATCTTCGGAAGTTATGATGAGTTGTAAATAGTAAGCGCTGGTGAGCATCTCCATTTGCGGTTTTGCACTCCTATTGTAGTATTGATCTTTGGAAGCTATGATGAGTTGTTTAAAATATAATGAACTGTAGTTCTGTATCACAAGGGAGCTAGCTATTTTCTAGAGTGCTTCTGAGAATTGGGGAGCTTCTTCTTACAATTGACATCTTCTGCCAATACTAACTGACTGCTTTTCACTTCTTTATTAAATTTGGGTTCTCTCAATCCTGAATTCCGTGAGTGTGATTTCTAGGTGAGTGTTGCATGTGCATATTTACCCAACTTATTAAATCGTGTTAGCTTATTCTGATCTTGCATATTATGGGACCATGTCATTTCTAAACATTTAAATTGTGCTTACTCTGATTTTGCTGATTTAAATTTAGGGTTTACATTACGATAGATTGCAATATTGATAAACTCAATGGATAACATGTTTCGTTTTTTTACATAGGCCTAAATAAAAATGTGCCAAATAATAGGGGAACAATTTTGATCATCTATCTGAGGGTTCCGCTCATCCTCTGCTCACTCGCTACAACTGTCTGTGTTTGTTGCTACAATTGATTTAAATATAAGTTTGTATTCCCTATTTTGGTTTTTCTCACTTATGCGACGAGTGCTGATACTGACTCATTCGATTAATGTATCTAAAATATACTAATGTTATGATCTATGATTACATCCACCCATGGAATGTGCACAATTGAAACCAATAATTTTTCTATATTATATAGTCACAGCAATTATATTTGATACAGCATAATATAGCTATATTTGATAACCAAATATAATATTTGATAACAAAAATCTATATATTTCTAAGATTATATCCTCCTCCTTATCCTTCGATTCTGCCCCCTAATTAAGTGCAGAAATCTTTGATGCACTATTCAACATTGCAAGAATATATCCTCCTCCTTATCCTACGATTATGCCCCCTAATTTTTTGATTCACATTAGGTGAAGTTGTCTCTGTGTTAATTTTTTATGAATTTGATTGTTGTTTAACAAGTTGGTGCAGTTTTTATAGGATTTAAGTTTTAAATTGAATTTAATGGTTTCCTAATTGAGATATTATGGTTGCAAATTAATCAACTTATGGTTATTTCTATACCCTAGAGAAGAAAACTCAAGTAGTACATCTTATAAAATACAGACATTTTAGTAAACTACCGCTTGCAGGTTTAGTAAACTGCAGCTTGCAGGTTTAGTAAACTGCAGCTTGCAGGTTATCAAACTGAGCTTGCAGTTTCAACTAATAAATTGAAATGAGGTTTCACAGCTTTCCTATATTGATGCATTTTGCCTCGAGGTTGTTAATGTGCTTTGTTTGTGGTTCAGGAATATAGGCGAGTAGTTCCAACTGAGCTGACCAGATCAATTAAATAGTTGGCACAAGTCTTGATCACCAGGTTAGTAATGTTGTTATACCATGCGAAAATTATTCTTACTACATATGAGGGCTCGCAAATAGTTGCGTGTAGGTTTAGTCAGATTCTTCTTACTGATTCCTTGATTAAGTGCAAACTATCTGAATGCAAACTTAATTTTCCACTGCTATTAAGTCTACATGTATTAGCTTTTGATTAGAATTAAGAACTTTAAAGATTCACTTAAATAAAAAATAAATTAACTGATTTCATTTCTTTAGGGTGCGTTAGTTTGAAATAAGATGCACATATTCTATAGAGCATCATCTCCTTCGCTTCGTAGCCCTCCGCAAACCATCGCCATTTTAGGCTGAACCCATCATCCCCGTGATGCCTACCTTGCTTCGCCTCCCCCGCCGAATGTCGCCGACCACGATGAATGTCACCCGCCCACGACTAATGTTCTCGCCCACGACTAATGTCCTCGCCCACGACCAATGTCACCGCCCACGAACAATGTCACCGCCCACGACCAATGTCTTCGCCCACGACCAATGTCACCGCCACGACCAATGTCTCCACCCCAAGACCAATGTCGCCCCCCCCCCCCCCCCCCCCCCCCCCCCCCACGACAAATGACGCCCCCAGACAAATGACGCTCCCCACGACAAATGTCGCATTAGATCGGGCCGGAGGCCCGTGCCTGTCACTCGTATATATATATGGGGCGTAAGCAAGTGAGAACATACATACCGTGCGAATAGCCTAAATGGTGCATAAAATAGTCATAATATTTGGAAATGGGGTAGCTCGACGAGACCTACAATTTTCATGTTGAACATTTTTCCTAATTTTGCATGAATGACCCGGATTTTCGCCCCGAAAATATCCTAAAAACGGGATAAGGACGTTTGAGATGTTTTCGGGGCGTCCTTATCTCGTTTTTAGGATATTTTCGGGACGAAAATCCGGTTCATACATGCAAAATTAGGAAAAATGTTCAACATGAAAATTGTAGGTCTCGTCGAGCTACCCCATTTTCAAATATTATATGACTATTTTGATGCACCATTTAGGCTATTCGCACTGTGCACGGTATATATGTTCTCACTTGATTATACCCCCCCTCCCCCCCACCGGTCAGGCCTCACTTCAGCCGACTGAATCAGACTAAAATTCTGATAAAAAAATTAAGTTAAATTACATTTTCTCCCCTTCCGCTGGCCATTTCTTTTTCTCCTGTAGCCTTTCCTTTCGCGATTTCCTCCCGATTCGCTCCATCCACGCCGCCGCCGCCGGATCGTCTACCTCACCCAGCACCCGCCCGATTGCTCTCTCTCCCGCAACCCCTCTCTCGCACGCGAGATCGTCTTCCTTCCTTTCCTTCCGCGATTTCCTTCCGCTCGCTCGCGATTTCCTCCCGATTCGCTCCATCCACGCTGCCGCCGTCGGATCGTCTTCAGCACCTAGAACCCGCCCGATTGCTCTCTCTCCCGCAACCCCTCTCTCGCACGCGAGATCGTCTTCCTCACACAGCACCCGCCCGATTCCTCTCTCTCCCGCAACCCCTCTCTCGCACGCGAGATCGTCTTCCTCACACAGCACACGCCCGATTCCTCTCTCTCGCACGCGAGATCCTCGATTGCCGCTGCCGCTCGCATCCACTCAGCCGGATAACCCTAAGCCCGCTCCCGTTCATCTCGCTCCCGTTCATCCCGCTCCCGTTCATCAGCGACGTTCACCGGTAAGGTTTTTAGCCCGTGTAATTCCTCTAATGTTCTGGTCGCCCGTGTAATTCCTGGTTTCCTCTCCCCGACTTCTCACCCGTGTAATTCCTCCGACTCCAGGGCAGCAAAAATGTTGATTTCTGTAGGCTAGCAAACGCGATCTACAACACTTCTTCATGCGTCTAGGGCATTCATTTCTTCTTCGCTTGGCTGGTTGATCACCTGCAGGACCTCCTCTACTGGTAAGCTTCGTTCAAACTGCATAATTTGATAAATTTGTTTTTTTTTGTTTATCTTGTTCTCTTTTTTTTGTATCAGAGGTTGATCTGCTTTCTAGAATCAGGCATAAGAACTTTGTGAGATTGCTTGGCTACTGTGCAGAAGCTGGTATGAATGATTGGAAGTTTTACCATTTCATTTTAATTCCTCCATTAATGATTAAGAAATCAAAATGTTTAGCCTATGAGTAAGGGCAGGGGATTAGTAGTTATAAATTATAGCTTAAACAAGCAAATTCAAAAGATATATGTGGTTTGGTCAAAAATGGTAAATGTCCATAGCCGGCGGGACGGGGTTTCGCTATAAACCAGAAGATGAGAGCAACATATTAGGTCAATCCGGGGGCAAATTTTGAGGATTATGATCACGACTCTGCTCTCAATACAAGACATTTCTAACAAATTTTACAAAGTTATCAACATATTTTTTTTTTAATTATTCGTGCGAGACTAAAAGCGATTGTCTTGTTGCCATGATTGATCTCACCCTTACAAGTGAACTACATCTTCAACACTTCATCCTCCTATATTAAAGTTTTGTGCCACCATAAAGCATTTTTCAACTATTTTATGTGATATTGAACTCAACATTCTACTGCACATTAGCCAATTTCCAATAAAACTTTTTTCAAATGCTTACTAATCTCTAATGCATGTGAATCAAAAATTTCAGCCAAAGCTGTCCTCAAATTGCTGAATGAACCATCAAAAATGATAATTACGATTTCAAGTTTTGCACAATAGAAGGTATTAAAAAAAGATGAACCATCAAAATTGTTAAATTTTTGGTTCATTTTGAAACATTTGATATGTTTAGGGGCTCTTTTTTAATGATAGGAAATTTTGTACTTTTTTAAATATGGACCAGTATCAGTATTAAGTCCTTGCAAGTGATCAATATTAATGCATTCTTGCAAGGGCAGTATCGTAAGTGATCAGTATCAATGCTCGCAAGTTTATTCATGCATTCTTGCAAGGGCAGTATCGTAAGTGATCAGTATCAGCATTAAGTCCTTGCAAGTGATCAGTATTAATTGGTTTTTGCTTCCGAGAGGACTAAGTACCTTTCAAGTCTTTGGCAATGACATTTTTGGTGTCCTTATAAAGTTGTATCTATTTCTTTATCACAAGTAATTATCTGTTCTATTCAGGATTTTCGATTCAACCAGTCTTATGAATGATTGTAGCTTGGTCCGACATACACTCTTAAAAAGATTTTTTTTTTATTGCAGAGTCATTGTCATCGCCAATGAACGGTATCGACCTTGTGCTGCGGGACATTGCGAAAACACAACGATCGGCGGAGACCCTCGTCCGTCGCTGCCCTGAAATTCCTCCGGAATCGATTCCGACCCAAACGCCGCCATTCTATTCGTCAGCATTCGACCGCCCCACTACTGAGCCGTGCGTTTGTGGCAAACAATCTGGCACGTTGAACAAGATTCAGGAGCATTGGATCAAGCTCCAACTGAAACTGATCGAGGATGGCATGCGCCCTCCTATCCGAATCGATCCGCCTGTGCCACTGTGGAGCAAGCGTCCCGACCTGAACGCGTATCTGCTGAAACCATTGTTTGTGATCGATCCGGAACGTCAGTACGACGTCAACGTGACAGCGGGTGCATGCCTGTCTTGCAACAAAGTCGGTTTTCTTTTCCGCAGGCAATTCAGTGCCCCACGAATCATCGATTGCATCGACACCACTGCATTTGCTCTCTGTGCTCGATACGTGTGCAAGAAGTCGAAGAGCTCAGGCGGTTGTGGTGCCACGTTCCATGTTATGGACGAGGCCAAAATCGAGAAGTTGATCCCGGCGCCCATCGTCCTTAACTATCCCGTGCAGCTGTTCGAACAGAGCGCGCACGACGTCGGTCTTGTTCAAATGGTATACGACTTGTACACGTCCCGTTCCGGTAGTGCTGATGCCGCCAAGGTGATTCGTTGTGACCGAACGACTCGATACATGCGTCAAGCCGCGCTATATCGTGGTCACGTGTCGTGGTATTTGGAAATGCGCGCTCGGGATGCCGCACTCGGGCAAACGTCGTCGCCTCAGGATCCGACAGTGTTTCCTGATTTTCCGTCGTATTTTCAGCATTGCAACGGGTACAATGACACTCTCGGTCCTGTGGAATCAACGCTGACAGGCCTGGTCAACAACTGCATTGCTCGTCAGCTCCCGTTCTTCAACCGAATGGAAGGCGCCATCACCGAGACTCATCTCTCGGCAGACCATCATCACAACGTGCCGGGACGCATGAAATTGACGGATGAGTTCAACGGCAGGAAATTCGCCCCCGTTGATGGATTGCACTCTGTCATGAACGAGCGCCAACAAATCCTCTCCCATCAATTCACAACCACGACGGGCAATGCGGAACGTCGATCTGTTGGTCGGGGTTTGCTGAAACGGTACAACGCTTACGATATTGATACTTCGTTGCTCATCATGTACTTGGACAAGTGCTGCGATGATCGGGAATGGCTGGAAGAGTTCGAGAACATCATTGTTCTCCTCGACAATCATCACCTGATCACGAGGTACCGGGACAATTCGAACGGCACGGATCGTGCTCGACACGAACAATTCATGGTTGTCGTGGCCGAAATCATTGTAGGCACTGGACAAGCTCCAATGCGGGAAGGCTCTGTCATTGAGGCTGAATTGGATGCATTGTTGGATCGCATTGAAAAGTGGGAAATGGAGAATGATGTGCCTCCATCCAAGCTCATCGTGACGAGCAAACTTCTCGCTTGCCACGAGACGCAAAAAAAGCACATCAGAAATTGCTTAACGCCGCCCGCATCCGCGTCGACTATCGTCGTGGATCGCTTCTTTCGTTCGAGTCTGCGTCGTGGATCAGGGAAGAATAAAAACTTGTGGCGCCATGGACGAGCCATTTGCCCGGAGACCATATCTCTGGAATGAGGGAACTTGTTGCTCCATGCCGTTGTCGCTCAAATCAACTTTCGAGGAGAACTCCAATTTGATCCTCGCTGGGCGTATTTGCCAATCTCTGGGATGCATATCATTCTCACTCAGTTTCTCGCACTGTTTTCGATCGATGACATCACTCCCTCACCTACGTCTCTGTCAACAATGTTTCATCTATTGCCTCTCTCGATTGATGATTGTGACGACGAATTTGGATTGACGACAGAGTTTGGACAATCCCTTCCTCAACTACCCGAAATTCCTGCAGGGCAACTGTAATAGCTTGGAATGATCGCAGAATCAATAGCCGATAATGCAATTTGGTCGAGTCACACGTTCGATGCGATTGTGCACGATGCCCTCGATGTTGTCGCTGCTGTTGTCGAGCGGGCTCACGATGATTATCACATCGTTGAAGAAGACAATGCTGCACCGCAGGACGATGGTGATCTGAACCATGCTGATGACGTCGATCAGTTGATTGGCGTCGAATCTGGCGTCAAAGTCAGCAACGCCCCCCATTCCATTCAGTCCAATCGCAAGCGCCGCAAACCAGGACCAACATCGCCTGAGCGCAGCTCTTCATCGAGCCACCATAAGAAATCTCGCAGCCTCAACTCATTGGGCAATGAACGTCAGTCGGCATTACAAGGGCTTAATCTCTGGGAAGTTGTCATGAGCACTTCACCAATGATCAACCCCTTGGAGCGTCGCTTGCTCCGAACGATTGCTCTCAAATTTCTTCTGCCCGATGAACTCCAGGATCTGAAGGATTTCCCCATTGACTCCTTACATATTCCACAATTGCATCGAATCTGGTCTGTTCTTGTCTCGGCTTTGCGTGGCACCAATTTTGCTTTCAAACGGTTCATTTGGCCGAAATCGGAACAGGTCCTGAAACAGCACCTGGAGGATATGGTGGCCCAGGCCCGATTCAGATTGCCCATTCAACGAGCAGCGCCCAAACGCAGCATCATTACTGCCCTGAATCAAGCCGCGTCAGTGATTGCTCCATTGCGGTCGCCCCCTCTTGCCAGTTTCAACATTATGCAGTTGGAAGAGACCGTGACGACGACTACAACTCGAATTGTCACCTTATCAACCGGCACCAATCACAGTTCACGTCAACCCCGTGCATCGGATCTACAATCTGCGCCCGAACAACCCATTGAAGGATCATCGGACGATATCATTGATCGACTGGTTCAACAAGAGATTGATGCCGGGCATGCCGACAACATTCATTGGACCAAAGTGGTCACCCCCGCGTACGCCCGCATTGCTTCCCGTCGCGAGGATCTGCTCGAGATGACCCACAAGGAGATCCAGAATCGTTGGGAGTATCTTGCACGCCTCAAGAAGCGTGCGGCATCAACCACATCGGCACGACCAGGTCATCATTCCCGTTTGCAATTGCATTCCGAGGCGGCCCACCAGCACGACGACCCAGGCTCCCTCAACATTCCGTCATCGCCGCCGGCCGAACCATCAGTTCCAGCCGCATCTCCGACCACCACAAATTCTTATCAACCAGCCTCTTCTACTGTCATCACAACGGCGGAGGAACCTGCTGTGGCCAGCACGGCCGCTGTCAGCGAGATTGGTTCGCATCTGCCATTCATGGTCGATCAACAGTTGCCTAGTTTGAATCAAATATTGGCAGCCACCATCCCCGCACCATCTGCAGGGGAGCCGTTTTCCCAAGCGGAGAAGGAGCTCCTCAATTACTTGCTGACCAGTCCAGCAGAGCGCTTTCATGTGAAATCGGCGATTGGTGATCAAACGTCTTGGAAGAGGCTGGCCAAGCGTTTCTTGTACTGGGCGCGAGTCGCGCGTGTATTGGGGATGAACCAGTTTCGGGCCCGATCCGATGGGCAGCTCAAGCAAAAGGTCAAGGATGATAACAAGAAAAAGTGCTTGCAACACTCTTTGTGAACTGCGGACAGGTAAATTATTAGGAGTTTGAAGCTTCTTCTATGTCATCTTCTTCATAAACATGTAATTTTTAATCTTTTTCAGTGGATTCTTGCATTGTTGTAACTACAGAGAACACGGATGATATTGTTGATCCTTTTTAGTGGATTTCTGCATGATGAAAGGTATTTTCTGTCATCTTCTTAAATGTGATGAATTATATTAATTTTTTATTGAATTCTGTTCAATTTATGTTCATATGAGGAAGATGCATTGTTGATTTTAGGTTAGATGCATATGTTCTAACACAGTCTTCGTTTGGCGCGGCGGTGGCGGTCATGAATACGGTGGTTATGAACCGTCGTTCGTGAACGCCCGACCTCACCTAAGGAATTTCATCCACTTCTATGTTCAAAACTACTTTTCTTTTTTGCTCAGTCTGCGAATATGATTCATTACAAGGAAATTATATAAACCAAGACATTACAATCATTTAGATTGTTGATGACCTCCCTTTTGCAGTATGTTAATGTTGAAACTGTCATTCACCAAATACTATTTCAGTGAAATTGTGAGATTTTCTGTAACTGTGAATGCACTATAAATCATTCTGTCTTAGAAAAACAAGGCACCTAAACTATTTGACTAATATTTATATGTTTAGTTATATAAACCAGTGTCATATGACATTAACTAATTATTTAAAATCCAGAATGATTTTCGGCGGACTTAGGTGAATGATATCTCTATTTGGGGATGTTTGATGGGAAATCATTGAAGAACAGATGGTGATAACAGAGCTTGCTGGTCATGCTGGAATGAGGAGGATACCGACGGAAGCTCTACAAATAACAGTTGAAGAACAGATGGTTTCTGTATATTCAATTAATTGGTGATTTTTTTTCTCTTCATTGCTGGTTAAGCAGGCAAGTAAAATGATTTATATGCATAGACTGAGTTTGCACAAAGTTTCATCTTACTTCCACCCGACAAATTAGCTTAATTTTAGGTGCAATCGATGGAGTTATACTCAGAGAAAATCACTTATTAATTTCAATTGGGTGTGTATTTTGGTATTATCATGATTGGAGTATGAGTATTATTAGGAGCTCCATGCATTGGGCATGCTCTATTTCTATACTTGAGATGCTGGTGACATTATGAGATTGTATTCTATGTACACTGTTTTTTCACCTGATGTAATTCTACATTTGGGATATCAAATTTAATCTGTTTTCTAATATCTTTCTTCTGCTGTTTTCTTCTTTCAGCTTCATCCAGTTTTTATGCTGATTGGCTTAATAGTCATTGGTGGTGAAGGTATGCAAGTTAGGGGCCTCAATTTTTCTGCCCATCAAATGCCTTAATCTGATTTTAAGAAAAAAAATCTGATATTGTGTTTATAAACATCAGCAATAATAAGGTATAAAAGTCTTCCATTGAGCAAAGAAGTGAAGAAGCTAATCCATTTGATTCTTCATGCAACTGCAACTGTTCTTGGTATTGTTAGAATCTGGGTTGCCTTCAAGTTTCATAATGATAGTGAAATTGCTAATTTGTACAGCCTTCTTTCCTGGGTTGATATTGGAACATCAGCTTATATGGCATTCAGGTCAACGCCTTCTCCTAAAATCATTTCCACTATTCGTAGCTATTCTGCGCCATGTTCATGTTAAAAATGATCTCATGATATTCCTCTGTAGTGGATTTATGGGTTCTTGACGTTCTTCTACCCCGGGGGCGCAGCCAGACTGAGACGTTCCTCGCTTCCCTGGCACGTTCTGTTTGGGCTCTTCGTCTACGTGTTGGCCGTGGCTACCGCAAAGTACGGTTCCGAAGCCTTCTTGGTCAGCTTCACCGTGCTCGTCGTCATTTTGTTCGGCGCATTCGTGCAAAGCACTGGCGTAGCTAAATTGGAAATCACAAGCATTCTCAAAATTTGCATCCGTGAACGCCTTAAAAAGTCATCCTCTACAATCTCCTGAGGAGGAAGACGAGGCAGATTCCTCCTTTGAGCCCAGAGGAATGTGTGGCCGAGATGGAATCGGATGGTCAGAGTGGAGATCTCAAGGAGTACTCATTTTGAGGTGAGCCTGAATTCGGAGCTACACTGGTGGTGTTTGATCCATTCAAAATCGCGCCCGCCCAAAATGAATCGGATGGCTAGTAACATAGAAAGTTTTGTTGTTGTTGTTGTTGATATGTCTTGACGAAGTATAGAAACAACATCACGATGCTATGATATCACTGTCTGGACAGACGTTATATTTGGCTGCTGCTGCTTCTTACTACTTTATGATAACTCTGGCCTTTTTACTACCGTATGTTAGCCCAACAAATAATTCTTGCTCGTGCGTCCGTTAATATATTTCACAATTTGTGTTTTAAAGCTTTCTTTTTTTTTTTACATTTTGTTTTGTTTATTTTTGTTGTTTTGCATGAAAAAAATCATCCTCTACAATCTCCAAAATCTCCAGGCAGCTTAAGATGGAAAGAAATTACTCAGTTAAGGATGCGGAAGAGGAGCCAATCAAATTTTGTTTATATTTATTTTTTAACAAAATTTACATATAATTGGGGCTAATTTGGCTGATACCACTTGAATTAAATTGAGATAATAAAATCCCATATAATAAGATCGAATTAATGGACATTAAATATATATGCATATCATTTATCAAAATTATTCATTAATAGGAGCCCATAAAATAGAAAATATTTAACACACCCATTTTGGACAAGGTGATCAGTAGTTTTAATACTGGTCATAAGTTTTAAGATTTTAATGGTCTAACTTGATGTTGTGTTTTTGAGCATCACGCCAAGCGGAGCTTAAAATTCATGAAGGCATTTGTCTCACATTGCTTGCAAAGAAACATTTTAGGTGTTTGAATACCTTCTTCTCCTTTTTGGTATTATTGAGAGAAACACGAGGAACCGCACTAGTGGAGATAAACTTAAATTCATAACATTTTAGGTGTTTGAATACCTTCTTCTCCTTTTTGGTATTATTCTCCCTTTCTTTTTTCTTCCCTCTTCTCTCTTTCTTCCTCTCTCCCTCCCTTCCTTTTTTCTTCCTTTCCCTCCTCTCTTTCTCCCCCTCTCCCCCTTTCTTTCTCCTCCCCTCTTTTCTTTCTCTTCCCTCCCCCCTCCCCCCTTTTTCCCCCTCATACTAGAGTGGAACCCGACGCCCCCCCCACACACCGTCGTTGCTCTCAACGCAACTCCAAATTCAGATCATCCATCCAACTAGCCTAACTCCGCCTCCTATGTAAGTAGATTCAGGCAGGTTCCGATAGAGGTCGGCCCGCTGCTGAAATTTGACCCCCCATCAATTCTCCCCACCTTGGGAGCATTCATCTCCATTGAATGAAGATGATCATACTCCCCAAGAAGCTTATAGGCAAGTAAGCAGAGCTCCTCTGGCGTCATCCAAGTATCATCAATGGTCGGTTGCCCCCTCCAATGAACCAAGGATCATACTGTGGAGCCGTCTAGTGCCGCTAAAATTTCATGGCTCACAATGTCTGGTATGCTCTCGGTGGAAGGGTGTATGCTCTCGGGTGTCAAAGGAGAAAGATGCACCGAAGTAGGAACTAATGAATCTTCTAGTAGCTGGATAGTGAGCCGAGGCGGGAGCTGAGTAGGACTGTCTGGTATAAGTGGTGGTTGCGGGTCCAAGTACTATTATGGAATGGACTCAAATACTCGCGGAGGTCATAATATGGAGTCAAATCCTCAATATTGAATAAAAGATGAATTCTCAAGTTCTTAGGGTTATTTAATTTGTAAACATTCGACCTAATTTCTCATACCACTGTATAGGGTCCCATTCACTTGACATTAATTTTTTTGTTGTCCCCTAAAGGAACCTCCCAGCTCTAATTCTAATCATCACTTGTCTTCATAAAGCTATGCTCTCTCCCGTGGATGTTTGCGTAAAATTTATAATTTCCATTGCTTATTGCAATCTTAAGTCAGACAAGTTCATGCAACTGATGCAAAATTTACAGTAAATGTAAATCATATAACACAAGCGAGTCATGCAATAAATGTAAATGATCATGTAACCATGTGAATGGTGAACAATCAATATGAATAACTCCTTACTAAGACTCAATAGTGTTATAAGGAACTCCTAAGAGAGATACAAGATTAGGAGGCTCAAGTGGTAGTGTGTAAAAACTTTCATCGCGTGCGATGATCACTCAAATAATCACATATGACATCGACAATTAAATACGATAATATAGTATACCGAATGTCTCCTAGAGTGTTGGTCATGATAAAATAGGTCCCTGAGCCATCAACACTCTTAACCTTGACTAACTCACTAGTGATGGGTAGGTCCCTAATGAGCGATGTCTTGTCAGGAGGAGCTCTAGGTGGAGTGTAGAAGTACTCATCGTGTATGCGACGAACAGTCATATATTTACATGAGGTATCATCACTAAGTATGATTTCATGACATACCAAATATCTCTCAAGTCTCAAGGGACGTGACTCGTCAGAAGACTTACCAAGTGGTATGCAGGAAAAATCAATGTGAAGACGACGATCACTCAGAAGAATGTCTAAGAGATTGACATTAGGATACCACTCTATGATGTATCAAATGTCTCCAAAGAAGGAGAACTCATCAGGCGACTCACCGGGAGGGGTATACAGAAATTCGTTGCAAATGTGATTAGTACCAACATAAATTCCTAAAATATCAGGAGTGCAACAAAAGTAAGAGTAATCACTAAGTGCGCAGCACTAGGCTCAGAGAGCCTCAGGGGTGAGATGACTCAGAGATATGATGTGAATAGACATCAAGAATCTTATTCCCATAAATGGACCGCTCACCGAAATCTTGTCCTCATTAAGAAGAAGTGTAAGCAATAAACAACCCCTATGTATAACTTTAGTGCTCTACTCGTGTCGCTCTCAGAAATAATCTCAACAAACGCAACACTACATCCCTCATCATACAATACCGAGTGAGGAGTAGACTCATGCACCATTGAGGAGTAGACTCATGCACCATTGAGGAGTAGACTCCTTGTAGGGCACTGCGTCGCTACGTGTCCTATATCCTAAAAGATAACGCACTGAATATCATCAGATAAGGAGAACCGTATAACCAAGGATTGAGATTTTGTGTCAGTGTGGTCACAACTAAGTGCAATAGTGGTCACTAATGAGGAAGGATCTCTGGTGGAGAACTGGTCAGGCTGCGAGTCAACTCGTCTCGGCCTAGTGGATCTAAGTAATACTCGTTACTCGTAATATAGGGTTAGGTGAAATATTTAATTAATAGGCTCAAAGCGATGAGAAATCAGCTCTCTACAATTTTTTGTGCGGACTCCAGAACGAAATAGAGAAAAAATCACAATGATCTCCTGAATATCACCCCTCACCATTAAGTGGTGGAATCAAGTCATATAATCGACAATGAACATAGTCCCTTACTGAAGATCATGTATTTTGTCAAAGAGCTGGTTCCTATGAAATATCTAATCGATAGGCTCAAAGCGATGAGAAATCAGCTCTCCACAATTTTGTGCGGAGTCCAAAACGAAACAGAGAAGAAATCACAATGATCTCCTCCTGAATATCACCCCTCACCATTAACTCGTAGAATCAAGTCATATAATCGACAACGGACATAGTCCCTTACTGGAGATCATGTAATTGGTCAAAGAGCAGGCTCCTATGGGATATCGAAAGATATTTCTTCCTCAATATTCACTTTATGTCTACACATCAAAATATGGGGCAAAGACCATCACAGTCAATCTTACGCTCTAGGACAATTTAATAAATCTTAGCTTGGCCTTGATGCTTCATCTTAGCAAATCTAATGCGACGCTCGTAAGATACCTTAGACCAAACAAAATGTTCTTCCATGCCTAATAACCACTCTGTAAGTGCCTTTGAGTCCAATTGTCCAACAAAGGATGGCGTATCTAGCCTAAATCGATATGTGATATCATCCTTATGATAATTTTGTATAAGACATCCATGATAATCATCGTAGTAATCGCCTCTAGCAGAATTAAATGGTGCTAAAGAGTGTTCAATACAATTTCTATAAACATGGGATTGAGGAAGATGATGAACATTGTAATAATACAAAGATCTCTCTGGAAGAACCCTATGGGATCGAGCACAGATAGACTCTGGTCCTCCAAATAGAGGAGAAGAGTAGCAACAACTACTATGATATGACAGAGATGATCTATAGACTCTAGTCTACATATCCTAGACTTAGCCCGAACCTGGGGCTCTGATACAAAACTGATAGAGGATGGGTCTAGTTGTGTGCAAACATGAAATTATGCTTTAAGGGGACTCTAATAAATGAATGAATGTGTAACAATGTAGGGAAGTCTAGATGGATGCGATGCTCATGCAATAAGACAAAATTTGACGACAATAACTTTGAAATTACAAGAAAAATTCACAAACATGCACAGTTAAGATCAGGCATTAGATAAAACAAGACCAAGTTAAAATTAAAGTAAGAGCGCTTTGATTAAATACTTGACTAATATGTCCTTCAATTAGAACAAAGAGATTAAGTGAACTTTTGCAAATATATATCCCAAATTATATGTATTCCAACAAGAAATGTGATGTAAGTTAGGTTATGTGAGTGCACGACTATAATGCAACCATATTGTGAAGCGTAGGAAAAGATAACACAATTTTCACTATCCCTAAATGCGACACATGCAATGACTGACGTCGAGTTCACAAGATAATAAGAAAGAGATAAATCACAAGCATATATTCTAAAACAAGGCAAAATAATTTCTTCAAGCAAGCGGGCTTTGATTTTCCTCTGCGTGGGGGGTCAAAGCGTGAGCGCGCGACAAATAGTTTATGCAAATCACGGGTTAATCCAAACAAAGTTCTACAAGTTCAAGAGATCCAAAGAGCAAGAGTTTACAAACTCATGTAATTGTAGAGAACAAAGATCCACAAAACAAAATGATACTCACGAAGTAAGGGGAGTCCGTAACATGGAGATCCGACGTTTCCAAGTGAGCAGGTGGCTGTCTGAGGGGTGGAAATGAAGGAGAAATGCCGAGGAAGACTAGGCGGGGGTGGTGGTTTGTAACAACCCTTAAAAATAGGATAATATAATAATAATAATAATAAATTCCTCCTTTGTTTTAGCTAGCCGCACGCCAGCCCCCCCGATATAATTCCTTCGGCTAGGGCTTTCCGTAAAACCCGATCCCCGCTCCTGTGCCGCTCCCGCTCCCGTGACGCTCCCGCTCCAGCGCCGCTCCTTCCGTCAACCGCTCGCAGCGCCGACGCCGACGCCTGCTCCTCCTGCCGACGAAGACGCCTCCCTCCTCTTCCAGGCCGGCGTTCCCCTCCTCCTGTTCTGGCCGACGGATCTCTTCCCCTCCCCTGGCCGACGACAGCCGCAGAAAGCTGCTTTCCCTCCTCCTCCTTCCTCGTCCAGTGAGGGCAGCAATCCTTCCACCTCCTGGAGCTAGCAACAGGGCTTCTTTCTCCCTCTCTCCCAGGTGCAGGCAGCCCCTCCATCCCTCTCCCGCAGCGATTAGGCCGGTGGAGTGCAAGAGGATCGTCTAGGGTTTTGCTTGAAACCTCCTCTACTCAGATTTTTGAGCCCAGATCTGGTCTCCTTGGGTGAGAAACTCCTCCAATCTCATTGTTTCAGATTTGCCCTAAAATTTTATGATAATTTTCGCGCCCCAAACTAATGTGATTTCATGGATCCATCTCGTGTTCGTCGTATAATCGCCTAATCCCGTACTTGTTTATTTTTCCGGTACCGCTCGTCGGATCTAGTGGTGGAATCGCTCTGAACCCTCTCCGATTTAGGGTTTTCGTCACCCAAGCGCCGCCAAGCCCCCGATCCTTGTGGTAACTTCTTCTCCCCTCACCTTGAGGGAGGTAAATTGCTAATCCGCTTCTGATTGTGTTTTCGCGAATTAAACTGCTTGTGTTAGCATATGGTTTGCTTCTTGTCAAATATCAAATATCGTCTGCGATTATTCCCTGAACAGGTTCAATAGAGCCTTGTCTTTGCTTGCGCCGCATAGCTGTTGCTGGTAGTTGCGGCTTCACCTTAAGGCAAGTGGAGAAATTCCCTCTCGCTTGTAAACACGAATTTAAGTTCTCCTTACATGTATCTAAATTATTAACAGTATCTGATAACATAAGAATTATCGCTCGTGAGTATGTCGCGTTGTGATAGAAATCCCCTCGGAAAAACATGAATCATTTATGTCTTGAGTGTCATAAGCAAATCTTGGAAACTAGGGTTTAAGTGGTGCAACGTCTTGATTGCATGGTCACGGTAAGCAGGAAATACTCTTATTCTAGTAAGCCTTACACTTGGACTTGAGTGTGAACCATGTGTGCCCACTATAAACACCTACGCATTTCATAGATTACAGCTTATGTCATTGCAAATACATATTTAGGCTATACTCCGGAGTAGGCTTATATTTCTAGATAGTTTCTGCTTGTTTCAGTACTTGCCTGTTTCACTAGCCTGTTTCAAGAGTTAATTGGTACTTTAGAATTATTTCTGCATGTACTTAAAATTACAGCTTGTTTTCTATTATTTTCTTGTTCTGAGGCATTTTCCTTCTGTTTGGATTTGCCTTAGGGTTCGTGACCGCGTCGTCTGCTCCCTGAGTTTTCTTCGTTCAGCTGCAGTTTTGCTTGGAGGTTTTATTTTGATTACTGTGTCAGCAGGTTCTATGTTTTTTGTTTCAGTACTGTTGGATCTACTTTTCTTGTATTAGTTATTGTCAGCCATTTTCTCTTGTATTGTGGACAATGACAGATACTCTTGCATTCAAGAGGCTGAATCCGCCGTCTTTCGATGGCAATCGAGACTACTTCGTGATCACTGAATGGATCTCCCAGATGGAGAAGCATTTTGAGTATGCTGGAGTTCCTGAGACCCAGAAGGTCCTCCTTGCGGCCTATCAATTGTCTAAGGATGCTTATACTTGGTGGCTCCAGCGCCGCAGCCTCCCCGATTCTACCACCTTATCTTGGGGACAGTTCAAGAATGCTCTTATGGAGAACTTCCTCTCTTCCGTGGAGCGGGACAAGTTAGCTGAGAAGTTCCTGTCCCTTCAGTAGCTTGGTAGGACAGTGACCGAGTACGCGAGAGAGTTCTCCCGCCTTTCCCTCCTTGCTGCGGAGTTCGTGCCAGATGAAGAGAAAAAGATCAGCCGTTTCGTGAAGGGGATCCGTCATGACTTCCGCCAGCTTGTGGTAGCTCATGGCGCCACCACCTACGCGGAGACCGTGGGAGCCGCCTTGCGGGTGGAAGCTATTGAGCTGGATCGTTCTGCCAAGAAAGCCCAGCATGGAACAAGCAATGCCGCCGCTTCCGACCTCAAGCGCAAGGATGCTCCATCTCAGCAGCAAAGCCCCAGGTCCAAAGAGGTGTGTGCCTTCTGCCACAAGGTGGGCCATGTCGCCCAAGTCTGCCGCTCCCTCCTGAAGAAACAGAAGATGGTTACTCCTGCGCAGCAACCTCAGATGACGCTTGCCTCTGCTGCCTCCGTCTGTACTTTCTGCAAGAGGCCGGGCCACTTGACAAAGGACTGCTGCCGCAAGCAGAAGGCCTGTTTCAAATGTGGACAGGTTGGGCACCTCATGCTCGACTGCCCCATAAAGGAGAGCCCGATCCCCGCTCAGCCTCTGCAAGTTATCCCCGGAGCTCAGGGCAGAGCTGTGCTGAACGTCGTCACTCAGGGCGAGGCGTTCGTATCTACCGACGTCATCTCTGGTACGTTTCGTGTAGAATTTTAAATTTTTTCTGCATTCTTAAATCTAGTAACCTTAGTCGAATAAACTTGTTATGCGTTATGTTTTCCTTTTTAGGAAGTTTTAGGGTCAAGAATAAGTGGATGCAAATCTTACTTGATTCTGGTGCATCACACTTCTTTATTGCTCGCCGCATCGTGGACCTTTATAGTTGGCATACTTCGCCACTTGAGGTTCCTTTTGAGATTTCTGTACCCGGTCATCTGCATCTCTCAACCAGAGGCGTTCTCAATTGCCCGATCCTGCTTGGAGAATTGCAAGTCGTCGCTGACCTCATAGTTCTGGATATGACAGAGTTCGACGTAATCCTGAGCATGAATTGGTTGGTCGCGTATCGAGCAAAGCTGGACTGTGTGGCAAAGAGGGTCAATCTCAGCATTGATGGCAAGGGCTACAACGTTCATGTTCAGACCCGCAGCCACCTGAAGGTAATCTCTGCTGTGCGCGCTACTCGACTTCTTAGCCAAGGATGTTCTGTCTGCTTCGTTTATGCTTCGCACTTGGATGCTATCTCTCCTCAACTCGAGTCTATTTCTGTTGCTTCGGAGTTTCCTGACGTGTTCCCCGCCGAATTGTCTGGGATGCCTCCTGACCGAGATGTAGAATTCTGTATTGATGTAGAGCCTGGGACGCACCCCATATCTAAAGCTCCTTACCGTATGGCACCTCGTGAGCTAGAAGAACTCAGATCGCAGTTGGACGAATTGCTTGAGCGTGGGTACATTCGCCCTAGCTCGTCACCTTGGGGAGCCCCTGTACTCTTCGTGAAAAAGAGGGATGGATCCATGAGATTGTTCATCGACTATCGAGATCTTAATAAGGTGACCATAAAGAATAAGTACCCCCTTCCGCGTGTGGATGATTTATTCGATCAGCTTAAGGGCAGTACAGTCTTTTCCAAGATAGATCTCAGATCGGGTTACCATCAACTGAAGATCAGGGACTCCGATGTCCCCAGGATGGCCTTCCGGACTCAGTATGGTCATTTCGAATTTTTGGTGATGTCTTTCGGGTTGACTAACGCCCCTTCTGCATTCATGGACATGATGAACCGTGTCTTTCGTGAGTACATGGACAAGTTCATCATCGTCTTTGTTGATGATATCTTGGTCTACTCCAAGACCCGTGAGGAGCATGCAGCCCACCTTAGACTCACTCTCTCTATCCTTCGTCAGCATCAGCTTTATGCAAAGTTGGCAAAATGTGAGTTCTGGCTGGATCGTGTTGCCTTCTTAGGCCACGTCATTTCAGGGGATGGACTTTCTGTTGATCCTGCCAAGATTTCCGCAGTTATGGACTGGAAGCGACCTTCTACCCCTACCGAGATCCGCAGTTTCCTTGGTTTAGCTGGCTACTACCGACGCTTCGTCAAGGGTTTTTCCTCTCTTGCTGCTCCCCTGACTCGACTAACTCAAAAGCATGCTAGGTTCGAGTGGTCAGATCAGTGCGAGCAGTCCTTTTCTGAGTTGAAGCAACGTCTGTGTTCAGCGCCTGTTTTAGCTCTTCCGTCAGAAGGGTTGGACTTTTCAGTTTACACTGACGCTTCCGGAGTTGGTTTGGGTTGTGTCCTGATGCAGGATGATCGTGTTATTGCTTATGGGTCGAGGCAGTTGAAAGCTCACAAACGCAACTACCACACTCATGATCTGGAGTTCGCTGCGGTGGTGTTTGCTTTGAAGCTTTGGCGTCATTATCTCTATGGCGTGAAGTGTCACTTTTTCATCGACCACCAGAGTTTAAAGTACATCTTTGTTCAGAAGGACCTCAATCTTCGTCAGAGGCGTTGGCTCGAGTTCGTGGCAGATTATGACTTGCAGCTCACGTATGTTCCTGGTAAAGCCAATTCAGTGGCAGATGTGTTGAGCCGACATGCCTCCGTAGCCGCTTGTGCACCCATGTCAGCTATCCTAGCAGCCTTGATTGATGACCTCGATCGGATGGATATATCCATCGCACCCGAGGGTCATGAAGAGGTTCCTGTTCTGTTATGGGTAGAGCAGGTGAAGGATTTACAGCCATCTGATCCCGCACTCCAACGCATCCGCCGGCAGGTTGAACTTGGGACTCTTCCGGATTTCTCTATCTCTGACGATGTTCTGCGTTTCCGAGGCCGCCTCTGCATTCCTGATGTTCCCGAATTGCTCGATAGTATTTGCCGAGAAGCTCACGAGTCCCGCACATCTGGTCATCCAAGCAACAATAAAATATATCATGACTTGAAGCAGATTGTTTGGTGGCCTGGTATGAAGAATTATATAGCTTGTTTCATCTCTCGATGTCTGACGTGCCAGAAGGTGAAAACTCAGCGTCAGCGTCTTGGTGGCCTTTTGCAGCCTTTGCCTATCCCCGAATGGAAGTGGGAAGATGTCTCAATGGACTTCATCACGGGTTTGCCCCGTACTCCGAGAGATCATGATGCGATTTGGGTCATAGTGGACCGCATGACGAAAGTGGCTCACTTCATCCCGTACAAGGAAGGTCACTCCACCGAGAAGATGGCTCGGATCTATGTCTCTGAGATAGTTAGACTTCATGGGATTCCTCTGCGGATTGTTTCCGATCGTGACTCGAGGTTCGTTTCACCGAGCTCAACCTGAGCACCGCTTATCATCCAACTACCGATGGGCAGACCGAAAGGGTTAATCAGATTCTTGAAGACATGCTTCAGTGTTATATTCTGGACTTCAAGGGAGCTTGGGATGAGCACCTACCGTTGGTTGAGTTCGCCTACAACAATAGCTATCAGGAGAGCCTCAAGATGGCCCCCTTCGAAGCATTGTATGGGCGTCGTTGTAGAACTCCTCTCTATTGGTCAGAAGTTGGTGAGAAGGTGGTGTTGGGCCCGGAGTTACTTCAGGAAATGGAAGAAGCCACCAAGAAGACTCGTCTTCAGCTCAGTCGTGTCATTGAAAGACAGAGGAAGTATGCTAATCAGCGCCGCCATCCGTTGGAGTTTGCAGTAGGTGATCAGGTGTTCTTGAAGGTTTCTCCCACTCCTGGGGTGAAACGGTTTGGTCGCCATCATAATCTCAGCCCGAGGTTTGTGGGGTCGTACGCCATCTCAGAGCGTGTTGGAGGATCTGCTTATCGTTTGGAGTTGCCAGATTCGTTGTCCGGTGTTCATGATGTTTTCCATGCCAGTCAGCTCCGGAAATACATCCATGATCCTAATCGTGTTCTTGAGGAAATCCCGGTGGTTCCTGAAGCTAATTTGTCTTATCCGATTGAGCCCGCCAAGATAGCAGAATATCAAGAGCGCAAGCTTCGAAAGAGCACCATTCCTATGGTGAAGGTACTTTGGATGCATGGCAAATCTGAGGAGTTCACTTGGGAGCTCGAAGCTGACATGCGTAACAAGTATCCGCATCTTTTCTCTTGATCCCGGAATTCTCTTGATCCCGGAATGCCTCCGCTCTTGTTCCTCTCTCATTTAAGTGTCTTTTCAGTTAGTTCTCTTGATTTGAATTGCAAACCTTGTTGGAATGAATGTCATTCTAATTTTCGCCATAAAGAGAATCCTCAGAAGTTTCGGGACGAAACTTCTTAAGTAGGGGAGAATGTAACAACCCTTAAAAATAGGATAATATAATAATAATAATAATAATAAATTCCTCCTTTGTTTTAGCTAGCCGCACGCCAGCCCCCTCCGATATAATTCCTTCGGTTAGGGCTTTCCGTAAAACCCGATCCCCGCTCCTGTGCCGCTCCCGCTCCCGTGCCGCTCCCGCTCCAGCGCCGCTCCTTCCGTCAACCGCTCGCAGCGCCGACGCCGACGCCTGCTCCTCCTGCCGACGAAGACGCCTCCCTCCTCTTCCAGGCCGGCGTTCCCCTCCTCCTGTTCTGGCCGACGGATCTCTTCCCCTCCCGTGGCCGACGACAGCCGCAGAAAGCTGCTTTCCCTCCTCCTTCCTCATCCAGTGAGGGCAGCAATCCTTCCACCTCCTGGAGCTAGCAACAGGGCTTCTTTCTCCCTCTCTCCCAGGTGCAAGCAGCCCCTCCATCCCTCTCCCACAGCGATTAGGCCGGTGGAGTGCAAGAGGATCGTCTAGGGTTTTGCTTGAAACCTCCTCTACTCAGATTTTTGAGCCCAGATCTGGTCTCCTTGGGTGAGAAACTCCTCCAATCTCATTGTTTCAGATTTGACCTAAAATTTTATGATAATTTTCGCGCCCCAAACTAATGTGATTTCATGGATCCATCTCGTGTTCGTCGTATAATCGCCTAATCCCGTACTTGTTTATGTTTCCGGTACCGCTCGTCGGATCTAGTGGTGGAATCGCTCCGAACCCTCTCCGATTTAGGGTTTTCGTCACCCAAGCGCCGCCAAGCCCCCGATCCTTGTGGTAACTTCTTCTCCCCTCACCTTGAGGGAGGTAAATTGCTAATCCGCTTCTGATTGTGTTTTCGCGAATTAAACTGATTGTGTTAGCATATGGTTTGCTTCTTGTCAAATATCAAATATCGTCTGCAATTATTCCCTGAACAGGTTCAATAGAGCCTTGTCTTTGCTTGCGCCGCATAGCTGTTGCTGGTAGTTGCGGCTTCACCTTAAGGCAAGTGGAGAAATTCCCTCTCGCTTGCAAACACGAATTTAAGTTCTCCTTACATGTATCTAAATTATTAACAGTATCTGATAACATAAGAATTATCGCTCGTGAGTATGTCGCGTTGTGATAGAAATCCCCTCGGAAAAACATGAATCATTTATGTCTTGAGTGTCATAAGCAAATCTTGGAAACTAGGGTTTAAGTGGTGCAACGTCTTGATTGCATGGTTACGGTAAGCAGGAAATACTCTTATTCTAGTAAGCCTTACACTTGGACTTGAGTGTGAACCATGTGTGCCCACTATAAACACCTACGCATTTCATAGATTACAGCTTATGTAGTTGCAAATACATGTTTAGGCTATACTCCGGAGTAGGCTTATATTTCTAGATAGTTTCTGCTTGTTTCAGTACTTGCCTGTTTCACTAGCCTGTTTCAAGAGTTAATTGGTACTTTAGAATTATTTCTGCACGTACTTAAAATTACAGCTTGTTTTCTATTATTTTCTTGTTCTGAGGTATTTTCCTTCTGTTTGGATTTGCCTTAGGGTTCGTGACAGCGCCGTCTGCTCCCAGAGTTCTCTTCGTTCAGCTGCAGTTTTGCTTGGAGGTTTTATTTTGATTACTCTGTCAGCAGGTTCTATGTTTTTTGTTTCAGTACTGTTGGATCTATTTTTCTTGTATTAGTTATTGTCAGCCATTTTCTCTTGTATTGTGGACAACTCTTAGGGTGTTTTATTGTATTAGATCTTTTTACTTGGCATTTTACTATTATGACTCACTGCATGATTACCGTTTCAGCATTGTGTGTGACATTAGATTTTTTATTATAAATGCATGAGCATTAATCTTTCGTTTCGGCTTCCGCATATTTATAAACTACACTAAATTTTTTTCAAAAGTAATAAATCCAAAACTTTTGTAGAATTTCTGTTTCCGCCTTAGCAGGCATGGTTTCCTGTTCGCTCATGCCTGTGGCATCACGGCCCGCCCGAAGTGCGCTCTGACTCTTGTCGAGACGGGGGTAGTGACATGGTTGGAAGGGGGAAACAAATCTCGAGGTTGGGGAGTTTTTAGATGGTGGTCGACAAAGGATCGAGCGACTGGATTATGAGGGCTAACCAAAAGGGGCGGGCTGCTGTTTTGGAAAGCATGGGACAGTCCTGTAGAGAGGAGATCAGGCTGTTGAGGGGCTAAAAGGGTTAGACGCAACTGTGGAGTGTGGTTGGGGTGAGTTTACAGGTGTTTCTGGAGGGGAAAACATGGGATTCTTCTTTGGGGGGATCGTGAGGGTGGTTGGGAGGGTATTGAAGATCAAAGGTGTCGAGGGCATGGGTTTACGAGCAAAAAAACAGTAGTTTTCCAGGGCTGTAGTATCGGGCGGGGAAGTCTGGTTTGTGGGGGCGTCAGTGGATGATTTTGAGGGGGAAAATGTTGTGGTTATGGATGGGGGATACAAAAGGGGAGTGTGAAAAATACTAGGAGTCGTCACCTAGGGCCTCATGTAGTCGTCACCATGAGAGAATTGCCGGATTCCAGGAATGTTCTTCTCCAAATTCTGCAATAGCATGATGTCTGCTCCTCGTACTCTTATTTATAATAGAACCACTCTAAGACACCTTTACATCAACGACTATGATTGACCGTTAATGTAACGAACCCACTTACATTAAATAATAACTAAAAACAACAATATAATATATGAAAATGCAATTAAACGAAAATAAGGATGCATCCGCGCCGTCAGATTGTTAATCCAAAGACGCCAAATGTGGCAGGTAGCTAATCGGCCCCGAATGGGCCCAAAACTCGTGCTAGTAGTCCTGTGTATGTCTGTCGGGTAAAAATCGATGTGGACCATCGAAGGTCATCCAATTATCGTCGATAACGGAGCATACTCTCCAATGGTACTCCTGTGTATGTCTGCCAGGCATGGATATGCACTCGTGGGACACGATGTCAGTAATGTTCTCAAAAGTCAAATGACGTGCTAGTAGTCCCTGTGCGATCATAGGTGCAGATAGCGAAGCCACAGACGACTGACCCAAAGGTGGGTGGGTCTCATGAGTGGACTGAGTGTGGGGCTGTGGATGTGGTGGTGTAGGCTCCGGGAGGTCTCCACAATACGGGTCCACATACTCAGGAGGCTCGTTGCATTGCATCAGGTCCTCAATATTAAATACGGGATGATACCCATGCTCATAAATATATCAAGCTCGTAGACATTTGTTCTGATTCGTCTCAAAATAGTGTAGGGACTCATTCGCTTACCGCTCAACTTTTTAGCAGGCACCCGAGGGATCCTCTCAGCACGGATTCACATCATCACCAACTTGCCTTTCAGAAATATCTGCACTCGCATGTGAACATCTGCATGTGATTTATAATATTCATTACTAATAATGATGCATCGCCAGACCGACTTATATAACACATGCAAATGATGACCAAACGACTCAATAGACTCATGCAAATGAAACACGACAGACACGACACAATCTCTAGAGGGAAGTCCGACAATGACTTGGATATCTCTAAAATTGGGTGACCTAACAGGAGTCTCCTTGGGAGGAATGTAAAAATACTCATCAATGTGCGACACGTATCAAAATGACTACATGAGACGATAATATTAAAATACGAGCTCATAACGTGTCAAATGTCTCTCAGGGAACGTGACGCGTCTGGGGGCTCACCCGGAGGTATGTATGGAAATTCATCAAGGTGTGACAATCACCTAAGTCAAAACCAGAGACCTCGACAATAGGATGTGACTCTAGAGTGTGACGAGCATCTCTGATAAAAAAGAACTCCTCTGGCAGGTCAGCAGGTCGTGTGTCCAAAAGTTCATCAAGAGTGCGAAGGGTAATTGGGTAGGTTCTCGCAACATCGAGAGTATCCTCTAGTGTATGTGAAGCAGAATCTACGCACTCGGTGCTAAGATCAAGGTCCTCGCTCAGAGGAAAATATTGGGATATGATTTGAGTAGACGCCAATGATCCAATACTCGTATATGAGTCGCTCATCTGAATCTCACCCTCACAAGAAAGGGGTGGTTCATCAGAGGGCTCATCGGAAGGTTCAACAATGAACTCATTAATAAAGGGATGATCCTCCAGCTGAGTATCACCGCTAGAGGTAGCGTCCTCATAAACGGGTGAGGCAGTCACGACGAGGCCAACACTAGGCTCTCGGTCATGACGTGGCTCATGACAACGACAGGGGAAGAGTGGAAATAACCCATACTCAAAGGAATAACTAGGTAGAGTGTCAAGGAATGGGTCTATAGTCAAAGGAATAACTAGGTCTATATGGGGTGTAGGGGATGGATTTACCATCACAGGGTCACTGGGCCGCTCGTCCTCACTCTCGTTACCATATCAAGTGGGCATTGAACCTCATCAAGATGAGAGGTAGCAAAGTCAGGTGTCAGACACCTCGTGCTAGTGGGAGCACTATTAGACGCCTTGGTGGTTTGATTTAAATCTCGAGGTGTTGTCCAATTGGTTCCTTTAAAGGCAGTTATTACGTGATCAAAGCGTACATCAATGCGATCAAATCGTCAAGAAACAATCGTTGAAAATCGGCTTCCGACATCTCTGTTTTTGGGACACTAGGATAGTTTATACACATGATGTTATCCTTATGACAATTTCCTCTATAGGGCTCCTGATAATCATCTAAATGGTCATCCCTAACATAATCAAATTGTGTCTGAGAGTAGACTAAGATGTAATCCCTACGAATGTGTGGCGGCGGACGAGGATGATCAACATAATAGTTTGAGGATCTCTTCAAAGTAGTTATATAATCAACATAATAGTTTAAGGATCTCTCCAAAGTAGTTCTATGTGGTCGAGCATATACGGGCTTCGGTTCTTCAAAAAGCGGAAATGTGTAACGACGATGACCCTAACGATACACAATCAAATCCCCATAAAATCACGTCGAGTGATCAATATGACTAGCCAAGGATAATCTATCAACTCTATGTGACCCACCACTACATATATAAATGTGGCCCAAACCTGACTTTGATATCAATTGATGTAGGGTAGGTTATGTGAGTGCACGAATATAATGCAACCCTAGTGTGAAGCGTGGGGAAAAATAATTCAATTTTCCCTAACACTAAGTGTGACATGCAATGGCCGACAACAATTTCACAACATAATAGGAAAGAGATAAATCACAAGCATACATTCTAAAACAAGGCAAAATAATTTCTTTAAGCAAGCGAGCCTTGGATTTCCTCCGTGTGGAGTGCCAAAGCGCGAGTGCGCGGCGAATAGTTCCTGAAATCACGGGTTAACCCAAACAAAGTTCTACAAGTGCAACCGACCAAAGAGCAAGAGTTCATAATCTCATATAAATTATAGAGAACAAAGATCCAAACAACAAAATAATACTCACGAAGGGGAGGTTGTGGCGTGGAGATCCGATGTTTTCAAGTGAGCGGCAGGCTGTACGAGGTGTGGCAATGACGGAGAAATGCTGAGGAAGACTAGGCGGGGTGGTGGTTGGAAGGGGGGAGGCAAATCTAGAGGTTGGGGAGTTTCTGGAAGGTGGGCTGGCTAAGGATCGGGAGGCTGGATTGGGAGGGCTCACCAAAAGGGGCGGGTTGAGGTTTTGGAAAGCCCGGGGCAGTCCTGTAGGAGGAGATCGGGCTGCTGAGGGGATACAAGGATTAGCCGCAGCTGTGGAGGGGGGAAGGCGTGAGTTTACGGGAGTTTCTGGAGGGGCAAATGAGGGATTCTTCTTTGGGGGGCTCGTGAGGGTGGCTAGGAGGGGATTGAAGATCGATGGTGGCGAGGATTTTGGTTTACGAACACGAAAACAATGGTTTTTCGAGTCTGCAGTATCAAGCGGGGAATTGAAGATCGATGGTGGCGAGGACTTTGGTTTACGAACAGGAAAACAATGGTTTTTCGAGTCTGCAGTATCAAGCGGGGAAATCTGGGTTGTTGGCGTTGGTGGAGGCTTCCGAGAGGGGAAAAGTTGTGGCTATGGATGGGGGATACAAAAAGGGAGAGGGAAATACCACGGAGTCGTCACATAGGGCCTCATGGTGTCGTCACCGTGAGAGGATCGCCGGATTCCGGAATTGTTCTTCTCCAAAATCTGCAATAGCATGACGGATGCCCCTCGTACCCTTATTTGTAATAGAACTACTCACACCCTTACATCAACGACTATGATTGGTCGTTAATGTAATGGACCCGATTACATCAAAAAAATAACTGAAAACAACAGTATATATGAAAATGCAAGTAAACGAAAATCCGAATGCTATTGGAGGATGACCGGGGGATGTTGGAGGCGGGTGGGCAGGGGTTGTTGGAAGCGACCGAGGCTGTTAGAGGTATGCACAATGGTGTTAAGACTGAAGGAATTGGTTTCAAGAGTGATATGTGAGGCAAGAAAGGGATTTTCAGTCCCTAGTCATTGTTGGCATGGGTCACAGAGTGGAATTACCGAAGTGGTGGGTTAGGCAAGACTGGGAACAGTCAATAGCTGCAGGAATGGGGAGTTCCAAATGCCTCTCAAGGCTTGAACGAGTGTATAGAAGAGGCAGTTTTCCTTCAAAATGAGGAATATGCTCGAACAGGCTTGAACTGGGTGGAATGGGAGGTAACTATTCATGGTCAGCAGTTACAACAATGAATTATGTGGTTGCAACATGAATTGGGTGATAGTTATTGGGATATAGGTGGTTGTCGGTAGTTATACGAGTGTAATTGGGTGGAGGATGAGGTAGTTAATGATGGTTATAAGTAGTGGGGGTGTTTATTAGGTAGTTATGAGAGAGAGTAGTTACCTTGATTTCAGTACCTTGGGTAGTCCATGAAATTGGTAATGTGGGAAGACTGCGAGTGCCAAGAAATTCTCTTCAAATTATGTGATATATGAAAACTAGCCCTTAGACCTATATTTATAGACTTAGAACCCACTAAAGACGACCAAGATTGTCTGGAACGTAAATCCACTAATTTTACATTAAATGATAATATAATAATACATAAAATATGTCATCGTCACTCTGATGTGAGTATGGACTCGGAACGTCCATCTGACGATCCTAGCTCCGCCTTCGGTGTAAGAAGACTAGAGCAGGTTCTAATAAGGATCAGTCCGCCTTTGAAATATGAACCCCATCACTAAGACTACTAGAGACTTTGTTAATTTGAGAACTCAATAGTTAATTTAAATGTTGGAACTAAGTTGTAGATTCTAGAGTACAATATCAACTAACAAATCTTCCTTAGAAACTACACCAGAAATGAACTCAACTTCCAATAGTATGGCTAACTTGATCAACGTAGACCATTCCGCACTCCAAAGTCTTGTCCCAGTAAACCCAGGTCAAAAAACAATACTTACAGTACCGATGATGTTGGATATTCAGTATCACAACGTTAAAGTGGCAATATAGGAAGTGTGTTTATTTTATTACTATTTCTGCGAAGCCAGGGAATCGACGAGCATGATAAGATAATACCTATAGATAAACCATAAAAAAAATCTGATTTAGGGATGACCAATTACAACCTATGATTATGTTACAGGGTAACACATAGTACATTAGTGACTTGTCGAAGGGATGGCTAAAAGTGCTAAGGAAGGCCTAGATACAATGGAACCGTGCTCAACCGGAAGAGAAGGGGGCGAAGGCAGAATATGAGAGTCTTTCCCAACCCTTACCCTAGCTTGAAGAGGGGGAGAGAAGAGAAGAGAGAAATAAGAGGAAAGATGAAGAGTCATTCATTGCTTCCCTTTTCTTAGGCCCCAAGGATCTTTAGACAGAACCTACAAAACTGGATGACTACAAATACCCTTACATGGACATAAAAGAAGTGGCATGCATAAGGACTCTAAATAACGACACAAACATAACACTTAATAAAACATACATAAAATATGGAACGATAACTAGTGGGCCCCCAAAACATCTCACCCCTCCTTCACTTGAGCTTGTCCTCAAGCTCATAGAAGGGATATAGAACCTTGCAGGGAGGTTTATCTTGTTCCTTGACTTCGCACCGGAACAACTCATTGTAGCGTGTCGTTGGAGATAAGGCATCATTGGGAGGGGGCCTCTATCATGATTGCGGGTACCACAAACAATGAAAATGCTGTCAAGGGGTTATTTCTTACATATATGTTGCCTCAATGCACCTGGATGAGCGGGCTCGTTGAGTTCTCGTGGAATAGTGGCAAAGATATTTGGAGTGGAAGTGCCTGCGGAAGAGGGACTGCCAGAAGTAATGTCTGGAGTCACGATCGAGGAAGACTGAGGAGCCTGAGGAATGGGAACCGCGAAGATAGGAAGTGGCGGCGGCGACTGAGTAGTAATCATTGGATTAATAACTCAAGAGTGGCCGCCAGAACAAGGGCGCAAAGCTTGAAGTCGAAATATGCGGTTGGAGAGGAGTATGCTAGATGGAGACAACATGGACTTATAGAGATGCATCAAGGGTGGACAACGGTGCGTCGGACATGATTTTAGATTGTGCAATGGTGGTGGGAAAGTTGTCTGTGCAGTTTGAAGGCCCATGAATTTGGTGATGAGGGTGGAGAAAACTACTTGTGTTGGCGCGTGAGTGGCAGCTAGGTCCCATCAAGCCTGCCTGAATGTTGTCATGGCCTTCAAAAAGTTTTGTTGGGCAACCTCAAATGCTACGAGGCCCGAGGGACTAAAAGAAAGCTCAGCTACACTACGACACCAACGTCGTGGATTATGCGAGCCCCACAAAAATTTTGCAGCCTCTAATGGAATTGAGACTTGTGATTTCTGTCCATAATTAATCATTAATAACTCTATATGTGGGCGACTAAGAGAAAGAAGAGAAAAAAAGTCGAGTCTATTGCGTCGGGCTTGAGAGATAGGGAAGAGGCAGCGTGTAGCTCGAGTTTGCTGGGAGAAAAAAGAAGCGACAAAAAAGACATGTCGTGCAGAAGCTAGCTAATCGATGATTGTATGGCTTCCTTGTGTTGTGTGGTTGGACAAGGAGTGGTGTCTTCTGCTGAAGGATCGGCCTGCGTTGGATCGACAAAGGGAGGTCGATGGGAGTATGGCTGTGACGACGTCGCCCAACCATCATCGACATAAAATAATCGATGGAAGGGCATCAACTCTGAGCTCATGACTGCAAAAGATCGTACGAAACTAATTTCAAGAATAAGATGAGGTTTGGAAGGTGATGGAAGGAATGAAGAGCTCGGGGGATGTAAAGGATTGTAGGGTCGTCGATGTTGGGTCGCCGATGCTTCATGGAGGCCGTTGTGACTGGGTCATCCAAGCTTCACAGATGTCAGACTTCTTGGCGAAAGGAGGTACAAGAAATGAACTGAATAATACATGAGAATTGGAGGTTAGTTGTTGAACTTAAGTAATAATTTGGATCCTCAAATATCAGAGGAGCCATTTTAGAGTAAGCAGTGGAGTTGTGTTGGAAACTTCATAGTTAAGTGTGCTCTGGTAGGAGCAGTCCTAAGATGTATGAAATTCTGGGAAGTACATGTAGGTCACCTATGAACAATGATAAAATCATGCGATTAAGCTTAGTATGTGTTAAGATGAACCAAAATGGACAATACCTCTGATATTGCGACAATACCTCTGATATTGTAGGCCAGATCATTACAGTGCAGTGAAAGTATTTACAATATACCCTTTTGCAAAGGACAAATTATTAATATTGTCATGATCTGAAGATGGTAATATTAGATAGTACGCAAATCGTCAAATGTTTTGGATCTCTAAGCGCTTACTCAGTTTCAAGTGTTGTACTACATTGTCACGTACATATTGATTCTATGCTCCACAATCGTTTGAAGGCTTTGTACATCCATTTTAATATCCACTTAACCTTTCAGCATATATGGTGTTTGAACGGAAAATGGGTTATTACTTTGGTTCAAGTAGTTATCATCTATGTATATCCCTTATATCGTACTAATATATCTTGATGTTGTCCAACATATATTTGAAAGTAGATTTGTATTATCAAAGTTTTGTAATTGGCTTTGTGACAGTATGGACCCTTGAATTTATGACACAATCTTAACGCTTTGCTTGCTTTCTTTTTGATAGGCATATTAATTAATATTAACCAGTTGAGCCCACATAAGTAAAGTTAATGCATTACACTATGCTTATACCTCTACTGATGATGATTTCCCTTTTGCATTACGTAAGCCTGGTGTAGCTGAACGACTTATTAGCGTACATCACATTTTTCACATGATTATTTATCTCCATGTTATCACTCTCATGTTTGTATGATATTTCTCATCCAGGGTGGCAACATGCAGTGCTTGAGAAAACGAAAGAATTAAATTTAAATGGAACGTGGGATTTGCTTTCATGAAGTCCATTATTAGTTATTGTTGGGTTTACTCAGTCAAATCCTCCCCTAACAGATTAGTCAAAAATTATATCAATACTTTGTGTCATGTTGCTCAGATAGTCCGTCAAGTTTTCTAAATCACGCAACTAGTTGTGATTGGTCAGTATCACCATGACATTAAGGATGCTTTCATGCATAGTAACCTAAACGAGGAAGTTTATAATGAGTAACAACCCGATTTTGTTGCTTGGGGCCCAAGTAGATTTGTAACCAGAAGAAGTCTCTATGAGGTTTTAGGCAGTCAGCAAGTGTATGGTTCAACAAGTGAACAAACTAGATCAACTACTTTCTAGTTTGGCTTGTTGATAGGTCATTTTGACTTTTGACCACTCAAATTTTCACGCTTGGGGAAGCGAAATTTGTTGAGGGTTTATCTTGGACATCATCATCACTGATAATGATGAGAAGCGACATCGGTCGACTCAAGAGACATCAACATATACATTTTGAAATCAATAACCTTGGAAATATTTGCTAGGAACCAGAATGGCTACAGTAAAGAGAGACATCTTCATCTCTCAAAGGAAGTATGGTTAAAATACTTTGAATGAGGCTGAAAATGTTTGGCTCAATGTCACTTGAGACACTCATGGATATGACAATCACACTCATACCTGAACATGGGAGTCTTATGTTGATCCTAGTTGGTATAGACACCTTATGAGAAAATTGAACTAACATATAATCGAGCCTCGAAATCTCTTTTGTAAGTATAGTTAGTGTTTATTTTGGTTCACCAAGGAAAATTTTGCAGATGTGATTGGGATCCTTCGATTTTGTAAAAGTGGCCCATGAAGAGGATTCTAGTTTCAAAATCGAAGCCATCGATATACAAATGTAAATTGGGCGGGCTCTCCTTCTAATAGATGATCTACATAAGGGTATTGTATCATTGTGGAAATTTGATTTTATGGGAAAACAAGAAGCAAATAATTGTGGCGAGGATGAAATAAAGAGGCATGACTATTACTATATATATAACTATATTCTAAAAATAAATACTTTTAGGACCATTGAGGCTGCTAAACATCCATCCAAGCAATTCTAGCCATTCGTTTCAGCGATGGAGAGAGAAAGAAAGAGGGAGTGAGAGGAGAGCGAAAAGAGAGAGAACGAGAGAGAGAGAGAGAGAGGGCGACGACATCACTCTTTTAAATATAATAATATATATAAAGAGAGAAAGAGAGAGGAAGAGAGAGAGAGAGAGGGAGGGAGAGGGAGGCGGTGGTAGAGGCTTATCATTCATTTAATTATAATATATATAATATTTAACATTAATATATATAAGTTAACTGATAACTGAATTCTAATAACGCACGCGCACGTGCACACGTGCGCACCCACCCACACCCACCCACCCACGCACGCACACACACCCACGCACGCACGCACACCCACGCACGCGCACACACCCACGCACGCGCACACACCCACGCACCCTCCCCCCCCCCTCCCCCGCGCATACCCACACCCACATCCACCCCCCACCCACACACACACCCCCACACCCCCCCCCCCCCCCCCACCCCCCACCCCCCCACCCCCTCCCCCGCGCACGGGTTTTTGCTGGGAGGGAGGGAGGGGACCATAGCTAAAAAGTATATTCGCAGTCCATTTTGATTAGATCCAACGGTGGAGATTGTTCTGGTGTCTCATTTTGCTAGGCTAATTACCTTGCCATCCATATTTCTTTTTAGTTGTGTGTGTGTGTGTATATATATATATTGAGATTGGTTGTCCCTTTCGTCGACAAAAGATTGAGTCTACCGAGATATTGACATCCTCCATTAATTCAAACGATCAACAGACGTCTGTCGTCATGTTGGATATTTACATTTCTATCATTATCATTGCTTTAAATGTTCTCAGAGGTGTCTGTCGTCATGTTTTTTTAAAGGAACACAACATTTAAAAAACTAGATTATGCAATTTTATAAAATATATGCCGACATATCCGATTTTTCTCGATATATCAACTGACAAAACTTTTGAACATATCGATCACTATTTTATTTTATGTTAGCTAACTATTAGTATATATTTGGTTAGAAAAGTCCATGTAAAGTCTCATATTGGAGTCCATTTATTTTCTTATTTCTCACTCTTTTCTTTAGTCCCACATCATGTAAAATGAAATCCTCTCTCTTTCACCCTCCTATATATTTGTATTCATACATTGTATTTGAATATAGAAGAATATATACAAGGTTCCGCTCTTTTCTACATGGTATCATAGCCTTCGGTCCAAACCTGCGGTTAACCCTTCGAAATCGCCAGCTCTCTACGAGCTCCTCGTCTCTGCGGTCTCCAATTTTTTTGACCGCAGCTCCCCTGCGGGCTCCCTCTCCTTCCCGCCTCTTCTTCTCCTCGGCTCTCTTATAGCCTCCTCCCTTCTGACAAGTGGGCCCCGCTCCTCCCGCTCGCTCTGCTCTCATTGCGGTCTCCTCCTCTCAGCTCGCGCTGCTAGCGCCCTCTCCCTCTGCCGATATCTCCCTATGTCGCTGCTCGCGCGATTTCTCCCTCCCGTGTCGTTGCTCGCACTGTCGCTGCTCGCGCGATATCTCCCTGCCGTTGTCGCTGCTCGTGCTGCCGCTGCTCGCGCGATCTCTCCCTCCCGTGTCGTAGATCGCGCTATCGCTGCTCGTGCGATCCCTCTGCCCGCGGGCTCTCCCTCTGCTCGCACGATCTCCCTCTAACCGCATCTACCAGCGGCCTCCTCTCTCAGTGGTCTCCCAACGGTCTTGTCGTGGTCTTCCAGCAGTCTCCCTTCTTGCCGACCTCTCTAGCCGCTCTAACTGCTGAATCCAAATGGGTTCCTCCAGTACTCCTTCAGAGCATCCCGATGGGCAGACCGCCTCCTCTCCCGCAGCCTGCTTGATTCCCACTCCCGAACTGCGCGACGAGCTAAGAATCACCATCATCTCCCTGACTAGGAAGAAAAACTTCGTCGAATGGGTGCACTCTGTCAGACGGGTTCTTCAGTCCAAGGGACTTCCGTTTCATCTCACTAAGGAGCCTCCATCTGATCCTACTGATGACTGACTGCTAACGATGGTCGTGTTCAGACGCGGCTTCTCAACTCACTTGATGGCGAACTTTACCGCATGACCATGTATCACGAGACGGCCAAGGCAATGTGGGAGGAGCTCCACTCCTTATACTCCGGCAAGGACAGTCTTCAGCACTTGTATGACATCATTACTGAGCTTCAAACTCTTGACACTAGCGGGGCGGCCGACATAACCTCATTTGTTGCTCGGGCTAAGACTCTTGCTGAAGTCTGGATCCAACATCAACCCTCTACTACGGATCTAGCTGCTCAGCGTGCTAAAAAAGAGTCAGTTTGTACTGCCATGATGATGGCTCGTGTCCCGCTTCACCTTCAGAGTATTCGGGCTCAGATTCTTTCGTCTGCTACTACCCCGTCCTTATCTGATGTATGCTCCATGTTGCTCAAAGTTTCACCGCCTCCTGATACTACTAGACCTCCCTCACAGGTCCTTCTCCAGCACTCGTCTGCGCCATTACTACCTCTCCCTCCGCTACTCGTGGAGGACGTTCAGGCTCTCGGAGCGAGGGTCGCGAAGGCCGGCCACGTCCTAAGTGTTTGTTCTGCGGAAAGGATGGACATCTTGAGGCGACCTGCTACCGTAAACATGGTCGTCTTCCTCATCTGTCTGCTTATATTGTCGCTGACAATCCCTCTGCCACTCGTGCTGATCTTGAAGCAGTTCGCCTCCAGCTCCAGCAACTTCACGGGATGCTCCGCCACCCACCTGCCTCCGTCGCCTCCATCTCCAATGAAGGTATCACTTGTCTCTCCACTAGTCTGCGTTGGATAGTGGATTCAGGTGCAACCCACCATATCACCTCGCTGAGACCACATCAATACTTGGATTCTCCTCATCCTAAATATATCACAGTGGCCAATGACGACACCGTCCCTATCTCCGGCTCTGCTGATATCCCTCTCAATTCTTCTATCTCTCTCCGCTCGGCTCTTCATGTTCCGGGCTCCCCGTTTAATTTACTTTCTGTTAGTCGCCTCACTACCGATTTGGATTGCTTAGTAACATTCACTTCTTCTTCTTTTCTGATGCAGGATCGACGGACGCAGAGTATCATTGGTAATGGACGACTGCAAAATGGGCTCTACCTTCTTGATGTTTCTCCTACCATCCTCTCCTCAGTCTCCTCCGTTGATTGACATCGGCGTCTTGGGCATGCCCCTCTTCCAGTCCTTCAGAAAAGCTATTCCAGATATCTCTCTTTCTGCTTTTAAGTGTGAATCATGTATTTTGGGAAAACAACATCGTCATCTTTTCCTCATTGTACCCGGAGTTCTGCTCCTTTTGTTTTAGTACATTCCGATGTTTGGGGCCCGTACAAAATTACTAGTATCTCTGGTTATCGCTATTTCATCACCTTTATTGATGTTTATTCTCACACAACTTGGTTGTATTTATTTCGTGATCGCTCCGAGCTTCCCCGTGTATTTCCAGCTTTCGTTCTTGAGATTCGCATGCAGTTTTCCGAAAACATAAAAGCTCTCCGGACAGATAATGCTCGTGAATATACTAGCCATGAATTTGCTAATCTCTGCTCTGAATTTGGGATCATTCACCAGACGTCGTGTGTTTATACCCCCCAACAAAACGGCGTTGTTGAACGAAAAAATAGACATCTGCTCGATGTTGCTCGTTCTCTCATAATCCACATGCAGGTTCCCAAAGCCTACTGGAACTTTGCGCTGTCCACGACATGTTATCTCATTAACAGTCTTCCTTCCTCCGTCCTCCAAAATGCTACTCCGTTTAACCTCCTGTTCCCCTCCACTTCGGCATTCTCTCTCACACCCCGCATAGTTGGTTGTACCTGCTACATTCACCTACTTGTCCGTCCACGGACAAGTTGGATCCCCGAGCAGCCAAACACATATTCGTCGGTTATTCACGTACTCAGAAAGGCTACATCTACTACTCTCCAGCTACCCGAAAAGTGACTGTTTCTGTTGATGTTACCTTTCAGGAGGATCATCCTTTCTTCTCCGCACCAACCCCACCTCTTCCACCACCATCCTTCCCACGACGTGTCGTTCCCGTTACCACTCCACTGCCACTAATCCTTCCTGACCCTGCTTCTGCTCTCCACAAGCCACCTCTTATCTGTGTCTACACCCGTCGCACTCCTCGCTCCGTTGCCCCAATACAGTCGACATCGACCTCTGACACTCTGCGCCGTGCTGATCCGGCACCGGCATCCACCGCTCATCCCATGACGAACAATGTATCCTTACATCGCCTGTCCCCACCGCTTCATCACTTTGCTACTTCATTATCCTTTATTTCTGTACCTAACTCTGTCCAGGAGGCTCTCCAACATCCAGGCTGGCGGGCAGCCATGGACGAAGAAATCACAGCTCTCTGGGCTAACAAGACATGGGACCTGATCTATCTCCCTCCAGGACAGACTCTTGCTGGGTATAAATGGGTCTTTGTCATCAAGCATGCTCCTGGTGGGACAATTGATCGTCTGAAAGCCCGACTGGTGACTCGTGGCTTTACCCAACAACAAGGTCTCAATTATGAGGAAACATTCTCTCCAGTAGCCAAGCTCAACACAGTTCGTGTCCTCCTCTCCGTGGTTGTGCATCGCTAATGACCCTTACATCAACTGGATATCAAGAATGTCTTTTTGAATGGTGACCTACAAGAAACAGTCTACATGGAACAACCTCCCGGGTTTGAGACCACAGCGGAGTCCCGAGTTTGTCACCTTAAGAAGTCAATCTATGGTCTCAAACAATCCCCTCGGGCATGGTTTAACAGGTTCAGTAAGGCTATTTGGGAAGTTGGCTTTACTCGGAGCTCGACAGACTTCTCTTTGTTCACTCGACATCGAACAACAGGAATGGTTCTTCTGTTGGTATATGTTGATGACATCATAATCACTGAAAATGATTCAAAGGGAATACAAGCGGTCAAACAACACCTTAACTTCGTCTTTCAAATAAAAGATCTGGGGAACTTTCGATACATCCTTGGTCTTGAGATCGCGAGACGTCCTGATGGACTTGTCCTCTCTCAATGTTAGTACTGTCAATCATAAGCTGTGTGCACATGCCTCTGATGATGATCTTCCTCTCCCAAATCCAGAATATTATTGACGACTTGTTGGAAAACTGATTTACCTAACGGTCACGAGACCAAATATATCCTTTGTTGTTGGGGTTGTCAGCCGATTTATGCATTCCCTACTTCGGAGGTCACCTTGTTACCTGGCGTAGTAAGAAACAAGTTGTGGTTGCTCGATCTTAAGCTGAAGCGGAATACCTTTCGATGACATCAGTTGTCTCTGAACTCACATGGCTTGAAAATCTCCTCGCTGATCTAGCAGTAAAACTTCTTTCACCAGCTATCTTACTATGTGACAGTCAAGTCGTTATACACATAGCTAAGAACCCGGTCTTCCACGAAAGAACGAAACACCTTGAACTGGACTGTCACTTCATCGGGAGAAAGTTCAAATGAAGAAGTTAGAATTAAAGCATGTTCCGGGTACTGACCAAATTGTTAGATATTCTCACCAAGACCCTACCAAGTATCCTATTTTATCAATTCCTGTCCAAGCTGGGTGCCTACGACTTGTACGCTCCAGCTTGCGGGAGAGTGTTAGAAAAGTCCATGTAAAGGCCCATATTGGAGCCCATTTATTTTCTTGTTTCTCTCTTTTCTTTAGTCCCACACCATGTATAAGGAAATCCTCTCTCTTTCTCCCTCCTATATATTTGTATTCATACATTGTATTTGAATATAGAAGAATATATACAGGGTCCTGCTCTTTTCTACATATTAAAATCACTTATATGTATTATATTATATATGCTTAAATCAATTAATCTTATTATTATGTTCTCTTTAATATGCATCATTATTACAATTAATTGTGTAATTATTTCACACCTTATTTTTCTTATTTTATATTACAAAAATGTGAAAACGTTAAATAATTATTGAATAAATATCTGAATAAGTTCCTTAACTTTAGCCTAAGTTTGAAATAGGTCCACGAAAATTTAATTTTCTCATATTGGTCTCAAAACTTTGAGGCGAAAATTGAAATAAATCCATAAACTAACTGACGCAGGACGAATCTATAGGCGGCGGATGAACGATGATCTAACCCTACATGCAATGCAAATCCGACGACGAATTCAAATTAAGCAATAAATAGTTAAATCACACTTAGATAATTTAGCAAACGCAAAATAATTCTCTAGGGCAAAGCAAACTTCGGCTTTCCTCCGCATGCAGGGCTAAAGAGCGTGCAGCGAATAAATCCTGCAAAGCATGAGAATAATCCAAAGCAAAACACTACGAAGCTATAGATCCAATTAAGCACGAGTTAATACCATATAATAGTGCTGAAAATAAACGTCCGTACAACAAGCAAAACTCACAATGTTGCAGGGCTACTGTAAGACGGGAGATCCGGCAAGGAGCGACGATGCGACAGCTAAAATCTGAGTGTCGGCGGCTGGATCTTAGTGGGGGTGGCTGTTTTGGAAGGTGCGGGACTGGTTTTGGGCGGATCTGAGTGGAGGGGGACAAATTCTGGATGTGGAAGGACTGGATGACAGATTTGGGCGAGTTTTGGTGGGGAAAACTGAGGGAGATGGACTGGATTTGGGCGGCAGTGGCGGGGGCGGTGTAGCAGGGGCGGCGACTGGATTTCTGGGTTGTATTGGGTAGTGGCAGCGGGGTTAAAGGGGGCTGGTGTGGGAGGCTGCTAGGGGAGAAGGGGGATGGTGTGGGAGGCGGCTAGGGGAGAAGGGGGCTGGATAGGCGGCGACATCAGGGGGATCTGGCTGCAGTTTCTGCACAGCAGAAAAGGGAGGGGGGTTGGCTGTTTGGAGGGCCGTGGAGGTGGTGGTGGAGGGATTTGATGGTTGTCATCTAGGGTTCTACGGAGTCGGCAAGGTAGAGGGATCGCGGGACTTCGGATTTCTCTTCTCCAAAATCTGCAATGCCCTATAGCAGCCCCCGTACATTCTTACTTATAATAAAGAGATATTAGAGCATCCCAACATCGACGACTATGATTGATCAGAGATGGGGTAGCCCGATTACATCAAAAATAAAGCAAAAATAAAAATATAATATATGAAATCGTGTCGGAACGACGGGCTGGACGCATCCGTGGAGTCGGATCATCGATCTGGGTACGCCATATATGGTAAGTAGCCAATCGGCCCCGAACGGGCCCAAAACTCGACCTCTGCTGCAGGTCCGCATCTCCATTCCGCATCACTAACTTTTTTAAGGTTTAAAAGGTTTTAGATGATATGACAGTCCTAAGGCAATGATGTAATGCAAAACGTCAATATTGAGTAATATTATTTTATTATAAAAATGATTAAAAACTTTTTATAATTATTTTGTGACTAATTAAGACTAAAATGTCATACATAGAATAAAATAGTTTTAAATCTTTTTTACAATTAAATAATAATCCCCAATATCCACATTACACCACATCAATACCTTAGGACCGCCACATCATCTAAAACTATTAAAAACTTAACAAAATTTAGGCTAGGGACCTATTTCAATCTTTGCCTAAAAGTTTGGGACAAATATGAGAAAATTAAAAGTTTAGAGATCTATTTCAAACTTAGGCTTCATTTGTTTAAGCGATTCCAGTCCGGTGCGTTTCCTGTAAACGAAAAGCTCCAGTTTTTTTCATTTGATTTTCCGCCTCCGGTTCCTAACGCACGCGTTTCCATCCTCGTAAGAATTCCACCGTTAGCAACCAGCTACCCGAACCTCCAGTCATTAGCGTTTTCAGCGAGAGAGAAGAAGCGTCGTGCCCTGTGCACTGTTTCGAGCCCGTGCACTGTTTCTAGCCCCGGCGAGCCCCGTGCACTGTTTCCAGCCCGGCGAGCCCCTGCGGACTTGGAGAAGAAGCGTCGTGCCCTGTTTCCATCCCCGGCGAGCCCCGACCGACATGGAGACCTGTGCATTGTTTCCAGCCCCTGCTATCCCCGGCGGACAGGGAGAAGAAGCGACGTCCCTGTTTCCATCCCCGGCGAGCCCCGACGGACATGGAGAAGAAGCCCCCGTGCCCATGTTTCCATCACTAGCGAGCCACGACAGACATGGAGAAGAAGCCTAGTGCCCCTTTTCTCTTCCAGGTGGGCTCCAGGAAGGCCTCAGGTGGCGGAGCTGCGTGGAAGCACGACAGAGGCAGGGCGGAGGCATGGCAGAGGGGCTAGATATATTCATTTCTATAGTATATAGTTTAAAACAGTAACATTAATTTATATTTATATACATATATTAGAAAAATAGATTAGAAAAAAACTTGAATAATTATTTTCAACAATTAAAAATATATATATTAGAAAAAATAATTTAAATAATTATATAATAAAAATTATTTTATAATAAAAATATTTATAAACGCCACCGCTGTTTTGTCAAACGGTTCTCTGTTCTGAAATCTGAACAGCTATGCAAACACGAATTATCCAAACAAATCTCCATTTCCAGCAACCAGTTTCCAACAGCTCCATTTACAAACTTGCATTTACAACAACTCCTTTTACAACTGCAACCGCTCTCCCAAATGAAGCCTTAGTCTAAATTTAAGGGTCTGATTTAATTATTTTACCTTAATTATTTTTATATTTTTAATATAAATTTATAAAGTTTAGAAAGACTTATAATCAATTAAGAATATTTAACATTTAGTTTTTTTTTTATTTGTTATAAAACTAAGTTTTATCAAAATAAAAATACTATATAATATTAAATATATTTGTGCAATGTATCTGTTATGGGATGTTATGGGCTGCATGCCTTTGCCATAGAATGTTATCATGATGTAGGGGACCTCGAGCACCGGGTCTAGTAATTAGGTGTCTTTATTATTGTTTGTCCTTGTCTTTATTCTTGTTGTCTTTTTATTGAATTGTAAGCCTATATAAAGGGCATATGTATGGTTGTAATAGGCAAGTAAGAAGTAATCCAATTTCCCTTCTATTGAGTGAGATTATTGGTGGCTCTCTCCTCCAACGAGCAACCCCGCATAGGCAGCCGCGGTAACGGGCTCCATAGTATCCTCCACCACCGTCATCTCCGGCTCCGACCACTACTCTGACGCCCGCTCTAGTAGGCCCGTAACAAATTTGGAATCAGAGCCATCGGTCCTCTGCAGCGGGACACCTCGACGACATCGTGCTTCTTCCTCACTCGGACGGAATCTCCGTCGCAACTCGCTGCCAGCAATAGCAGCAGCGCCTCCCTATTTTCCGTCCAGCGCGCCAGCCTGACGAGGACTCTCCGACTCCTCGTTCCCATCGGCTACGACAACATCCTGGAGCAAAACGCTCTGCCAGCACGCCGCACGCCCCGTCAGCTATAAGTCATTGCCGCACGCCCCTTGGCACTGTCGCGCCTCCGTGACAGACGCACCGCGCGCCGCACGTCGCACGCCCTCTGCATCTCACATGCCTCGACTGACGCACGCCTAGTCCGCGCCTGTGTCCTCCTCGCCTGACGCCCGTGCCCTGGCTCTCGCACGCAACTTCAGTAGCTCGCCTCGAGCCCCTCCAACAGCCTTTATTCCTCTATTTAATACCTCCCCAAAGCCACTCTCCCCCTTTCTATTTTTTTAAGCCCTACCAGTAGACTACATTCATTGTGGGGCCCCTTGCCTATTCATATCAACCCAACCTCTTCTGTTTTGGAGGGCCGTGAGCAAAATTCTGTCACTACTGTGCGGCGACGCGGCTCCCGCGGCAACTCCCAATCAGCAGCTTCAGAGGATTTTACTCGTCCCCTCACCCGCTCTCTCTCGCGTGCTACTTCCGGCCGCATGATGAACGACGCTTCAGACTTCATGGCGGCTCTCCAAGATTTCAAGACCTCCATCGAGACCAACTTTCGGGATGCTGAAAGACGCCATCTGGACACTGAAAAATGCCATCGGGACGATATTGCCTCCTTCACCCTTAAGCTTAATGAGTTGACCGCCGCACTTTCCATGATCACCACCCCACCTACAGATCACGCCAGCTCCAGTCAGGCGCCTCTGCCTCCACCTACGCCGCTTATCCGCCACGAACCGCGGGCCGTCCTTCAACAAGACGTGGTTATGCAGCCGCGCTACACCAGGCTGGACTTTCCCACCTATGACGACAAAACTGATCCATTGGCCTGGCTCACCAGGTGTGAGCAATTCTTCGGCCACCAACAAATTCCAGCCGCTGATCGACTTTCGCTCGCCTTCTTTCACCTACTCGATTCAGCTCTGCTTTGGGCCGCACGTCTCCTCAACGACCAACCAGGCCTGACATGGGACGACTTCAAGCGGTATTGCAACCTACGTTTCGGCCCTCCCATCCGCAGCAACCCCCTCGATGCCCTTACGACACTCCATCAAACGGGAGCGGGGAGCAGTTGATGATTACCTGGAGCAGTTTCAGCTCCTCCTGGCACACGTCACACTTCCCCCAGCAATGCAAGTCTCCATCTTCACAGCAGGACTTCAAGCTCGCCTCCAACTGGATGTAGAATTTGAGGCCCCGCCAGACTTAGTGACTGCTATGAGTCTGGCCAACTATGCGATCGCCGCGGCGCCGCCTCCAGTTGGCCCGGGAGGCCTACTTGCCCACCGACCTCGGCACTCCACAGGGACGTTGCGAGGGTCCTCCCGCCACGCCGGTCCGTCGCTTATCTCGGACCGAGATGTTGGACCGCCGCGGTCAGGGTTTATGTTTTAATTGCGACGAGCAGTACACTCGCGGACACAGGTGCAAAAAGCTTTTCTACCTGCACGTTGAAGACTCTGACGAGGAAGGCGTCGGATGAAACTCGCATCATTATCAACTCCCCTTGAGCTTGTGGTCAAACTCGTTTTGAACGACGGGAGAGATGTTATGGGATGTTATGGGCTGCATGCCTTTGCCATAGAATGTTATCATGATGTAGGGGACCTCGAGCACCGGGTCTAGTAATTAGGTGTCTTTATTATTGTTTGTCCTTGTCTTTATTATTGTTGTCTTTTTATTGAGTTGTAAGCCTATATAAAGGGCATATGTATGGTTGTAATAGGCAAGTAAGAAGTAGTCCAATTTCCCTTTTATTAAGTGAGATTATTGGTGGCTCTCTCCTCCAACGAGCAACCCCGCATAGGCAACCACGGTAACAGGCTCCATAGTATCCTCCACCACTGTCATCTCCGGCTCCGACCACTACTCCGACGCCCGCTCTAGTAGGCCCGTAACAATATCCAAGTCCTTTAACACTCATATAGATCTCTTTCTATATCAAGAATCAAGATGCACTCTCTAATATGCATGTCAATGGCTTTTAAGAAAAAAACAAAATAATGATTTCCTGACCAGTTCTAAAAAAGCCATCATACTTGAAAGTCTAAAACCAGATAAAATACAAGATAAACTATTTATTCTGTAAGAAGGAGCTTTAATAAACTGAAACCAATCGAGTACAAAGGCCAACAGTTAAGGCATTAAGAACAGTTCAGAAGAAAAACCTGAAAATCATTTGAAAGTCTTCTATCACTATCAAACGATGCACGCAAAGCTTCTGCAACTAACTGTGTATCTTCTTCATCAGGAATAAATCCCAAGGACAAAAAATCATTTGCTAAGCCCAAAGAGTCTTGGTTAACAAAATGCACCAGCTGAAGAGAGCGTAATAATATTAGTAAAATACTCAAATCAAGGACAAAAAATGAGAATATGTACTCGAAGTATAGAAGAAATGCACGTATGTAAGCCAACCTAGAAGAGAAATACATGGTTGTCCATAAACAAATAATACAAAAAACCAGTTATGGTGATCAAAATACTATGATGTGACGTGGGGCGGCAAGAGAAGAAAATCTTTTGCAAAAAATAGTAAACTACTTCGCAAGATCTGTCATATAATTTCAGTACCTTCAAAGCACAAACAATAGTACAACACAAAACAGTACCAAACAAGAAATATAATCACCATAAATTCGATACAAAATCAACAAGTCTTTGAAAGTAGTACAAGGGTACAAAAAACAGTCCGAATGATGTAGAAAAACAACCCCCAGTATCCTACAATTTCAGTTTGAGTTCAAGTAAAGCTGCAATGGGAAATCGATTGATAAGAGAAGAACAGAATTCCTTCTCTAAGCGACGACTTCGGTTCCAGGTATCGTTGACCTTTATTAAATTACAACCAGTGTCCACCACAATGTCAATATTACATGAAGAATCCTCCGAAGGTTTTATATCAGAACAAAAATAAAAGCAAAGATGAAACAAATCTCGACCGATCGGTTCATGGAAAAAACCACACTGAATAGTACAAATTCAGCATAAAAGGTGCTGAAAACTACGCCCTCCTGCCCGGGGGCTCTGCCTTCCTCCAAACTTGGTCGTGAAACTATCCTTCCACCTCTATTTTCTTTTCCAATGCTCCTTATATCTTCTCCCTAGCCTCCAAAATCGAAAGATGCATCCGAATATGCCTCATACCATCTCCCTATTCCAGAACTGCTATCATATTTAGAATATACAATAAGATAAGTCATTTTGGAGTATGAAAATATTTGATCTTCTTTTTCAATGCTCCATATGTCTTCTCCCTCGAGCTTCGGACTAGCACTAGCAGCCCTCAGTGAGTTGTTCCTTAGCACCAACAACCTTTAATGTCCTTATTGAGTTCCTTCATCAAACATACTGTGACAACAAGCCAAGAGGGAAGCTCTTCTCTTTCTGACCATCTCTTCATCTCATCAGTCTATGGTCGGCGCCATCTCTTGGCTAAGGCCTCCACCAGATCTGCTTCGGGCCACTGATGGTCTACTCATCAAGATCTCCGATCTCCTATACAACATCAAACACCGGCAGAGAGTATGATAGAGATCCGATCTCACTAAATATCGGTCACTTCCAATTCCAGTGGCATTCTACCGAGCACCGATGTGTCTTCTCACTGCCAACTTCCTCAAGGCTCAATCTCAGCCCTGCGCCCTACTTCATTATTGGCTTCATCTGCAGCAGCGAATCAGCTACTCACTATTCTCTTAGCGGCGTGCCGAGTCAACTGTACTGTCTCTGACGAACATCTTAACTACATCAAAGTTCTAGACAATCAAGTCATAGATGATTTCACATTTAATATATTGCGTACTAGTACTCTATGTAGATGCGAGTTGCGACGATCATTCGTTCACACTAACGATCGCCCCAGCGGCAAGGTAAGTCCCATAGTGTATCTCCCTTATCATTTCATGTATCCAAGTTGCTTTATGCTAAGATAATAAGATGTTCATATATTCACATGATATTGAGCGGCCAAGGACGCCCCCGCCCATCAACACCCTTGGGGTGCATGTAAGGCCATCACCGAGGCATCATACTGGCACATGCAAGCATCCAATCAACATCCATGAAGACCATCAAAGGGAGCAAAAGCTCTTGTCCAAATTCCATTATTTTCTTTTATACCAGTCGTTTCATTTTTTGCACGATGATCTTATACTTCTTAACTTTCTCATAATATTTATATTTTCCCCAATTGATGTTGTGAGATAGGTCTCCCTCGAACAATTACCCAAAATCTGATTCAACTTTGTAGAGAAAAGCTGTGAGATGTGTGCTCCATGCTGCTGAAGGTATCACCCCCTCCTGATATTACTGGACTTACTTTGGAGGTAACAAGGTGACCTCCAAAGTAGGTACAAAATCCACTAGTAGACCGCCGCTCATCCAGGGAACCAGCATAATCTACAAGATTCAAATAAATGGGCTCCAATATGGGCCTTTACATGGACTTTTCTAACACTTCTCCGCAAGCTGGAGCGTACAAGTCGTAGGCACCCAGCTTGGACAAGAATTGATAAAATACTTGGTAGGGCCTTAGTGAGAATATCAGCAACTTGGTCAGTACCCGGAACATGCTTTAATTCTAACTTCTTCATTTGAACTTTCTCCTGGATGAAGTGACAGTCAACTTCAATGTGTTTCGTTCTTTCGTGGAAGACCGGGTTCTTAGCTATGTGTATAACGGCTTGACTGTCACATAGTAAGATAGCTGGTGAGGAAAGTTTTACTCCTAGATCAGCGAGGAGACTTTCAAGCCATGTGAGTTAAGAGACAACTGATGCCAACGAACGGTATTCCGCTTCAGCTGAATATCGAGCAACCACAACTTGTTTCTTACTACGTCAGGTAACAAGGTGACCTCCAATGTAGGTCCAGTAATATCAGGAGGTGGTGATACCTTCAGCAGCATGGAGCACACATCAGAGAGTGAGGGAATAGCTGCAGATGAGAGGATCTGAGCTTGAATGCTCTAAAGATGAGGCGGGACACGAGCCATCATCATGGCAATACAAATTGCTTCCTTCTGAGCACGTTGGACATCGAGATCCGTAGTAGCGGGTTGATGTCGGATCCAGACTTCATCTAGTGTCATAGCCTGAGCAACAAATGAGGTCAAGTTGGCAGCACCAGCAGTATCAAGAGTCTGAAGATCCGTGATGATGCCATATAGGTGTTGGAGACTGTCCTTGCCGGAGTAGAGAGAATGGAGCTCATCCCACATTGTCTTAGCCGTCTCGTGATACATGGTCATGTGGTAGTGTTCGCCATCAAGGGAGTTGAGAAGCCAAGTCTGAACACGGCCATCTTCCCGTAGCCAGTCATCTGTAGGTGCAGAAGGAGGATCCTTAGTGAGATGATGCAGAATTCCCTTAGATTGAAGAACCCTTCTGACAGAATGCACTCATTCAACAAAGTTCTTCTTCCAGTAAGGGAGATGGTGGTGATCCTCAACTCATCACGCACCTCAGGAGCAGGAACCATGCGGACTATAAGAGAAGACGCGGGCTGCACTGAAGGATCAGTTGAGGATCCCATGGAGTCACAGCGGCTAGAGTGGCAAAAAGAAGAGTGGCGGCAGCGAGCAGGAGCAGCGGGAGGAAACTGCTACCGAAGCGAGATCGCAGCGGCTGCGAGATCGCAGAGAGGAGACCGCTAGCGAGATCGCAGCGGCTGCGAGATCACAGAGAGGAGACCGTAGCGAGGAGACCGCAGTGACTGCGAGATCGTATCGAGGAGCAGGTCGACAGACAGGGACCGAAGTGAGATCGCAGCGGCTGCGAGATCGCAGAGAGGAGACTGCTTAGTGAGATCGCAGATATGAGACCGCTGTGAGGAGATCGTAGCGGCTGCGAGATCGCGGCGAGGAGATCGCAGCGAGATCGCAGCGAGCAAGAGCTTAGTCGAGAGGGTCGAGGGACCGACGATCAAGAGCGAGGGAGAGCTCGGCCACCAGGAGTCCGTGTTGGATGGCGAACTGGCAAGCTGCGGCAAGCGATGGAAGAGCAGTCAAGGAAGCTGCAGAGAACGACAACAAAATAATTGAATTAAAAGCTTCTAGCATGCTATGCAATAGTGCATGTGAGTGGGCACAGAAAACGGCTCTCCCCAGACTTAAACTAAACAATCCAAGACAAAATATAACTATGAAATTCAAAATAAAGGCTAGGAGAAAGAGTACCCAATGCTGAACAAGTGAGCATACCAGAAGACGCGTGTAAATCCAGGGCAAAGAAGCAACATCCACCATCCAGAAAAAAAACCTGCAGGGGTGAGCTCCGCCAAAACAAAAGAAAATAGATACACTAGAATGAAATACAACTAACTAAACCAAAATAGGTAAATAAAAATGCAGGAAAAAGTAAGATAATTACTGGGGTTATAGTCCTCCCAGCACGACTTATTCAGAAAGTATAAGGTTCTAGCTGATAGGAGTATGAAAAGAGAAATGCATAGGTAACTGGCCGATACTTAACACGCAGAAATCGCCCAGCCTGGCACAACAGCAGACCGTGCAATTTTGATCACGCACGGTCAAAACAACCCGTGCGAGAACAAAACGCACGATTCAAGACAGATCACTTAAAAAACCAGGCAAACAGTCAGATCGTGTGATTTCCTTCGCGCACGATTGAATCCAACCGTGCGTGAAGAAAATGAACGGGCGATAATTCATAAATTTTTTAGACAAAAAGGCAAGGTTGTGCGATTTGATCACGCACGGGCAAAACAGCCCGTGAGAGAACAAATCGCACGGCCGGGGCAAATCACCGTTCTTGGGCTCTGTAGGCATCGCACGGTCGAAACGATCGTGTGTGAAGAAAGCGCACGACCGTGCGATGTCTACAGGAAAAAGTTAGGCAACAAAGGTGGATCTGCCCACCTGCACAGCCAATGAAACAGCCTGAAGCACTCCTCCAGCACACAAAAACAACATTAATCAGCAAAATAAGTGAAACTAGTAGTTCTATGGCTTACTTTATCTCTTTGGATTTTGTTGAAATCATAATTTGTCACTCCAAAAATGAAAGGAAATAAAAGGGTATTTGAAAGAGCATCAATACCTCCTTCCAAATAGCGGTGCTACCTATGTTGTTAAAGGCGCGCCTAAGGCTCCAGGCTCAACAAGATCAGAGGTATGCGTCTTCGTGCGCCTTTTTGCGTCTTTAGAGCATAAAAGACACGTTTGAGTGCAATTTCTGTTGCAAAACTAAAAAAAAGGAAACAATGTAAGAACTCAATAGTTTTTGCATGATTTAGTGTTTGTGAGACATAATCGAGTGTTAAGACTTAAATATGATGCAAGTGAACACATTAATTCTGTTTTTAAGAGATATAAATGATATTAATGAATGATTAATGCGTAGAATAAATGAAAAATCTGATCAAGAAGATTAACTGATGTTTGATGCTTATTTTTTAAAATGAATGTGGTTGTGCCTTGCCTTCGTCAGGCGCGCGCATGCGCCTAGGCTCCAAGACTTCTTTGCGCCTTAGTGCGTCTTGCGCCTTTAATAACTAAGGGTGCTACACAATAGATCAGTGGATTCCTAAAGCCGATCATACGATGAAGAATAGAAACATACTCAGCAAATTAAGAGGGCCTCGATAACCTACAGAGGCCATCCCCTACAAAAACTGTGAATACAAGTATCACTGGAATGGAAGAGAAAAGTACAGAACTAAAGGAATGCCCTCTGAAATGAGACATTTGTGCTTACATGGCAAGAAAAATCGGAAAGGGAAGGCTGAACGAGTAGGAAACACAACAGGAAATGAATGCCGACAGGTCTCCTCGGGTAGAGAGGCGACGTCGACGTGGGTTTATGGAGAAAAAGGTGGAGCCCACGCCTGCTGTCGTCGACGAGACCGCACAAGAAAAGGCGCTGCACCGTCGATTGGTTGGAACGAGAAATGGAAAAGCCCAATCCTCTTGTAAGAGTCGTGGGGGGTGAAGTATGAAAGGAATCAAGAGTAGGCTCTCGATTATAACCCATGGTAGCCAAAAAAGAAATGATCGTGGGTAGGGGGGGGGGGGGGGGGAGGAACCGTGTATTGGCCTTAAATTGGGGAAATTAGATTATTCAACTTTATTACAAAATTATCATTCCTCTCTATTACTTATAAGTCTAAGCGATACGCCCTCGCACAACACGAAAAATGCGCCTACACCAAAGTTCATAAATATCTAAATTTAACATGAAAATTTTAATGCAAGGGATATTAATACCTCGATCAGCGTTGACGTCGATCAAATTTGCTCGTGATTGGATCCTGCAATTATTAAGGGAAGACGAATAAATCTCGGATGTTACAAATCTCCCCTCCTAAAAAAACTTTCGTCCTCGAAAAATACAATCTTACCTGGGTCAAAAAGGAAGGCATAGTCTTTATTGCTCCGAAGTTCATCTTCTTTTTCCCAATTATACTCTGGTCTACCACAGTTCATCCAAAGGACTTTCACAAAACGGATCTCTTTATTCCCGAGCTTCTGAATCCTTGAGCCCACTATTCTTACTGGCTTAATACTGATACTAAGATTTGATTCGATTGGTGCATTCTCAGTACAAATCACCTGATTCGGATCTCTGACCGCTCTCCTCAGATAGGAGACGTGAAATACGTCGTGTAAACCACTCATTTCTTCAGGTAAGGCTAACCAATATGCAACCTCACCAAAGCGTTCAAGTACAACGAAAGTACCAATGAACCTTCGACTCAATTTCTTCATCCGCTTGATTCTGGAGACGCCCTTAACTGATCCGAGCTAAACGTAAACAAAATCTACATCGCTGAATTTCACTAATTTGTGTCTCTGATCATAATACTTGGTCTGTTGATCCTTAGATATTTTCATGCGCTCCTAAATGAGCTTGACTCAAGATGTGGTTTTGTCAATCTATGATCCTTTATTCGCAATCCTCTCTTCACTTTCAACCTAACATAACGGTGTCCGACAATGTCAGCCATAAAGAGCCTTCAAAGGTGTCATCTCAATGTTTGCCTGAAAATTGTTATTGTAAGAAAAGTCAACTAATATGACATTTTTCTCACTTACCTCCAAAGTCAAGAATACACATACGAAGCATATATTTCATGGTTCTATTCGTGCGCTCTGTCTACCCATCTGTCTGGGGGTGGAAGGATGTACTGAACTTTAACTTAGTGCTCAAACGCTCCTGAACGTACTTCCAATCCTTAGAGTTAAATCTGTCATCTCTGCCTGAAATGATAGTCTTCAGAATAGCATGCAGTCGGACTATCTCGTTTACGTATAACTGAGACAATCTTGGACCTTGATTTTTCCTCTAATTTGGAATGAAGTGAGGAACCCTAGAAAGATGATCCACTATGACCCATAGAGAATCATTCTCACTTCGAAAACTGGGAATACCGTAAACGAAATCCATCGATGTCTTCAAAATTCCACTCTGGAATAGAAAGTGGTTTCAACTTGCCCCCTAGTCTCTGGCATTCGGCTTTAACTAACTTGCAAGTTTCACATTTTCCAACATACTCTGCGACGTCACTCGTCAACCCTGACATACATTTTTGTACTACTCGGATGCATGGAATATTTAGAATTATGAGCCTCGAAAAGTATGTCCTCGCGAAGATGACTAACATCTGGAATGCAAACTCTACTGTCGTGTATCAGTAAGTCCCGAGGAATTAAGAACTTCTCTTTCTGACCTGCCTGAGTCAACTCCCAAATCTTTGTTATCTTCGGATCTAAGGGTAAAGTCTCGCTGATTTTGTCTTTAATATCACAAGTGACTTCAATTCAGCTTAAACTTGCATAACTCATACTATTACGCGGAATCACACTGATCTCCAGTCTCTCAAGAGCTCGCGCTAGATCCACCTGTCGAATAATGAGGGAATAACTCGAACTTCTTCTGCTAAGAGCATCTGCTACCACATTTGTTTTCTCAGGGTAGTACTGGATACCCACATCATAATCTGACAGAAACTCTATCCACCTACGCGACCTCATATTGAGCTCTTGCTGATCAAAGATGTACTTTAGGCTTTTGCGATCAGTAACATATTAACAACGAACTCCGTAGAGGTAGTGTCTCCAAATTTTCAGTGCGTGAATGACGGTTGCTAGTTCCAAGTCATGTACAGGATAATTCTTCTCGTGATCCTTTAATTGTCTAGTGGCGAAGACTTACCTTTCCATGTTGCATAAGGCGTCACTATAAATCTGAAATCCATCCATACCTAAAGGTAAACACAATATTGGTGCGGTCATCAATCATATTTTCAAGTCCTCAAAGGCAAGCTCACACTCAACTGTCCAACTAAAAGCTTTTTCTTTTTTGGTGGCATAGTCATCAGTAAAGCTATCTTTGAGAAGTCCTTAATGAATCTCCTGTAGTAACCTATTAAGCCCAGAAAGCTGCGAACTTTAGTGGCTGACTTCGGCCTTGACCAATCTCAGATTGTTTCTATTTTCTTTAGATCCATTGTTAGACCTCTCTGACTGATAGTGTGTCCTAAGAAGGCAACTTCTGAAAGCTAGAACTCATATTTTAAAAATTTTGCGTTCAACTGATTCTCCCTGAAAGTACTCAAAACAGTCATGAGATTAGCGACATTTTACTCTTTGCTCCTTGAATAAACCAGAATGTCGTCTATGAAGACGATAACGAAACGATCCAACAACACTCAAAACACTTAGTTCATCAGATCCATGAAGGTTGACGGAGCATTAGTCAAACCGAACGACATGACCATAAATTCATAATGTTCGTATCTCGCGTGAAAAGTTGTCTTCTGAATGTCCCCGTCCCGAATCCTCAACTGATGATAGTCTGATCTCATATCTAACTTGGAGTAAGTGCAAGACCCTTCAAGCTGATCAAATAAATCATCTATCCTCAGAAGAGGATACTTGTTCTTAATGCTGAGCTTATTCAACTCGCGGTAGTCTATGCACAATCCTAAACCGTCGTCATTCTTTTTAACTAAGAGCACAGGTGCACCCCAAGGCGACGTGCTGGGTTTGATGAATCTCAAGTCAAGTAACTCCTGCAACTGGATCTTTAACTCTGTTAATTCTCGAGGAGCTATGCGGTACGGAGCCTTGGCTATTGGTAGTGATCCATGAATAAGGTAAATTTGAAAGTCAACCTCTCTTATAGAAGGGGCCCCAGACAATTCTTCGGGAAAGACATCTGGAAACTCTCGCATTACTGACACCACCTGCAAAGAGCTCTTAGCTTCAACATGCATAAGTACTAGAAAAGTTGTACAACCTTTATTAATACTCCTGACAGCCTTAATGGATGAGATAATCAACTTGGAAACTCCTTTCATACCACGAAAGATGTTAAGATTTTGGTCGGGTCCTTGTAATTGAATCTCCTTGTTCCTGCAGTTTATCTTAGCATTTACATCAGACAGCCAGTACATACTCAAAATCAATTCAAATTAAGAAATAGGTAGAAGGGACACATCTATGATGACTTCAAACTCTCCGAACAACACTGGAGTACTTGCGACTATTTTGCATAGTTAAACCATTAGGCATCAAGACATCTAACGGTGTCGCGTATGGAAGGGTTTCTAAGCCGAGTCTATGTGCAAAAGATTCCGTTATGAACGAGTGTAATGCGCCCATGTCGAAAAGAACCTTGAAGGGTTTTGGACATGAGTAGACCTATATGCATGCTTGAATCACTTTAGTTATGTGTTTACTGGGAGGGAAAATTTAACAATTTAATTCAACAAATCCATACCTGTGACCACATCCTCCTGCTCTTTGGCCTCCTGATGGACAAGCCCATAAGCTCTAAGTTGTACTAGATCTCATCTTGAAGCTGGTTTTGAGTTGGCGTCCAACACCACTTTTCCCTTTTCAGTCCTGCTCAGACCACCAACTTCAAACTTCGACTATAAGACATGTCACATGAATAAGTTTTAGACTATAAAGGAAGGACTTATAAGTGCAGAGAAACACCAAAATTTAAGATTATATTATCTGATTGCCCGCGGATCCTGGGCAGAGACAGGCAAAGTGTCCTGGTTACTAACATTTGTAGCAGACGCCATAAGTAGCCAAGCATTCTCCTGGGGGGTAGCGGTTACACTTTGGGCAGAGGGGGTAGTCATTGACCTTTGCTTCGGGCTGATTTCCTCTCTTATCGTCCGACTTCTGCTTTTTGTTCCAGTTTCTTCCTCGGTTGCTTCAATTCTGATGTTGATACGGTGCATCTTGGGGTCGCTTGAGCTATTGTGCCTTTGCACCCTAAGTTGATCTGCTTCCAACCTCCTCGCAGTATCGACCGGGATTTATAGTCGGTATTGATCATGGTCATCTGAGACTGTCTCAGTGAGTCGTGCATGCCATTTACAAAGTGGTTACGCTTCAAAATTTCATCTCCTTGTAATATGCCAGCATAGCGAGATAGGTGGGTAAGTTCTCGTTCATAGGCCATGACGGTCTTATCCCCTTGATTGAAACTGAGATACTTTTCCTGGAGGCTTCGACGCTCTGAAGGAGGTACGAACCAGCTTGCGAGTGCTTTAGAGAAATCGTTGCAGGTGAACATATCCGCTGAATGACCTAGCATAAGTAGATGTCGCATTAACATTATGCTAAAATGATATTGAATTCTAAAGTAAGGAAATTTGAACTTAGATTTTTACCAGCATGGTCATCCACTAAATGTCTGGTCCACCAAAGATTGACTTCACTTTGAAAGAGGAAAGCTGCTAGAGGTACTTTCTTGTTCTCTGGGCCAAGCTTGCAGATGTTGGATGTCGGGGACACGTCGGTTTTTTATATATCGGGGGAATATATCAGGGATATTTCATATATCAGGTTTTAATATTTAATTAATTATATATATAATTAAATGTTATTTTTTTATACATGCCACAATAATAACTATTTTACAACCTATTGAACTTCTAAATATTAAAAGTTATATGAAACATTTAACATACAATACTTTAATGATAAAAAATTTGTAAAACTAAAAATTTAAGAAGTTTGCAACTATATATTGTTTCTATGACATCAAAACTTTAAAAATTGATTTCAAACATACCTTATTCTTCAGTCTTCATCACTTACAGACCCATCTATAGTCGACAGAGTAGATAAAATATGGTCATCATCTGATGAACCCTCTAGATCTGTCTCGTCCACCACAGATGTTTTTCTCTTTCCCTTTCTTTGATAACTAACTGCCACATCTTTGCTTGTAGTTAGTCTAGGAGGCATCTTTGCATTGTGATCAACGTCGACTATATCTCCAAGTTGCGCCCTCGTCAACTCTTCTCCAGGAAAGACTTTATCATCGTCATCATCATTTTCAACCTCATCGGAATCAACATTCACCATCCACTCTTGTACCTTCCCTGAATCTAAGCTCTTAGTTGTCAATGGATCTCGAGATGTGTCTGAATATTTTGACTTCAACAAAGCATTGAACTTTACAAAAACAAGATCGTTCAATCTTTTGTTGTCGAGTTTATTCCTCTTCTTATAATGTATCTATAAAATTTTAAAAAATGTTAAATAATGCCTATAATCATATAATAAGATATTTATGTTTAACTAAATAACTAAATTAATGCATACCATCTAAAAGGTACTCCAGTTCCTCTCACAACCAGAGGATGAAGTAGTCAGACTCAAAATCTTCATAGTCATAATTTTAAGGTGTGACGTATCAGCAACGTTAAGCCTCCACCAATGTACTGTGAAAAATAAAATAACAATACATTTCAATTATACATTATATATCATTAAAAATTAGAGTTAATAAAAAAATATTAAAATGTACCTGGAGTTAAGTTGGGATTTTGTAGCTGTCTCTTTTTCATGTCTTTACCAAATAATCTTTGTTGGCATTGGTAAAGAACAAGCTCAGCACTGATGTGATCATGTGTAGAAAGATCTTTCTTATATATCCTTGAGAGAAACTCAACAAAACCACTTATAAACCTTTCGTCAGCCTCAATCTCCACTCGACGGGAATAATAAAAATATGAATTTAAGTAATAACCTACAAGGTGCAGAGGGCTGCTCATCGTCTTCTTCCATCTGCTATCAATCAACTTCCATATAGGAAGATATTTGTTCTCTTGGTTATCGAGAACAGCAGCAACCTCTTCCCTAACTTTTTTTATATCCACATATAACGATCCCATGGAAGGTGTATCATCGTCGACTCTTCTCAAAACCTTCACAAATTGTGTGAATATACCAACAGTCTGCTCGACATTCGCCCAAAATCTAGCACTCATCACTATCATTGCAACCTACCATATGTGAAATAATAAATTATTATAAAGCGTCAATTTTAAACATATATTCTAAACTAGATGAATAAATATGCAATAGTTTTACTTGCTTTCCCCCGACACTACTGGCCAACTTTATTGCAGCCGACTTTGCAGATGTGAATAGGCCCCTCAACTGATTCTTCTCTAATATACACTATAAAGATAGAAATGTTGTAGTGAATCTAGTCACACCTGGTCGAATAAGCTCATGAGAGTCTAATTCCCTTGTCGGCTCTCTAAACATGTCGAGAGAGATGGTGTGGCCATAGATGATGACAGAGAGTTGCCGGCCCAAGGAGATAACACTCTTTATTGGCTTCAGTTTTCATATATCTTGCAACAATAGATTAATTGTGTGAGTTGCACAACTAGTCAAAAAAAACTTAGGCCTTTTCAAAGTCATAAGCTTTGCTGCAACCATATTATTGGACGCGCAATCCGTCACAATCTGCAAGATATTGTCCTCTCCTGGGCTCTCAGGACTATCAATCGCCTCATCCAAGAAGTCAAAGATGAACTTTCCATCATGTATGGAGGAAGGGACATTCTTTGAAAGCCAGAATGCCACTCCGGAACTGCAATGTACCATGATGTTCATCACACTTCTACCCTTCCGATCTGTCCATGCATCGGTCATGATAGTGCAACCATTCAATTTGCAGGTCTGCATGAATATGCCCAACATCTCCTTCATTCTCTCTACCTCCATTCACAAAATTTTCTCTATAAAAAGTAGGGATCTTCATCCTAGGTCAGCATTACCCAATGACATAAGCCATCTGCTGGAAGGAGGAGCGACATATGGCATTAAACAGGATCCCATTTTCATATGCCCATGTACCTATGTACACGACAACATCATCCCTGACTTTCTTTTTGTACTTGCTCTCGATCGTACTCTGTTGGGAATCTTTTCCCTTGCTAGACTCCGCAGCTGCATGAACAAATTGGTCCATTGGACCTTTGGAACATGTGCTCTCCTCTACTTCATCACCATGCACTCTTCCAACTACCACCTCATTCAAGCTTGCTTGTTGTTGGGTTTTCTACTTCATATAAATGAACAACATATCATATATGCGCAGCGGAAATAACAAACAAGAACAACCCAAAAGAGTTTGAGGATCTTACGATTTCATGAATCAAAAAATAAGAAAGGTAACAACAACGAAGTACCTTGGGGGATTGAGTCAACACTCAATCAAGATGCTCCAAATCTGGATCGCCAAAACCGTGTGGCTGAGATACAAGCACATAAAGTGTATATGCGTCTCTATAGCAGTCCACACGAGTGAAGGAGAACCCCAAGCCTCTTGTCGAACAAGATCTGGGTCGGAGAAGAAGTGCCCTCAGCGTCACCCACTGACTGCTAGATCCGACAAGGGAGAGGCGATGACGGCGGACGGGAACTCGCGGAAAACCCTTTGCGGAACACTTCCGCCTCTTTCTCAGATAAAACCTCTTGGAAAACGAGAGCACCAGAGAGAATGAGAGAGAGAGGTAGGGAGAAGAATGCACCAGCTGAGAGAGTGAGAACACCATCAGATAGAGTTGAGAACACGAGAGAGTGAGAGCACCAGTGAGGAAATCGAGAGCACCAGAAAGAACAACTAGAGTTAGAGCACCACCCGAGGGAATCGAGAGCACCAGAGAGACTGAGAACACCAACGAGGAAACTGAGAGCACCAGAGAGAACAACCAGAGTGAGAGCACCGGCCGAGGGAATCGAAAGCACCAGAGAGAACACCAGCGAGCGCGAGAGATTCGAGGGAGAGCACAACGGAGAGCGTGAGGGAGAGCTAGGGCGGGAGAACGATGAGAGACGTCATAATGAAATGAACCGACTCAGGAGGGGGAGAGTTAAAACACGAGATCGATTATAAAAGAAGAAAAAAAACTAAACCAATAAAACGCCCGATATGCGGCGTTGTATTGGGCCGATATATCGATCATAGCCGATATATCGGCCCATTTTTTTCAAAACGATATGGCTCAAAAAAAAACCGGTAACGTGTCGTTCTAAGTCCAAAACATTTATGTCGGCTGAAATGCGAACATGTCGGCCGATATCTACAACATTGCTTTGGGCACTACACCACGTTAAGTAAATCACGTGTATTAATCAGTCGGTCATCCGTCTCCATCAGAGTTTCTTCTCCGCTGAAGTTGGAGAGGGAAGATCTCTAAAGTTTCTCAGGTAACGGTCCATCCCAATCTCTACAGCAGCAGGTGCAGGGGCTGGGAACCCTGCAAGTAGCGCATTCTTGAACTCCAATAAGGCCAGGGTTACTGCCCTGACATTTTTGGTTGCCTAGTCAGTAGGTGCGGGTGCGGGTGGTGCATTAATGTCATCCATAACGATCTCAGGAATGGTGTTCTTTCACGAAGGCTCGCCAATCTCACCGCTACAGGGTGCCTATAAGATGTAAAGAAAGGAATTATTGATGAGCGTGACATAGATGAAGAGCTTACTACAAAAGATATCTTCATACAAATGCATAACTAAGGGCTAGACGAACTTGATGACTCTAACGTTGAAGAAGAGATTCAGATAAATCCTAAGGCTCTGTGAACTTTTCTGGGTCATGGGATCTTAAACTTAGGTCTGATACAAATTGTAACACATCTACCTAGTTTAACAACAATCCGGTCGGGACCCGTGATAAGAAGTAAACAAAGCAACAATATATAAATTGGTACATAACAAGTAAAATCTAAAGTAAATACTGGAAAACTTACAGCGGAAGTAAAGTTGGAAGCTAAAGTAAAAAGGTACTTCAAATTTTTGAATTCACGGAGCTAACTAAAATTGAAAAGAACCAAAGATCTGAAATACTGAAATTTTAAGCATTGTCAAATACATAGAAAATCTTAAACATCTTGGTTACACTAAGTACATATATAGAAATTTACAATAACTGGGAAAGATAAACCAACTGAAAGAAAGCAAACAAATATGGAGAACCATAGACGTTTATCCTATGCGTAACTCCCCACCTGTGACCCCTGAAAAGAAATGTCTGAAGACGGGTCAGCCCACTAGAGAGTAAAAAAAGGGTATTCCTCCTAGTGACACTAAAAAAGGTATTTCTTCGTGTTCTAGATTAAGTAGATTCTTATGCGCATTCTAACGATCTAAGTCCCTACTAACGAACACTAGTGTTCTAGTGTCTCACGGACACGGACTCGCATCTACTAATCTTTATATGGATGTCGTCTCCCCAACTTAAGGCTCATAAGGTCTGGTAAACCTATGGGTAAGATAGTGCGTCTTTATCTATCACAAGAGGAACCCTCAATCGTGTCTCCTAATTAATTTTCATTAGACATTGGATTACAACTTATTCATCTGAATATCTTAGACTGTGTCTCTTACTGATTAACCACCTTATTTACATACTCTTGTGGTTTAGTTTTTTTCGCATTTATAAAGATTTAGGTGATTTCATATTCGGTATATTTTCACAAAATTCGTGGGGGTCTAACTGAAAGGAAAGTACATTACTTATGTTTAGATGTAATTTACTCGCATTAATTGGACGTTTGTTGGGTCAATAGTTTCTGCATCTCGACACATACGATTTCCCATTATTACATGCATCCTTTTAATTATACGAGAACAATTTATGCAGTATACTATGTGATATGTCTAGTCAAAAGGAATTAGAGTTTCTTACCTCGGTGTGGCGATGTAGCGCGAGGTGGCAACATGACTCACAAGTTTGAAATAGAAATTAAATAGCGTCCTCTAGTTTATCATGCTACTTAAATAACACCTGAAATTATGTAAATCCCTAAAATAATAAGTGAAACGAGTATTTCTAGGGATTACCTTATCTCTTAGGCTCCGTTCGTTTGGTGGGTTTTCAGGGAAAATTTTGGTTTTGAGTTTTGAATTCCAATTGTTGATGTTCGTTTAACATTTAATTGGACGGAATTTGTTTTCCTCCAATTCCTATCGGGTCGGACCCGTTAAGGGTGTAGGCGAAATGAAAACCCTCCTTATTTCATCGGTTTTGTCGCTCTCTCCCGCTCCCGAAATCACCAGCGCCATTTTGCGAATCGCCTCTCCCCCGTTCTCCTCATCCCGCATGCGCTCCGGCGATTGTTCTTCTCCGGCGACGCAAGGAGGCGGCAACACTTCTTCTCTGCCAGCGCAAGGAGGCCGCAAGAAGGTTGTTGTTCAGGCGGCGACACATCTTCTCTGGAGGCCGCAAGAAGGCTGCATCTGCGCCAGGCGACACTTCTTCTCCGGCGACCTAGCACCTCCTCCATTCTTCCTCCTGCTCAAGGAGAACCTCCTCTCTTCTCCTTCATAATGCATCAGCAACCTTGGAATAGGTACTCTTAAACCCTAAAAATCTGAAATTTTGGGGGTACTTTGTTAGGGCTTTCACTGTATGTTGGCTTATGTTAGCAATAGAGGTTATTTTAGGAGTAATGATGTATGTGTGTGATGTGTTATACCAAGAATGTATTCAAAGTTTGTGCATGATTGTGTGTTGTGTGTCTAATTTGCTTGTGTGTGACATATTTAAATGTTTTTGTATGTGAATGTTGTATGTGTGGGTGGGCTTGTGTGTGTGTGTGCGCATGATGTAATGCGTGTATGTTTGTGTAAATATTGTGTGTTTACATGAATGTGTGTATGTGTTGAAATGTTGTGTGTGTGGGTGTGTGTAAATATTGTATGTTTACATGTGTGTGTGGGTGTTGCATGATGCAATGTTGTATGTGTGTGTGTACATGTATGTGTGTGTACATGCTTGTGTGTGTGTACATGTGTGTTTGTGTGTGTTTGTGTAAATATTGTTGTGTGTGTGTGTGTGTGTTGCATGATGTAAATATTGTAGTGTGTTTGTGTAAATATTGTTGTGTGTGTTGCATGATGTAATTGTAGTGTGTTTGTGTAAATATTGTAGTGTGTATGTGTATGTGTATGTGTTGCATGATGTAAATATTGTAGTGTGTTTGTGTATTTGTATGCTTATTTGTATGCTTGTTTGTACATATTGTGTGTGTGTGTTTGTCCATGTTGTGTATTTGTATGCTTGTGTGTGTGTACATGTGTGTGTATATGTGTACATGTGTGTGTGTGTACATGTGTGTGTGTATGTGTGTGTGTTGTGCAAATATTGTTATGTGTATGTGTGTGTGTGTTGTGCAAATATTGTTATGTGTATGTGTATGTGTTGTGTGTGTTTGTGTAAATATTGTTGTGTACATGTCATGTGTGTATGTGTGTGTGTTTGTGTAAATATTGTTGTGTGTGTGTGTAAATATTGTAGTGTGTGTGTGTGAATATTGTTGTGTATTTATACTTTTTTTTATTCATCGTAGATGGATGCGATCAATGATTTACATAAAAAGAAAAGAATGTTAAGGAGAAAAAGGGCAATTTTAGCTGCTTTAGCTGCATCTGCTGTGGCAATGATGAAACATAGAGGGCTCAATTGTCCAAGTATTAGAGAGTGTCATGATAATCTAAGGACGACGCTACTAAACGTATTATATAATGAGTCTGATATCAACTTTTATAACCAACTACACATGAACAGGAGTGCTTTTCATACCCTATGTGACTTATTAGTGGAGAAGGGGCTTTTAGTTGAAACTCAAAATGTGTCAGTTAATGAATCAGTCGGGTTATTCTTATATACCCTTGCGCATAATAACAAATTTAGGGATGTCGGGGGTACGTACTTACGTTCCATCGATACCTTTAGCAGACATTTCAATATTGTGCTAAGGGCAATTTTGAAGATGACTGCGGAGTTCATCAAGCTTCCCGAAACATCACAAGCAAATAAATGAGGGTATTTTAAGGATTGTATGGGAGCTATTGATGGCACACACATTGAGGTCATTGCCCCTGTACTTGATCAAGGCAGATATCGGAATAGGAAACAAGTTATCATCACTAATATCTTAGGAGTATGTGATGCAAACATGAAGTTCATATATGTTTTACGTGGATGGGAGGGTTCCTCATCAGATTCAAGAGTGTTGTGTAACGCATTGGAAAGGGAGGGTCGTTTTGAAGTTCCCGTAGGTATATATATTTGACTCGTGAATTATCTTACCGATAATACATTTTGTCATTACATAACATTAAATTTATCAATGTAGGTAAGTACTATCTTGTTGATGCGGGTTACACAAACGGGCTAGCTAGGAAGCACTGGTACGGGTACGAGTACCGGGTACGATATGTATCCAGTACAGCGGTACGTCAAAATTTTAAAAATAAAGATGCGGGTGCGGCGGGATACGTTGTATTAAATATAATAAATCTATATGTATAATCTCACAAATGTAATTAAAAGTCCTCAAAATAATAAAACATTAAACACAATTGCATAAATCACCAATTGAAGTAAAAATTCATACTTAATGCAATATAATATGAAGTTCTCAAACAAAAAATATTCATAATCATTTCAAATTTAAGGATGTTTATCAGTCATTTTCTTCCTTTTCTTCCCCCATTATTGGAGATTAATGCATCTTCAACTTCAGGTTCGTCTAGAGACAAGTTAGCAAAATATTAAACATAGAAAAATTCGTATTGAACAAGTAGAAACAGTACCAATCTGAAACAATATTTAAATATATAGTAAAAAAATAAAATGATAAAATTTAAATCAAATTCATTATAGTTTAAATAAAAAAAGATACTTAAATATGAAGTACATTTTGTTACTATAATAAATAAGCATCGCTAGTTGCATTTCTGGGTAATTTTTCTTTTCTAAAAGACACGCATAAGTCTTTTGTTTACTTCAGAAAAACATCCTTTTATTACAATATGCAGAACAATCTGCCAAGTCCAAGTGTATCTACAGACTAGAATAACAGGTGTATCCGTGAGTATCGGGTACGTACCGGTAACAGATGCGTATCCGGTACGGGTACGTGACCCTCAAGGAAGTATCGGCGCTTCATAGCGAGCCAGGATATCTAGCGCCGTATCGATCGGCCCGTTATCATCTTCAAGAGTGGGCGACGCAAAGAAATAATCCTACAACGTACACAGAATTATTTAATCTTCGACACTCAAAGAAAAGAAATGTCATTGAAAGAACATTTGGGCTACTAAAAAAAAGATGGGCAATTTTACGCCAGCCATCATTTTTTTATCTCAAGCGGCAAGTACAAATATTTTTTTAACTATTATTAAGCATCAATATATGATTTAATATTCTGCATTTATCCAATAGGTTCAGATCATCAATGCATGTTGCATTATCCACAACTCCTTGATGGAGAAGAAGCTACTAAATGATGCTAGATTATTTGATGAAGTTGATGCGGAGATACTGACACAACGTACTAGCGGTGACAGTTACGAATATGAGGATACTGTTGAACCTATTCAAGCCACAAATGAATATACCGCTTTCCGAGATAACTTAGCTATTACAATGTTTAATGACTATCAAGCTCGGCACTGCTAGCAACAAATGAATATGTGTTAGCTATAGTCGGGTTACCATTTTGCATAGTTATAGTAGTTTGTTAACATTTTGTGTAGTTACAACTATAGTTCTTTTGTACAGTTAGCGATTATAAATGATGTATGTGCATGTTATTATTTTGTTTATATGAAAACTTGCTATTTCATATGAAAGGTTATTGTGTTTTGTATTTAATTTGTTTATATGAAATGTTCAAACAGTGCCGATAATGGACAAGTACAAAATCCAAGCTGGAAAAGAGAAGGAAAAACATATATTCATTGGACATCTACAATGGATCATGTCCTTACAACAACTCTTCTAGAACAACAAAATCTTGGAAACAAGGATGCTAACGGATGGAAATGAGTAGCATTTACTGCTAGAATCGTTGTTATGCGGGAGGAGTGTTAGGTTCGGCTAAGCAAAGAGAAGATAATGGCAAGGCTAAAAACTTGAAATAAGTACTACCAGGAGGTATCGACAATGCTCGATACAAGTGGCTTTCGATGGGATTGGGAGAGACATGTTGTCAAAGTTGATAGTGAGGAGGTGTGGGCCAAATATATCAAGGTAATTATTTATCTTGGGCATTTCTCTCTGTTATTTAATTAAATTAATAATTAACTTAATTGTAAAAATGTAGGCACATCCATCTGTAAGGCACTACAAAGGTCATAGTTAATTGGGCTGACCTTGCAACACTCTGTGGTACGGACAGGGCTACGGGTGTAAATGCAGCAACTGGAGTGGAAGCATCAGTTGATATTGATGTGGAAGAGATTCATGATGATGATATTGTGGTAGGTTCAAGCGGTCGAAAGAAGAAGGCAAAGATAACGTCGGCTATTGATATGATTGCAGAGGCGGTCACCCCTATTGCAAAGAACATGGATGGTCCGACCGAAACTAGACAGGTAGTTCAACCAGCAAAGGAGAAAACGAGGCTCGAAAGAATGTATGAGGCACTTGCAGTTATGCCAGATATTCCAGAGTATGATCTTATAAGGGCTATGGACATGCTCAACACTGACGAGATAAAGTGCAAGCACTTCTTGATTATGCCAGAGCTTCTGCGCAGGAGTTGGTTACGCGTGCAATTGGATCGTTAGGTGTATGTTTTGGCAGTTTATATTGTGGATACTGGACATATGATATTGTCAATTTTGTTTGAAGAGGAGAAAAGAACCTTAGGGTTCAGCACGTCTTCCTATTCGATCCTCTCTCATCAGCAATCCGACCATGTTTTATATCTTCAAGGGAACACGTCGGGCTTAGGATTAGCCACACTTATCCTCACCACCTGGTGAGGGGGTTACTTGACATTTAACACCCCCCCTCAAGCTAACCCCATAAGCATCCAGCATTCCGAGCTTAAGAGAGTAGGAATGAAGGGATTTGCCAGAGACCGCTTTAGTGAGCATGTCAGCCAGTTGATCTTCAGAGGGCACAAACACCATAGTCACAGTTTGATCCTGAATTTTGTCCCGCACAAAATGGCAATCAATTTCAATATGCTTTGTTCTCTCGTGAAAGACAGGATTGTTAGATATATGAATTGCAGCTTGATTATCACAATGAAGTTGCATAGCCTCAATGACAGGAAATCCCATTTCCCCCAAGATAGATTTAACCCAAACCAGTTCACACGCAGTAACATCAATGGCACGGTACTCTGCTTCAGTGGAGGAACGAGCCACAACATTTTGTTTTTTACTTCTCCAGGAAATAAGGTTGCCACCAACAAAGATGGTATATCCACTAGTAGATCTTCTGTCCACGGAAGAGCCTGCCCAATCAGCATCACAGTACCCATGGACCTTAAGATGGCCATGATTTTGATAGATAATGCCTTTTCCAGGGTCCTTTTTTTAAATACTTGAGAATCCGCAGAACAGCTTGATAGTGATGAACTTTAGGGTTGTGCATGAATTGACTAACCAATCCAACAGCGAAGGAGATATCAGGTCTGGTGATTGTCAAATAAATCAATTTCCCCACAATTCGTTGAAAATCAGACTTCCTCTCAAGATCAGGAGAGGTCTCCTTATGAATGTCATAACTAGGGTCCACAGGACTATCCACAGGTTTGACTCCCAAATATCCAACATCATTGAGAAGGTCCAAGACATATTTCCGCTGGGAGATCATAATCTTCCCGGCAGAACGCGCAATCTCAATTCCAAGAAAGTACCGAAGGAGACCCAAATCCTTTATTTCAAAAGCGGACGCTAATTCCTCCTTAACCCGAGTAATGTGGAGGTCATCCGTTCCTGTAATAATGATATCATCCGCATAGACTACGAGAATAGTAGTGCATTCCTCCCCTTTGTAGACAAAAACAGAATGATCTGAAGTACAACAATTGAAATTCAGATGAACAAGTTTATCACTTAGCTTGGCAAACCAGGCACGTGGAGACTGTTTGAGGCCATATAGGGCTTTCTTGAGGCGACACACATGTCCTTTAGGAACATCCATACCAGGAGGTGGAGTCATATAGATTTCTTCCTCCAATTCACCATGTAGGAAAGCATTTTTAACATCGAGTTGATGTAGAGTCCAAGACTTATGAGCAGCAATAGATAGGAGTATTCTGACTGAGTTCAATTTAGCAACTGGAGCAAAGGTCTCTTGGAAGTCTACACCATCAACCTGAGTAAAACCTTTAGCTACAATCTCGCTTTGTACCTATCAAGAGTTCCATCTTGAAGAAATTTAGTAGTATAAATCCATTTGCATCTGACTAGATGGCGCCCATGAGGAATAGGAACAATTTCCCAAGTCTTTTGACGTTGGAGAGCATTCATCTCCTCCTCCATAGCCTTTACCCAGTGGAAATTTGAGCTAGCCTCTAAAAAACTGTTAGGAATAGGAATAGAGGAAACAGAAGCAAGATAAACTTGTAATGAGTGAGAGATAGAGTGATACCCAACATACTTATCCATAGGATATCTAGTACGACCACTCTGAATTTGAAGAGCAGAAGGGATCTCTGAAGTGGTGTTGTAGCTTGGATCTGGCGGAGTGGTGGTAGGTGGTGGAGCATGAGTGTGACAGTCTTGTCCAGTCTTGATGTTTTTCCTTCTTTGATATACTTGAAGATCCTCTTTTCTTCTGTAAACTCGAAGATCACTCGTTGGGGTTTCCTTTATAACAGGAATATCAACACTTTCTGGAGCAGTCACATCAACAAGAACAGGAAGAGGTGGCAACATGTCACTTTCTTCTTTACGTTCCTTCTGAAACGTGATGAGTTTGCCCTCATTGGAATAATAAGGAGTGTTCTCGAAAAAGGTAACATCTTTTGATATAAACCTTCTCCGGAGAGTAGGAGAATAACACTTATATCTCTTTTGGTTGGCAGCATATCCCACAAAGACACATTTTATTGATTGTGGCCCTAATTTGTCCTTATGAGGCCCCACGATGTGAACAAAGGCGACGCACCCAAACACCTTAGGAGGAAGGTTGAAAAGAGGCATATTTGGGCAGAGAATCTGTAGGGGGTACTTTCCTCCCAAAGTACCGGTAGCCATCCTATTAATAAGATAGACGGATGTGAGAACTCCTTCATCCCATAGTCCCTTAGGGACGAACATCTCTTGCATCAAGCATCGAGTGGTCTCCAAGATATGGCGATTCTTCCTTTCGGCAACTCCATTCTGTTGAGGAGTCCCCGGACAGGAAGATTGGAAAATAATCCCATGATCTCTCAAAAATAGCTGAAGGTCACTGCACGTATATTCGCCTCCATTGTCACTCCTAAGAATTTTAATTCCAGTTCCAAATTGAGTCTGCACATAATGATAGAACAACTGAAATATTTTTGAGACTTCATCCTTCTTTTTCATGAGGTACACTCAGGTAAAGCGTGAGTGATCATCAATAAAAGAAACAAAATATTGAAAACCATTCAAAGAACAAATAGGAGATGTCCAGACATCGGAATGTATCAAATCAAAACATTTCAAACTTCGACTCAAACTAGGAGCATAGTTGGTCCTACAATGCTTTGAAAATTCACAAGACTGACAATCAAAAGTAACAGTTTTAACATTAAGCAAATGCGGAAAAATAGCTTTCAAGGTCTTCAAACTAGCATGCCCAAATCTCTTGTGCCACAGCCTCAACTGATCCTGGTCGGTAATTTTCTGAGAACTAAGAGCCTGACAGTTGTCCATGACATACACTCCACCTGACTCATGTCCACCACCAATCGTCTTCCCACTCGCCAGATTCTGAAACACACAATGAGAGGAGAAAAAGGTGATAGAGCAGTTAAGTTGTTTAGTTAAACTGCTAACAGACAAGAGATTCGTAGGAAATGAGGGAACAATAATCACAGACTTGAGAGAGACAGAGGGAGAAAGATGAATAACCCCTTTACCAGTCACAGACGCCGAGGATCCATCAGCAAGTTTCACACTGCCAGAGGTAGGAAAAATAGAGGAGACTCCCATAGATGATCCGGTCATGTGATCGGAAGCCCCCGAGTCAATAATCCAAGGGGTGGATAGTTCTTTAGAGAACACAGTAGTAGAGCGAACATGAGCGGCTGTACCTGCCAAATCACCAGCAGAGTTGGCTTTCAGAGCCTTGAGTTCGCTAATCAAACTCTCGTTTTCTGCCTGAAGATACCCAGAATTATCAAGGTGGTCATACATAGCAGTAGGAGGTCTCACATATTTCCCATCAGAACCCTGAATCCATCCTGGAGGGATTAAATGAGGGTGAAGATCCCAACATTTCTCTTTCCCATGGCCTTTCTTCCCACAGTGAGGGCACTTCATTTTACTCTTGTCTTCTTGCCTCATATTTCTAGGATGTCATTTCTTCTGTTCAGCAGCAAGGGCAGACACCTCATGACCCACATGAGTACCTGAACGAAGGGAGTTTATACGACTAGCTTATCCCCTAATATAGTGAGTCACAGTCTCTAGATCAGGCACAGAATCACGTCCCAACATCTGAACCCTCTGGAATTCAAGTTCAGGAGGGAGACCAGAGAGCATCTCAAATACCCTCTGTTGCATGAGTTCAGTCTTGTAGTCTTCAATAGTCTGAATAGCAGAATACTGATCAATTTCAGCCCACTTATGGGTCAACTTGCCATAATATTCTTCGAAGTCCCTCATTCCAGCCATGTGGATCTGTTCAGTTTGGAGTTGATATATTCTCGCTAAGTCCTTCTTTTTTGAGTAATTTCGTTCGATCTGTTCCCTCATTTCTTCTGCAGTTTCACAGAATAGAAAGTGGCTTACAATCTTGGGTTCCATAGAATTGACAAGCCAATTAATCACTGTGAGATTCTCACCTTCCCATTCCTCGTATTTGGGATCGGTCTTGTTGGGAGCCGGCTTGGATCCTGTGAGAAAACCCAGTCTTCGACGGCTCCCAATGAAAATCCTCATAGACTGAGCCCATAGAAGGTAATTCCTTCCATTGAGTTTAATGTGAGCAACACCTTGACTGAAGTCCATGTTAGAACTCCGTCCACTGTAGTGTCTGGGTTGGTTAACGGCCCCTTCAGAGGCATTTGCACTTTTCAAGTTGTCATCCATACGGGCACACAAGCCGGAGGACCTTCAGGAAGCAGACGGAATACCAGCAGCAGAAGCAGGAGGACCTTCAGGTCAGAACCACGGCAGGAGCAGGACCTTCAGGTCACGGCAGCGGCAGCAGCAGCAGAACAAAGGGAGATCGACGTCAGCAGGGCAGAACCACGGCAGTAGGGAGGTCGTCGTCAGCAGGACAGAACCACGGCAGCAGGGCGAGGCTCCAGAACGATCATCGTCGTCGAGGAAGATCGAGGAGATCGTCGTCGTCGAGGAAGATCAGCGTCGTCGAGGAAGATCGAAGAGATCGGCGTTGGCGAGATCGAGCAGATCGTCGAGGGTCTTCCAGAACTTCAGAGCCCAGATCGACGGGATCGGCACGCCAAGGGATCGCGGCACGAGTCGACGACGGAAACGGCAGCAGGATCGATCGACGGGATCGGCACAACGAGCCTTCAGGTCGACGGGAAGAATCCCTCTGATACCATGTTAAGATGAAGAGGAGAAACGAACCTTAGGGTTCAGCACGTCTTCCTATTCGATCCTCTCTCACCAGCAATCCGACCATGCTTTATATCTTCAAGGGAACACGCCGGGCTTAGGATTAGCCACACTTATCCCCTCACCACCTGGTGAGGGGGTTACTTGACATTTAACATTGGTTACGCGTGCAATTGGATCGTTAGGTGTATGTTTTGGCAGTTTATATTGTGGATACTGGACATATGATATTGTCAATTTTGTTTGATGAAACATTATCATGTTTTAGTTACACGGTGTATGTCTATTTTTGAAATTTGGTAAATTTTCGTTGCTTACATACCAATTCCTGCGTTTGAATTCTTTCCTGTTACCGAACAGCAGAATTGATAGATTTAATTCCTGTCACTGAAAATCATCCTGCAAACGAACAGCAGAATTGAGTTTTGGACAAATACCAAAACCTATGAGTTTTTGGTTTTAGATCAAAAACAAATCCTTTCAAACAAAACCGACCAAACGAACGCAGCCTTAGGGTTTTGCTGAAATCATAATGTCACTTCAAAATTGATTGGAAAGAAAAGGGTATTTGAAAGAGAATCAACACCTCCTTCCAAATGGCGGTGCTACACAAGAGATGTGTATTCCTAAAGTCGATCCAACGATGAAGAATAGAAACATGCTCAGCAAATTAAGAGGGCCTCAATAACCTAAACAAAGGCCATCTTCTACAAAAACAATGAATACAAGTATCACTGGAATGGAAGAGAGAAGTATAGAACTAAAGGAATGCCCTCTGAAATGAGACATCGTAGCTTAGCTGGTAAGAAAAATCGGAAAGGGAAGGCTGAACAAAACCTACCAAACAAATGCAGCCTTAGGGTTTTGCTGAAATCATAATTTGTCACTCCAAAATTGAATGGAAAGAAAAGGGTATTTGAAAGAGAATCAACACCTTCCAAATAGTGGTGCTACACAAGAGATCGGTGTATTCCTAAAGTCGATCCTACGATGAAGGATAGAAACATGCTCAACAAATTAAGAGGGCCTCAATAACCTAAACAGAGGCCATCTTCTACAAAAAACAATGAATACAAATCACTGGAATGGAGGAGAGAAGTATATAACTAAAGGAATGCCCTCTGAAATGAGACATCGTAGCTTAGCTGGCAAGAAAAAACGGGAAGGGAAGGCTGAACAAGAGTAGGAAACACGACAAGAAATGGGGGTCGACGGGTCTCCTCGGGTAGAGAGGCGGCGTCGATGTGGGTTTCTGGAGAAGAAGGCGGAGCCTGCACCTGTTGTCGTCGACGGGACCGCACAAGAAGAGGCGTTGCACCGTCGATTGGTTGGAACGAGAAACGGAAAACCCTAATCCTTTCGTTCGAGTCGTGGGGTGAAGTATGAAAGGAAACGAGAGTAGGCTCTTGATTATTACCCACGTTTGCCAAAAAACAAAAGATCATGTGTGTGTGTGTGTGGGGGGGGGGGGGGGGGGGGGGGGGGGGGGGGGGGGGGAGGGGGGGACTGTGTGTATTGGCCTTAAATTGAGGAAATTAGATTATTCACTTTATTACAAAATTGTCATTCCTCTCGATTACTTATAAGTTGAAGCGATGCTCCCTCGCAAAGTACGAAAAATGCGCCGACACCAAAGTTCATAAATATCTAAATTAAGATTTAACATGAGAACTTTATTGCAAGGGATATGAATACCTCGATCAGCGTTGACGTTGATCAAATTTGTTGGCGATCGGATCCTGCAATTATTGTTGCCAACTACAACTACAACAAGCCACCTGCCCAATGAGAATTGCAATGTGAGCCAGAATGCCATGTTGATCTCCATTAATCAGAGAAAAGTTCAGTCCGACTCTCCACTCTATTGATCTCCAAAAACTGAACACTGCCAAATTTCTCTCCGGGTCATCTTGAGCCCTAATTCACTGTTGGTTTCCTCTCCTGCAGTGTACTCCTACTCGCTCTACCGCATGCGTCGAGCCAGTCATTGTACTCGCTGTGACGGACATCTCAACTCCACAAAAGCCTGAGGACGTCAAGTCATAACTGATTTCATATTTAATATATAACATTTATTGCATACTGATCGTCCATGCAGATGCGACAATAGTTCGTTCTAATGAGGGATAGCCGCAACAGCAAGGTAAGCCACATAACGCATCTCTTTTATCATTTCATGTATCCAAGTTGTTTTCCACAAAGCTAATCAGATGTTTCGTATAAATTGAGCAGCTAATTGTGTGCCCTCCCATACAAGCATCAGCCTCATTGGGGGTGCATATAGGGCCAGCACTGAGGCATCATATTGGCACATATAAGCATCCAACCAACATTAAATGGAGCAAAAGGACCGAGCCATCATATTATTCTCCTTTATACATGTCGTTTCATTATTCACATGATAGCCATATATTTCGGAAAGTATTACATTCTTCCCTATTAATGTTATGCGCTAGGTCTCCCTCAAACAAAAAGCCAAATCCGGTTTCAACGGGCGATACCTTCACATGTGTGTGTGTGTGTAACAATCTTTATTTTGCTAAACATCATCTACAGTAACCACAATTGTCAATTAAGAAAAACAGAAGAGCTAAGTAGCACAGTACTGTTCCCGTTAATGATGGTGCGGAGAAAGCTAACCACTTTGATAAGTCCTACACGGTAATGGCGGGGAATATCTCCCATCATACCGAAGTCGAAGTATGCAAGAGAGCCATCTTCAGTAGCTACAATATTCCCAGGGTGTGGATCAGCATGAAAAAAACCATCCTCAAGAAGCTGTCTCAAAGAGCAATAAACTCCCTGCCAGAATAAGAAACAAGAGAATAAACGTTTCCTCTATTTGCAGAAATCCAAAATAATCATTTAAGACAACTGCAGAGTTTAACATAATCAAACTTTAAAAACAACTAAGTGCCAACACAATTAGCTTATCATATCATGTACATGTGTACGGTATTACATTAAAATGATGAACAAGAGAAACAGGGACACTAAAAGATTAGTACATAATCCAGTAGTCATCTTGAAATCATTCTAATATAACTGTAGATCCCCACAGTTTATAATTAGCCACACAGTTTTCATAACAAAAACAAGGACAGCAAGGACAACTCAATAAACTATAGTTATCATACTACAAATGGTTGCAGAATCAACTGACTAATAGCCTCCGTGAATGATAAGTATGATGATATGGGCTCACAATAGTCCTCGTCAAAGTTGTTATGGACCTATTCCGGGATCTCTTAGGAGGTGGCGGTGGAGGCGGAGCTACAAAGGAGTCGAACTCACCCGGAGGAAAATGAAGGAGTCGAAGGAAGAAGGGGCGAGGGGGGGGGGGGGACTAGGGAGAGAGGAAGAAGAGACTTGACAGAGAAGGAGAAGAGCTTAGAGAGAGATATAGAAACTTGATTTAATTCCTTGATATCCTTCTCATGATCTAAGGGGGTCTATATATAACACTACGACATGGCGTGGGTGTAAATAACTCCAAATAAAAAGAAAAATACGAAACAATAAAACACTACGGACTCGTACATCGACTCGATTAATAAAAGACGTCTAGCATGAACACATGACGACACTAATAACTCTAAAGAGCGACACGAACATGACAATTAATAATAATTTTTATAAAATTAACTGATAACGAAGACTTTTGTGGGACCATATCAGATGACAAATGTGATCAACTAGTTCTTGACTAAGACTAGTGTGGAATTCTATTCAAACAATTAATGCATAAGAAACAATAGTGACCATCAGCATAGCAGTCAGGTGCTTGGCCATGTAATGATCTGATCAAAATTGGGTATCCACAACAGGAAAATTAATAAGTAAATCACCAAGACATTTTCCCCCATAACTACTTCTGTGTTCATGTGTATAAGGATGAGGGTATATAATAATGTTATTTGAGGAACAAAAACCAATGGTGTAGGATGAGAGCATGCTCTCGTCCTTTCCTCCAGTACATCAAATGCCAGTATCCCACCTGAAGCTTTCTTTTTTTCCTTGTTTGGCACGTCCGGTCTCTCATTTCCTGCTGTTTTTTGGTAGGACTGTAGGATTTGGGGCTTCTGAGATATTGCTTCCCACTCTCAACCAAGGTCATTAACCCCTCTCTAGGACTTCTCCTGAACATGGAAACTATTAAGTAAAACATATGGAATGCTACATAAAATCGTAAGTAGGCCCTTGAATCCTGAGCATCTACTCGCAAATTTGATGTCACATCATAATTGAAGGAGAAGTTATTGAGCATATGTAATAATTTAAACCTCATAATAGTAAAGACATCTTTTTTGATCAAATGGTGAAGTTTCATTAGGAACACTGCAATTAAGTGAGATATGGCTAGGAGTAATTCTAGGATAGCTAGAAAGTACTCGTAAGCCGCCTCAGGAAAATATAAAATATACGGTTCAACATTTACAAAGTCGACAAGGAAGCTATCTTTTAAGAGCCTTCTTTCAATTTTGAGACGCATTTTCCTTGTATTAAATATTTTTATCATTCTTTTTAGGTCAGCTAACATATAGAGTTGTATTGTCAGATTTTTCATGCTATGTATCCCCTAGGGAAATAGAACCGAGTGCTAATGCTTGTGCGAGAATCTTGCCTCGTGATTTTATGGCTCTGTTTGGCTCCACGATTTAGGAGTGGTGTGCTGCCAATTATCCACCGCCCCTCCAAACAAAAAAACTAGAGCAACGGTAGGATAGCCACCGCTGGCGGGATGCTATTTTTAGGTGTTTACGAGCGTGAAAATGTTTCACGATCACAAATCAAGCAGTGCGTTTACGGAATTTTTCACGGCTCTGTTTGAATTTCTTCCATTTTTTCTTATCTAACCCCGCCAGTCTTTTTTCTTATCCGAACTCAGGAAGACCAGGATTTGGCTGGGAACTTTCGGGACCGCTGAGGATGTCGCCAGAGCCTACGACGAAGCTTCGAGATTCATCTGCGGACGAAACTCAGGTGATGTCATCTTTCTTCACAGCCAACACGCCCGCCTTATGTGAAACTTCATTTTGTCGGTGTTACATTATTGTTCGCAGATAAATAACGGAGCAGGATAAGAAACATGTAACCTTAAGCATCTTCTTTCGAGATGCTTACCTCCAGCTTCAGCAGATCCACCATCACCCAATCCACCGACATCTTCAGCAGATTCACCATCGCCCAATCCACCTGCCAGAATCCATCCATGGGAAACATCTCTTGGTTTGAAGGTCAGAAACAGGCTATTTAAAAGAAAATGTTTGGCATCTTACCAAGTTACTTTTCACACCTTCCATTTGATTTTAGTTATATATTAATGTATTAGAATTTTATTCTGATTTAAGTTCAAAATTAACTCTTTGCGTCGCGCTAGATCAACTCAAAATTGTGAATGAAGTTCCAGCACAACTTTTCTTGGGGCATTGTGTTACCGACGCCCAAGCAGAGGAACCGGAATGGCACGTATATTCGAGGAGGACGCGAGGCGGCACAGGAACAAAGGGCGGACCGAGCCACACCGGCCCAAGCACCGAACCGGGCGGTTCGGTGGAAGAACTCTAGGAGCTGACCGACCCTTCTTTTACTTGTTGTTCTGTTTTTTTTATTATAAGAGTATTGTAATGTTTAAATGTCTTTTTGGGAGACTTTTGGTTGTGTGGTGGGTTCCCCATATATAAGTGATCACCATTAGGTTTTGTAACCATCTTTGGATCATTTATGTTAATCGGGGCTGTTCCCCTTTCCTCTTCCTCTCTCTCTATCTCTTCCTCTATCTCCCTCCCTTCCGTCTAACCTATCTCTCTCTCGCTCTCGCTCGGTAACGCCCCGCTGCCGCCCGACGACAATCCCATCTACATCCTCCTCACTCGCTGCCGCCCCACTGCCGGCCGCCGATACCTAAGTGGTATCATTTGGTCCGACCTGCCGCTCCGCCCGCCTCCTCGCCGCCGGAGATCTGTCGATGGCTCTGAAACAAGCCCCCGTCAACGACGACCTCGCCGGCCGCATCGCCTCTCACGAGATCCAAATCGCCTCCATCCACGCCGCCATCGCGGGCCTCAACGTCAGCCAAGACGCGTTGCAGTCCAGTCAAGCCGCGATCACCGCCGGCCAAGCGGAGATCCTTACGCGCATCGCAGCCTGGGCGCCGGATCGCGTCTCGGAAACGAGCCGCGCAGCCCCGCCAGACCGCCTCGCCGCGACCAGCCCGCTGTGTTCCACGGAGGCCGCCTCTGTCCTCGGCACGCCTACACTGCCCGGATTCACGCCTCCTCCGCCCGGATTCACCGCCGATCGTTCCGCCCTCGCCTTGGATATTCCGTCCTTCTCCGGCACGAACCCGTTAGGATGGATAGCTCGGGACGAGCAATTCTTCGACCTCAACGGGACCTCTCCAGCGAACAAAGTCAGCATGGTCGTGGTCGGCCTTGAGGTTTCGGCCCTCCATTGGGCTCGTTGGTTGAGGCAAATTCAACCCGCCATTTCTTGGACGGAATTTAAACAAGAAATGATGTGCCGCTATGACTCCCGGTACACCGGCTCCGCAATCGAGCGCCTTTGCACGACCCGCCAATCGACGACCGTGGACGCTTGCATCGACGACTTCGTCGCGCTCGTTACGCAAGTGTCGGGCCTTCCGCCCGACCATTATTTGGGTTTCTTTCTCTAAGGTCTCCGTCCTAACATCCGTTCTCGTCTCCGCACGCACCATCCTCACACGGTCTCTGAAGCTCTCGAACTTGCCCGGGCCGTTGAGGCGGATCTTGGCCGTGGGACGAACCCCCCTACCACCTTTCGACCCGTGCCGCCGCCGGGCCCGTCCATCGGGTGCCCCCTCCGGGCACCGGCCGGCCACCCCGCACGGATGCTCCGCAACGCGTCGACTACAACGACCTCCGCCGCCGCGGCTTATGCTTCCGTTGCCGCCAACCGTACTCGCCGCAACATGTATGCTCAGTTAAGGAATTTCATGCCATTTTTGTGGATAGCGACGGTGACGATGCGCCCGACGATCCCTCGTTGCTGGAAGCCCCGCCCGATTATCCGCCGCAAGACGCGGAGACGGCACCACTCAATGTCTTGGAACTACCCTTCTATTCGGTGGGCGGCCTTACGGGTCCACGAACGATGAAGCTGACCGGCACACTCCAGGACCGGCCCGTGGTGGTTATGATTGACAGTGGCGCCAGCCACAACTTCATGTCGGCCCACCTAGCACAGGACCTCGGCTTGACTTACGATCCTTCCCCTGATTTCTCTGTCTGCCTTGGGGTTGGTCGTCGCCGACCCACACTGGGGCAGTGTGCGGGGGTTACTCTGTCCTTGGGTCCATGCACAGCACGGCCGACTTCTACTTATTCGAGCTGGGCGGTCTCGACACCATTCTGGGTGTCGCTTGGATACAGACGTTAGGTGACGTTCGCGTCAACTGGGCCTCCATGACCATGTCCTTCCTGCACCAAGGACACCCTTGCCGTTTGGTGGGGGATTCTGCACTCCTTCGCTCGCCGGTCTCCTTCCGGGCCATGATAGGTGTCACCGACATCGACTTCTCCGCCTGGTTATGGACGGTCCAGCCAACTTCCCAGCCGAACGACCGGCTCCCCGCGGACATGGACGGCGTTCTCACAGAATTTCCGGACCTTTGTGCTACCTCACCCGGCCTTCCACCCCCGCGGCCGACCGATCGCGCCATCGTCCTCCAACCGGGGGCGGCGGCGGTCTCCGTCCGTCCCTACCGCTACGGGCATGCGCAGAAGGACGAGATGGAGCGACTCGTGCGGGAGATGCTGTTGGGGGACCTAATACGGCCCCGTGCTAGTCCTTTCTCCAGTCCGGTGATTTTGGTCCGCAAAACGGACGGCAGTTGGCGTTTCTGTGTGGACTACCGGGAGCTCAACAAGGCTACGGTACCTAACAAATACCACGTTCCCGTCATTCAAGAGTTGTTGGACGAGCTTCATGGCGCCGCCTTTTTCACCAAACTCGACCTCCGCGCCGGCTATCACCAAATCCGGGTTCGTCCGGAAGACGTGCCGAAGACGGCCTTCAAGACACATGACGGCCATTTTGAGTTCCTGGTGATGCCGTTCGGGCTCAGCAATGCCCCGGCCACCTTCTAAGCCACCATGAACGGCATCTTCCGCCCGGTCCTTCGTAAGCGCGTGCTCGTTTTCTTTGATGACATTCTTGTGTTTAGTACTTCTTGGCAGGACCATCTCCGCCACGTGCGGGAGACATTTACCACTCTTCGCCGCCACCACCTTACCGTCAACCGAAAGAAGTGTACTTTTGGCGCCACGACGGTCAGCTATCTGGGCCATACCATATCCGCCCTGGGCGTGGCCATGGACGCGGACAAGATCGACGCTGTGACTCGATGGCCGACTCCCACTTCCATCTGGGACGTCCGGGCTTTCCTTGGACTGACCGGGTATTACCGGCGCTTCATTCGGGATTACGGCGGGTTGGCCCGCCCTCTCACCCAGCTGCTGAAGGCCACCGACGACGGTCCGTTCTCGTGGCCGCCGGCTGCCATGGCGACCTTCACCGCGCTACAATCAGCCCTGATCCGAGGGCCGGTCTTAGCTATGTCGGACTTCCAGCAACAGTTCATCGTGGAATGCGACGCCTCCGGCTCGGGCGTCGGCGCCGTTTTGATGCAGGCAGGTCGGCCTGTGGCTTACTTTAGTCGCGCTTTCTCGTCGGTCGTGCGCAGCAAATCGGCTTACGAGAATGAGCTCATGGCGTTGGTTTTGGCAGTACAACATTGGCGGCCGCACTTGCTCGGCAGGCCCTTCATTGTTCGCACCGATCATCACAGTCTCTGGTACTTGCTTCAGCAGAAGATTGTTACGCCGACGCAGCAGCTCTGGGTAGCCAAGCTTCTCGGCTATGACTTCGTCATTGAGTTTCGGTCGGGCAAGACCAACAGAGCGGCCGATGCACTCTCCCGCCACCACCACGCTCCAGAGTTAGCCGTCATCTCGCGGCATGTTTGGGAGGACGCGGCTATTCTTCAGCAGGAGGCGGATACCGACCCACACCTGATCGCGATCCGCACGGCCTTACTTGCCGACCCAGCAGCCCAACCGCCCTATGCTCTCATCGGGGGCCGACTATTCCATTGGGGCCGCCTCGTTCTGTCCGCCTCATCTTCCCGCATTCCTCTCTTTCTCGCCGAGTTTCATTCTACCCCCTCGGGGGGTCATGCCGGGGCCTTTCAGACGTATCGGCGGATAGCAGCTTCCTTATATTGGCCCCACATGCTCCGCCAAGTGAAGGCCTACGTGGCGGCCTGTTTGCCTTGTCAGAAGGCCAAGTACGAGACGTTGTTCCCCAGCGGCCTACTGCAGCCCCTACCGATTCCCGAGCGTGTCTGGGAGGACTCGTCTACCGCGTTCGAACGGGTTTGATTGCATCTTGGTGGTGCTCGACCGTTTGATGAAGTACGCCCACTTCTTTCCACTCAGGCATCCTTATACAGCAGCGACAGTGGCCGACTATTTCATTTCCGAGATAGTTCGCCTTCATTGTTTTCCTCGTTCCATAGTGAGTGATAGAGATCCTCTCTTCCTCAGCAATTTTTGGACCTCGCTGTTTCGTCTTCAGAGTGGTATCACATTGTTTCTCGAACGACTGTTCAAAGTTGTTTTTATCTTCTCTAAACTCATTCCATTTTCTGTATTTTTCTCTGCATAAAGTTTGTCTAATTAATTTACAAGTTAAATTATAAGTGAGTTTCATATTGCGCTCGCCTTCAGGTAATCTTCCAAACAGTTAATTTTTTTTTTTTCAATTTTTGAACAGCACTGCGAACGCTACTCTTCCAAAACGTCTCACTAATTTTCCAACCACTCTGCAAAACAATAGATTTTTCCACCACTGCTTCTCTCAGCGCTGCAGCTGAGCCAAACAAAGCCATAATATCAAATTTACATCATGTATTGATGTTCTTCTCTATCAATTGGCTCAGCTATCCAACTTCCCGACACAATGACTCCTCACTACACACGCACAACATGGTACTTCCTCAATCGATCGACACAAAAGGACTCCGGAGCGGTGCAAGACCCACTTTTGAGTTTTCTGATCCACCACCCAAGACCCTACGAACTCTCACATGGTTTTCAAAGCCATGCCCAAATTCCATTAACCCACTAATTGGCTCTAAGATTACACATTCGTCAACGCGCATTCCCTAGACACCCTTCGTCGCAGGTTCTGTCAACACTTCCACGATAGAGGTGGACTCATTGGCTATTCCAAGCCCAACGGAAAGTCCTGAATAACGACATTATCGTTCAAGCCTTCTTTGATGAAGACCTTTGCACGACAACTCATGCTCTCCCAGCAATCCTCCTTCGACAACTCCTAGTAGCAGCACAACAACCTCTCCCTACTCTTGTCGTGAACTCCTTTAGCTCCTCAACTAAGTCGAACTCATTGTTTCATGTCCATCTCTCGCTCCATAAGAAATAGCTCTCACAATAGTCTCCCTCTCTGGTAGCATAAGTCGCATTGAGACGACCATGTCATTGTGCAAGAGATTCATGCCCTGCTCATTGGTCGCCTGAAACCATCACCGACAAAGCCCGCGACCCAGATTCACCCTGTCAACATGCCCCCCACCAACAGTACCATAAGGTTTGACATCTTAAACTAGTCCATTTTCGGCCCAATACAAGCCACCTTCGCTCACTCAACTTCCGTGTATTCAACTACATTGATCAGTTAGGTTATTGCTCGCCTCGAGCGGTATTTTGAACCGCAAATACTCAGAATATGCCTTTGCATACAATTTATATGGAAGGTTAAATTCTCCATTTGATTAAATGGACAAGTCATACCAACTCTTACTTATTGTGGACACTTTAGAAATAAGCATTGATCCATCGCGGTGGCACTAGTAATGTATTTGAATGTCTCTGCGCAATCCACCAATTTGAGTCAACACATGTTTACATTGATGACCACTCATCTAGGAAGCACCGGTACGGGTACTGGGTACGATGCGTATTCAGTACGGCGGTGCGGCAAATTTAAAAACAAAGATACGGGTACGGCGGGATACGTTGTATTAAATATAATAAATAAATACATATATATCACAAATACAATTATAAATTCTCAAAACAATAAAACAAGAAGCATAAATAGTCAATTGAAATACAAGATCATAATTAATACATAGAATGAAGTTCTTAGACATAAATTATAAATGTTCATAATCATAGAATGAAGTACGGCCTATCCATCACTCATTTTCTTCATCATCCTCAGTATTGTTGGAGATCAATGCATCTTCAATTTCTGGCTCATCTAAAGACAAGTTGGCAATTGCAAGCATGCCAACTCCATCAAAAGGATTTGCCCAAGCATCTCCTCCTATATCCCACATTTGACTTCTCCCTTTACCGTAGATTTCATTTCTTCTCGAGAGTAGGCGTAGATTACTATGCACATACACCAAATCATCAGCTCGTTGTGGTAGTATTTTATTTCTTCTTAATGAGTGAATGAATGAGTATGTGCTCCAATTTCTTTCACAGCAGGAAGATGAAGAAGGTTGACCTAGAAGCTTCAAAGCAATCTTTTGCAATTTTGGTGCTGAAGTTCCATAGTAACCCCACCAATCTTTGGGCAATAATGAAGCTCTACTCTCCAAACTATCTGGCTCACTAAAAGCTTGACCAAGCCCCGTGTCGCCGGCTGCTGTCGTTCCTCCCCCTGCAAACGAGGGAGGAAAAACGACTAGAAGGGGGATCCGGGAAAGGGGAGTGGTCGAGCGGCTGGCAGATGGGGGTTGGGAAGGAGGATTTGGATGGGCTATTGTTGGGAGGGAAGTCGTCGAAGGTGAGGGAGGTGGCATGGAGCTAAAGGGGCGGCGACATGAGCTTTTGTAGAAAGAGGCGGCGTCTGGGAGTGAGGAAATTGTGGCTGAAGGTGATTGTCAACGAATCAGGGCTCTCAGGCATTAATACTTGAGATAGTGATGGCGGCTCCAGGCGTTGACACTGGGTGAGGGAGGAGTCAAAACCTCCCGCTGCAGGCTTCGACACCTGTAGGCGTGACCAAGCAGCTTGCAAGTTTTTGAAGTCATAATACTCGATACCCTCTACTAACACGCGCAAGGATATAGTGAAAATTAGGTTAAGTGCATGTGCATCTGACGGCTCGAATCATCCAAACAAAAGACTTAACCTAATATTCAAAATAGAACTCGGAAAAATAAAAGAAAATACATAAAATATGAAAATCCGAGCTCGTCTTAATCACAACCACCGATCGTACGTCAGACGATCCAAAACAAACTCGACCCAATAACTCCTCAAATGGTGTGTGATCAATCTCCATCAACCATAAAGACATTTTTCAAATCTATGAGTATAAATGTGATGCGGTGGTAGGCCAACTCGGAATGGACACACTAATGCAATCCTATATGTACGAGATGAGATGCCAATGCAAGAGGTAGTCCTCTTAAAAATTTACATCAGTGATTAATAATACAAAAGAATTTGCAGAGACACAAGTATTCACAAATATTAGATTGGGAAAAGCAATTTTCATTCAACAAACAAGTGAGACGCAAATATTATAAGCGCACGCGGAATAAGCCATGCAAATCACACATTATAGATACTAATAACAAATAAAATAAACATCCAGTGCAGGTAGGGTGCCAAAATACACAACAATAGAGAACAAAACACCAAACTACAACTTACATGTTTAGGCGGCAGAGGAACAATGGTTGATCATGGGAATCCAAGCTTGTTGCGGACTCGGGAGGTGCAGGAAAGGTGGTCTCGGGGCTGGCGAGGCTCGGGTAGAGGACTGGAATGGGTTTTGGGCGTGGAAAGGCGGAGTTGTCGTGTTGGAGGTTCACGGTAAGGGGGGACGTGAATCTGGCGATGGAGGAAAATGGAGGGAGGAGAAAGGGAGGGGTCGTGGAGTTCAGGTTTGGAGGTAAGGGGTTGGTTGTATGAAATGTGAAGTGGGAGGGGGTCAGTACAGGAGGTGTTAGGGTGGAGGTTGTGAATGGCAGCAGGATGAAGGGAAGGGGGCGGTCAGCGTGAACGATCTGGGAGGGGAAACGATGGACGGGGTGGGTCGCAGGTTGAAGGGGAAGGACTTATGGTTTTAGAGGGAAGTCGGGCTTGCGGGTGAGGAGGCGGGAGGAGACCTTGGCGTCGCACCAAGAGGAAGAACCCCAGCGTCGCACCGAGGACGTGACCGACAGTTTCCACAAAAATGGGAAACAAACCTTTGATCCCCACTCCAACAGATTCCTGCACTATTTAAACTCAAAATAAACTTAGGGCACCCGAATCGGACGGCTCATATTGTCTGGTCCGATTGGGCATCAAATACAACTCAAAACATATAAAATAATATATCAAAACGACTCGGAACGACCATCCGAGCAAAACCGTGGACACGGAATGCCCGAACGGGTAGCGGTTCACCGCATCCTACGGGAATAAACATGTGGCGGGCGTTGTGCGCCATCAACTCCCCCGACTTGAAAGCACTCATCTCCGGTGAGTGAAGACGGTCGTACTCTTTGTGTAGCCGTGGGGCAAGTCTCTCAAGCTCCTCTGAAGAAATCCATGAAGCATCATATAGCAGGTGACCGCTCCAACGGACAAGAAAACGTACAATATCTCGCCCGCCTGCGGTATAGAAGTCGTGACCGATGATATGAACTATGTCACCGGTGGGAGTAAATGGCTCCTGATTGTATTGTATCTCCGTCTACTGTATCTCCGTCTGATTGCTGGATCGGTGGAACCGTCAATGGTGCAGAGTGACCCTCATGGAGCGACTCCTCGGGTGGTAGCAGGGACGGACTGGTAGACCAAAGGAGGTTGAGGCTCAGGTATGGGTATGGAGAAAGGATCCACATACACGTGCTCCTCGTAGTTAAGAGTCAGATCCTCTACGTTGAATACTCGGTTGATGCCCATACCATGAGGGGTGTCAATTTCATAAGCGTTTGTAACGATTCGTCGCACGACTGTATAGGGGCTCATTCGGCGAGCACTTAATTTCTTTGATGGTCCTTGCGGGACCCTCTCGGGTCGTATGCGAATCATCACTTGCTTTCCCGCTTCAAAGATTTGGTCCCTCTTGTGCTGATCTGCTCGATCTTCATAATAATCATTACTAGATGTAATTTTCTTACATACCGACTCATGAAGTGCATGCACATATTGAATAGAGGACTCTGTTGACTCACTGGGTCGGGACTCAAGAGGGACATCAATCAAGTCAATAGGCTTCCTAAGGTTCATACCCTAATATGATATGAAATGGACTCAAACCCGTGGTCATATTGCCTGAACTGTTATATGCAAACTTAAATATAGGTAGAACGAAATCCTAGATGGATGGACTATCCCTAACAAGACAATACAGAAGGGTCCCTAGACTACAGTTTGTAACGCCCCGGTCTACTGTGGATGCGATATAGGTCAGCAGACTAGTGACCCCAACCCATCTCCACGGATCTGATTGGCCACAACCGCTAATTCTAATGGCGGGTTGTTGAGGTTGGGGATTGAACCCCAGACCTCCTAGATAAGGGAGCTCTAAACTGGTCCTCATCACCAATTGAGCTGCACTGGTGATTGACCTCCTAGATAAGGGGGCTCAATTGGTGATGAGGACCAGTTTAGAGCTCCCTTATCTAGGATGTCTGGGGTTCTAGCCATAATATAGCTGAATCAACAGACAAACCTCCTATAGAAGGAGGCAAGTCCATGAAAACTACTGGCCTCATGAATATTCGTCGGAACGGGCTACTCACAAATAGACTTGGCCTTGTCAGGGTCAACCAATATATCGGAAGCAGAAACTATATACCCCAAGAAGTGAACAGACGCGGACAAGAACAAACACTTCTTTAAATTGATGTAGTGATGCTCCTTCCGCGGGAGCTCAAATACGAGGCGAATGTGGTGCAAGTGCTCGGTGCGGCCTTGACTGTGTATCAATATATCATCAAAATACACTACTAGAAATTTGCCCATGCAGGGCCGCAGGACCTGTGTCATCACCCTCTTAAACGTGCTAGACGTGTTCGATAGTCTGAACGGCATAACTAGCCACTCATATAAGCCTTCCTTCATCTTGAAGGTTATCTTCCACTCATCCCCCTCTCTAACTCTGATATGAACCCACTACAAAGGTCGATCTTCGAAAAGATCTAGGCACCGGACATCGAGTCCAGGAGTTCGTCGAGGCGGGAAATGGGAAAATGATACTTCACCGTGATTTTATTGATGGCACGACTATCAATGCACATGCGCTAGCTCCCGTCCTTCTTCGGGGTAAGAAGGGCAGGTACGGCACAGTAGCTCAAGCTCTCTCATATGAATTCCTACCAAAGAAGATCATCGACTTGCCATTTCAGCTCGGCATGCTCAGCCGGATTCAAGCGATAATAGGGTAAAATGGGCAAAGATGCCCCTGGGATCAGATCGATCGCATCATGGATGTCCCTCAACAAGGGTAGCTCATCAAGGAGCTCCTCGGGCATAATATCTACGTAGTCATCCAACAACTAACAGACATCTGGGTCAGTAATCTCAGTGTTACTAGAGGCCTCAGAGGTCATCGTGGTTGCCCTTTTATGAAGCAGGACAGGGATCACCACCTACCTGCCACCCTGGCGTCCCACCAGGGGGGCCACATTGGCATCTAACCAAGGCGTCTTTATCAGAACTGCAGCCCGTACACCTAACCATCTCTCTGAGTCCTATCACCCAAGGGGCCCACCGTGGCATCTCACCAAGATGGCTTTATCAGGGCTGCAGCTCCTACACCCCAACCAGCTCTCTGAGTCTCATCACAAGGAAATGGTAGGTTGTTGAGGTCGGATGTTCAATCCCGGGCCACAACAACCTACCGTTTCCTGGTGATGGGACTCGGAGAGATGGTTGGGGTGTACGGGATGCAATCTTGTTAAAGCCGCCTTGGGAGAAGTCAAGGTGGGCCCCCTAGTGGGACGCCAGGGTGGCAAGCAGGTGGTGATATCTGTCCTGCATCAGAATGCATTATTGATAGTCTACCCCATGGGCCTATGTAAATATCTTTGCAACAATCAAGATTGCAAAGACCCAAGATAAAATCTTCTTATTATTAAACTTTCAAATAGTTTAATCATTATAGGATTCATCACCATCATTATTCAAATAACATGGCATTTCAAATATTCATACGGGCACATTTAGGCAGTTGGATTTTCCAAGCAAAAAGCATAGCTTCATAACAACGGTTAACAAATAAATTTTCCGATAACAGTTTCACAACTAATTCTATAGTTGCAGTTGTCCCAAAATGACCCATGATCTCCTGAAATTATGCAAATAACCTTCTAAAAGGTGTTGATTCTTTTGGAAGACGGATTATAGAATAATTTAGAAAACAAATTATTCCTACACGTTAAAAAAATTTAAACCTTAGCTTGGTCTGCATTTTTTAAAGGTAGAGATCAACTTGAATGATCCAAATGCGGCGTCTTGGCAAGGCCCGCTGCACCTCCAAGAGGACTTGGGTGTAGTGTTAAATATGCAAGAGCTCTCACATATTAGGAGTCCTAAGAAAGTAAATCGTAGAATTTGTGAGAGACTTAGGTTTGGAAGTTTGAATATACGTACGTTAAAACCGAGCTTACTTGCATAGGTGCAGTACATCTCATATGCTCCATCTTCAGTTTCAGCTACTTCAAATACATGGTCGTTCGTATTGTTTGCATAACAAATTAAATGAAACAATTTTTAAAAATTTCACAAAAATCAAATTTGTTCTCTGTGGAGATCAATTTGATCTCTGTGGAGATCAATTTGATCTCTGTGGAGATCAATTTGATCTCCACGGAAAGCATCCCTGATCTTAAAAATAGACTTTAATGGAAACCATCCTTGATCTTATAAACATACTTTAATGGAATTCATCCCTGATCTTAAAAACAGACTTTAATGGAAATCATCCCTGATCTTAAAAACAGACTTTAATGGAAATCATCCCTGATCTTAAAAATAGACTTTAATGGAAATCATCTCTGATCTTAAAAATAAACTTTAATGGAAATCATCCATGATCTTAAAAACAGATTTGAATGGAAATCATCCCTGATTTTAAAAACAGACCTTAATGGAAATACTAGCGATACCAACAACACAGAAGGATTCATAAAATGCTAGACTATACCTTATCTTGCTCCATTTTGTAGATCTTCGAATACGAAAAGAGAATAAGAGGATCCCAGTTGGAGAGATCGATTGTAGGTTGTAGACAAGCTGGCGCAGTTGGGAGAGAAGAACTTTGAGAAGAAAAATTTAGAGCTTAGGTGGGTTGCATAAGGATAAAGAAGAAGAATGGCGCGGTTTAGAAATATTTGACGCCATTTTCTTTAGTTCCCCGCGATTTTGCCACGTGTCGGCATGGAGTTTCACCCGGACGCAAATGTTTAAATGGGACACTGAGCCAAAAATTTCGCCAAAGCGAGATATCTAATGATGCATTAATATTCTTCAAACTTCTTACAACTCTTCCCAAAGGTGGGTGCATCTGATGCACGGGTTATCTACTTAATAGAATTTTTGAGATTTGCCACATTTCATGGAAACCATGAAAAACAAGAAATTCTTATAATCACATTACTACTCCAAACCATAATGATCTAAAATCGCTTTGGCACCACAGTGTATGATGTCAAACGAATTGTGATGTTGTAGGAAAGACATAATGATCTGATAGAACTTGGGATTCATGTATTTAAATGGAGTTTTACATTGAAACCTTATAATTAAAGCTTGTAAATGACTTCAAAGGCGAATATGCAATTATGGTCAAAAGACATTCTCATAAAAAGGTGATGCCATCCACGAATGCAAACAAAAGCAAGTTTTAATATAGAAATAAGATAATCAAGATTTCTAAAGAACCCATGGGAAGTAACAGTTTGCAATGAAATATCATGTAAAAAGATGATTAAGATGTTTCCATACAATTGATACAAATGACAGATCAAAATTTCCCTCATCATGTAAACTATTAGGATCTCCGCTTTGTAGATCTCAGGTAAGAGGCAAAAACTAAGATGTTTCCATACAATTGTAGATCTCCGCTTTGTAGATATCAGGAGAGAAGAGTTGAGTATCTTCATTTGTGTGAAATTGCCTGGGGGCATGCAATAATATATCAGGATCTGTGTGCATATTCAGATTCAATGATTGGCTTTGATTCAAGTGCCCTCAAAATTGAATAGTGAGTAGCCAATGTTGGAGAGATAAATATAGAAGGAGAAAAATAATTTGCGGTGAAATATTTAAAGAGAAATTAAATTAGATGTTTTTAATAATTTTGAGCTTAAGAAAAAACAGCCTAAATGTCCCCTAGTAATAGATGATAGGGTTAATGTGCAAGCTATTCCAAAAGAAAAGATAAAGCCAATTCATCTCACCATATATCCTAAATCCAAGCAGTAAAACTCAAACTAGCCTGAGGTTAGGAATATGTTACTCCAACATGAAATTGGATTAATCCACATAAATATAAATGATATAATTAAGAATTAATATAACTGATTTAAGATTTGAAATAAAAATAACTTTATACATTTAAGACGAGTATTTAACTGATTTGAATAATTTTAATTTATTAAATAATAATAAATTAAATTTAAATATTTTTCTTATAATAAGACTTACTTAAATATAGAATAATTCCCTAAATGGAACAAAATAATATTGATACATTTTATTTGGAAACCCAACACAGAAGCGGACTCCAACTTAGATGGAGTTCGAAGCTGGAAACTTCTCTTGATCTATTTGATTATACTAACCATCTTCCATAAGGTACCTAGGTCTTCGGGATGCCTCTTGAAGTTTCCCAAACACTATAGAACATAAATGATTCCTATATCATCAAAATTATCCAAACCCTAATTTGCTTAAAACTTTATAGGATGGAGGACCACATATAACAAGGCAATTAATTAAGAACCCCAAAAGAACTGAAATAACAAGATGAATTGTATGTTTAATTTTACAAACTTGTTGGGAGTAGATTGAAGGTTTTTAACATGGAACTAGCTACAAATACTTACCACATCTATTCACACATTAACTCTGAAACAATAAAGAATTGAAAGTACAGAAACATAAGAACCGTAAGATACATAGAAATGAATTACATGATGAACTTTAACAAGACAGACAGACAGAGGCGACCATTTTACAAGTTTAAATGCTTATTTGTGCAGGCCATAGACTTTGAACTAACGCATACTGAAATCTTATTCAAGCACATACCTGATCAACTAACAGTTTCCTATTCAACATGGCTTTGGAAATCCCGTCAGAATCTGTGAGTTTAATCCCATCTATCCACTCCATTGTCAGCACAGTCTTACGAGTGTAGTTCCAAAAAATCTTGGGAACTTTTACGGATGTCATTCTTTTACTCTCATTAGTTCCTGCCAGATAAGTAAATGATCAATTAATCGCCATAAACTGATGATGTATTACAGATAATGATACATATTCAATAATTTTGCATATACTATATGGTAAAGTACGATACATGAAGAAAGAAATAAAATCTCTATTAAAAATTCATAATGTGAGGACTCCTCTTATATAAAGAGTAATACAAATAAACAAAGATATTAATTACACTACTTCTAATACTCTCCCTCAAGTTGGGCATAACATAACAATAAAATCACAAAAAACATTCACCCCCAAACTCTTAGTGAGAATATCAGCTAATTGTCTCTCTAAAGGAATAAATGGAGAACAAATAATTTTTTTCTCAATTTTCTCTTTAATGAAGTGTTTGTCCACCTCAATATGTTTGGTGTGATCGTGCTAAACGGGATTGTCTGCAATATTGATTGCAGTTTTGCTGTCACAATATAACAGGATGGGACTAGCCTCTCTCAGTCCCAGATCACACATAAGGGAGTGCAACCACAATCCCTCACATGTCATGTGTCATAGCTCGAAAATCGGTTTCTGCACTAGACCTTCAGACAATGGGTTGTTTTTGGCTTCTTCAAGTAACTAGGTTCCCACCAACGAACGAGCAATACCCAGATATAGATCACATGTCCTCAACAGATCGATTCCAATTCGCATCAATATAAAATTCAATTTTCAACTCAGTACTAGGAGTGAAAAGGATGCCTCTTCCCTGTGAGGTCTTCAAGTACCTCAAGATTCTATGAGCAACATCAAGATGTCTTATCTTAAGAGAATGCGGATATTGGCTACCACAACATAAGCTAAGGACATGTATGAGATAGGTAGATTAACCGCCCGACAATCTTTGATAGGGTCCTAATCAACCCATCCAAGATTGTGGTTTGCCTCCATATGAGTATCAAAGAGTCTACACACACTCATACCTGATTGTTCCAGTAAATCAAGGATATATTTTCTCAGAGAGATGAAAATATCACATTTAGATCTAGTAACTTCAATCCCCAGAAAACACTTTAGTTTTCCTCGATCGTTAACTTCAAACACCTTCGCTAGAATCGTCTTCGAGTCTTTCACTTCGTCAACACATTACCTATTACGATGATGTCATCAACATAGACAATGAGAGTTGTTAACATATTGTCCCTCTGTTTGATAAACAAAGTATGGTCGGCATGACTTTGTCTATATCCAAGAAAGATCATGAGTTTATGAAAACGATCAAACCAAGCCCTCAGAGATTATTTCAAACCATAAAGAGTTTTGTTAAGTTTGCACACTCTCTTCAGAACCGTGAGGAGAAAAACTAGGAGGGATAGACATATATACCTCTTGTTCTAAGTTTCCATGAAGGAAAGCATTCTTTACGTCCAATTGAGTAAGATCACATCACTTGCACGCAACATAAGATAGCAAGACACTTATAGAGTTCATTTTGCTACAGGGGCAAAAGCTTCTTGATAATCGATCCCCGGGGTATGAGTATATCCCCTTCCCACGAGTCTCGCTTTGAAACGGTCCACCAAGCCTTCAGAGTTGCGAACACCCACTTACAACCAACGATCTTCTTTCGATATGGGAGTGTTAAATCCCACATATGTTTTTTTTCAAAGTAAACATTTCCTCAATCATTACCTCTTTTCACTTTTGATGCCCAAGTGCCTCATGTCATGAGGATGAAATGGAACAAATGCAAGAGAAGATACAAAGGCTCTATATGAAGGAGGTGGAGTGTCAAGGACAATAAGTGTTGAGTGCATGATCTGACACCTTTACTGAGGGCAATGGTAGGTTCATAGGAATCCACTGACGGATTTGACACTGGCATTGAAAGCATGGGATGAGTTTGTGTTTGGACCTTTACACCGTTTGGATTACATGTATTTCCTGTTCTTTGCGGCGAAGCTCCCCGGGATTGGGAGTCTCGTCATGAGTCTGAGTATGTGGAGGAATGGAGTATGGTGGAGGAATCAGTAATGATATAGTAAGAGAGCTCACTTCTTTTGTAGGTGTAGACTCCCCCTAAAGTGAGGTCGCATAATAAGGTTCAGATTAACGAAAGATAATATTCGCGGTGACAAAGATCCCTTCGGTAGGAGGGTGATGGCATTTATACCCTTTCTGAGTAGGAGAGTAGACAAGGAAAACACACTTGAGAGCACCCCTGGAGAATGTATGTGAGCGAAGCACACATAACAAGTTTTTTGGTTGGAGAATAGTTAGGATTACCCCTAAGGTGATAAGAGGGGTTTGGTGCCCCAAGGCCCGGGAGGGCATGCGGTTAATGAGATAGGCAGTCGTGAGAACGACATTACCCCCAATAGATTTTAGGAAGGTTCATAATGAATAGTAAACACCGAGCAACATCTAAAAAGTGACGGTTTTTTCGCTCATCGGCCCCATTTTGAGAAAGAGAGTGAAGCAAATGAAGTTTGATGGATAATGTCATGATCAGTAAGGTTGTGTTCAAAGGGGAGTTGATTTATTCCCGACCATAATCACTACGTAAAATTTTGATAGTGGAGAATTGGGTAGAAATCATGTTATGAAGTTTCAAAAATAGAAAACACTTCACACTTAATTTTCATCAAATATACTCAAGTAGTGCGAGAAAAACAATAAATAAAAGTAATAAACCAATTACATATAGAAATTGAGGCAATGGGGCAGGGTCCCTAAAAAACAGTGTGAACAATATGAAAATGAGTACTATTGGGTAACGATACATGATTAACAAAAACACGATGATGTTTGGCAACAACACAAACATCGCAAACAAGATTTTTAAAATATATAGCATAAAATAAACGTTGCATGGCAGCAACAGAGGGATGGACAAGACGACGATGCCAGGTGAACAAGTAAAGGCTTGCGTAGTGTGGAGAACTTGTGGAGATGGAGCTACCAGAATCAATTATGTCCAACATAAAAGTTCCGCCAACAAAACTCCTCCAAAAGAACAGTGGAGGGCTACGGAGAACAAGTCTTTAAAGAGCGGAGGTCAGATAAGGCACCATTTCGGAGTTAGGAGTCTTCCTCTTCTCGGAAAGAAAATACCTAGATCTGGATTTGGAGAGCCTCCAACCATTGGAATCGTCTAGAAATTCAGTATGATGATAGACAGATCAAAGTGAAACATCCCATCAAATTTGGAGTCAATCGGATCGTCTGAGGTTCGCCGGAAGTCCCATCCTGTCAGCCAACGGCGATCGGCTGACGAGATCTTGTTTGAAATTTTTCATTTAGTGGACTTTATTCATCGAGACGTCCTGATAGAGTCGTGCGCGAAATTAGAATCTATTCGGCCTCCTACGAGCGTACGTTAATTTAGTCGCGCGAACGGTCGAAGCTTGTGATAGGTGAGCCAGATCGTCTCGTAAATTCAGAAAGCGAACCCGGTCTCACCCTTGGCATATGAATTGGCATGATAATTAATCCTAATTAATTTATAGGATTTGATTTAATTTGGTTGTTATTTTGGGAGTAATGGGGATTAATTGGCCTCATGTATTTGGTAAATCCATTTGGCTACCATATTAAAGCCCAAGACCAAGTCTTCATGCGTGTAGAGTGAACAAGGGCGACTCTAGGGTTGGGAAAATTGTTGTCTCTCTTTCCTTCTCCTATTTGGCTCCTCGAGAAAGAAAAACTGTCATATACATCTCTCTCTCCTTCAGGTTTTCTCCACGTGAAATCCCCAGTGGCCTTCTTCAACTCCGAGTGAACAGAGAACCGCGGCCCCTTCATTTTCGATGTGGAAGTTCACTGTCTTAGAGAGATTGGGCTTTCTAGGAACCGGACATCGCCTCCAGTAAAGCCACCGTCCAAGGAGGTTCTGCATCATCTTCTTGTCGTCTTCGCTTGGGAGGACAACAGCAGAAACCGGCACCTGCATACTTCATCTTCCTCGCTTTTCAGCCAGGGAGAAGCAGAAGAATCGCTGCTCCTTTTCAGATCTGGAAAAATCGAGAAGGAGCAGTTCTGGAAATTAGAGAAGGCTGAGAGGCGACATCGTCATTTTGCTGCTCACCGATTCAGCCACCTTCGTCTCTAAATCAAGTTGACGGCATGTATCTTCTGCATCGGCTCTCTTCAGTTTGCTTGGAGCTTCACTGTCGGTCAAGACAGAGGAAACACCATTCAGATAAAAGCTAACTTCATACTTATATACTTGTCAGGTTCGTTTTATTATTATTATTTACCTGACTTAAATCAAGCGGTCCTAGTTGGTGTTTGCTTTATAGTTATCAGTTATTGCTATCTCTGCTTCCAACACTCAAAAGGTCAAAACTTATGTTTTACTTCTGCACCATAATCTTGCTCATATTAGGTATTTTCTAATATCATTCTTTTGAGCTACATATAAATCTAAACATCACATGCAGTACCAAACATTCTCATATTAATCTTATTTTGGGTGTAATGAATATGATCAAAACTTCATGTGCAGAAAATTGACAATGTCAGATCCTTGAACTGAGCATTGGTTTTCATAATAGATTCGCGTATATATGTTGTGACCGATGCAGTGGCCGATGCTGAGAACGGTATAAATTAATTTCCGTACTTTGGTAAATTTATGGCCAAGCTTTATTCATTTGTGTGTTCTTGATTTAATTAGTTAATTAGAAAATATTACTACTGCATTTATGCTCCATTAGAGATTAATATGTCTTGAATAAGACGATCCCGCATTTCCTAGTTGCCGCTACATTCAGTCTTTGTGTCGTCATAAATTTTCGATAACACAATTCTCGTAGCGATGCACCCTTAATTTTTACATCAGATCTGTCTTGCGAGCCGATCGTTGATGCGTCTGCGAAAGCTAAAAAGAGGGCTATGGTGGTCAGGGACGGCGAGCGGAAGTGGTACAAGCGATTTCCAGCGGTGGTCAGTTCGAAACGACGAGCAGAAAGCGAAACGCGTTGCTTAGGGCACGGGAGGAGCGAGCTCTAATACAATGAAGAAAGAAAAATCTCGAATAAAAATTCATAATGTGAGGACTCCGACTCCTCTTATATAAAGAGGAGTAATACAAGTAATACAAAGATATTAATTACTTTAATTAACACTGCTTCTAACAATACATCCACATAAAGTTACTTCTATCTTGCCAAAAAGTTTCTAGGAGTTTATTATATCCACAGAAGAAAGAAAAGTTGACCAACCAAAGGAGAAAAAAATCTAAGAAACATCAAATGTGACAGCTGCATCAGGAATTTGTGGCTCTCTCCTTGATCTTTGGATACCTCATTATTTCCGATTTACATGCTATTCTGGAATATCCAATGAAAAGCTCATCCTTTTTTGTTTTTCATATGTTCCCGTGCAAGTGAAATCCCTAGATTCACAGGATTAGGTTGGAATTCAAGTTAATCAGACCTTGTAAAATTATATGGAATACCCAGGAGAAATTAGGTCAATTATTAAGTCCCCCTATGTTCATAATATAGAGCCGATATACAGGGTAATAGAATTTTTGTTTATCAGCTTTTATTGGCTGCCAAATGGTAGTTGTCCACATCTTGTTTTACTTTCAATACTGCCGGCTCTTACAGTTAACCAATAGTATTTTACTTGTATCAATCTCCTCTCTAGCCCACCTGCTGCTGATCCAACACATGCTCACTTTTTTTGTGTGGGGGCATGCTTCTTGGCTGAAACCTTTGTTGCTCGCTTACTCACATGTGAATAATAACCCAATCATTGTTCGAGCCCCACAACTCCACTCCCTTCACAAGCGCATGCTTCCACTTATGGTATTTCTGCTACATATATCATCCAGTGCTAGCTTGAAACACGAGAAGTGTAGGGCCTATTTCCCCAGCTCTCCTACTCTCAAGATAACAATTAGTATTTATAGTATTTGTACCACCTTAACGCCTGAAGAGGAGAAGATTAAGAAGCTTACACAATTAGTGTTTTTAGTTCATCTATTAAATGAAGTAACCAAATGTGGCATGTGCTTTGATTGTGATAGTTGATCCCCTCCTTGATTCACGCAAAACCATAGCTTTTAGATTCAAGAGCAGCAAATCACATGCCCAATTGCACCATTAATTTTCTAATCTATATGTCAACTAATGAAAATGGTGAGAGTTGTGTTAGGCAGACGGTCAGCGTAAAATTTAGTCACCCTTATGAATATAGATCAATTGATAAATTGTGCAAATGACATAATCAAAGATATGTATAAAAATTCAATGATGAGGGTGAGGACATCTGGAGGATTAACACAGGAATTCCCTATAATTGTTGGCTTACATCAAGGTTCAGCTTTACGCCCTTATCTCTTTGCACTTATCTTAGATGAGCTCACCGGACATATCCAACAAGCAATACCTTGGTGTTTATTGTTTGCGGATGATATCATTTTGGTCGATGAGTCGCGCGAAGGTGCAAACGCGAAACTTGAATCTTGGCGAGACACTTTAGAAAAGAATGGTTTTAGGTTGAGCAGGGAAAAGACGGAGTATATGGAGCTAAAATTTAGCAGTGCAAGAAGGGCGGAGAACTTCATTATTAAATTGGGTGATCAAGATATTTCTCGCAGTGAGTGTTTTAAATATCTTGGTTGATAGTTCAAAAAGATGGAGGTGTTGATAATGATGTGATACATAGAATTCAAGCAGGTTGGTTGAAGTGGAGAGGCGCGTTAGGGATCTTATGTGATCGTAAAGTACCATTAAAACTTAAAGGCAAGTTTTACCGTACTGCAATTAGATCAGCAATGCTCTATGGTTCTGAGTGTTGGGCAGTGAATTGTGTACATGAGCAAAAAATGGGAGTTCCGGAGCTGAGAATGCCTAGGTGGATGTGTGGACACACGAGACTGGATAAAATTAGGAATGAATATATCAGGGATAAGACAGGAGTGGCACCAATTGCAGAGAAGATGTGAGAAGCTCGACGAAGATGGTTTGGACGCGTACAAAGGAGACCATTAGAGGCACATGTTAGGCATTGTGAGAGTTTAGTCACTAGGCATGTTAAACGGGGTGGAGTAGACCAAGAAAGACTTGGAATGAAACTATAAGAAAAGACATGGTGTACTTAGGCATTAGTGAGATTATGACTAAAGATAGGGCGCAATGGCGACAAAGAATCCATATAGTCGACCCCACTATAGTGGGATAAAGGCTTGAGTGTTGTTTTTGTATAAATCATCTAATGAGGATTGTGTCACACTTGGAGTCTACGGGACGATCGAGATTGTTCATTTCGAGTGGATTGTTGATCTAGGGATTTTAATACTTTTATGCATTTTTTTATTTTTATTTTGCATATTTTGGAGGCCGTCGTGATCGGAGAACCATGACTCTTCATGGCTCCTCCTTAGTTTATATATAGAGGTAGAATACTCATTTGAGAGACATTGGAAGTTAGAGAAAAACTTCTCCTTTTGATCATCGATGGCGAAGCTGGAGCCTATTGTATATTTTCCTTTTTGTATATTATCCCCCATTTGTAAAAGGCCCGACATGGAGCTCATTGTATATTTACCACTTTCTTGTATTTAGTCTCGCATCTCCAAATGGAGATTCTTCTTTCTTCTCTACTTTATATCATTCTTGTCATGGCGTCGCCTAGGCGACGCCTAGGCGCCAGGCGCCAGACTAGATCCAAGGCGACTGGCGCCTTTTTTTTATTCATAAAACGAAGAATAGACTGCGGTTTATATGAAAACCGCAGTCTATAGGGGGAATAGACTGCGGTTGTCGTATAACCGCAGTCTATTCCTCCCTGGCTTAAAATGTTAGGGTTAGAATAGACTGCGGTTTATACAAAAACCGCAGTCTATTCACCCTTTAGACTGCGATTTTTGTATAAACCGCAGTCTATGCCAGTTTTATTACCCGTCTGAGCCGAAATCTTACATTTTACCTCTACTTTTTACAGTCGCTGCTCCTAAGCGAAAACCCTCGGCCGATTGACGAAACCTTCTGCCTTCTCCCTTCGATTTGGTGATTTCGCCGACCATCTTCCTCAAATCAGCTATTCAACATCTCAACTCCTCTGATCCTTCTCTCATTTAGGTATATGACTTATTAGTTATGAATTTTTGATCTTTCTCTCATTCATGTGCTTATGAGTTGTTAGTTTTTAATCATGTGTTTAGTGCTTACAACTTATTACCTATTGGTTATGACTTATGAATTATGATCCTTCTTTCATTTATGTGCTTAGTGCATTTTACAATTATAACAAAAGTTACCCAAATTCTTTTTATGAATCTTGTTTGGGGTTTTTGTATGGTTTAGGTTTTTTTAGGGTTTTTCTATTACAGATTTACAGGATAATGGCCGATAAAGGATCTTCATCAAAATCAACAAGAGGCGCCACTAAAATGTCTGAATTGAATAAGCTTAGGCTAGAAGGGAAGAAGCTTATTGTTTCTGTGAGGGATGATGGTGGCAATATTCCCGGGCCTAACACAAATAAATTGATGAGTTTCATGGGTTTTCTTGTGAAATTTCATGTGTCAATTACATATGTAAAATGGAAGGAAGTTGATAAACAGCTTAAAGATCATTTATGGGAAGAATTAAATGTACGTAACTTTGTTATTAGTATTACTTATTAGTTATTACTTATTACATAATTGTATATCATACTATCATTAGTTAATTATTAATTAATATTTTCTATTATTTTCAGCTTTATTTTGATAATATTGATGGTCTTCGCAATGAATTAATGAAAAACATGGGTGAAAGTTGGAGGACTTGGAAATCCAAACTTTTTGTCACTTATGTAAAGAATGTTGGTTTGGAGCATCGATACAATGTACCTGTGAAGTATAACTTTATTACTCCTGAAGATTGGAGAGTATTTGTCGACCATCGCACCACTCCAGAATATATAGTTATGTTCTTATTAAATTTAATATTTTATATCATTTATTAACTTTATAAGCAATTTAAGCATTAACAAATATTTATTTGTGCAGGCGACGAGTAATATTAATACAGAAAGAGCGAAAGTACATAAGACTTTCCATACTACTTCCAGAATGGGTTATTCTGGATTAGAAAAAAAGATGGTATTAGTTCTCTCTTGTATTTTTATTTTAAAAAGTTGTTTTCTCAATAATTTAAATGTTAATTCATTTTCATTATTTTGTCAAGATTGAACATGTGCAAGACCAATGCTCTGGATGCTGAATGAAGGAAGCATGGTTATGTGCACATAAATCAAAATGGATTCTTGAGTCTGCCCTCTCTGATGTCTTTGGCTTTGATTTGAGGGCATGATTCCGCAGCAAACGTGACGGTATAGGGGGCCACTATTTCAGTGGTAATCTGTGAGCAGCCACTTTGTGCATCTATTGTCAAAGGTTCGGTCTTTCTCCTCTGAGAGAAGCCACTTTGGGCATAGGGCCAAAGGTTAGGTCTGTTTCCAATCTTCCCCCGCCCATACCCCCAATGATTGGGGACTATATGGGTTCTGTTGTTGTTGTTGTTGTTGTTGTCAAGATTGAACAAGGTGCAAATGCACCAATTTCACGTATGGAGTTGTGGAAAGCTGGTCATAAAAGAAAGTCTGGTGAATACATTAATGAAGATGCAGCTGATTTGGCATCTAAAATGGCAAGTGTAAACTATTTATTGCTTTTGTTGATTTGGCATCTCTTCAGTTTAAAAAATATTTATTGCTTTTGCTTAGGATGAGTTGTCGAGCCAAGAGTCCCAGAGTGCTGAAAATCTGTATAAGGGAAGAGATGACATTCTTGCATCTGTTTTAGGCCAAGAACATCCGGGCAGGGTTAGAGCTGGTGGGAAGTTTTCTACCATTAAAAGTTTTTTCAAAAATGATAGGCGGGGAGAGAATAGACAGCGGTTTATATTAAAAACCGCTGTCTATTTTTCAAACTGGGACTATACACTGCGGTTTTATCAAAAAACCGCAGTGTATAGTCTTCATAATGGGGTATAGACTGCGGTTTTGGATAAAACCGCAGTCTATACATACTATACACTGCGGTTTTATCCAAAACCGCAGTGTATAGTCTAGTTTTTTGGTATACACTGCGGTTTTGGATAAAACCGCAGTGTATAGTCCCAGATAATTTTTAAAAAAAACAAGTCGTTAGGTAACGACTAGCTCGCCTTGTTGTCGCCTTGGCGTCCGCCTTATCGCCTAGGCGTCAAAGCGCCCGGCGCTCGCCTTGGTTCGCCTTGACGCCGTGACAAGAATGCTTTATATAAAGAATGGCGTTCCTATGTAATTTTTTGATTATTTGGAATAATAATTATTTTATATTTCAAATTCTCACATGGTATCAGAGCAGGTTAAATTATTTCGTTGCCCTCTCTAGATCACTCCTCTCGTGTAATTCTTACGGTCTCATGTGAATCTCATTTGTTTCATGTGAACTTGTCATGGGCTTCATGTCAGATGCTATGGGCTTCGTGCCGGATTATTATCTAAGGAATTTATTTTATCATCTGGAGTTATTGTTCGGTCTTATTATCTCTTAGTTTTAAGCAAAGTTCAAGTATTATGACTATTTACAATTTTGTCGCTTGTATGTTTATTTAAGGGACCCCTTGGGTCTTGTATTGATATCGAAGATTTATTCTGATCTTACTTGCCTTATGTGAGATTAAGGTAGCTCTCTCCTCCCAAGCAAGCTCTGCCTAGGCAGTCGCGGTTCCGGCTAAGCAATATCCCCTTCGCCTTCGGCCACCACTCCGGCGAGCACGTAACAACTTGGTATCATAGGTAACCCTAGATCCCTCCCTTCTTCTTTCGGTTCCAGCAATCTTTTGATTCCAGCACGAGTCCAGCAGCCACCACGTCCGTAAATCTCGTCTGACTCCGGCGTCCTCGGTCTCGCCTGCGCCTTCAACCTTCCAGATCACGCAAACCAATGCATTGTGACCTGCGACGTCTCCATCTAGAGAAAGCACCCGCCCCATCCAGCGACCCTCGACGACCGCCGGTTTCGCTTATGCCTTCAACATCCTAGATCATGCAAACCAGTGTGTCGTCTCCAACGACGTTTCCTTCCAGAGAAAGCACCCACCCGACGATCCCAACTTCTCGGTCACTACCCTCGACTCCCAGCATAGCGCATCTCCAACGACAAGTGGCGCCTACCAGGGACTTTCCAGCAAGCTCGTCCCATCCAACTCTGTTGCAGCCTGCAGCACCTCTTCCAGCTCGTCCCATCTAGCGACGAACAGAGTTGCCTGCCTTCTGTTTCCACCACGCAAAATCAGCTAGCACCTGCTTTTGTACCATCTCGAGTCGTCTACCTTCAGCTTGAGTCATTTTCTAATTGGTTGTTATCATTGGGAAGCGTAGCGGCTCTCACGGCAACTTAAATTCAGTCGTCTCCGAGAAATCCAACTGTCCAGTCACCCGCAACTTAGCCCGTGCTACTTCTGCTTTACCGTTGACCGTCCTCCGCACTATGGGGGACTCACCCATGCTACCAGATTCTATAAGGGACTTCATGCAAACATGCATAACATCCAAAGAGGGACGCCTTCTCGAGGCCGAAGCGCGTTATCGGCCAGACATGACCATCACTCACCAACAAGCTTAATGAGTTGACCACCGCCATTCTGATCGTTTCTACTCCGCCTGTTGATCACGCTTGCAGCAGCCAGGCACATCCACTGCTACTTCCTCGACCTGATCCCCCGGCCAGTATACCACATGAGGGCAACATCATGGCCCACTACACCAAGTTGGCTTTTCAAACTTATGATGGCAAGGATGGTCCCTTAGGCTGACTCACTATATGCGAACAATTTTTTTATCATCAGCAGACACCGGTGACGGAATGGATTACTCTAGCCTCCTTCCACATGCTCGATACGGCGCAGTTATGGTTCTCCCGTGTGCAGGACAATCGTGTACTGATCTGGCGTGACTTCAAACGGACCTGCAACATGCGTTTTGGCTCCCCGATTAGCAGCAACCCCCTAGGGTCCCTCACGACGTTCCGTCAGACAAGGCCGATTGATGTCTATCTCGAACAATTTCAGATTCTTTTATCGCACGTGACGATTCCCTCTGAGATGCAGGTCGTCATCTTTACCGTCGGGCTACGCGATCAACTACGTTTGGACGTCGAATTTGAGCCCCCCCCCCCCCCCCGACTTGGTACCAACTATGAGTTTGGCAAGATTGTGCGACCGTCGACTTCAGTTGGCGCAGGAGGCCAACATCCCTAGCAGCACAGGGACTCCGGAGGGACGTGCCGTGGGAACCCAAACCCCGCAGATTCGTCGTTTGTCTCGTACAGAAATGTTGGACCGACATGCGTGCGGGCTATGTTTTAACTATGACGGGCAGTTTACTCGTGACCATCAGTGCAAAAAAATCCTTTTAACTGCACAAGGACTTTGATAACGAAGGGGCCGGGTGAAGTGGGCACCGTCGTCGATTTCCCTTGAGCTTGAGGTCAAGCTCTTTTGCATGGCGGGAGAGATGTTATGGGCTTCGTGCCCGATTATTATCTGAGGGTTTTATTTTATCATCCGGTGTTATTGTTCTGTGTTGTATTGATATCAAAGAATTATTCTAGTCTCTTCCTTGCCTTGTGTGAGATTTTGGTAGCACTTTCCTTCCGAGCAAGCCCCGCCTAGGCAGCTGCGGTTCCGGCTCTGCAGTATCCCCTCCGCATTCGGACACCACCCCGGGGAGCACGTAACAGAACCTCTCGGCCACACACGAAAGCTCCCCGCGCAAACACCCGCTACTTCCCAAACTCTGATCGATCCTTCCGCGAACTCGTGAATTCCCTGCAAGTCCTTCAGTGAGCACTCAGTCGAGCTCCAACACTAGAAATCGAAATCGCTCCACGAACTCCAGGCAACGAACTGGATCCATCTCAACCGCGAAATCGCTTATGTGAAGTTCCTTCTACGCCACTTCCGGTGAATTCATTGGTCTACGAGAACTCTAGTGAGATCTCATGACTTCACCTCCGCGCATACGTGACTTCTCATCCACATGTTTGAGCGCTCCGTTCACGTGAGTTCCATTTCGTGCACCCCATGACTTCTCGTCGGCGAGTCTTCTTGCTTCATTCATGCGAGTTTGATCTTGCATTCCGGGTGATTTTACCCATCCGCGAGATCTCCAGCAATGTGTACCACCATAGGTGAGTTTAACACCTGGCAGCTTCCGCAACCGATGGCTTCAGCTCGAACAACTTCAATCTGCGTGTTTCATCTAGTGCCACTATCGTCGAGCTCTGCTCAATCCCCCCCCCCCCCTTTGTAGGCGTTTGTTGTGTACCAAACGAAAGCTTTAATTTAAATCTTTAATTCAGGGACGGACCGGAGGTAGCGTCGACGTTGCAGCTATCGTTTGAGGTAATCATATGTTTTAGCCCTTGGTAGTCAGTTGATGAATAAAATACCTTACAAATTTTAAGCTCGACGCAATTTAGAAATTTGTGAGGGTGTAACTCATTTAATTAGAAATGCTGAGGAGTAATGGCATATTTTTAATTAAGGGGATGTGAGTGTTTTAACATAATAACTCCTCCCTGTCCTAATAAATTATTGAGCAATGCCCCCCCCCCCTATTTTGGAAACCGAGAGACACCTAATTCATTTAGGTCTCACGGGTTTTCCCTCCCACGGTCCTGAGTGGACCGCATTAGGTCTTCCCCTTCTTTCGTTCCAGACAGACGATGGAACATCTCTCGTCGTCACAGTCGACGACAACAACCGTCGATCCTTTCTCCCTCTCCGGAAACCCCCAACGCCTTCCCGCTTCTACTCGAGGAGTCTGGACAACGCTCCTTGTTGTTCTGGCTCACACACGACCCTCTCCTTTGTGCCAGGTAACCGTCGATCATGGTTTTTTCAACGAGTTTCATGATTCCTCCTTCCTCCTATGCTTGATTTCCATAATCAGGGTTTCGATTTTCTTTTACAGAGATCCTTGCAGTCAGTCGAGTCTCCTCTCTTGATCGATCTTCCTTGTCTGAGATCGGCTCCTCCCTAGCAATTTCGGATCTTGTCGACACCAATCTCTGAATCTCCTTACTCCATATCTGAGGTATGCCGACAACTTCTGTCGTTTTGAGACTCTTCTCTCTCAAGTGATAGCAAATCAGATTTTTTCCACTTTCTTGTAGGTGGAGGTGTTTGGAAATTGAAGTTCTTGCTCTTTTTGCATTTTGAAAGATACCCTTTACAGCAGACCGATCTAGGTTAGTTGAGATTACTAGTGAATGCTTCCACCTCTCGCTACATATACATCATTTGTTTGCTTTTTGTGTAACTGATGATTGGTGCGATTGCAGGGTAAGAAACCCTAACGAAGTTGTGTGATTTCTGCTCCAACCTAGTCTGTTATGCTGCCGCATTGTGTCTACGAGCGTCACAACACCGAAGTAAGAAATTTGATTCCTTTTAGTTAGACATATCATATAGATTTATGAATGATTTCCTCCAATGCAAAATTTACCATATTATGATGAATAGACTAATGCAAGAAATTATGAAAATCACATCTTACGAATAGATGAAAATAGTGATGTATAGTTTAAAGATTATGTTACAATAATACGAATACCGTGGATTAAGATGTAAGAAATTCCTTATGCAGTTTCTTTACTATCGCAAGTAAATTTATGAATTATATGAATTCGAGAAATTAAGTATTTCGTACATAGAAATCAAGAAAGGTCAAAATCATAATATAGCTAATTATTCATGCTGATATCATTACCATTAAGATAAGACATAAAACGTAAATATGACGGAATTCATAGTTTAAGATTAAAATCTTATGTGAATGTTCCCCTAAGATTAATCATGATAAAAGATTAATGGAACGTTTCAGATTAGTGGCTTTAAGCGGGTGTTTTTTTGTTCATGTCGGTCACTATGAGAACATAAAAAGGACTCACGATCGAGGTTTTCCCTCATGATTGACAAAGGCACAATATATTACTCATACGGCATAGCAGGTCATATGAGACTCAAATTGATGAGTCAACACCCATAGAAAAATTATTAGATGTGAGTTCGTGTTTGTGACCGAGAAACACTAGGGCACCTATGTTCGTCATTGAGGACTCAAATCGTTAGATTGTGCATAAGAACTTACTTCACTAAAAATAAAAAAAGAAAGTATAAGACATCAATTCCAAATACAAGTCGGAACCTAGAATCAATAAAACTTATTATAATATCAAGAAATAAAAAAGGCATTTATGTTCAAAAGTATTTTTATAGAAAAACATGTCATAGAATATATTTCTTTAGCATAAAATGTTATATTAAAAGTACTCACGCACATTTTGATCAAACTATTTTAGTGCCAGGGATAGTGTTTCTTACTCACCAGTTGGGTTGGCCCCGTCTTCGGACATTTCTTTTCAGGGGTCACAGATCGGGAGATACACCTAGGATAAGCCTCCAAGGATTTCTACTTTTAGTTTGTTTTTCCTTTCAATTGTTGTATCATCTATTTTTGAAATCAAATATATTCGACTCATTTTAAGTTTCGGTATTTCAGACTATTTTCTCTTTTCATTTTTAGTTAACTCTGTGAATCAGATTTTGAGGTATTTCTTTAACCTTAACTCTAGTTTTAAAATTTACTGATGTGTACTTTAGATATGTTATGTACCAAGTTTATTATTATTGCTCAGTTTGCTTCATATCACAATTGTCGACCAGGCTTTTAAATTGATGTTAAACTAGATAAAGGTGTTACATGTTGGAAGTCCCTCGTCATCTTCCTACTCCCGCCGTTGAGTTCCTGATATTTACTCCAAATGTGCTAAAACATCTCGCATCTACACCGTCCATTCGGATCTCTTTACTCGACCTACTCTCTCTCCCGATGTTGCGTATCAGGAAGTTCAGTCCAATATCATCTTTTCTCTGCGGATCTTACAACTCAGCTGAAATATTTTCACAAACTACTTCTTGTCAGGTATTTTTTATATCCACATGATTCATACAAGATGATACGTCAACCTATCTTTGGAGAACATGACTCACCCACCTTGGATGTTATTGCAACTTGTATCTCTGAAGTTACGAACCTTTTGCGCTCACCTCCAATAGCATCCCTCCACCCTCTGAGAATTATGTTCATGTTATTGGTCGTGGAGCACAACGTGATCGCGGGGCCGCACTGGAAGACGTGGTTGGGAATCTCACTCTCTACCTAAGTTATCAAAGGCGCAAGGCGCACCGAGGCGCAAAGGGGTCCTGGAGCCTAAGCGCAGGCGCGCGCCTGAGGCACGTGAGGCGCAAAAATGAATCGGGTGCCCAATTCACTGAAAATCAGTGAATTGGGCACCCAATTCACTGAAAATCAGTTAATTTGGCACCAAATTCACTGAAAAATAGTTAATTTGGCATCCAATTCATTGATTTTCAATGAATTGGGTGCCCGATTCACTGAAAATCAGCGAATTTGGCATCCAATTCGCTGATTTTCAGTGAATTGGGTGCCCAATTCAATGATTTTCAGTGAATTGGGTGCCCAATTCGCTGATTTTCAGTGAATTGGGTGCCCAATTTACTGAAAATCAGGGAATTGGGTGCCAAATTCACTGGAAATCAGCGAATTGGGCATCCAATTCGATGGTTTTCAGTGAATTTGGCACTCAATTCACTGAAAATCGGTGAATTGGATGCCCAAGTGCGCCTAGGTGTGCCTCGGGTGTGTCTGAGATCATGTTTTTGCCCCCTCCCAAAAAAACATGTTGAAGAATATAGCTTGAAAAGCCCAGGTGCGCCTGGTTCGCCCGGCGCCTCAGGCGCGCCTAGGCGCGCGCCTTGATAACGTAGCTTTCTACTCACATTGTGAGAGGCTTGGTCATCTTGTCGAATGTTGTTTTGTGAAGCACCCTCATCTCCGATCTCGGGCTCATGACAGTGCTACTGAGTCTGAGCCTTCTTCTCAGACCACCTCCACTTTGTCATTTGAATTCAGTTGATGGCTCTCTTCAGTAAGTATTGAGTCCCTAATTAGTGCTTCCAAGCAATATGCGCCCATTACAACTTATTCAGGTGGCGTGTATGTTGCTACTTAGAGTAAGTGGCTCCTCAACTCCGGTGCCACCAATCATATGACAGAGAACGCTCTTGACTTCTCTCACCTCGAGAAACATAGTTGATTACCATTGGTGTTTATTGTTCATGGCTCTCTTGCTCCAATTTTTGGAACTGTAGTTGTTACTATCACCTCCCTTCTCAAATTAGACTACACTTTATGTCCCAAATTCTCCTTTCAATATATTATTTGTTAGTGCACGTCCAAAAGTAGTGTCTCATTCTCTCCAACTAATAACAACGGACCTTATAGGTAAGAGGATGGTTGTTATTCGGTTGAACGAGGGGCCCTCTACTATATAGGCAATCTTTCCCCTTTCTCAACATCTGCTGCAACGACTTCTTTACTTCAATGCCATCAACGTCTTGGTCATCATCCACTTCGTAACCAACTCCAATCATCTTTTCGGTCCGAGTCTATTTTAAAACGTGAAGCCAGTCAATATGGCAAGCATCATCGTACTAGTTTTCCTGCTAAACTCTGTAAGAGTTTTATACTCTCAGATACTTCTTAGGAACCAAAATTGTGAGAAGCAAAAACATAATATTTCCCAACAAAAGTATGTCATAGATCTAGTTAAAGAAATGGGTCTTCTTGGCACAAAGCTCACTTGGAATACAATGTCAATAAGTATTAACAAACTTTGGGATGAGGCATCTCCTCCTCTTAAAGATATAACTCGTTTGAGGTGTCTCCTAGATAAACTCATATATCTTACCGTAACCAGACATAACATCTTTTTCGCTGTTGGAAAGATCGGTCAGTATGTGTAGACTCTCAGAGAGTGTCATCTTGAAGTTGCATTAAAAATATTACAATATATCAAAAGATCTCCTGGTAAATAACTAAAAAGAAACAATCACATAGGCATTGAAGCGTATAAAGATGCAAGTTATGCAGACAATAAGGGAAACCGAAAATCCAGTTATGGATATTGTGCATATGTCGGAGGGAGCCTTGTCACGTGCAAAAGCAAGAAACAAGCAATGGTGTCTAGGTCAAGTGTAAAAGTTGAATACAGAAGTATGACTTGGACTATATGTAGGAGGGAACTTTGTCACGTGCAGAAGCAAAAACAAGCAGTGGTGTACAGGACAAGTGTAAGAGTTTAATACTTAAGAATGGCTCAAACTGCTTATGAGTTGAAGTGGTTAATAACAATTCCGAAATATTTTGGTGAAACTTACAACTATTCTCTACCGATATTTTGTGATAATAAAAGTGACATCTACATATCAAAAAATCTCGTCTTTCATGAAAGAAGAAAGCATATAGAGGTAGATTGTCATATCATCAAAGAGGAAGTTATCAACAGACAAATATGTATATTATGTTTGTAACGTCAGAAAAAGAGCGGGCTGACATATTCATAAAATCAATTTCATCTTTTTTATAGTTATACCAAACTAGGAATGATCGATATATATGTTTCAGCTTGAAGGGAGTGTTAAAGTCCATTTGCAAAAGGCCCAAAAGAGAGCTCATCATATATTTTTAGCGGTCTTGTATTTAATCTCACATCTTCAAATAAAGATTCTTCCTCCTCGACTTTATATAAAAGTGAGGAGTTCTAATGTAATTTTTAGTTTTGGGGAATAATAATTATTATATTTCAAATTCTCACAAAATGAAAGAATATTATGGAGATTTTAACTAACACATCACCATTAACTTTATCCCAAATATTTTGGCTTATGAATTCTCATTTTCTAGTTGTTCTCACTGAGTGCGGTTTGAGCATCTGAACCTATTCTTGCAATTGAACAACATTTAATGGTTATCCTTCTACTTAATTTTTTAAACTTTATCTACATATCTAGTAGGTGTATTCTCTCTTTGATTATTGTGCATGCTAAAACAACAAACCTTTATTTTCAATTATCATAGTTTTAATGGTTATCAATCCAAAGTTATAAAATTACAATTTTATATGTTGAACTAAGTCAAGTATTAGGTAGTGTAAAAGTCATTGAAAGCTAGGTTGATCCCATCCTAAAATGAGAATGTAAAAATGAATATATGAAAAATTGGGATGGATGAATTAAAAAATAATTATAAGAAAAACATGATTGGAATGACATCTAATCAAAATGAGATAGTTCGGATAAACAATCTTTCATTTGTATGATGACGGGTAGAAAGTGCACCAATTAAAAAAACAATAAAATTAGAATTAGGCTCTGTTTGAGATGGATGTGGCCATAGAAAGAGTAGTGGTGGGAAACTAATGGTGGGATTAGAGTTGTTAGGAAAAACAGTAGTAGAAAAGGCAACATAAGGAAAGGGAGACGTAGATCTACAAGATGAGAAGTTGAAAACACGAAAGCTCATTTTAGTCTTTTTGGAAGTGGGAGGTTCACTCTTTTCAAAAGGACATGAAAAGACATTTTTGACACAGCCACTTTTCTCATCGCCAAAATATCAAACGCCTCCAAAACAGCAGTGTCGTTGGGAATAGAACTTTTTCTACCGCCACCACCATCCCAGATAGAGTCATAAGATAACATGGACAGAAGTTGTTCAAAATGAATTGCTAAAAAGAACTTTATCATTTCAGATAGCAATTTGTAGGAATGAAAGCAAAAGCTAGACCCAAATAATTTGGATAAAGATAACAATGATAATGATAGTCATTTTTTATCATTCACAATTAATTACGTTAGCAACTTCTTTGATTTGTGATACATTGTTTGTCTCCGTAGTTGGACAGCCATCATGATCTTCATCATTACACTAATCCAACCTATTATTTCCCTTCAAACTAGATTTTCTCCCTTCATTTTAACTAAGGGATAAATGTGATGCCAATTTTTTGTACGGATGCATGTGATGATAACCCTGGTTGAAGGATATTCTGAGGAATCATAAGCTGAAAATATTGTATGATTTAAAGAGCAGACAAAAGATATACAACTTAAAACGAACATTTTCTGAACTTTTTTCATTAAAAGAAATGATGTAGGGCTTAAAGAACATCAATTGGCTTTACTATAATGAGGAAAACAAACATACTTCTAACAGCGTAAGCTTAAAAAATAAATAAAAATAAAAAAACTTAACTTGAGTGGAGAGCGTATAAAGAAGCAAACTTTTCAGCATTTTGAGCTTCAAGTATGTAATCTATTTCGTCAAACATGTGCCTCACCTACATTTTGAACATTTATAATTAGGCCATATGAAAAACATAAGCACATAATAGCACATAATAGCACATAATTCAATTGATATACTTGTACAATAACATACAATATTTTGTTTTATTTTTAAAACAAAACCATATGAGTTTGTGAATTATTTTGATATTTTTCCTTGTATTTCCTTGTACTTTTCACACTCATATATATTAAGGAGTATAGCCTAAATGAAATTATTCATGTTTTCTGATTTCCAACATGGTATCAGAGCGACCCAAATCTCTGGTTATGCTCGTCCATTCGCGTATTCCGCTCCGCCGACCCGCCGTTCGCCTGTGCTCACCCTTGCATTGGCTCTCGCTCGCAGCCTCTCACCCACGCCTCTTCTCTCGCTCGCTCGCGCCTCTTCTCCCGCTCGCTCGCATCTCTTCTCCCGCTGGTCCACGGCTCTTTCTCCCTCTCACCTTCTCCTCTTCTTCCGCTCGTCCCGTTCACTGCTTACGGGCAACAGAGGTATGAGGGCTTGAATCCATTGTTTCTAGTGTCTGTTTCTTCTTCTTCTGGAGAGGAGTTCTTCCTCCTCATTCGTATACCTGATTTGCTTCTTTCGCTTGGTTCCGTTGCTAAAACTTTCTTCGGTTTCTTCCCTTTCTATGAGAAAACCTTAGGCTAGCAGTCCCTTCTCCTAATTTCAGCAATCTTTTGATTTTTATTCTTGGATTGCTATGGATGGGAATGTTGATTCTACAAAGACGTCTTCCGGTGGTCGTGTTGCATCCACCCTGATGTCTGCTTTGGGATCCGACCGAGCAACCCATGACCACGATACTCCTCAAATTACCACCATGAAACTAGATGACACCAATTGCCTCCCGTGGTATCGTTCCATCACTCTTGCCCTCAAAAGTCGTTGTATGTTTGGATATGTTATTGGCACCACTAGGGCACCCGCACAAGCATCCCCAGATTGGCCGCAGTGTGAATCTGAAAACTCCTTGGTGATGTCGTGGCTACTCAACTCCATGCAGAACTCTATCGCTCGCAATTACCTGTTCCTGGACACTGCAACCGATATTTGGAAGATAGTTGAGGATACATATTCCTGTCGAAGGAATGCCGCAAAGATTTTTCAACTACAACGGAGGATATTTCTTTTGAGGCAAGGCGGTCGTCCCCCCTCCGCCTACGACCTGGAGTTTACTCAACTCTATCAAGAATCTCTTGTTTCCCATGAAGATGAAGTGCTTGTTCGGGCTCGAGAAGAACACAACAGGATCTTTGAATTCCTTCATGATCTGCATCATGATTTTGATCTTATCAATGTTCAGATTCTTGGGTGTTCTCCACTCCCTTCTCTTCCAGAAGTCTACAGCCTTATGCAACAAGAATTTGATCGCCGACAGAGGCTACTCCTGGACTCTGGCTCGAGGGCTCGGTCCCTGCTACCCAGTTCAACCCTAATGGTCGTCCACAGAGAAGGATCATTTGGTGTGTGATTATTGTGGCAAGGCCAACCATACTAGGGACACATGCTTCAAACTTCACGGATTTCCTCCTCCAAGAGGAGGTCCTGCCTCTTGTGCGGGCTATGGCTATGGTCATTCTCAAGGTCGACCACCTCCATCACGATCTGCATCTTTCGGATGTCAAAGATACTGCCCACCATGGTTGCCCTGATACTCCTGGAGCTCCCTCTGCCCTTTCTGCTGAAGAGATACAAGCTTTCCGTCGCATGATGCATGGTCATCCGTCTGAGCCAACTAGTTCATCCTCGTCCTTTTATTCCCACCAAGGGCTCTCGGGTGCACATTTCGCTACCACCCGCTCCTCCACCCAATGGATCATCGATTTTGGAGTCACTGATCATACGATTGGCTCTGCTACAGGTTTTGTTTCTTACTTCCCTCTGTCTGGTAGAGACAAAGTGAGCATTGTTGATAGATCTTTTTCTCCAATTGCTGGAAAGGAATCCATTCCCTGCTCTTCCCTCACTCTCTCTTCAATTCTTCATGTTCCTAAGTTTACTCAAAACCTTCTTTCTATTAGTCACTTGACTAACTCTATGAACTGCTCAGTGGCCTTTGTTCCCATTAATTGTATTTTTCAGGATCTAAAGACGGGGACGGCGATTGCCTCTGGTAGACTGTGTGAAGGCCTTTACGTGTTTGATCCCTCCAGCTCGGCTCCTCCGCAAGTTCTTCATGTAGCTCAGTCTTCTGATTTGGATTCCTGGCATTGTCTCCTAGAACATCCTTCTATCTCTACTATGAAACTTTTGTTACCTGCTATGTCCAACTTTTTGTTTAATACTTTTACTTGTGATATGTGTGAACTCAGTAAGCACAAACGTATTTCTCTTACTCATGTTTCCCCTCCAAGTGTTACTCCTTTTGTTATTATTCATACTGATGTTTGGGTCCTTGCCCAGTTGCCCCTATCTCTGATTTTCACTGGTTTATTACGTTCATAGATTGTTTTTCTCGTTGCACATAGATTTACCTGATGAGAAACAAAAATGGCATGCTTCCATTGTTTAACGTTTCCATAAAATGATAGTTACTCAGTTCAATGCTACCATTAAAGTGTTGCGCAGTAGCAATGGTCGTGAGTACATTAACTCTCAATTTGAGCGCTATCTCAGTGACCTGGGCATCATCCACCAAACTTCTTGTGTCAACACACCTGCTCAGAATGGAGTCATTGAGCGTAAGAATCGGTACCTTCTTGAGATTGCTCAGTGTCTCTTGCTTAAGATGCACCTTCCTAAATATTATTGGGGGGATGTTGTTTTTATGATTGTGTATCTTATTAATCGCATGCCTAGCCGTATTCTTGGACATAAAACCCCCCTCGACACTCTCCATGTTTGTCCTACTCAAATTCCTCTTCGTATCTTTGGTTTGTGTGTTTTGTCCACGTGCATCACACATCCAAACTTGACCCTTGTGTCATGCGGTGTGTATTATCGAATATTCCCCAACACCAAAAAGGTATAAGTGATTTCATCCAATGACCTGAAAGACCTTTGTCACTATGGATGTCACATTTCATAAATCTGAATCTTACTATGGGAACTCACTTCGCGGGGAGTCTGTTACCATGGAAGTGAGCTCTCCCTCTATTCCTCTACCTATTTCCCCTTCATATCAGCCTCCTAGCCCCCATACTCCCATTGGTCAGGTAGTTCTGCCTTCGTATTTGCCTCAGACACCTACTCATGTGCAGGTCTATACTCGGAGACACAGGGGCACAAACACATAGGCTTCGCCCATAATACCAGATCCATCTTCTGGTACTCAAGGTAATCGTGTGTCCACCCAACATCTTCTATCTCATTTTGTGACTTATGACTCGGTCTTTTTCGCATAGAACATTTATCACCTCTCTGTCTTCCATATCCATCCCCTCTTCTTGGCAGGAAGCTCTGGGCACCAAAAGTGGAAGGAGTCTATGCTTGAAGAAATGATGGCTCTTGGAAAAATTACATGTTTGATCTAGTTCATCTTCCTCAAGGGGAAGACTATTGTTAGGTGTAAGTGGGTCTGCTCATTGAAGAAAAACTCTCAGGGACATGATGAACATTACAAAGCTAAATTGGTGGCCAGAGGTTATGGTCTGACTGCTGGGATTGACTATCAGGAAACCTTTGCTCCGGTAGCAAAGATGAATTCTATTAGAATTTTGCTCTCATGTGCAGCATGCAAAGAGTGGAATCTCAGTCAGTTTGATGTGAAGAATGTCTTCCTCCATGGGGATTTAGAAAAGGAGGAATACATGTCTCTACCTACGGGTCTTGCCGCTGAAGGATCGGAGGGAAAGGTCTGCAGGTTGAAGAAGGCTTTATATGGCCTAAAACAATCTCGTATGGCCTAGTTTGGAAGGTTCCATAGAGTCATGATAACGTTTGGTTACACTCAGAGTAATATCGGTCACACCTTGTTTATAAAGCACAGGCAACGAAAATTGACCACTCTTATTGTTTATGTGGACGACATTGTTATAACTGGGGATGACATGGAGAAGATCCAAAGTCTGAAGATAAGATTGGCAAGCGAATTTGAGGTAAAAGATCTTGGGAATCTCAAGTACTTCCTTGGTATTGATGTCGCCAGATCCAAGCACGAGATCTTTATCTCTCAGAGGAAGTACATCGTTGACTTGCTCGAGGCATTATAGATGAGTAAGTATAAGACCTGCTGACACCCCAATTGAAGTCAAACATAAATTGGGGAGAGATGATGGAGAAGTTGTTGCTGACATCACTGGTTTTCAACGGCTAGTAGGGAGGTTTATCTACTTATCTTATACCCGCCCAGATATCTCTTATGTTGTTGGGATAATCAGTCAATACATGCATTCTCATAGGTCTCACTACTTGGATGTCGCCCACCAGATCATACGATATCTCAAATCCTCTCCAGGGCGAGGTATCTTGTTCACCATAAGTAAAGAGTTGACCATTGAAGTTTTCATGGATGTTTACTGGGCGGGATCTGTTGATGACCGAAGAGCCACTTCTGGATATTGCTCTCTGGTTGGAGGTAATCTGGTAACCTGGAGAAGCAAAAAACAACATGCAGTTGTCAGGTCTAATGCTGAAGCGGAATTCAAAGCTATGGCTCATGGGATATGTGAAGCAATGTGGATTCGGTCCATTATGTGCGAACTTGGAATTCAAAGCAGGGATCCTATCATGCTTTATTGTGACAACAAGGCGGCTATCAGCATTGCGCACAATCCAGTTCAGCATGACCGCACTAAGCATGTGGAAGTTGACGGACATTTTATCAAGGAAAACATAGTAAGAATAGTTGTGAGCACTCCATTTGTCCCCTCTGATCAACAGCTGGTTGATGTTCTTACTAAGAGATTGAATCTGAGGATCTTTGGAAATATTATGGGCAAGTTGGGCATGAAAGACATCACAAGCCCAACTTGAGGGGGAGTGTTGGAGTTTTTGAATTATTTTGATATTTTTTCTTGTATTTTTTCCTAGTATTTCCTTATACTTTTCCCACTCCTATATGTTAAGGAATGTAGCTTAAATGAAATTATTCACATTTTTTGATTTCCAACAAGAACATAATCATATTTATGTATTTACAAATGGAGAAACGGATTTCAAATGTGCTTTTAATCGATCTTATTTTGTAGATTTTGTCAACAAAATTTTGCAAGCCCGCGGTATATACTTGGACATAAAAATGGAAACAAAATTAAAAAATCTATTAGATCTCAGCATTTTGAGCTTCAAGTATGTAATCTATTTCGTCAAACATGTGCGTCACCTGGCTACGTTTTCAACATTTATAATTAGGCCATATGAAAAACGTAAGCACCAAATAGCACATAATTCAATTGATATACTTGGACAAGAACATAACCATATTTTGTTTTTTTAACAGAACATAACCATATTTTGTTTTTTTTTAAACAGAACATAATCATCTTTATGTATTTACATGTCCACACTAGGCAAAGAAAATAGAGAAACGGATTTCAAATGTGCTTTTAATCTATCTGATTTGGTAGATTTTGTCAACAAAATTTTGCAAGCCCGTGATATACACTTGGACATAAAAATTAAAACAAAATCAAACATTTTATTAGATCTCAGGGGAAAATAAATAAAATAATTTAATATGTGTGATTTAAATAGTGCATTCATAGTAATTTAGTGTGTCGGAGAAGACAGGGAAAGCGGTGGCGGGCTTGGAACTGGGCACTGGAGGCAAGGGTGGTGGTGTACTGGGGCATCGGCACCCCCAAAGGCGGGATTTGCGACTGCAACATCGCAGAGTACCCTCGGCATCGAACTGAGGGCAGAGGATCGGGACGCGCTTCTCAGGAAGAACTGTCAACTCTCGATCCCCTGTAAAAAAACCATAATATGGATATATATAAAGGAGGGGGATTTAATTTAACTTTATCTGACGACCCTAATCGCCCATCAAATAACTTAACCTAACTCCCAAAGCAAAGATCGGAAAAATAAAAGAAAATATATCAAAAATAAGAAAATTCGAGTCGATCGCAATCGCGGGCTCCGATAGTCCGTCTGACAATCCAAGGATGTTGATAATAACAAATCACCCAATGTGGCGCGATCGATCTCCATCAATCTCCCCGGCTCAGAAACATTCATCATTGTTGATTGGAGATGGCATGCTCCTGATGCAAACCTTGCAAAACTCTCTGTCGCTCCAAGCAGGAAGCGTCTCCGTAAAAGGTCGTAGTGTCGCTGACGTGGCAGTGGGCCCCAGCGCAAAACAGGTCGTCGTATGGGTGAAGGGTAGGGTAGGGTTGTAGTTGTGGTGGAAACTGAAGATAAAAGGAAAGGATGAAGGTCCAAAACAAATTGGTTCCATATCTAGAATCAAATCCTTTATATTGAGTACAAATCTACAAGATGGACACCCATATTTCTAGTAATATCAAGCTCAAAGAAATTTGACTAAGTGTACAACCCTGTATTCGCCGAGTAGGTCCTCGAAGCATAAGAAGCATTTGGGAGCGTTATTGTTCACTATGATCCAGGGTAAGGAAAGAGGAGGGCGAGCGGTGGAGGTGGAGACCTCCCGCTCGCCCAGCTCAGTAAGGGGGGCGATCTCCCCTCGTCCCGTGCCCCCCAAGGTAGGGGGCGAGAACCCCAGTAAGGGGCGAGACCAGCTAGGGGAGCGACCCTGGCTGGGTCTCACCCAGCCCCAGTAGGGGGCGAGACCGGCCAGGGGGGCCGCCCCTGGCTGGGTCTCGCCCAGCCCCAGTAGGGGGTGAGACCAGCCAGGGGGGGCCGCCCCTGGCTGGGTCTCGCCCAGCCCCAGTAGGGGGGCGAGACCAGCAGGGTGGCCACCCCTGGCTGGGTCTCGCCCAGCCCCAGCAGGAAGGGGCGAGATCAGCAGGGGGGCGCCCCTGGCTGGGTCTCGCCCAGCCCTAGTTAGGGGGTTCGCCGAGCCCCGCGAAGTACCCCCCTCGCCCGGTTCCGGGGGGAGGGGTTGGTCTGTGTTTAGCGCTCCAGAACAGCGGGATTCGGCTATCCGCAGGCCATTTCCGAGGGTATTTTGGTAATTTCGCGGACCAGTTAGTGGCTATTTGCAGCCCAAATTCTGAAATCCTATAAATAGGACCAAGGGGGCACCATTTGGGGGCAAGCTTATCCTAGGCTAGCTCTCTCTCCCTCTCCCTCCCCAGGTCTCTCTCTAGTGGGGTGAGGAGAGCCTCCAGTGGTGCCCAAGCCCGGCATTGGCTTGGGAGGGGAAGCGCTCTAAAGATCTTCCGGGTATGTGGTGGGACCTCCTCGCCGAGCCCTTGGTCCAGTTCATAGTGCCTCAACCTTCAACCTAGAGCTCTCCCTTGGGGGGAGTAAGTGTTGGTCGCCCCTCAGCTTGCTGAGGGTCCCGAACTCCACAGAAACCGAGGCTTGTTCATCAAGTTGCCGGTTTCAACACTAAGACTCTCTCATAACAGCATGTGGACCTATTCGCCTAACACTCTATTTCAAAGTTTTCCCCACTGGGAACCTCTCAAGTAAACTAAAAATTATCACTCAATTACTTTCATTGAATATTTGCTCTCTCATGTGATTAACCGCACGTTTTAAAATTTCATTATTTAATATAATTTTACGTCGGAGTATGGCATATAAATCATGCAACATATGTAAATGATAAATGACAAACTCAACAGACTCACTAAATACAGACTTTACATGGCGGTGGAAGTCCCTAAAGATGGGTGGTTTATCATGTGGCACCTTCGGCGGGCATAAAAATACACATCGAGTGTGTGACGAAAACACAAATGACCACATGAGATGGCGGCACAAAGATATGAATGTGTGATGTGCCAAATATCTCCTAGAGGAAGTGACTCATCGGGAGGCTCATCATGTGATGGATAGAAAAATTCATCCCATATGCGACGATCGCTCACATCCAAGCCATTCACATTATGGCAAATGTTTCCTAGAAAGAAAGAACCATCAGGTGGCTTACCCAGGGATCAACAAGGGGCTCATCAAAGAATTCAGTTTATGATCGGATCAATAACTAAGTCAACGCAGGGGTTAGGGGAAGGACACTCCACTATAAGATCACTAGGTCGCCCGTGCTCGCTCTCCTTCGAGGTCTTATGGTATGGGTCAGACTCAAGCTCATCATCAAGTGGCAGATCACTCATTGGACAAAGTAACTCACTGGGGTGACAGAAATCAGTATCAAGTATCACTTCAATCGTGTCTGACCGGACAAGAGTAGGCATAGTGGTGGCATCAGAATAAGGACTCATACTAGGGAGGTCAAGGTGCGAATTCACTCAACTAACTCAAGCGGATCTCAAGGACTGCTCAATGAAAAGTGAGTTGGTGTGTCTACTCGAGAGACTCTAAGTAGTAATAGATCAACTAAGTATGTATTTTGGATTGAAGTCCAGACCGAAAATGGTAAGTGGTCATAGTTGGCTTCTCTTGGATGTCGGTCCTCACTACTAACTCATCAAAATGATCTTTGTACTCGGCAATGGACATGATTCCTTATCAAAGGGTAAATAATTACTCCAGCAAGTAACTCCAGTAAAATGTCGACAAATACCTATGACACAACCTCCGTTTCATCTCCACCCAACTAGTATTGCGGTGAAGATGATCTCACTCGTGGGTCCTCTTAATGCTAGACCAATATGCTCTCTCCTAACCTAGAAGTCTAAGTTTTGCAAATTTAACGTGCATACTGAATAACTCAAAATGATCGAAGTAAAATTTCATGTCCACGAGCCAATAACTAAAAGACTCCAGACCCGATGAGTCGTCAAATGATGGGGCCACACTACGAAACACATACTCGAGATAGTTCTCGAAACGATGATCCATGTAGTAATTGTTAGAGATATTGTATATGGTAGATATAGCTTAGGCTCACCTCAGGTATTGTGATCACCCTCTCATGTATATATATACCCCATTGTTGAGTAATTTTGATGATTCATTGTTTTCAGACTTGTCCATAATTTAGAGTTGACCTAGAGATGGGGCGTTCCTTCGAGGTCAACCCTAAATAGTGTCGAACTGGTCGGCACTCTCGAGCAGAGCGGACAGTTCGATGTTTTGACTTTTATTTCAAATTTACCTATAATTTAGAGTTGACCTGGAGATGGGGCGTTCCTTCGAGGTCAACCCTAAATAGTGCAAACTAGACGTCACTCTCGAGCAGAGAGGACAGTTCGAGGTTTTGGCTTTTATTTCATATTCGTCTATAATTTAGAGTTGACATGGAGATGGGGCGTTCCTTCGAGGTCAACCCTAAATAGTAGCCTCCACTCTCGAGCAGAGCGGACAGTTTGATGTTTTGGCTTTTATTTCAGATTTACAAATAATTTAGAGTTGACCTAGAGATGGGGAGTTCCTTCGAGATCAACCCTAAATAGTGTCGAACTGGCCGCCACTCTAGAGCAGAGAGGACAATTCGATCAACCCTAAATATTGTCGAACTGGCCGCCACTATCGAGCAGAACGGACAGTTCGACGTTTTGGTTTTTATTTCAGACTTGCCCATAATTTAGAGTTGACCTAGAGATTGGACGTTTGACCCTAAATACTGTCGAACTGGATGCCACTCTCGAGCAGAGCAGGCAGTTCGATGTTTTGGCTTTTATTTCATATTTGCCTATAATTTAGAGTTAACCTGGAGATGGGGAGTTTCTTCGAGGTCAACCCTAAATAGTACCGAACTGGCCACCACTCTCGAGCAGAGCAGACAGATCGACGTTTTGGCTTTTATTTCAGAATTGCTTATAATATATAGGTGACCTGGAGGTGGGGCGTTCCTTCAAGGTCAACCCTAAATAGTGTCGAACTGGCCGCCACTCTCGAGCAGAGCAGACAAGTTCGATGTTTTGGCTTTTATTTTAGAATTGCTTATAATGTAGAGTTGACCTGGAGGCGAGGTTGTCAGGATTGAGATCTTAGGTGAGATCGTTTCGAGGTTGGATCAGATCGGATCGTAAGATCGGATCGAGGATCGTAAGATCCTGCAACATTCATAAATTAAGACTAAAAATATAAAATTGAATTTTGTATCATCCAATTACATGCTTAATTAATAAAAAATCAATAAATTGAGCAGTATGTGAATAATTATATTAAAAAAAATTATAACTAAATCAAAAGGATAATATCATACTAAGTTCATTTTCACTTTCAGGTAGGACACTCAATGTCTACTAACAATAAAAAGAAATTTGGACTGATGGATTGGTGTAAACCTAGAAGCAGGAAGACGAACCAAGACTGCCAGACTGTTCGTAGGCTGGAAGCAGGAAGCTTGAATTGCTCGTATCCTGGATTTCTAACCGCTAGATTACTCGTACGCTAGAAAGGAAGAGAAGACGTCGGCCTGAAAGTAGGAAGCAGGAAGCCGCTGGATTACCAACCACTGGATTGCTCATACACAAAAATATAAGATAAGACACTGACACCACTTGAAATGGAACCTAGTAAGGAAGGAAAATGAAGACATTGTCTGGACCAGAAGCAACTGAAAACGTCGCTCTTGGCCTCCGCTTGCAGTTGGTAATCGATACTTGGGATACGGTAAAACAACATGATATGATTTTATGGTGTATGGGGCGGGATTGGGATAAGGTTAAGCAATGGGTTATGGGTGTTGGAACAGTTGAATGGGATTAAGATAGGGTTGGACATGTTTCTAGTTCCCTTTGTCCGTATCGGTAGAATCGGGTCGGGATCACGATCCTAAAGAACCTAAGATCCGGATCGCGATCTCATCCGTAGATGTGCCGATTTAGATCCTAGATAAGATCCGGATCGATTTACAAAATCTGGATCGTAGGATCGTAAGATCCTACGATCCAAATCGCGGTCCTGATAACCATGCCTGGAGGTGGGACGTTCCTTCAAGGTCAACCCTAAATAGTGTCGAACTAGCCGCCGATCTCGGCGGACAAGTTTGATATTTTGGTTTTTATTTCAAGATTTGCTTATAATTTAGAGTTAACCTTGAGGTGGAGAAATTCCTCGAGGTTAACCCCAAATAATCTCGAACTCGATCAACTCTTTTGTTCGGAGAGCGGTGTGATTGAGTTCGAAGTCTTAGTAGCTTACCTGAGATATTTAAATATCAAGTAGGAAAAGTGATCGATGGGCTTGCTTACTTTATAAGCATGCGTATGTTTTGAACTAGGGCGGATATTGTGAACGAATTGGTTCGTAACCCATGAGGCCAGGATGCTTAGCAAGCTGAGCCATGGACTGGGGCCTTCCAGATTCACAAAGGTTTAAGTTAGGTTTACAAACAGGATTGAGAAGGAAGAGATTTCAACTTTTGACTCAATCTTTGGAAGTCTTGGTTTCGGTTTAAATTATGGCGAATATTGTGAACGAATTAGTTCGTAACCCATGAGGCCAGGACGCTTAGCAAGCTGAGCCATGGACTGGGGCCTTCCAGATTCACAAAGGTTTAAGTAAGGTTTACAAACATGATTGTGCAGGAAGAGGCTTTAACCTTTGACTCAATCTTTGGATGTCTTGGTTTCGGATTAAATTATGGCAGATATTGTGAACGAATTGGTTCGTAACCCATGAGGCCAGGACGTTTAGCAAGCTGAGACATGGATTGGGGCCTACCAGATTCACAAAGGTTTAAGTAAGGTTTACAAACATGATTGAGCAGGAAGAGGTTTTAACCTTTTGCTCAATTTTTGGAGGTCTTGGTTTCGTTTTAAATTATGACTGATATTGTGAGTGAATTCATTAGTAACCTATGAGGCCAGGACACTTAGCAAGTTGAGTCATGGATTGGGGCCTACCAGATTCACAAAGGTTTAAGTAAGGTTTACAAACATGATTGAGCAGGAAGAGGTTTTAACCTTTGACTCAATCTTTGGATGTCTTGGTTTCGGTTTAAATTATGATTGATATTGTGAACGAATTAGTTCATAACTCATGAGGTCAGGACGCTTAGCAAGCTGAGCCATGGACTGCGGCTTACCAGAGTCACAATGATTTAAAAATGTTCTACGAGCTTGATTGAGCAGGATGAGGTTCCAACCTTTGACTCAATCATTGGGTGTCTCGATTTTAGTTTGTTTGACTATATGAAGGTTTCTATTTAATCGGCATAATTTCTATCGCATCATTTTACAGTTGATAATACGATATATTCGATTTTGATAGAAATTATATTGCCTTGATAAGAAATATTCCTTCGGGAATAAATGTCTTTGAGAAATAATTCCCACGGGAATTAAAAGTGTCTTCAAGAAATGTGTCTTTGAGGAATAATTCCCACGGGAATTAAAAGTGTCTTCAAGAAATGTGCATTCGAGAATTGTGTCAAGGGGGAATTATCGTATGGCTGACGAGTTATACTCTGAGGCAACCCGCATGAAGGACGATCTGAAAGGACAACCCGCGCAAAACTAATAGAACTATGTGGGTCTAAGACCGTATGCAGGTTGATACGGAGTACGTAGGCGGTGGTCATGGGAAGACTGTCACGATCCAATAGAAGTCAAGATGTTACCCCCTTACAAATACTTTACAGCACTTGATGCTAATAGAGATTGGATTCTATTCATGGTTCTAGTGTTTGTTCCGAGCGTAGGTGACAGGCGCGGATGAATGATAGTGCACAAAGAACTAAGAAAGTCGTTGAACAGGTTACCACAGGTATAACTTAACATAACTGCATCCTTCTTCTTACATATCTCATGGTAATTATAGAGTCATGACTGATATGGTATAATGCAGTATAAATGTCGATGCTACTCATGCAGGCCTTGAGTATTGGGTTTCTGTGATAATTAGTCTTCCGCTAATAAGACTGTCTTCCGCTAATTAGTATGAGGTGCACTCGTTAATGGTGTCTTCCGCTAGAAAATTGTTTCCTTACTCTGTTGGTGTGCAGTGATATTCGCTTAACATCACCCTCGATGCGTGACAACGGAATATTCAAGGAGAGGGGTTGGAGAAGGACGTGTCTTCACCCTTCGTAGTTGCTTCGGCGTCGTGCATTTACAATGGTGTATGATAAGATCCCCTTGGACCACTAATTCCGAGGGGGATCTTACAACATTAATTTTATCTACTCCTCTACTAGTGCATTTTCTAATCAAGTTTATTTTCTATTATCTTATCTTTGGCAGATGTCACTCTCATCATTTCCATAATATAATCATGTCATAATCTACTTATATAATATTTCCACACATTCAGCTCATCACTCTTAATTTAAATAACCATGATTTTTTACTCCAACAATCATATTCATACAAAATCATAGGCAAACAAAAACTTTATAAAATTAACTATCAAGTCTCTAAGGTATCATCGTATTCCATAACCACTTCAATATTTAACCATTCATCATTAACTCTAGAGGTTATATCTTTATCTATATCCACATTCTTTTTAATAATCAATCAGAAGTATTGAAACTTATCACAAATAGTTATCTTTTATTATCTAATAAGATAGGACGATAATTATTAATATCACCCTTTAAAATGATAAATCATGTACCTTGTCTCAATTATGCTAATCCATATAATAGTTAATGTCTATCGGAAAACAAAAAATATAGTAGAATAAGGGGACATCGGGATTCAAAATACTGAGGCAAGCTTGATTTCCAATATCCTATGGGCATGATCCCATTAAGAGTCTTTCTCTCCAAAGAGAGTCAAACAAAACTAATGATCCAACATAAGATAACTCTCTACCTATGCCTCCTTATATCGAATGGAGACACTGCAAGACAAAATACACTAAAATACAATACATAATTAGTTAGAAATATAAGATAAACCATAAAGGTCGTTGCGTCTCTGAGAGAACTCTCGCGTAGTGAGGTCAATCATCCGAGCCCGCGTCACTTCTCAGTCCAGGTGTATATGTATCAATACACCTACTTGAAAATTGATCTTGTCACCAAGGTCGACTTCTTAAAAAAATTGCACTTGATTAGGCGCAATTGGCTTTGTGGGGATCTCTAATGAGGTCGAGGACGCAAAAGGTTTAGGCGCCAACACATGGTCGATGTCAAGGCAAAATGTTGGCATCAATGGGGAGGCATAATTGTCATGGGATGGTGATGGCGAGTGGTGTAGAAATCAAACCAAGTTTTAAGTGGGCGTGCATTTGATATGGGTGGACAGTGGGCATGTGCTGAAAGATATTAATTTGGATGTAGGTGGCATTGAGGAAGGGAGTGTAGCTAGCGTGTGGACCAAAAAAAGATAAATAAAGGGGGAAGGTTTGAAGGATGTTAAGGGCCGCATGGAATGGATAGGAAAAATGGATGAGCGGCTCCTTTTGAAAAGGGAAAAAAAGTGCAGTGACTAAAGAAATAGATTTAAGAATTGATGCTAATAAATGAGGAATTGATTGCGGGTCCTAGTTGCATGGAAAGGAATCCTGAAGAGTTGGGCTCATGTTATGGGTGTAATTGGGTGAAATTGTGGCGAGTTTGTTACAAAATGGTATGAGAAAAAACGGCGATAATATGAATGGAGGGAAACTGAGGGGCGACAGCAAAATCATGGAGTGAATATCGCGGGGCTCGATGTTGTTGCGGGAAGCACATAGCCCGGAGCTCAGAAGGCAAAGTTGTGAAAAAATGGCGGTATGCGGAACGTGGTCTATAAAAGATCATGTGGTTAGGATGATAATGGAGAAGAGATCGGAGTGGTTCAGAAGAGGGGGATCATAGGTGTTGGACATTGAGGGGGATGAACGAGGGACAGCAGTGCAGAGAGTAGGTTGTTGGAGAACATCGTGAGTGGCAGCGAGGGACAACGCAACGAGCAAAAGCAAAGAGTAGTGAGATTGAGGTTGTGGTATGTGGTGCGCCGGTTAGGGGTGGCGGAAATGGGAAATGAATGGGTGTCGGAGCTAGAATGCGATTTTATGGACAGCGGGGGTAAGCCTGAGGAAGTAAGAGCTGGAGGCAAGGATGGGGGAAGGACTTCTAGTTGTTGTGAGTGGTGGACAGGGCTATGAGGGAGAGAAACACTTGCAGATGGGTTGTCATGCCTGGGAAGGAAAGGAGGTATGTGATCGATGGTATGGTGGGCAGGGATCGTGGGGTGATCGATGACAGTGAAGTTGTCAGACTCGAGGAGTAGAGATGAAAGTATTGGAGGGATGGGAAGGAATCGTTAGTGAAGTGTGCGCGCCAATGCAAGGATAATGGCTATGGTGGCATCGATGTTGTTGAATTGGGTGTGCAGTGATTCCAGAGTGATGTCCATGGCGGAGGGGAAGAAGAAAGTTGGATCCCGATGAGTGAAGAGCGGTGGGTAGAACTAATTGATAGTTCGCTATCCAAGAACGAAAAATAGAGTATGTTAAGGAGAAAGCGGGATACAAAATACCGAGGCAAGCTCAATATCCAATCTCTTAAGAGCAAGATCTGATGGAGATCCTTTGTAACATTGGAGGAGTCGATTGGATCGATAATTTTTGGATCGTTGGATGGGATATCGGAGACCGTGATCGCGTCTGACTTTTTTTTTTTGGATTTTTCATATATTTTATTTTGCATTTTTCGGAGCTCTATTTTGAGGATTAGGTTATGTTATCCGATCAAACATTCTGAGTCATTTGATCTTCTTAACCTAAACCTCATTTATATATACGCTCCTTTCTTATTTTGTAGGTATCGAGTGTTACGATTTCTGCAGAAGGAAGCTGCTTGGTTCAGGTGCTTAAGTCCGATCCCCCCTGTGCCAACTCCAGGGGACGCACGCCAGCCGGCACCGCCTACCATATATCCTCCAGCCTCCGACGACCTCGCTGGAACCCCGTCCAGCCTTCGGCAGCCTATCCCGAGCCCGCCGCCGCCGTCACTAGCTTACAATACCCCCGCTGACGTCATCCCAGCCTTCGGCAACCTCCCAGCAACCAATGAAGCCATCCATGCCTCCGGTGACCTCCTCAGCCTCCCAAAGCCCCGTCCCAGCCCCCCTGCCCCGCATCCCACTCCCTTTCCTTCCTCGAGTCTGCCACCACCTACTACTGCTGAATTACACCCTTCATCCTCCCCATCCAAGCCTTCCAACCATTGAATAACCTCCAACCAAACTTCCCAATCACTGGACAGCCACCTCCAGCCCCTCCTACACCCCGACAAGCCCCTGTCAACCACCTCATAGCCCACCGGCCACCACCTTGCAGCCCCCCATCCCTTACCCCCCCCCCCCCCATGAAATAGTCCTTTTAGCACTCCAACAGCCCAGAACCTCTCTGATCCTGCCCGGGCCTAGAAATTTCAAGAAACAGATTTATGTATCCTCCTAGACCGTAAGATTTATTTCATAAATTGAACTGAGTATTTAACAGCTTAATATGAATAGTTAATGTCGGTATGGTAAACTGGCTAAGTTTCTTTCATAAGCTAGATGAAATGACATAAGTCCAGGTTCTAGATATATATATATAAATATATGTATTTCTTTTTATATGCATCAAACCATCCAGACTTTTGGGGGGATCTGGGTTAACAACAGTTGGCTCTCGGTTTTGGGTGTGACAAGGGGAAAACGAAAGCAAGAGACCTCGAAAGCTCCTTCCAAGGGAAGGTTTGGGAGTATGGGAGCTTCACACTCCTCTAGGGAAAATTCGTCGGTAAACGGTAATATCCTTTGTTTCTTTTTTCCCCTCTCAATCTTTAAGCTCGTCAAGCGGCTTTCGACGTTAGGGCCGCCGAAAATTGCCTTTCTTCTTCTTTTTCTTATGCTCTGATGGTGAGAAGCAAAGTAATATGTGGAGTAAAGAAGGGTTGCGGCTGAGCCATTGACCTTGGGCATCGAGGATGGCCACATGCTTCTTCTTCTTCTCTGGGTTCCGAGTAACCCTAGATTTTCTTTTATTTCTCTGTTAAATGTTTTGATTTCTATTAGGAGCGAGAAAGCCATGGATGATCATCTTCTTCATTTTCTCCGGACTATAGAGGAATGACACCTCATTCTTGATAAGCTGTAAAGGAGATAGCTTATACATGAACTGTTTCTTAACTTCTTGGTGCCTTAATGGCTAAGGGCAGGTTTCATATGATATCCAGTGGACTGATTTTCAAGTTAACTCTATTCTTAACTCGTATTCATGAATAAATAATGTTATGTCATTTGAAGGAGTATTGATCATGCAAAGGTTCAGCTTTCCTTATGAGGTTATTTTTATATTTAAAGTAATCATGTATTAAAGTAGTATGATAAGAGCTTTGTGGATGGCTTTGGAGGAATCATCTAAGCAACCCAAGCTTATTAAAGATGTAGTTCTTGGATGTGCCTAACTGAAACATTATGTCTCTTTGAATATCATGAGGCTTATCGAATAAATTTGCCTATAGTATATTATGCCTTATGTGCCTGCATGAAAAGATTGGGCCTTGTTTGGAAATCTTGTGTCATATTAGAAGAAAAAAAACCAACATAGAAAATATCCAGTCGACGCTCTGAAATAGTCAACGGGCTCAGATCGTCCATATGACGACCATAATCCCTCCTGCGAGTGTACACCCGAATGGTCCCCGATGTGGGTTTGCCCGCCCGTGGACTATGATCCTCATCAATTCCCCTCGACTTGAAATAATTCAACTCCATAAAATCCAGATGGTCATACTCCTGACACTCCTGAGGTGACATCCATGTATCATCAATAGTCAATCGTGCCCTTCAGTGGACCAGGTAACGGATAGATATGTCATTTGTGTTGAAGATGCATCATGCCCCCACAATAGAAGGGTAGTGGGTCGAAGCTCGGTAAAGGTGTCAGAGTAGGTGTATGGGGATCCACAAATAGAAGGGTAGTGGGCCGAAGCTCGGTAATGGGATCAGAGAATGGGATTAAGTACTCATGAGCTTCATAATATGGAGTCAAATCATCAATGTTGAATACAGGATGGATTCTCATACTATTAGGAATATTCGATTTATAAGAATTTGGCTCAATCTTCTGTACTACTGTGTAGGGGTGCAACTCGGATCGGTTCGGTTCGGTTCCACCCAAAACCAAGAACCGACCCATATAGGTTCGGTTCCAAACTTTTGGAATTGGAACCGACCCATGGTCCTAAAGTATAGAACCATATCTGAACCGTTTGCTTCGGTTTGGTTCCGGTTCGGTTCTCGGTTTTACCAATGTCTCAAAATAATTTAAAAAAATGGCTCTTCAAACTCATAATAATTGAATAAGGACTCTTTATAATATTGAAGTCATAGAACTACGCAAGTATAACAACTATTTTCTTTAGCAATACGACTATATTCTCAATTATTTTTGCGTATTAAGCAATACGATTATAACCGTTGTCTCAAAATATTTTATGTAGCATCGATAGTCGGTTCTCGGGTCGGTTCTGGGTACCCGACCCTTGGAATCAGGAACCGAACCAAATTGTCGGTTCTGGTATTATGAGAACCGGACCCGAACTGAACGTATTTGGAACCGACCCACACCATTCGGTTCGGTTCAGTTCCGGTCCGGTTCTCGGTTCTTCGGTTATTTTTGCACACCCCTACTACTGTGTACGGGCCCATTCGCCTGTCATTTAATTTTTTCGTCGTTCATAAAAAGAACCTCTCAGCTCTAATTCTCACAATCACTTGCTCTCCTTCTTTAAAGTTCCGCTCTCTCCTGTGAGTGTCTAAATATGTTTTATAATTTTTATTACTCATTGCAATTTTCCGTCGGACTATTTCATGCAGTTCAAGTAAATTATGCAAAGCATACAATAGGTATGAATCATGCAACACAGATGAATCATGCAACCAATGTGAATGATGAACAGGTGATATGACTAACCATTTACGATGTGGCTCAATGTTGTTATAATAAACTCCAACGAGTGGTACATGGTCAGGAAGCTCGGGTGGTAGGGTATAGAAAATTTCATCGCGAGTACGATGCTTACTCAAACAATCACTCGTGACAACGACAAATAAATATGATATTATAGTATATCAAATGTCTCTTAGAATATTGGCAGTGATAAAATAAGTCCTTGAGCCATCGAGAGCACTCTCAACCTCGACTAATTCACTAGTGATGTATAGGTCCTTAACGAGTGGTGGTTTGTCAAGAGGCTCTCTCGGTGGAGTATAGAAGTAATCGTCGAGTATGCGACGAACAGTTGCATACTTAGATGAGGTATGAGCACTAAAGTATAAGCTCATGACATACCGAATATCATTCAAGGTATGTGACTCATTAAGAAACTCACCAAACGGTCTGCAGGAAAAATTATCGTGAAGGCGACAATTACTCTGAAGAATGTCCACGACATCGACACTAGGATACCGCTCTAGGGTATATCGAATGGCTCCACGAAAGAAGAACTCATGAGGTGACTCACCGGGAGGGGTATAATGGAATTCGTTGCAAATGCAATGAGTACCAACATGGGTTCCTAAAATATCAGGAGTGGCTTCAAGCGCAAGATGGGTAAACACTAAATATGGAACACTAGGTTCGAGAATCTCAAGGGTGGGGTGACACAGAGGTAGGACTTAAAGATAAGTCAAAAATCGGGTGCTCATAACTGGATCACTCAACAAAATGTCATCACCATCAAGAATGGGTGTAGGCAATAAACACTCACTCTGGCCTACCTTTTGATGTAGGGTAGGCTGTGGGGTGGATTCCTAAATGCACACTAGTGAAAGGTGACGATGGACTCGAAATACTTTAATGATTAAATGAAACAACACATGTAGTTAGGCGCGTGAATTAATATTAGCAATTGAATAATATAAGAGAACAAGTTTCAATTAATAAACGAAAAACAACAATTTTCTTTTAGGCTTAAGGCATGGCGTTCCTCCGCACGGAGGGCCAAAAGAAAAGCACGCGGCGATTCAATCCGTCCTGCAGTTAGAGATCTCACGAGACAAATAATGATAAGCTTTTAATTCCAATCAAGCACTAGATAACCACAACGTAACAAAGTTTCAACACCTTCGATCAATACAAAGCACAACACAAAATCTGAAAATAAATTAGGGCTGCAGTAATTTTAAAACAAATCCGAACGTTGGAGACGAGATGGGGTTTTCCGGGTGGTGGCGGATTAGATCGGGTAAGGGGAAGGTGGCTCCACGGAAGAGGGGGTTGGCTGCGAGTATGGAGGGTTAGGGGCTGGATTGGGTGGTATGGGGCCAGATCTGGACTGTCCCGTCCAGATCTGGACAGATTTGACTTTTGCCGGGGCAGGGGATCGGGCGGGGCTGGGGTCGTTGTGGGCTGCTGTTAGGGAGGCTATCGGCAGGGTGTTGATGGGGCTGGCGGCGTGCAGCTGTTTGGGGGCAGGGAGGGGCGGCGGTAGATGGCTGAGAGGGGATGGCGGCTGGGGATTGACAGGAGGGGGGCTGGCGGCTGGGATTTGGCAGGGGCTGGCGGTTGGGGCTTTGACAGGAGGTTGGCGGCTGGGGCTTTGACAGGAGGCTGGCAGCTGGGGTGGGAAGGAAAAGGTGGCTGTTTGGTGGAGGAGGGAGGAGAACAAGAGGAGGAGGATACTTACCCAAGGAGTCGTCACCAAGGGGCTCCACGGAGTCGGCACCGCGGAGGGGATCACCGGAAATGAGGAAGACAAGTCTCCAAATTTCAGCAATGAGAATTCCTGCAGCCCTAAAGATCTATTTATAAGAAAACAAGATTAGGGCAACCGAAATCGACGGCTATGATTGACCGGCGGTTCCGATCTCATAACTACATGAAATAAAACTCAAAATACATAATGTTATATATGAAACTAAATCTAAACAACGAGCCGGACGCATCCGCGGTGGCGGATCGCCGGTTCGGTCAAGTCCGTCTGCGAGAATACACGAAGGTGTGGTCCGCCTTGCGCCGAGTTGCGCCAGATGGTTCCCCATCACCTCTAGTGCTCAATTTATGCAGCTCTCAGAAACAATCTCATCATATGTGATACTATATCCCTCATCATACAATATCGGTTCAGGAGTAGGCTCATGCTCACTATCAAAGGATAGACTCCGCATAGGGCACTGGGTAGCTACGTGTCCTATATTCTGGATGATAACACATTGATTCTCCTCAGAATGGAAGAACCTGATAGTCAGGGATTGAGATGTTGTGTCTGTGTGGTCACAACCTAGTGCACTTGTGATCCCTAGTGGGGAAAGATTTATAGTGGTGGACTGGTCAAGCCGCGGGTCAACTAGCCTTGATTTAGTGGATCAAAGATATTGCTCGTAATGTAGGGCTAGGTGAAACATCTGATCAGTAGACTTTACACAATGAGAAACTATCCACAATTTTTGTACGGAGTCCAGATCGAAATCGAGAAGTGGTTGCAATTGGCTCCTCCTGAATATTGCTCATCACTACTAACTCGTGGAATCGAGTTATATAGTTGATGACAGACCTAGTCCCTTGTTGAAGGTCGTGCAACTGGTCAAAGAGCTGATTCCTATGGGATACCGAAAGATATTTTCCACTTAATACTCGCTTCATATCTGCCCATTGTGATATGGGGCGAAGACCATCACACTCAAACATACGCTCTAGTTTAGTCCAATAAATCTTAGCCTGACTTTGAAGCTTCATCTTAGCAAATATGACACGACACTCGTCAGATACCTCATACCAGACAAAACAGTCTTCCATGCTTAACAATCAACATATAAATGTCTTTGAGTCCAATTGGTCATCAAAGGATGGTGCATCTAGCCTAAATCTACGTATAATTTCATCCTCATGATAATACCCATTATGAGATCCACGATACTAGTCATAGTAATCACCTCTAGAATAATGAAATCGTGGCAGAGGGTTAACAGGATTTCTATGAGCATAGGGTTGAGGACCATGATGATCATCGTAATAATACGAATATCTCTCCGGAGGCATTCTATGGGATCGGGCATAAACAGGCTCTGGATCCGCAAATAGAGGATTATAGTAACAACGACCACTATGATATGACATGGGGTGATACAGACTCTAGTCCAGCTTATTTTAAACTAAGCCCGAGTCTGGCTCTGATATCAATTTGGCGCAAGACTATTGTCGTGAGTGTGTATGTTCCCTAACAGAACCCTGGTGAGTGAATGCAAGTGTAGTGACATTGAGGAGAACTAGAATGAATGAAATGTTCATGCAATAGTCCAACATACGGCTGCAATGATCCTGAAGTTATAAACGTGATTTACAAGCACGCACAATCAAGAGTAGGCTTTAATTAAGACAAGTAAGGTCATATTAAATTCAGAGCAAACGTGTGGTAAATTAAATACTAGGCGAATACACCCTTGCATATAGCACGTTAATTAGGCAAATTGTATGAATTTAGATCCCTAATAATATGTACTTTCAACAAAATAATCAATAAAGACAGTATTAACTTCCAATTATAATCTACATTAATACCTCAAACCAATTAACAGGAATTTGATGCAGTTTCTGGATTTGGACAGCGAGATGATGTAATTCCGATGCCAAAAGAATTGTTTCTGCCCCGATTTGAACTTCCCAAAGGTTGGCTATTGCAAACAAAGGCTTGCCAGCAATCAGGACCTCCTGAACAATGGTTGGATGAGGAGTTCCCTGCAGCCAGAAAGAAGCAGGGAGACTGAAAATTGTTGAAGCAGGGATTGTGCACAGCAATTGACAGGAACCGTGGCTCAAGGGAAGATCAAATTATGCCGTAGAAAAGTCGTATTGCGCAGGAATGAAGCAGGGCCGACGATCTGAGGTTCTGGAAGAAAGGCATGTACGTTGTAAGGCAGGCGGCGGAGGAGAAACCTGGAACTTTGCTGGTCGGCAGGAGCTGGATTCCAGAATAGGGCGCGGGTTACCGACAATGCCCTGGCAGAGCTACAGATGATGCATCGGGATGAACTGAACGGCTGAAGATGAAGGCAGGCAGGCGGATTTGTAGGAAACAGACCTGATCATCTTCAGGAGGAGTCGACGCAAGCGGCAGGCGCGAAACGGGACGAGAATACAGTACGGGACTCCTCGTTCTCGCCCAGGAAGCAATCGGCGGTCCTCGGCAGGCCTCACAATCGACTGAGAAGGCTTCATTTTCGTCCAAGGAGGGTCTAGCAGTCCCGGATGTGCTTGAAGTGGCAGTTCCCAGGCGGATTGGAGTAGTTCCTCAGGCGGTTGTTGGGAGTTACGGGCAGTTCTTGTGGGAATGTCGTAGGTCTCATGAGAAAACAAGGGAAATAAACTTTTATTAGGCATGAACCCCTAATATTTCACGGCTTCGGCACTGTGGGATCACAAAATCTTAATTCTCTCAAAATTTGGTCATCCCCAAATGAACTACACGCACATATGTATAGGAGAGCCACAGGCATTGAACGGCTATGATTGGCCGCCGCAATACACAGTAAAACATACAAAATAACACGCAGAAAAAAAACACAGAAAATATCTCGTCGACGCTTTGAACGCGACGACGGGCTCGGATCATCCATATGACGACCATAATCCCTCTTCCTGCGAGTATAAATCCGAATGCTCCCAAATCGGCCCGCCCATGGACTGTGATTCCCATCAGTTGGGGTGGCAGGAAAATTTTTAAAGTAGCTAACAAGATATGCAAGTCATAACTTAAAATAGGTACATAACCCATGTTACTATTTTAACAAAAATTATTAAAGATGGGCCTTTATGTTTCTTTAATGGTGCATTAATTTGACCTGCCTCTATAGGGTTTTTTTATTCAGCTTGATGCCTTTCGGACATGTAAAGCTTCTTGTGTTTCAGTTCGTGTAAAGCGTCTTTTGTGTTTCAGTTCACTTGCTTCTGATACATGTGCTTCAGCGTAATTTTAAGAAATTGTTTTTAACAAAAAATGGTTAACCTACCACAATAGGAATAGGTTGAAGGATTGCAATGCTTCTAAAACATACAAGTGTTGTCCATGGCGCAAGTATTAAACAATTGAATAAAATAGTTTCTTTGTACACCTGAATGCTGTTAGCAGTTAGAATTTGGAAATGACTATGTGCAAACTATTGAGATTGCTAAATATAGTGATCTATATTATTAAAAAAACTGGATTATCATACCATCTCATTAACAGCAACCAGAAGATCCTTCCTAGCCTTGGCGAAGCGTTTCAACTGCCCCCCAACCATACGAAACAACAGAGCATCAAGAGTCAGCGTGAGAGCCATACCAGGTCTTTGAACTTTAACAGCCACAAGCTCCCCAGAATGTAGATGAGCTGCATGACTTGACATATCAAAATCAAATGGATGCATTTAGATGCAGAAAGCAATAATAATCATCATAAGTATAGAAATTATTAAATAGGTACAGGTCAAAGTCACAAACCACAGCAATAGGAAACACTAACCTTTATAAACCTGCCCCAATGATGCAGCAGCAATGGGTTCTGGACTAATATCAGAAAACAAATCAAAAATTGGAGCTCCCAACTGAGACTCAAGTGATTTGAATGCAATATGAGAAGGAAAAGGAGGTATTCGATCCTGCTTATAGAAAAAGTCATCCAAAAGAGAAGAAAATAGCAAAAAATTAGGATATTAGGTTGATTGAAGACCGAGTTACGATGAATTTGATAAATTAGTTTCAATAGCTAACTTCCTGGTTATATAAAATATAGGCTATGGTTTTCTAATGATGCTAATCATCAAATCTCAGAATTCTATTATGCTAGGTATGTTATTGTTGCATTCAATTATACTCTCCTCAACTAGGTGATGGGGATCAAAGTTCATGATAATCACATTGGGACCCGCACAAGTCTACACAAAAGATGCGGGTAGAATCGTCATTTGGATAATCAGTATTTTTATGTATTTTTATGTATTTTTATGCACGTGGTGACCATTATTATCGAACGATCGGGCCGATCCACAGTGGTCGCACGCATCTATAAATAGGCATATATGGGTTCACTATGAGAAATCGAAGATTTTGGACCGATTCCAAGATTTTTGGGGTCTTTGCCCCTACAATGCCGAAGCCATGAAAACCTAGGTGTCGAAGCTTATGCCACTTCAGCTCATCCTCCTCCCTTAGCCAACCCCCGCCTTGCTCCAATCAGCCACCACCTTCCCCCCTCCAAAAACTACCGTAACTATAGTAGAATGAAATAGAACTAGAATTGAAAATTAGATTGATTTCTCACTAGCTCCTACCCATATATATACATGGGATAGTAAGAGTAAAAATTACATAAATGGCATTACATTGAAAAATAAGCTACTATGATGCATCCTCCGTCGCATCCAAATGTACATGACATCATCATGCGTCATGAATCTTTTTATTATTATGCTTTTATTTTTTGTCCTGTATTTCTTTTCTCACGCACCTATGTTATTTGAAATTGTTCGGCTCATCGGTTTGACCACCCGGCGAGACCCTAAATAAATGGTCCGGTAATTTATGGTAGTTAGGACAGAAAAATGCAAGCTTAAATTGTTTAAAAAGGCGCATAAGATTTAATAGAGGAAAATTTTCAAATTCATCAATTATATGTACCAAGCAATAAAGAAGAAATTATGGACATCATTTGAAACTCTCAAATATAGCCCGTCAGGTTATCTTTGGAAGGAGATATTTTGGAGAGATTAAGAAAGTCTGATTGGTATCAAATATAATGTTTGGAAAGAAAAAAATCTGGAAATTAGTTTGGAAAGATATTGAAAAGGGGCAAAGCCATAATTCGTTTATTTAAAACCCCTTACACCATGAAGGAGGCAGACGGAAATTGAACAGAGAACGAGTCTACTCTTGTTTTCTCTGTTTTACCGGCGGAATACTCCATCGACGCCAACCAGTCCCGTTCTTGCGCCAGTGATTCGGCTGGGGAAAGCATTCAGGAAGCGTACGCAGCCGATTCAAGCCTCGAAAACTTCGCCCGCCAGAGCTTTGGCGAACCAATCTCTATTCGTCGTCCCAGTTGTCGCCATCCTCCTTCTGCAAACCGGGTGCCGTCGACTAAGCCTCCCTATTCCGGCACCCCCCCCCCTGCGATTGCTCCTGTCCGTGGTTGTCGTCGACTTCGACACTAATTTCCGACAGCCCGTTGACGATTGCGCGACGACCCTGGGTGGGTCATCTCCTCTGCGGTATCCTGCGCTATTTTGCTCCATTTATTAGATTAAATTTATGCAAGCCAATTAAATAATTTTGAGCTTGCCTTCGAACATTCTCACTGCTTTAATTTCAGTTATTTCATAAATTATTGTTGGTGATTATGCTTGCGATTGTACGGACCACGTTTAATTCACACTGTTAAACGCTTAGTAATCTAATCTCAAACAATATTAGCGCTCTTATCAAAGTCCAAGGGTTGGTAGTGATTTGCGCGCGAAAATTCGATTTGGCCCGCTCGATTAATTCGCATAAAATATTTATTTTTCGAAACCCTAATTTTATTCTACATCAATTTGGTATCAGAGCGGGTTCGATTCGCTCCTAATGCGAATCAAACGATCCAATTTTAAAAAAGAAAATTCAGATCTTCATTTTATTCTTATTTTTCTAGAAAAAAAATTAATCTAATCATATTTCTATAAAAAAAATTGCTCTTGCAATTAATTGCTCTTTGTATTAAAAATTTATAAGAAAATATTAATTAATAAATTAAGATCTACATTTTATTTTCTAAAAAAAGTAATAATAAATGGAAAACAAAAAAAATTAATTTTTTATTTCAAAATTTATTTTAATTTGAATTTATTAAAAAAAACTTTTTCTACCCACTCGGGTATTCTCTCCCTTTTAAAATATAAAAGAATTCTAACTTTTTTTTTTTTTTAAATCAATTAAAATTTTCTGAGAAAATTTAAATCAATTTATTTTAAAATGGAAAAGCAAGTCAATCATTTAGAAAATAGCGTAGGGGATTTGGCTCAACGTATGAGCGATTTAATAAAAGCGGTAGAAACTCTCACCACTGGTATGGGTAGTGTCACACGCGTTATGAACGGATTGCGCACATCTGTTAATACTATAAAAGCTACCCTACAATTAAATCGAGCATCTACCCTTGTGGTTGAAATAGATCCTAATCCTAGACCACTAGAACTCGCACACCGCGCACCCGAACCACATAACGAACCACGTAATCAACCCCGATGGGATGTAGGGGTCAAATTAGATGTTGTTGATTTTGAGGGACACTTAGAACCCGAGGGTTGTTTAGATCGGTGTGATCGGATGGATCATTTCTTGGCTTGGAAGCAATTGCCCCAAGCTAGGCAAGTTGAGTATGTCACGCTTAGACTAAAAGGGTCTACCCTAGTTTGGTGGGGACAACTCGAGCGATCAAGATTTAATTTAGGCATGCCTCCAAACACCACATGGGCAGAATTTAAAACGCAACTTCAGAAATGATACGTTCCAGCTGATTATTTGCAGAACCTCTACCGTAGGTTCCACAACCTACGGCAAGACAAATTATCGGTGGATGAGTATACGAACGAGATCCTAATATTGCAGTCTCGCCTCGACCTCCGAGAGGATGATGACATGACTGTATCTCGTTATCTGAACGGGGTACGCTATTCTATTAGAGACCAACTAGAGCTTTTTGATTATAAGGATTTAGGAGAGATCTCGAGTCGCGCACGAAGAGTAGAGTCATCACAGAAGCGGACATCCGGAGTTAGGTCTACTGAAAGATCCACATCGAGCATCACCACTACCACCACTGCTAGGATCTCAGATTCCCCTCATCCTCCCATCACGTCTGGGACTCCGACCCCATCCATTATTCCTTCCAAGGGAAAGGAGGTTATTGGGGCTAAGTCCAACACTGGAGTATTACGATGCTTTAAGTGCATGGAGCTGGGACACAAATCGTCTGAGTGTCCGCGACGTCACTTTGTCGTTGTTATTGATTCCACTGATGGACAAGAGCCTGAGTATGGAGTTTACGTTAATGAATCTCACCCTGAGTCTGAGCATGGGCAGGAGTCTGAGGATGTCATAGAAGTGGAAGGCGAACATGCCGAACACTTAGTCTGCGTCTTACAATATAGCATGATCACCCCTAGTGAGTCTATTGAGGATGACTATATGAGGCACGATATTTTCCGCACTACTGCACGCATCCAAGGACAATTTTGTTCTATTATCATTGATAGTGGCATTATGGAGAATTTCATCTCTCAGCGCATGGTCGGCAAACTAGGGCTTGCGACGCATCCGTTAGAACAACCATATAGCTTATCCGGAGTCAATAGTCCTTTGACTATGCCCGACACACTACTGTTTAGTAGAGTTTTCTATCGGGAGCACATATTCGGATAGAGTTCTGTGTCATGTTGTTGTCATGGATGTCTGTCACATTCTATTAGGAAGATCTTGGCAGTATGATCGACGTGTCATGCACGACGGCACGAGGAACTCTCACTCCTCCGAGCACCACGGACACAAGATTGTACTTTTACAACAGAAGAACTGTCTTATCCCAAAGGCATGCGAGGGGACCTCTACGACTTCTATATTACTTTTCACTGACTCCACCACATTACTACTCACCGCACTCCCGCCTGAATCCCCATCCCATGAAGTGACTCATAGCCCAGATGTGGCGCTCACCCCACATTTATCGACTCCCGTCGTACCACCTGATAATTCTCAATCTTTTGATATTATATCTAAAGACCACTCACTCCGCACACCTCATTCTATCGATTTCATATTTAGAGACGACGCTTTTATTTCACCTCACTATTATTTGGAGATAGACAGATTTGTGGAGTTGCAACAATATTTTAAATATTTTAAGTCGTATTTTTGGAACATATTGTGGAGTCGAAAGGGAATCAAACTCTAGTATAGTAGCGCCCATTACCCTCTGACTGATGGACACATCGAGTTCGTTAATAAAAGTCTGAGGGGCCTACTTAAGTGCTTAACGGGGGCGAATGTAAAGCAAATGTGATCTTGCACTTTGACAAGCACAATTCACATATAATAATTCTAAAAACCGCTTCCCTAATAAATCTCCTTTCGAGATTATCTATGAGTTTTTGTTATCCCACCTACTTGGCCGCCACCCCCTCTCATTCCATGAACGTATTTCATTCGATACACAAGCTCATATTAATTATTTAAAAACATTGCATAAATTTATGTCTAGAAAATTGCGAGCAACCTTTGAAAATTATAAACTCACGGTCGGTCGTTATCGCCATGAGTTGTACTTTTCAAAGGGAGATCTGGTGTTTGTTTATTGCAGCAGGTTTAGTCCATTCCAAGTTCAGAAGCGCATCAGGCCACCTGTCGAGACCCTAGACATACCACCTGACATGGCACCAACAACGAAGTCAGATATCTCTGTTGCCAGTCTTTGTGAATTCTCGTCGGGGTCGAGTTCTTTCAACCCCGGGGGAATTGATGCATCCTCTGTCGCATCCAAATGTACATGATGTCATCATGCGTCATGAATCTTTTTATTATTATGCTTTTATTTATTGTCTTGTAATTTCTTTTCTCACGCACCTATGTTATTTGAAATTGTTCGGCTCATCGGTGCGACCACCCGGCGAGACCCTAAATAAATGGTCCGGTAATTTATGGTAGTTAGGACGGAAAAAGACAAGCTTAAATTGTTTAAAAAGGCGCATAATATTTAATAGAGGATTTTTTTCAAATTCATCAATTATATGTACCAAGCAATAAAGAAGAAATTATGGACATCATTTGAAACTCTCAAATATAGCTCGTAAGGTTATCTTTGGAAGGAGATATTTTGGGGAGATTCAGAAAGTCTGATTGGTATCAAATATAATGTTTGGAAAGAAAAAAATCTGGAAATTAGTTTGGAAAGATATTGAAAAGGGGCAAAGCCATAATTCGTTTATAAAAAAACCCTTGCACCATGAAGGAGGCAGCCGGAAATTGAACAGAGAACGAGTCTACTCTCGTTTTCTCTGTTTTGCCGGCGGAATACTCCATCGACGCCAACCAGTCCCGTTCTTGCGCCAGTGATTCGGCTGGGGAAAGCATTCAGGAAGTGTACGCCGCCGATTCAAGCCTCGACGACTTCGTCCACCAGAGCTTTCGCGAACCAATCTATGTTCGTCGTCCCAGTTGTCGTCGTCCTCCATCTGCAAATCGGGTGTCGTCGACTACGCCTCCCTATTCCAGCACCCCCCCCCCCCTGCGATTGCTCCTGTCTGTGGTTGTCGTCGACTACGACGCTAATCTCCGACAACCCGTTGATGATTGCGCGACGACCCTGGGTGGGCCATCTCCTCTGCGGTATCCTGCACTATCTTGCTCCATTTATTAGATTAAATTAATGCAAACCAATTAAATAATTTTGAGCTTGCCTTCGAACATTCTCACTGCTTTAATTTCCGTTATTTCATAAATTATTGTTGCGGATTATGCTTGTGGTTGTGCGGATCACGTTTAATTCACACTGTTAAACGCTTAGTAATCTAATCTCAAACAATATTAGCGTTCTTATCAAAGTCCAAGCGTTGGTCGTGATTTGCGCGCGAAAATTCGATTTGGCCCGCTCGATTAATTCGCATAAAATATTTATTTTTCGAAACCCTAATTTTATTCTACATCATACTATATATAATACAACTCGAGACTTGATATATTTATTCAACTCTCCCACATCAAACATACGAAAATTTATATATTATTCTCAACTTGAGTATGTTATCGGAAAACGTATAGCAGGAAAGACTTTTGGTGAAGATGTTCGCCAGCTGGTCTTCGGAATGAATAAAAAGAGTAACAACATCTTTGTCCAGATAGTCTTTGAGGAAGTGTCCATCCACTTATACATGCTCAATCTTGTCATGTTCGACAGGATTATTGGCTATGTTGATGGCGGTTTTACAGCCACGGAATAATAAGAGGCTTGGGTTCAAGGATCTTCAGATCCTATAGAATAGATGTCAACCAAAAGCCATTACAGAGGTCGTGGTACATGGCTCTATGTTCTACCTCTGCACTTGATCTTGTCACCATATTTTATTTCTTGCTCCTCCAAGTTACCAAGTTTCCTCCCACGAAGGTACAGTAACTAGTGGACTTTCTATCTCTCTGACAACCAACCAAATCAGCATTTGCAAAAACCTTGATCTTCAAGTGGTTGTTTCTTGATAATAGAATTTCACGACTGGGACTTTCTTAAGGTATCTCAGAACTCGATGGGCACAGTCAAGCATCATAGATTCCTCTAGAAGGCTTAGAACATATTTTCGCTGAGAAATAAATATTCCCTTGTTGGAACTTGCAACTTCGATTCCAAGGAAATATTTCAACCTCCCTCAAATTTCATGGATAGACGAACTTCAAATGCAGCAATCTCTTCGGTGTCATCTCATGTGATAACAATGTCATCCACGTAAACAATGAGAATATCATTTTTTGACCTTGCCTCTTAACGGACATGATGTGATTAGTGTCTCCCTGTCTATAGCCAAAATGGATGATGAACTTGTAGAATCATCAAAACCAGGAGAATGTTTTACGCAATATAGATCATCCAAACCAGGAGAACGGTAAATTGCTCATTTTTCCCTCTCATAAATCCAGAAGGGAATTTCTACACTTCTTCCTCCAACTCCCCGTGTAGAAAGGCATTCATGTCGAGTTGTTAAAGCTCCCAACCTAATAGAACTCAAATAGAATCCATCTTTGGAGCGGGGACATGTGATGGCGCGCAATGCCCGACGCAAGTCTATTCCCGCAGGAGGCGGTGAACCACTACCCGTTCGGGCGAACCGAGTCCACGGTTGCGTCCGGATGGTCGTTCCGAGTAGATTTGATATATTAGCATTTATATTTTGAGTCATATTTGACGCTCGATCGAACCGGACGATATGAGCCGTCCGTTTCAGGTGCCCTAAGTTTGTTTAAGTATAAATATGTGCAGGGTTCGGCTGGTTGGGGATCGAATGTTGGTTATAAAATTGCAAACCGTCGGTCTCTTCTCTTCTGCTGTGACGCCGGAAGAAGTTCCGCCTCCTCCTTCTTGGTGCGACGCCAACAGTGGACCTCCCCTCTCCTACACCTGCAAGCCCGCCTCCTCCTTCCTCAGTTGGAAGGCCTACTCCTACCTGCCTCCCTCTCGACCGGCCCCATCGATGCAACCCTCGCCAGTTCCGACACCCACCCTAGCCCGCCTCCTAACAGTTATTCCCCTTCATCTCACCCGCCTAGCCCCACTAAAACCCCTTCCCTGCCACCAGCCAAGGTCGAATCTGCCATTGAACCCTTCCCATGCTTCCTACCTTGCAACTGAACCCTCCAACTTCCTCCTCCAGCCCGACCGCCACTTCCAATTACGAAATCCCGCCACCTCCGACTAATTTCAGCCCCTCCTGTACCCTTACCCGAGCCCCACACTAGTACAGCACCACTTCTTGCGTCCTCTTCTCCCTGCAACAAACTTGGAAGCCCGCAATCAGCCATCTTCTATCAACGCCTGCACGTGTAAGTTGTCGTTTTGAGTTATTATTCTCTATTATTGTATACTTGGCACTATATCTGCAGTGGAAGCTCGTAATTATTTTCTTTGGTATTGGACTATGTACGATTTGCAGGGCTTATTCTGCGCTCGTTTAAAGTATTTGCGCCTTGTTCGTTTGTGGATTAGCGCTTGCTCTCTTTAACTGAAATTTATGAATGCTTGTGTCTCTGTTTAGTCTTTGTTTAGTCGTGATCCGCATCACCACCCATTGGGTTTGAGTATATCAATGAGCCACCAACCTAGCTTTGTAGCAGTCCACCATGGTTTCTGCTTCACAAAACCTTGATCCAAGAGCTCTCGTACCTGGAGGGAGTTTGGAGATTTCTCACGTGTGATTCTTCTCAAGAGCAAACATTTCCTCCTCAATAGCTTCCTTCAACTCAAATATACTAAGAGCATCTTGTCATTTCTTGGGAACAACAATTGAGGATAAAGTGGTAATGAAAGTTTGTTGTTCATGTGTAAGTGATGGGGGGTCATCTGGCGCGATGCGGCGCAGGGCGGACCCCACGTTCGTGTATTCTCGCAGGCGGGCGTGACCGGATCGCCGATCCGCCACCGCGGTTGCGTCCGGCTCGTCGTTCTAATGAATTTTCATATATAGCATGTTGTATTTCGAATATTATTTAGTATTGTTTTGGCGCCGAGATCGACGGTCAATCATAGCCGTCCATCTTGGTTGCCCTAATGTTATTTCACTATAAATATGTGTTAGGGCTGCAGGAAAACCATTGCTGAAATTTGGAGATCTCCTCTTCCTCATTTCCGGTGATCATTCCGCGGTGCCGATGTCGTGGAGCCCCTTGGTGACGACTCCTTGGGTAAGTGTCTCTCCTTGTTAGCCTCCCTCCTCCCCTCATCTCCAGCCTCCCACAATCCCTGCCGCCAGCCCCTGTTGAAGCCTTGCCGCCAGCCTTGCTGAACCCAGACGCCGCCCCTACAGGAACTCCCAACCACCGCCCCCTACAAAGCTCCCAGCGGCTGCCCCCTTCAAAGCTCCTGCCGCCGCCCATCTACAGCTCCTGCACCGCCGCCTCCCCCTGCCTGAAACCCCCACGCCACCAGCCCTTCAACATCAACAGCCGCCCCCTCCCATAGCCCTCCTGTCGACCCTGCCCAAAACCGGCCAGATCTGTCCAGATCTGGACAGATCTGCCCTGGTCCAGTCCCGGACCTCGAACCAGCCCTTAAACGCCCAAAATCCGCAGCCAATCACTCCTCTTCCGTCGATCCACCTTCCCCCTTACCCGATCTAGTCTTATACCACCCGGAACACCTCATATTATCTCCATAATTTCAGTTCTTGCTTGGTTTATTGCAGCCCTAATTTTATTCCAGATTTATTTGCACTTGTTGTGTGTGGATTTAGTTGTCGATGGTTGTGAAACATTGCTCACCTTGTGGACTTGTTGTTTAATGGAATTATAGCTTGTTATTATTTGCCTGTGAATATCTTAACTTGCAGGAGGACTTGATTCGCCGCGCGCTTTATTTCTGACCCTCCAAGCGGAGGAAAGCCACCGCCTAAACGCCTAAAGAAATTGCTTAACGTTCTTATGAATGAATGTGTGGTTTATTATGATGTTCTTTTGCTTTTATTAATTTGAACGCCTGATCAAGACTCATCATAACATATAGTCATTTGGTTAGAGTGAGTCTGCCCCTACACATCACTAGTTTGCATCTTAGGAGTCCACGGCACAGCCTACCCTACATAAGTTGGTATCAGAGCCCAAGGTTTGGGCCACATCTATGCTCTGTAGTGGTAGGCCTTATAGATCCTCGATGTCTGACCCGAACGTTGTTGATGAACGAGCGAATAGCTCGAACTCTGGAGCGTCGTTCGCTGAATTTCACCGCCTTGTCCTCGATCGCTTAGACACCATGGGCACCCAGTTCCAGGGTTTCCGTCGTGACCTCACAGAGGTGAATATCCGGTTAGGGCGCCTAGAGAACCCGAGTGACACACCTTCCCAAGAAGGGGAACCACGCGAAAACGAGCCGGGAATTCCCCCTCGTCAGGAACCACGTATTCCTCCACGACAGAGGGGAGCTCCTCCACCTCCTGAGCAGTACCGTCGTGATGCTCCCCGACGAAGCCCCGCCCCTGAGCATCGGCTAGACCGCGACGATGATAGATATCCACAGCAGCGCGACAGACACCGAGTTTTTCCTCAGGACCACAGAGCCCGCACACCACAGCCCGGTCGTCGTGACCTAGACCGCGATGACTATCCTGACCTCGGCCGTCGAGAGCGTGGACCCCTGCCCGCTCGACGTGAGTACGCCCGGGATGAGTATTATGAGGACTACCCGGAGCCGCGCAGGGGTGGGCACCAGTACGAGTATGACGTCACCAGACGCATTCGTCTCGACGCGCCCTCATTTGATGGTCGCTTGGATCCGAAAGCCTTCAGCGACTGGCTCCTTGACATGGATCATTACTTCGAGTGGTATGACATGAGCGATGAGCGTTGCGTCCGTTTCGCCAAGATGAAGTTAATTGGACAGGCCAAGGTGTTTTGGATTAGCGTGGAGAGGGCGATAGATATGGATGGTTATTACCCCATCACCCGATGGGGAGGATATGAAGCGAAGACTGAAAGAAAAATACCTCCTCGCGTCCTATAGGGATCAGTTATTGGATCAGCTGCAGAACCTACGACAGGGCACACTTTTGGTCACCGATTACATGGCACGCTTCGATGAGCTCGTCGTCAGGAGTGGTATTTCAGAGGAGGCCATTTCCACCGCTGCTCGATTTAAGGCCGGTCTTCGATCCGAGATCCGTAGAGAGCTGATTCCTCACCGTCTCGAGACGGTTGACCAGATATTTCAGCTCGCTCTTGAGTATGAGCAGTACCTACGCTCCACCACGAGGCAGTTTCCTTCTCGGACTGAGTCCTCTACATACAGGAAACCCGCTTCTCCCCAGACTACTACACACACGGCCCCTCGTGTCCCACTTGACACAAAGGGCAAAGTCGCTACCACTGATGGCCAGCGCTCTGGGGGTATCCAGTGTTTTAGATGCTCTGGCAGAGGACATGTGGCGGCACACTGCCCCACGCGGAATCTGTTGATTGACGGTGAGGAGCAAGGTTCCGAGGGAGAAGAAGAGGTTACTGAGGAGATTACTGCCACCGTTGAGGAGGGCTGGGAGAGCGACGTTGAGCGTTCGTTAGAGGTGGGCGTGGTCAGACGCTTCCTACATACTCCACGTGCCGATGAGGATTGGCGTTGTCCACCATTTTTTATACGTACTTCCCGAGTGCAGGTGGACCCTGCAAATTAGTCGTTGATAGTGGGAGTTGCGTGAATATTGTGGCCCAGAAGGGTCTAGATCGGATGCAGGTGAAGGCTGGGCCTCACCCACACCCCTATCGTGTCATCTGGGTAGACAAGACAGCGATACAGGTTACCCAGCGCTGTCTAGTGCCGATCAGCGTTGCTTCTTTTAAGGACCGGGTCTAGTGCGACGTCATACCTATGGATGTCGCCCACGTTCTTTTAGGCCGCCCTTGGCTTTTTGATCGCGACGTCACGTGCTTCGGTCGATCGAACACGTGTGTCTTTTATGACAAGGGGCGGAAGATCACTTTATCTCCCACCCAGCCCAGAGAGAGACCTAAGGGTCGGATTGAGCCTTCCACTAGCACGATTGCCTCGAGACCCGTGCATATCCTGAGGCGTAGTGAGTTTATGAGAGACAGCACTGATGCTGGTATCATGTACGTAGTGGCAGCCACTATGGCATCTGATTGTCCTACATCTGAGATTCACCCTGCCGTTCGACCCTTATTAGGTGAGTTCGCGGATATTATGCCCGAGGAGCTCCCTGACGAGTTACCCCCTCTGCGGGACATCCAGCACGCTATAGATTTAGTCCCGGGGACCTCGCTCCCAAACCTTCCACACTATCGCATGAATCCTGTTGAGCACGCTGAGCTCAAGAGACAGGTCGATGAGCTTCTTCGAAAGCAGTTTATCCGCGAGAGTTTGAGTCCATGTGTCATGCCCGCCCTTCTTACCCCTAAGAAGGACGGCAGTTGGCGCATGTGTATTGATAGTAGAGCTATCAATAAGATTACCGCGAAGTATCGTTTCCCCATCCCTCGTCTGGATGACCTATTAGACACGATGTCCGGAGCCCGGATCTTCTCGAAGATTGATCTCCGAAGCGGGTACCACCAGATCAGAGTTCGAGAGGGGGACGAGTGGAAAACGGCGTTTAAGACGAAAGACGGTCTGTACGAGTGGTTGGTCATGCCATTTGGGCTCTCGAACGCCCCGAGCACATTCATGCGAGTCATGACCCAGGTCCTGCGACCCTATATGGGCAAATTTCTAGTCGTTTACTTTGACGACATTCTGATTTATAGCCATACTGAGCCAGACCACCTCGAGCACTTGAGGCTCCTCTTTGACATTCTCCGAAAGGAGAAATTGTTTATCAATATGAAGAAGTATTCCTTCCTATCCGAGTCGGTCCACTTTATGGGATTCATTATCTCCTCCTCAGGCGTGTCCGTTGACCCTGAGAAGGTCCAGTCCATCCGCGAGTGGCCCACACCATCGAATATTCATGAGGCTCGTAGCTTTCACGGACTTGCGACCTTTTATAGGAGATTCGTTATGGGGTTTAGCTCGATCATGGCCCCGTTTACTAGTTGTTTGCGTAAGGGAGACTTTCAGTGGACCGCCGCGGCCACCCGTGCGTTTGAAGAGATTAAGGACAAACTGACGTCCGCTCCCGTCCTCCGACTCCCGTATTTTAGCAGAGCCTTCGAGGTCGCTTGTGACGCGTCGGGTGTGGGTATTGGTGGAATGCTGAGTCAAGAGGGACACTCAGTTTCTTACTTTAGTGAGAAACTGAACGAAGCCAAGCAAAAATACTCGAACTACGATCGAGAATTCTATGCTATCGTCCAGTCACTACGATATTGGAGACACTACCTCCTCCCCCGGGAGTTTGCGCTCTATTCTGACCACCAGGCCCTACGCTACCTCGATTCTCAGAGGAAGCTGAGTCATCGACACGCGAAGTGGGTAGAGTATCTGCAGGATTTCCACTACGTTCTCAAACATCGCGCTGGTGTTGAGAACAAACCCGCCGACGCACTCAGTCGTCGAGTCTCTCTACTACACACATTACGGGCCCAGGTGGATGGTTTTGAGAGGATGATTATGGACTACCCCACTTGTCCTGATTTTGCTGAGCTATACACTGAGCTGTCGAGGGACCCTCCTGATCCTATTGCGGGGTTTCAGATCATTGATAGGTACTTATTCCGGGGCTCCCGCTTGTGCGTGCCCAACACCTCGTATCGTGATTACTTAGTATGGGAACTACACGTCGGGAGTGCCGCCGGTCATTTTGGGCGGGATAAGTCGATTGTTATGGTAGAGGAACGTTTCTATTGGCCGAGTCTGAAGAAAGATGTGGCTCGTATCGTCCGACATTGTCGTGTATGCCAAACGGCCAAGGGAACGAAGCAGAACACGGGCTTATACACCCCTTTACCCGTCCCCCATCATCCTTGGGAGGACATTAGTATGGACTTTGTGCTTGGACTTCCGCGCACCCAGCGGAAGCATGATTCTATCTTTGTCGTGGTCGACCGGTTCTCTAAGATGGCGCACTTTATCGCGTGTAATAAGACCGCCGATGCTCCCCGTGTCGCGGCCTTATTTATGAGTGAAGTCTTTAGATTACACGGCCTCCCGAAGTCCATCGTGTCCGATCGAGATGTGTGGTTCGTTAGTTACTTTTGGAAAACGTTATGGCGTAAAACCGGGACTACTCTTAAATTCTCATCCGCATACCACCCTCAGACAGACGGTCAGACTGAGGTGGTGAATAGGAGTTTAGGTAACCTGTTGAGATGTCTAGTTGGTGAGCATGCGTCTAGTTGGGACTCGGTGCTCCCTATAGCTGAGTTTGCATACAATAGTTCCATCAATAGGTCGACTGGTCTGAGTCCGTTTCAGGTAGTATCGGGTTATGACCCTAGGAAGCCTATTGACCTTATACCCGTCCCGACTGAGTCACGTCCTAGTGAGTCTGCTGAGGCCTTCACGCGTCACTTGAATGAGTTGCATGAATCAATCAGGCGTAAAATTAATTTGAGCAATGAGCATTATAAAGAACAGGCAGACAAACATAGACGGGAAAAACATTTTCTGGTTGGCGAACAGGTGATGGTACGAATCCGTCTGGAGCGGCTCCCTCAGGGGCCTGCTAAGAAGTTAAGCGCAAGGCGAATTGGGCCCTACTCAGCTTTGAGACGGATCGGGTCGAATGCCTACGAGCTGGACATTCCTGCGAGCATGGGTATCCACCCTGTGTTCAATGTTGAGGACCTGACACCCTACTTTCCACCTCACGAGTACCCCGACCCATACCTTGGCGGCCCGCCCGAGCCTACACCACCGCCCCTTTCTTCCGTCACCCAGCCCCCACTTGATTTCCCCTTCCCCGGGAGTTCGTCGCCGTTAGCTTCACCTGGAGTACCACAACCATCACCGGATCACTCTTCCCGAGTGCTGAGGACCGAGCAGATTACAGAGATCATTGCGCATGAGTTCGTCCCCTCTACGGATGGGCTCGTGTGTCGCTTCTTAGTTCGCTGGCTTGGACGACCCGTCACCGGCGACACCTGGATTGCTGCTGCAGAGTTGGATCAACTCGCCCCGGGACTTCGACTTCAGTACGAGCGTCTCCATTCATCGGAGATGAAGGCTTTTCAGTCCGGGGGAGTTGATGGGGGGCCATCTGGCGCGATGCGGCGCAGGGCGGACCCCACGTTCGTGTATTCTTGCAGGCGGGCGTGACCGGATCGCCGATCCGCCACCGCGGTTGCGTCCGGCTCGTCGTTCTAATGAATTTTCATATATAGCATGTTGTATTTCGAATATTATTTAGTATTGTTTTGGCGCCGAGATCGACGGCCAATCATAGCCGTCCATCTTGGTTGCCCCAATGTTATTTCACTATAAATATATGTGTTAGGGCTACAGGAAAACCATTGCTGAAATTTGGAGATCTCCTCTTCCTCATTTCCGGTTGATCATTCCGCGGTGCCGATGTCGTGGAGCCCCTTGGTGACGACTCCTTGGGTAAGTGTCTCTCCTTGTTAGCCTCCCTCCTCCCCTCATCTACAGCCTCCCACAATCCCTGCCGCCAGCCCCTGTTGAAGCCTTGCCGCCAGCCTTGCTGAACCCAATCGCCGCCCCTACAGGAACTCCCAACCACCGCCCCCTACAAAGCTCCCAGTCGCTGCCCCCTTCAAAGCTCCTGCCGCCTCCCATCTACAGCTCCTGCACCGCCGCCTCCCCCTGCCTGCAACCCCCACGCCACCAGCCCTTCAACATCAACAGCCGCCCCCTCCCATAGCCCTCCTGTCGACCCTGCCCAAAACCGGCCAGATCTGGACAGATCTGCCCTGGTCCAGTCCCGGACCTCGAACCAGCCCTTAAACGCCCCAAATCCACAGCCAATCACTCCTCTTCCGTGGATCCACCTTCCCCGTTACCCGATCTAGTCTTATACCACCCGGAACACCTCATATTATCTCCATAATTTCAGTTCTTGCTTGGTATATTGCAGCCCTAATTTTATTCCAGATTTATTTGTACTTGTTGTGTGTGGATTTAGTTGTCGATGGTTGTGAAACATTGCTCACCTTGTGGACTTGTTGTTTAATGGAATTATAGCTTGTTATTATTTGCATGTGAATATCTTAACCTGCAGGAGGACTTGATTCGCCGCGCGCTTTATTTCTGGCCCTCCAAGCGGAGGAATGCCACCGCCTAAACGCCTAAAGAAATTGCTTAACGTTCTTATGAATGAATGTGTGGTTTATTATGATGTTCTTTTGCTTTTATTAATTTGAACGTCTGATCAAGACTCATCATAACATATAGTCATTTGGTTAGAGTGAGTCTGCCCCTACACATCACTAGTTTGCATCTTAGGAGTCCACGGCACAGCCTACCCTACATCAGTAAGACTATGGTAAGAAACATAGTTTGAGTTAAGATGATATGTGCAAGTGATTTTACCTTTCAGAAGGGCAATTGGAAGGTGAAGATCATATACAAAATGTGAGTCAGAGACTGACATTGGCAGGGTTTTAACATAGGAATTTGATCTTTTGGTGCACATGTATGCCTGGTATGGTAAACTATGAGAAGTGGAGATAAAGGAATGAAATGAAGTAAGCCTAGGATAAGAGATTTGTATCTGCTGAATGGGAATCAAAGATGTGTGTGTGAGAGAGAGAGGAAGAGTAATAGGAAGTGGAGTATCTCCCACATGAATTTCTTCTCACACCATAGCAACAACATTTATCTCCCTCAGACGAATGGAATGAGTCGGACCTAAAAAATAGGACTCCCCCTCACGACAGGTGACATCCATTGTACAAGAGAATCGACGTCGTGGAGGGTGATAACAACTATATCATTTCCTAGTGGATAAAAAACAAAGGAAACACACCTCTGAGCACGAAGGTCAAACTTATCTCGATTAGGTTGATGAACGTGCACAAAACAAACAAACCCAAAAATACAAGGTGGTAGATGAGACGTATCAACCATGCAGTATGTGGAGAGTCGAGTTATATGAGTAGTATAGCCAAGAACTCTAGACGGAAGGCGATTGATAGGATGAGTTGCAGTTAAAACGAAATCACCTCAATAAGATTTTGGAAGATGCATAGTGATGAGTAAGCAGCGAGCAACCTCAAGGAGGTATTTATTTTTTCGTTCTGCTACTCTATTTTAAGTGAGTGTCACAAGTAGTTTGATGGACAATACCATAATCAACAAGGTAAGACCTGAACACCCCATCAAGGTCATATGATTGATTGTGCCTGAACCAATTATCCATTCAGATAGAGAAATTGAAATAGTGTTCGCACTTGGTATACATGATGTGTCAAAGACAGTGGAGGAGGCATCTATAGACGAATCATTCTGAGATTGTAGTAGACGCCAGAGGGCATCGAGCTCATCAATAAACAAGAAGACGGAGGGTGGACCAGAAGGAGCGGAATCCTTATGAAGCTTAGTAGTATGTGCAGCAGCCTGGGAGCGTGCACCAAACTATCTATTACTACCTCGCCCTAGGGCACGATCACGTCGACTGGTTCTTCTACCAAGCAGGGCAAGGTGAGGAAGTTTGCAGCAGGACTCACGAAGATATAGCTTTTCATTGCAAAGTGATCACATACAAGAACAAAAGAGTCTGGTGTTCCACGGCCAAAACTAGGAAGAGTAGAAGGATTTGTAGCTACAGTAAAGCCCAGAGATTTTCATCGGGCCTCATCACACGGGTTCATATTAAATGCCTCTCTGAATGAGGAAAGCTGGGAGTGAAGCAGAACATGACTACGAACTATATCAAACTCCATGTTCAACCCCATTAAGAACACATGAACTTTGAAGAATCTTCCTTCTATCATAATTTAACTGCATTTGCGGTGCATACAGAGTGAAATCAAAATAATTCAATTCTTAATACAATCTTTCAAATTCATAGAAGTAAGAAGAAACAACGATGGATCCTTGCTTCAGTTCAAGGACTCTACAAATGAATTCATACGCCGGGGTAGAGTTTTCAATTTGTGAGTTTCATGTGCACGAGTCCAGATCACGTAGGCAGAGTTCATATGCTAGAACTTCAATATACAGTGTGACAGAATGGAGAAGTCATGAGACCACCAATGAGTTATTTAAATCCCACCTTCTACATGAGTGGCCAGCCATGGGTGACTCAACCACCGACACATCAATGTATCCATACATGATGCAACTGATGGTTGTGGATGGTGTGTTGGGTTGCTAGTGAACATTCAAGATATTTGGTCTCATCTGGTGGCACGGTGGTGATCTTAAGAGATCCATAATAGTCATGTGTCCTCAGAGGGTCACTCAACTATGGCACTTGAATACTAGTGAAGAATTTGAAGAATCCCCCGTAGGAAGATGGGAAGAGCAACATGGACGAATTATAGAAGAACAAGAACACTAAGGCTTCGTTTGGCTCGGCTTATTTGCTCCGACGAGTTTGGACAAAAACGTGATTGTCATAGAATGTATGTTTGGTATGAAAATTGTTACAACCGTTACCAAGAAAAGAAACTAGTTTTGAGCATAAAATGTTTGGTATGGCAATGACATTTTTGTCCAAACTCACCGGAGCAAATAAGCCGCGCCAAACGAAACATAAGCAATCACCTCAACATTTCACACCACCCTAAGAATTAACTTGCAAGAGAGGGTAGCATGTTGAGGGTCTCATGAGGTGGATCCGGCAGCCGTCTAAGTGGAAGAAAAGTCGGAAACCCTAGGTGAGACAAACTTGACCCATTAAGAGATATGTTGAATATATAACAAGCTCTGGAGGAGTCGGCCTAGAGGTTAAGGCTCAGGTCCAGGGAGAAAGAAGGTTGTCGAGACCTTCTGGAAGAGTCAACCTAGAGGGAAAGGCTCAAATCCAAGGAGGACTCTGAGACTTTCTAGAACAAAGATAGGCGTCGGCGTGGATTTCTGAAGCAGCGACGGGCATCGACAAGACTTCTTAGGGCATCAGATGACGTCGATCTCCACGCATGGGGAAAGAGATGTCCCTGACGATATCGCCTAGGAAAGAAAAAAATCAAGCAGAGCCACAGGGAAGAGAATGGTCGAACGAGATGTTTGTTAGGCAGAGATTACGATCAAGGACAGAGCACGTGTTTGCTCTGATACCAAGTAGAATGAAATAGAACTAGAATTGAAAGTTAAATTGACTTCTCACTAACTTCTACTCATACTTATACATCGGACAGGAAGATTAAAAATTAAATAAATGTGATTACATTGAAAGATAAGCTAATATATCTAATACAACTTGAGACTTGATATATTTATTCAACTACTACCACATTCCCCACTTCCAACCGCCACAATAATCACCTCCACTCCCAATAACCAGTATACTACCCACTTCCTTCTCCAATAACTACCTACTACTTCCCTACAACCACCTTAATTATCATCCCAAAATTACTTTTACTCCAACTGTGCTCACCCCATAACTCCGACAACTTGACCAAACTCCTCATCCCCCATATGCTATCTTTCCTTATCTGCTCCTTACAGATACATCAAACCAATCCCCTGACATTAAGGGTGCAACCCGAGTCGGTTCGAATCGGTTCCACCTAAAACCAAGAACATATTCATGTTGGTTCGATTTTGACTTTTGGGAACTGAAACCGACCCACATACCTAAGATATAGAACCGAATCCGAACTGAAAAGATCGGTTCAGTTCTCGGTTCTAGTCATGCTTCATAATTTTTCACATATACTCTTATATCAGTAAGCATTTCTAAGTATTGAACAATTAATTTGTAAAACCATATATTTCGTCTTTTTGAAAGAGTTCATCTTAATGTGATTAATAATTCAGAATGCAACTCATCCATTCAATGCTTGTCCAATGAATAAAACTTGCTCAAAATATGCATTTGAAGTAATATATAATGAACCAGAGAATAAATTACTACCAATAACCGGTTCCGAAGACTCTAAAATTCAAAGGCTTATTTTCAATAACCGTTTCTCGGTCAGTTTTCGGTACCCAAACATAGAACCAAGAACCGAACCAAACTACTCGGTACTAATTTTTTTGGATCCGGAACCAAACCGAGATCCATGAGATCCGACATGAACCTCTTGATTCGGTTCAGTTAAGGTCCGGTTCTTCGGTTATTTTTGCACACCCCTACCAGTCGTGTGCTCACTCTGCCAAGCCCTCCAACTCCTGCCTATTATTAACAACACCAAATCACCCAGAAATCCCCCATTGATATGGCTGATGGTTTCCCTTATTTACAAATGTGTCACTGCACATTAAATCTTTATTATTTCAACAATGAGCGCTCCCTCGGATCCCTAAATCAAGCCTAATTAAATTTCATAAAATTTCCCACTAAAAAGTTTTATTTGAATTACGATTAACGCATAAAATTAATCGTACGGGTGTAGATACCTCGATTCGTCGTTGTCACCGATCACAATCATTCATGATCGAACTCTGCAAATAAAATTATAAAGCGCTTAAGATTTTTGGATGTTGCACTAACACCACCAAATCAAAAAGAATTCTCATATTTCTTATCTATCGAGCATCAAGCAACCTCACCCAGTCTCCCCTCTCTGTCTGAAAGTTGAAGTCCCACAAAAACTATGCCGCCAATCTTGGAGTCAAACGTGAACCAAGTTTAAGGCTAAGAATCAGGGGCAGCAACTCTCCTCAAGTTACCATCCCAAGGAGCATGCGATTCGGATGCTTTCATCAAGCCTATGAAGATCATGGACAGAAGCAATGGACATTGGATTGATCACGCAAGGATGAAGTCGTATTCACCTTCTTTGGATCCTTGAGGTCAAGGATTTTGAAAGGAGGAAGTATTGTTATATGTATTTTTTATTTTAATTCGTTTGAATGTGTGGCATGGCATTGCCCGCGCGGTTCTGCGGTTCACTGTTTGAACTAGTAGTTAGTTTGCTATTTCTTCCTATTGCTAACCGTTCCCACCTAGCCGATGATCGCCTGGTATCGGTCGAGTAGAAATATTCATGTAATTGTTGAATGTAATGAGAAGTAATGCATTGTGTGTGAGCTCTCCTTTTCCCCTTATTTTCTTGCATTCTACCTTCGCCTTAGAATTCTAAGTAAGTTTGCATCAGTCTGTTTGATCTTTTGATTTTAGAATTGAAACCAATGGGCTCAACTAATCCATAAACAAATGCAGTGAATGCAAGCTCAAACTATTGTAGTCAAACTAACTTTCAAGGAAGAATGATTGGCACGTGTTCCCAAGATACATACAGAAAAATTTTGAATTCTATTAGCTCAGAAAAATGTATACATCAAAAGAGTAAAAGAAGGCCTTGACTACCGAGCACATACAATCAAAAGCATGAAGATATAATCTTAACACCTGTAGCTTGGAAAGCTCCTGACAATATGCCTTGGGTAAGATATCAGGTCGCGTGCTGAGCGCTTGTCCAAGCTGTAAGGAAAAATATTGAAATACTCAGCAACGACATGTTTGACCAGAAAAGCAAATAAACATTGACAGGTAGTGCTGATAATTTATACTGCATGCTAATTTTAAGAGCTTCTCCATACAAACAGACCCCATTTCCAAGGCGGGCGATAAAACAAATCATTAACATAGGAAGGAACATTGAAAACATTAACATAGTAAGGCCCACTCAAGAACCACTACAAAGCAAAATAATTTTAATTGATCACATAACATTTAGACAAAAAAATTTAATTCACCATTGTTAGAATATGTCCCCTTTTTAATTCTAATATTCTTGTTTACTTTAAGGTAGGCTCTTATCTTCACATGGCATAAGAAATAGATTTCTGACCTAACAGCAGCCATAGTTTTGATAAAGCCTCTAGCCTCTGCTCCTTCCAGTCGAGCCTCCATCCTCAATGTCGAGCAGCAACGCTTCTCATACAGGTCTACCACAACTCAAGGTTCTACCTGCAGCAACACTTCTTCCGCAGTTCCATCGCAACTTCAGGTTCGACCAGCAGAAATGCTTTTTTCTGTAATTCCGTTGCAATTCCAGCGTCCGACTGTGTCTACGCATGTCTTCTTTCTCAGTGACTTCACAAGGAAATGTGCACCCCCTACTTCAGAAAGCTAGATTGGCTGAGGGCCTTCTCGTTAAAAATCATTTTCCTCCGACATCTAAACGACCCTCCTCCGACATCTAAACGACCCTAAACCGACAACAAATTTATGTATCCCTCATTGCAGAGTTGTTCAGAGGTAATAAGAGATCTTAGTCCTTTCTGGAAGACAAGGATAAGGTAAAAATCTTTTGGAATTTGTTTCCACAACAGTGAAGGGTCCTTCCTTATTTCTCTATAGTCCCTTCAACGAGAGTAGTTCTTCCAAAGAAAAGGAAGCTTCCCCTCGTTAATCTCCATTAGCTTATCATTTCATTGTCATGTTGATAATAGATTGAACTGCTACATTTTTCTTGGCAGTAACTCACTTTCTTCGGGTTTTAGTGAATACAATGGCAACTCCAAAATTTGTACAGTTTGTGAGGGTACGAATCGTATTTGCAAACTTGTTGGATCAGGCTTCTTTCATTGGGCGCTCTCCTACTTCTGCATCTACATCAAAATGTGGTACTGGCTATCCTTCTATAACCTTAACTACATAGGGGTATATGTCAATTAAGAATTTTTTGCCCAAAGCTTTAGGTATTTCCACCAGATAGATAATAATTCCCTTCTTTCCTCTCACAAGTGGGCCATAGAGTCTGAAGATTCAACAAATTTATCCTTTATTAGTATCTTCCTTTTCTGGATTTTAATGTGTATTGCTAATGGAACCTTTGTGCCTGTAAAGGGTGTTGGAAATAATCAGCTCACTTTCTTAGAGGAATATAAAGATAAAATTAAGTGCCTACAATTCTTTTAAGAGTGAAGGTAACTGTCGTGAGATCTGAAATTGAATACTTCATAATAAAAGGGGTCTCCTCCTTTATATATAGGAGAGACCAAGGGGTACAATAGAAAGGAAATACTACAAAAATAAAATATGAGACATTCAACACTCCCCCTCAAGTTGGGCTTGTGATGTCTGTCAAACCCAACTTGGACATAATATTTTCAAAAACTCTAAAACTCAACCCCTTGGTGAGGACGTCTGCCAGTTGTTGATCTGATGGAACAAATGGTGTGCTCACAGCCCCACTCACTATGTTCTCCTTGATGAAATGACGATTGACTTCAACATGTTTCATGCGATCATGTTGAACCGGATTGTGCGCGATACTGATGGCAGCCTTGTTATCACAGTAGAGACGGATGGGACCCTTGCCCTTAATCCCAAGATCAGACATAAGGCACCGAATCCACATTCCTTCACATATTCCATGGGTCATAGCTCTGAATTCGGCCTCGGTGCTGGACCTGGCAACCACCTGTTGTTTTTTACTTCTCCAGGTTACTAAATTTCCCCCAACTAGAGTGCAATATCCAGAAGTAGATCTACGGTCATCCACTGACCCCGCCCAGTCGGCATCTGTGAAGACTTCAATGGTTAAATCTTTGTTGGGAGTAAACAAGATGCCACGCCCAGGAGAGGTTTTAAGATACCGAAGGATCCTGTGGGCAGCATCCAAATGGTGAGATTTAGGGGAATGCATGTATTGACTAATAACTCCAACTGCATAAGATATATCCGGGCGAGTATGGGATAGGTAGATGAGTCTCCCTACAAGGCGTTGAAACCCATTGATATCTGCAACGGCTTCACCTCCATCCCTCCCCAATCTGTGGTTAGCTTCAATAGGGGTATCCGCAGGTCTACACCCACTCATTCCTGTTGTTTGCAGCAAGTCAAGGATGTACTTTCTCTGAGAGATAAAGATGCCATGCCTGGACCTAGCAACTTCAATGCCAAGAAAGTACTTAAGATTCCCGAGATCTTTTACCTCAAATTCCCTAGCCAATCTTGTCTTCAATTTTCTGATTTCGTCTGTGTCATCCCCAGTTATGACAATGTCATCCACATAAACAATTAAAGCAGTCACTTTTCCTTGTCTGTGTTTAACAAACAGAGTATGATCGGCATTACTCTGAGTATACCCAAATGTCACCATGGCTCTTTGGAACCTTCCAAACCAAGCCCTCGGAGATTGTTTAAGGCCATATAACGTCTTCTTCAATCTGCATACCTTTCCCTCAGATCCCTGAGAAACAAGACCCGGAGGTAAAGCCATATAAACTTCCTCTTCCAAATCCCCATGGAGGAAGGCATTCTTCACGTCCAACTGGCTGAGGCTCCACCCTTTGCAGGCCGCACAAGAGAGCAAAACTCTGATTGAATTCATCTTTGCTACAGGAGCAAAGGTTTCTTGATAGTCTATTCCAGCTGTCTGTGTGTATCCTCTGGCAACCAACCTAGCCTTGTAACGGTCCACAAGGCCTTGAGGGTTTTGTTTCACAGAGAAAATCCATTTACATCCAACCACGGTCTTGCCTTGAGGGAGAAAAACAAGGTCCCATGTGCAATTTTTCTCAAGAGCCATCATCTCTTCCAGCATAGCTTCTTTCCACTTTGGATGCCCTAAAGCTTCCTGCCATGAGGTAGGGATGGATATGGAAGACAAAGAAGTAACAAAGGCTCTATGCCAGGATGACAAAGAGTCATAAGTCACATAATGAGATAATGGATGGCAAGTGGAGGCACGATTACCTTGGAGACCAGTAGGCGGATCAGGCGGTAGCTCTGGTATAATGTGCGAGACCGGATTGTTTGTACCCCTTCGTCGACGAGTATACACCTGCATAGGAGGAGTCGGTCGAGGGGGCAATGCCGAAGGCAGAACACCTGAGGAAAGAGCGGGTGGATGGAGAAGAGCAATAGGTAGAGGAATAGAGGAAGAGCTCACTTCCATGGTAGAAGACTCCCCCTGAAGTGAGCTCCCATAATAAGACTTGGATTCATGGAAAGTGACATTCATGGAGACAAAAGTCTTACGAGTCACAGGGTGAAAACACTTATACCCTTTTTGAGTAGGGGAGTAGCCAATGAAAACACACCGAAGTGCCCGGGGATCAAGTTTGGAAGTGTGGTGCACATGGACATAACACACATATCCAAAGATACGCGGAGGGATCGCAGTAGGAGTAATGTTGAGGACATCCAACGGGGTTTTATGGTGAAGGATACGGGTGGGCAAGCGATTAATAAGATGCGCTGCCGTAAGAACAGCGTCCCCCCAATAATATTTGGGAAGGTGCATCTTAAGTAAGAGGCATCGAGCCACCTCAAGAAGGTGCCGATTTTTACGTTCAGCGACCCCATTCTGGGCAGGAGTGTAGACACAAGACGTCTGGTGGATGATACCCAAGTCAGAAAGATATCGCTCAAAATGAGAGTCCATGTACTCTCGACCATTATCACTGCGCAACACTTTTACAGTGGCATGGAACTGAGTAACGATCATTTGATGAAAGCGTTTAAACAGAGAAAAAACATCAGATTTGGATTTCATGAGGTACACCCAAGTGCAACGAGAAAAACAATCGATAAACGTGACAAACCATTTACAACCAGAAATAGAAGCATGCGGGGAAGGTCCCCAAACATCAGAATGAATAACCGCAAAGGGAGTATCACTAGGAGGGGAGAACTGAGGAAGAGAGGCACGTTTGTGCTTACTTAGTTCACACACATCACAAGTAAAATCAGTAAACACGGAGTTTGACATAGTTGGAAATAAAAATTTCATAACAGAGGGAGAGGGATGTCCTAGGCGACAATGCCAGGAATCCAAATCAGGAGAAGACGCCACATGAAGAGCACGAGGAGGAGCCGAGCTGGAGGGGTCAAACAGGTACAGTCCATCACACAGGCTACCAGAGCCAATCACCTTCCCCGTCTTCAGGTCCTGAAAAATACAAGAAGAGGGAAAAAAAGTCACAGAACAATTCATGGACTTAGTCAAGTGACAAATAGACAGAAGGTTTCGAGTAAACTTAGGAACGTGTAGCACAGACGAGAGAGTGAGGGAGGAGCAGGAAATGGTGCCCTTCCCCGCAATTGAGGAGAAGGAACCATCAGCAACACTCACTTTATCGCGACCAGACAAAGGAGAGTACGAGACAAAACCTGAAGAAGAGCCAGTCATATGATCGGTGGCGCCGCTGTCGATGATCCACTGAGTAGGGACATGGCTGGTGGCAGAATGAGCACCGGGGGACCCCTGATGGGCATAGGATGAGGACGAGGTAGAGGGCTCGGAAGATTGGCCGTGCATCATACGGCGGAAGGCCAGAATCTCATCCGAAGAGAGAGCAAATGTAGCAGCTGGAGGGAAATCTTCTGAAGCTTCGGAGAGATGGGCAGAGCGTGGCAGAGGAGGACGCCCAGTAGAGCGACCATTGCCACGACCACCACGAGAAGCAGGACCACCCCGGGAAGGAGGAAAGTCATGGAGCTTGAAGTAGGTGTCCTTGGTATGACGGGCCTTCCCGCAATAATCACACATCAGATGATCCTTCTCACCCGGGCGCGGCTTGTAGTCACGAGAGGGACGGCCAAACTGAGCAACAAGAGCAGAGCCTTCCGGTGCGGAGTCGGGATGTCGAGTCTGACGGCGATCAAATTCTTGCTGAACAAGGCTGAAAACTTCCGGGAGAGATGGAAGGGGAGACCGCCCAAGAATCTGGACACTAATAGGATCAAAGTCACGGTGCAGACCATGGAGAAACTCAAAGATCCGGTTGCATTCTTCCCGGGCCCGAACAAGAACTTCGTCTTCAGGGGATACCAGAGTGAGAGCATCAAAGTGATCGTACTCTTGGTAGAGCTGAGAAAACTCCAGATAATATGAGGAAGGAGAACGGTCACCCTGCCGCAGGAGAAAAATCCGTCGGCGAAGCTGAAATATCTGAGCAACATTGCCACGACACGAATAAGTAACCTCAGCACGCTTCCAAATATCTGCAGCAGTGTTCAGAAAAAGGTAATTCCGAGCTATGTGCTCCTGCATGGAGTTGAGAAGCCAGGACATCACCAGGGAGTTTTCCGACTCCCATTGAGACCACTCAGGGGAAGCCAGAGCAGGAGCCTTTGTAGTGCCGGTAACATATCCAAACAGACGGCGACTCTTCAGGGCCAGAGTAATCGACCGAGCCCACGGGAGATAATTTGCACCATCAAGCTTCATGGTAGTAATTTGAGGAGATCCATGGTCATGGAGAGGACGGCCGGAACCCAAGGACGGCATCGGGGAGGACTCAACACGTTCACCGGAGGACATATTTGGAGACTCACTAGTCCCGTCCATAGCAACCCGAGGATAGAAACCACGGGGAAAAAAAAAGAACAACAACCCTAGCAACTTCTCATAGAAAGGGAAGAGCATCGGGGAAGAGATACGCACTGATGAGAGGGCATCACCTCAAGCACCGAAGACACCGGATGCAAGGAAGAGATGCATTACTGTTGCATACCTCCTGCGTCCGGAACCTGCGACAAAGTCTGCGAGCGGAACTGCGAGCGGAACCTGCGACGAAACTGCGAGCGGAACTTGCGACGAGGCTGGCGAGCGGCTGCGGGGCAGGGACGAGCGAGGGCCTTCGGGCTGACTGGACCCTGCGGGGAAGGCGGAACGGAGCGGGGAAGATGAGAGTGGACTACGACGGGAGAAGGTTGGCGGAACGGGTAAGGGCGGCGGAAGCGGAGCGAACGATTAGGGCTCGCCTAGCTTTGATACCATGTCGTGAGATCTGAAATTGAATACTTCATAATAAAAAGGGGTCTCCTCCTTTATATATAGGAGAGACCAAGGGGTACAATAGAAAGGAAATACTACAAAAATAAAATATGAGACATTCAACTATGAGATAAAATATGAGATAAAATTAAGTGCCTACAATTCTTTTAAGAGTGAAGGTAACTATTGGAGCTTCAAACCTACAAGAATATTGAAAAAAAAATGGTGTGAATAACAGAAAGAAAAATTGTGTGAATAACAGAAAGAAAAGAAAATTGCCCTTACGAGAAACTAAACAGCCGAGTGAACCGCTGCTTCTTCAATAAAAATAACCATTTGAAAGAATAATTCAGATGGAATATGGATATACCTTTATATAGAAAGGCCCCAAGCTGATTAAGGTCTCCCGAAACTGAAGACATGAGCAAAAGAAAATATTATTGGTTCATAAATTAAAGCTAAAAATGCGCTAAATGTCAATTAGCAAAATAGAGCTAAAGTTACATGAAGGCACCTAAAGTCAGAATCAGGAAAAACTAAGTACTCTGCACTAAGATGGAAGGAGATCAAATAACTTCGACGAATGGGAGATATTGTTGGCCCTTAAATCTTAAATTGGTTCAGGGAATTGTATGAAATGCTTATAAGAACTAAGGTATGCAATAAGTGTTCGTAAACATTAGCAGATGTCTAATGTTCTTAATAAAAAAATGGAAACCATTGATGAAATTTTGAAAGAAGCAAAAAAGGGATAATAGTCCAGACTACAATATAGATAAGTAAAACATATAACCCTCAATAAAAATAGTTTGTATTCTACATATGATGCATTTCAGAATGACGAAGTACATATTCCCTTATGAACATTTGTTTATAACTTGACGAAGGGGATAAAAGGTGTCATAATCGCGTAACTGTGAGAGACTGGAACTCAAGGGGCAGTATCAAACTCCAATTACGCTAAGGAGAAAGTAAGGGGGAGAAATTGAGACTACCTTCTTGGTTGTTGATTCCGTAGCCCTAAGAAACAAAGGTTACATGAATGACACGCTAGAGAATAAGTCTCCACAATTGGACAAATACAAAAATATCTCAAATAACAAAAATATCCAAAAAACAATTTACTAAAGACGCCAAAGATACAAAATAAAGTTTAACTAGACTCGTGACTCAAACAATAACATAGACCATGACATTTCATCCTTCCTTCAATTTGAGCTTCCCCTAAAGCTCGGAAAGGGAAGCTGACTTATTGGATTAGCAGGGTCACGAGCTGCATTGTGAGAGGTGCGCCTCAAGCGCAAGGCGCACTGAGCGAGAGCCTTCTTGCCTCTGTTTGGCAGAGGCGGGTGAGATGTATAAGGCACGAGCAAGGCGCATGCATGCCTTCGACTCGAACAAGCGTTTAATGAGATTATATTTTTTTATTTCTCCAAGCTGAACGCATGAACCGATTCCCAGCCCACCTAACGCACGGAATCCTCGCAGAAGTATTGGCGGTAGTCGACTTCTTTTTTATTTTCTTCACTAACGCTTCTTCTAGATCAAAGCTTCCTCCACCTTAAAGTTACCTCTAAGTGAGAGTGACTTCTTTGTGCTACAATGATAGATATTTTATGTTATAGTTTTTTTTGCATTTAGTATTTTTAGGGTGAGAGTTGTGTTAGGTAGACGGCCGGCATAAAATTTAGTCACCCATATGAATATGGATCATTTGAAAATTTGTCCAAAACCAAAGGAACGCGTCGTATGGTCCGAATGCGGCGTCTTGACAAGGACCGCTACATCTCCAGGACTTGGGTGTAGTGTTAAATATGCAAGAGTCCTCGTCGTATGGTCCAAATGCGGCGTCTTGGCAAGGACCATTGCAACTCCAAGAGGACTTGGGTGTAGTGTTAAATATGCAAGAACACTCACTTATTAGACGTCATGATTTGTGGCAGACTTAGGTTTGGAAGTTGGAATATAGGTATGCTAACGGGAAAAGCGATGGAAGTAATGGATACGATGATTAGGAGAAGGATAAATATCTTATGTCTGCAAGAGGCTAGATGGGTGAGTGAGAAAGCTAAATTTTTAGACAGTTCAGGTTTTAAATTATGTAAAACCGGAAAAAATAAAATAAGCAATGAAGTAGGTATTATTGTGGATACCACTTGGAGGGATGAAGTTGTTGGGATAAGTAAAAAATGTGATAGAATCATAACTCTTAAATTGGCCATAGGAAAGGAAGCAAATAATGTGATCAGTATTTATGTGCATCAAGTAGGATTAAGTGAAGTTATTAAAGTACAATTTTGGGAAGACTTAAATGATTTAGTAAGAGATATCCCACAAGAGAGAAGATTTTCATAGAAGGAGACTCAAATAGACATATAGAGAAGGAAAATATAGATTATACAGTCATTCATGGAGGATTTGGGTATGGAGAAAGAAATGAAGAAAGAAGAATCAGTTTAGACTTTGTCATAACACAGGAGTCAATTGTGACAAATACGCTCTTTATGAAGAGGGAAAAACATTTAATTATGTTTACAAGCGGACCAAATAAGTCAAAAATTGATTATTTTATGACTCGCAAAATGAATAAAATAATTTATAAGGACTGCAAAGTCATACCATGAGAAAGTTTAACAATACAACACAAGCTAGTGATGTTGGACGTGCAAATTATATATAATAAATTTAAGACAAGGACAAAAGTGTTGCCAAAAATTCGGTGGTGGAACTTGAAGACGAAAAAATAACTTTCTTTCAAGACAACAATTATGGAACAACTACTTAATACTCTTATGTTGATCCTAGTGTCTCATGGTAAGTTATGTCTTCACATTTAAGGATAAGTAGAAAGAACGTAATTGGAGAGTCAAAAGTTTGTGCGTCCCTAAATAAAGAATCTTGGTGGTGGAAAGAGAAAGTGCAAGACAAAGTGAAGGCAAATAGGGTCAGCTATAAAACACTCTACGCTTGCAGGAATGATGAAAACTTGACAAGGTATAAAGTCGCCGAGAAAAAAGTTAAACATGCAGTAAGTAGAGCAAGAAGTCAAGCTTATGAGGAATTTTATAAGCGACTGGATACCAAAGATGGAGAGTGTGACATATATAAAATTGCTCGAGCTAGAGAAAGAAAGACGAGATTTAAGCCAAGTTAAATGCATAAAGGATGAAATAGATTTGGTTTTGACGGATGATGTGGTTATTAAAGAGCGATGGAAAAGATATTTTTATCAACTCTACGATGAAGCAAAGACAATGAAATGAGCTTGAAAGAGTTGAGTAAATCGAAAGAGTACAGGAACATAACGTTTTATCGTAAAATTCAAGCATCAGAGGTAAATGATGTTCTAAAAAAATGAAAATATAAAGGCGGTTGGGTCAGACGATATACTCATAGAAGTATGAAAATGCCTAGGGAAAGAAAAAATTTTGTGGTTTACATGTTTCTTCAATAAGATATTGAAGACAAAAAGGATGTCGAGCCAATAGAGAAAAAGTATTTTGGTACCTTTGTATAAGAACAAATGAGATATGAAAAATTGTGTCAATTACACAGGAATTAAATTAATGAGTCACACTATGAAATTATGGGAACGAGTAATAGAAAGAAGAGTAAGACAAGAGACTAGTATCTCAGAGAACCAATTTGGTTGCATGTCATGGCGGTCGACCATGGAAGTTATACATCTCTTGAGGAGACTCATTGACAACTATTGGGAAAGAAAACAAGATTTGCATATGTTGCTTATCGACCATGAGAAGACTTATGATAGGGTTCCAAGAGAAATCTTACAGAGAGTCTTAGAAAAGAAAGGTGTAAATGTATCATACATTGACATAATCAAAGATATGTATACAAATTCAGAGATGAGGGTGATGACATCTAGACGATTAACACAGAAATTCACTATCATTGTTGGCTTACATCAAGGGTGAGCTTTAAGCCCTATCTCTTTACCCTTATCTTAGATGAGCTCACCAGACATATCCAACAAGCAATACCTTGGTGTTTATTATTTGCGGATGATATTGTTTTGGTCGATGAGACGCGCGAGGGTGTAAACGCGAAACTTGAATCTTAGAGAGACACTTTAGAAAAGAAAGGTTTTAGCTTGAGCGGGGCAAAGACGGAGTATATGGAGCTTAAATTTAGCAGTGCAAGAAGGACGGATAACTTCATTATTAAGTTGGGTGATCAAGATATTTCACGCAGTGAGTGCTTTAAATATCTGGGATATATAGTTCAAAAAGATGGAGGTGCAGATAAAGATGTGATACATGGAATCCAAGCAGGTTGGTTGAAGTGGAGAGGCGCGTCAGGGATCTTATGTGATCGTAAAGTACCATTAAAATTTAAAGACAAGTTTTATTGTACTGCAATTAGACCAACGATGCTCGACGGTTGTGAGTGTTGGTGATGCGGAACGGAGATGGGACCCGCAGCGGAGGACGAGTTTTGGGTCCGTTCAGGGCCGATTGGCTACTTACCATATATGGCGTATCTGGATCGATTATCTGACTTCACGGATGTGTCCGGCCCGTCGTTTGCACACGATTTCATATATTATATTGTTATTTTGGCTTTTATTTTAATGTAAAAGGGATACCCCATCTCCGGTCAATCATAGTCGTTGATGATGGGATGCCCTAGTATCTCTTTATAAATAGAGATGTAGGGGTTGTTTGAAGGTATTGCAGATTTTGGAGAAGTGAATTCCCGGAATCCCGCGATCACTCCACGGTGCCGACTCCGTGGAACCCTAGGTGACGACTCCTAGGCCATCTCCCGCTCCCCAAAGGTAACCCTAACCCTTAGTCGCGTTCCTCCACCTCCAAATCCCCCTCCCGCAGCCCCCGCTGGTGATTCCAGCGATTGCCATTCTACCCAACAGTTCCTGTTTCTGCGGCGGAGGACGAGTTTTGGGGCCGATTGGGTACTAACGATATATGGTGTATCTGGATCGATGATCCGACTTCACGGATGTGTCTGGCCCGCCGTTTGCACACGATTTCATATATTATATTGTTACCTTGGCTTTTATTTTGATGTAATCGGGCAACCCCATCTCCGGCCAATCATAGTCGTTGATGGTGGGATGTCGTGGTATCTCTTTATTATAAATAGAGATGTAGGGGGTTGTTTGAAGGTATTGCAGATTTTGGAGAAGTGAATTCTCGGAATCCCGCGATCACTCTACGGTGCCGACTCCGTGGAACCCTATGTGACGACTCCTAGGCCCTCTCCCGCTCCCCAAAGGTAACCCTAACTTTTAGACACCTTCCTCCACCTCCAAATCCCCCTCCCGCAGCCCCCGCTGGTGATTCCAGCGATTGACATTCTACCCAACAGTTGTTCATGTTTCTGCAACCTTTATATCGTTGAATTCTTGTTCCTGTGACTTGAATATCGTTGATTTACTGTTAACGCACCATCGCAGCTCCCCGTTACTGTTCCTGTCGCCTCCCTGCTGTTGTTCCCTGCATACAACCGGCTCACCAAGCCCTCCGAACAGCCCGCCAGCCCCTCTGTTGCCCTCCTCCACAGTCCCAACACCACCCATATCCCATTGTCACCCCTGTGAACAACCCAAGAAGCCACCAGCCCCTAGATCTCTGCCCTACAGTCTCGATCCCATCTCAATCTGCCAAATCCAGTTGTTGTCCCGTCATTCAGCCCCCGGTTCCTCTCCGGATCGTCCATATTGTGTCGCATATCTTCGGATCTGCTCTCCTACGACAACCCTCATATTTTGTGAGTTTTTTTGTTGTACGCAGTTTTGTTTTCATCATTTAAACATTGTGTTGTGAGCTCATACTCGTTTGGATAAATAGCATCGTAGTACTTTGGTTCTAGATTATTTTGTGATTTGCAGGAACTATCCGCCGTGCGCTCATGATTTGGCCATCCACGCGGAGGAAAACTTTAGCTTGTTTTGCCCTAAAGAATTATTTTGCTATTGTTAAATCATGTGTGTGATTTAATTATTTATTATCTGATTTTGAATTCGCCGTCGGATATTATTAAAATCATGTGCATGCAGATTTGCATTGCATATAGGGTTAGGGCCTCGTTCATCCGCCGCCTATAGATTCGTCCTGCGTTAGTTGGGCAGTGAATTGTGTACATAAGCAAAAAATGGGAGTTGCGGAGATGAGAATGCTTAAGTGGATGTGCGGACACACGAGACTGGATAAAATTAGGAATGAAAGTATCAGGGATAAGGCAGGAGTGACACCAATTGTAGAGAAGATGCGAGAAACTCGACTAAGATGGTTCTAACACGTACAAAGGAGACCATTAAAGGCATTTGTTAGGCATTGTGAGAGTTTAGTCACTAGGCATGTTAAACGGGGGAGGGGTAGACCAATAAAGACTTGGAATGAAACTATAAGGAAAGGCATAATGTAATTAGGTATTAGTGAGATTATGACTAAAGATAGGGCACAATGGCGACAAAGGATCCATATAGCCGACCCCACTATAGTGGGATAAAGGCTTGAGTGTTGTTGTTGTTTTTAGTATTTTTATCATATTACCTTAGTTTAAGATGTTTTTCCTGCTTTTGCGCCTTGTCTTCACGAGGCGCGCGTTTGCACAAGAAACTTGTCTTCACCAGGCGCACATCTGCAACTTGCGATTAGACTACAAGACCCCTTTACGCTTTGTTGCTTCTTGCGCCGTTAATAACATAGGTCACGAGCTAATATCAAGCCTTCATTTCTTTGGTTCTTTAATACAAAATAGGTACAATACCTTCGCCCATATGTGGTGAAAAGGGTGATTTTTGTGGGTTATTTGCCGCTTGAGCAAGGAGAGGAGCAATGAAACCAAAAACTAGTGGCTAAAGTGTGGAATTGATGGCTTCGGTGTAGCTGGATAAATGGGAAAATGGGGGGTCGGTGGTTAGAGCGGGGTCTGTTTGATGGAGGCAGCAGGAGTCGGTGGCTGGAAAGGTGCATGTTGGATGGCGACAACATGGGTAAGTGGTTGGAGTAAAGCCTACTAAATGGGAACATACGAAGTTGATTGAGATGTGGTAATGGTCATTTTTGGTTGCTAGGCACGGGAGAATTGGTAGAGTGATCTGGTTGTTGTTAGTCAGCTCATGCTCCTAAACTTCAGTCTCTTGGGGTGGTGCTATGGGGTATGAATTTTAGTGTTGAAGGTGCTGAAGGGTGTTAGTTAATGCACCTCAAAAGATAGTTGTTGCACATCAACTTCTAGGTGCTTTTCCTTGGCGTTTATATTGCTCTCTTTAATAGCTAGATGGAGTTGCCATATTTGCTTGGAATATTTGACGACAGTGGAAGAAGGTATCGTGATGGTTCCAACAGAGGCGAAAAGAGACGACATTGGTTCAGTAGTCGGGTGGATGAAAGAAGAAAGGCATCGATGCACCGGGGTGTACCACATGTTTTTAGGATGCGGAGTCATCATCTGGATGTGAGGGGTTGTGGAAGTTACTGTGATGTAATGATCCTGGGTCATTAATTGTCAGCAACCCTAGATTGAACAAGTGGAAGAGAGAAGTATGGGTTGTGGAAATTACCGTGATGTTATGATCCCGTGTCAATTGTCAGCAACCCTAGATTGAGTAAGTGGAGCGGAGGAGTATCATCAATCAGAGAATAATGTGTGTTGTCATGAGAGATTGAAGCATGAATATGCGGGAATAATTGATGACGAAATATGCATGAGAGATTGATGTTGGCAGCTAATGCATATAAGAACTTGGATAGAAGTGATATATTGTTTGTGGTGTGTTTTTCTGTTTTTGGAAGGAATTTTATGTATTATTTCTTGGTGTGAAGTATACTAGACTTCTGGGTTTGACAACAAGCATACACCTATTGGTTTCTCGACTTATTCAACAATTCCTCCAAATCGACGAATACAAAATAGCGCGGCCCGTCCAACACATATCACTAATGGATTATAATGCTTATATCTGAAAGAACTATAAGTAAAACACTATAAAGCTTCATTTGGTAATGTGCTGCCTCCCCCCCCCCCCCCCCCATTGCCTTTTGACAACTTCGCATATCACAATAATAATATTTTTTTAAACTCACATAATGGAAATCCAACCACTATACACCACTTCATCTTGAATTTCAACAGCGTAACAAAAAATTCTATTAAGAGGATTTCCAAAATGAACAACCAACAGCATACCTTTTTCTCAGCTTGAAGGTAAGGATAAGCAAATACTCATGTAAGCATAAATTATGATGCCACCTTAGAGCTAATACAGCATGTAGTTGAAATAAAATAAAATAAAACTACAGAAAAAAAATCAGGCTAGTTGGCGAGAATAATTAGAACAAACAAAATCACCCGATACCTTCGCAGCACGTTTATCGACATCTTGAACAAAGAAGTGCGAGACAGTTAGCTTGGCAACCTGGAAGAATATAATGGCGGCCCTGTACAAGGCCAAAAATGGACTAAAGCGCGAGTAAGCGAAGAACGTCTTCGACCCCTGCCTGCCAAGTATGTGCCCGAACAATGTTTCCAGCGACTGCTTCCGCCGTCTCGCATATTCGGACGACGGCTTCTCGCCATGTACGCTGGTAAATACAGTCGAGAAGCTGCATTTTCCACCAATGTTTTCTCATGGCAACGCAATCTTTCAACTGAAGAATCGCATAACGGAATCAATAAATTTACCATCGGACAAAAATTGGGAGCCGATCTTGCCGTTCCGGGAGCCTAACGTCTAATCCCATCTTCCTTGAAGAAAGAGCTGTGGAAAAGCTGCATCCATCGCCGATGAACAGACCTAGATGTTCAAAAGAAGAACAAAGCAAGTCATCGTCTCGCCCGAAGAGGGATTGAGAGAAGATGGAAGATAGAGAAAGAAATACCAGGACGTGGCGGACGCCGTTGCCGATGAAGGACTGCGGCCAGCGCATTCCTCATGGACTGCGGTTTGAGCACCGACGAAGGTGGATCTCATTAGCTGATGATTCCAATGGGAGGGACTGAGCGAGTCCTTGCTTCGGCGGCGGACATCTGCTTTGGAGGAGGGAAATGGGGGATTAGAAAGCCTGAGTACGCCGGACGCAGCTCTAGCGACGGCCACGTAGCCAGAGTTTGAAGACGGGCGGACAATTGTTGAAGCTGGAAATGGGCTCGCCGCTTGAACTAGGCTCCGTTTGACTTATTTTCATCGGTGAAGCGGTTACGATCATATGAATTGGACCTTAATTAATTAGGTATCTGCACACATAAATAGGTTCCTTCAGTTATAAATAGGTTCGATTCGGGTTAGTTTTAAATAGATTCGGGTCAGTTTTAAATAGATTCGGTTCGGGACAGTTTTAAATAGATTCGGTTCGGGTCGCTTTTAAATAGGTTTGATTTAGGTCTTGTTCCCATAATATTAGAATCGGTTTCTGGTTCCACATGTTGGGTACCCAAAACCGATGCGAGAATCAGAAATCAATGGTAACTAAAATATTTTGAGGCAACGATTACAATCGTATGTCTTAAGATGTTAGAATGATTGAGAATATAGTCTTGTGGCTAAAGAAAATAATTTTTAAACTCGTGTAGTTGTATGTCTTTAATATTATAGAGAGTAGTGATTCAATTATTTTGAAACATTGGTTTTTTTTTTTTTGAAACATTGGTATTTGCATAACAAAGAATCATGAGTTGAAAGTCTTTCTTTTTGTGAGACATGGGTAGAACCGAGAATAGAACCGGAACCAAATCGAAGCAAATTGTTCGGGTCTAATTATATACTTCAGGATTGTGGGTCAATTTCGGTTTCAAAATTTTGGAACTGAACTCATATGAGTCGGTTCTTAGTTTTGGGTGGAACTTATTAGAATAAAAATTATTCTCGATGATGAAAGCAAATTGTCAATGTCGATTTTTTTTTCGACCCGATTTCTGTTATTTTCTGATTTTTCTTGTTTTTACAACTATGACCTCAATTTTTTTAATGATAATGAATACTGTATACAAGGTCGGTTAATAGAAGGATTGTGGTTTCGGTTCATTTTAGCCGACTGGGTATTCCTAGTAATGGTTGGAAAAAAATTCTGTGCGTGTAACGCTTTTACTTTTTTGTGCGCGAATTGTATTTTTAGCACAAAATATAGTTTTTTTTTTTAAAATCACAGAATATTAATTTACCTATTTTTATGATCATTTTAAGATCTCATATGTATATGTTACAATCTGAAAATATACGTGTTAAAAAGTGATTTTTTTAATACAGTTACAGTTGTAAATTACATACATTTTTACGACTGTAAATATAACTAAGAATACAGTTACGGTGTAATTTCAACTAAAAATATTGTCATGCACCATCCCATCAAACGCTACGCATATAGAAAATTCTCTCGTAATAGCTGGGGTTTTTCTTGTTGGGATTTTGCTAGACCGACTTATTGACCTGAGCTTTGGGTTAGCTTGATTTGGGCCTTATATTATTTGTCAGTTGTCTTTGGTGATGGGCTTTAATTAAAATCTTAATTAGATGGCTTTAAGTGGGTTATTAAAGTATGAGGTCGCGGTGTAATGAGTTGGTTATATCGGGAAGGTTTGATTCTCTTCTCATTTTATAACACCCGGCTATTTTCTCTCACTCTTGTTCTCGCTCCCAAAGTTTGAAAGTGTGGCCTGGAGGGATTCTTGCGTCTGATCGGCATTTCGAAATCTCTGCCCGGGATCGCTGTCCGCGTGCCGCGTGCAAGATCGCAGGGAGACGATCAAATCTAAAAAACTATCGGGATTGGTGAACCCGTTCACGTAGTGGAGCAAAGAAGGAATCGGAATCCAATCGGCAGATTCAAAAAAATCGCTATATTGGGAGGGGTGTTGGCAGTGATTTTGAGTTTGAAAGTGTGCCCTAATTTCTTCTATCTCGCTCACTTTCTCTCCCTCTCTTCCTTCCTCTTCCTAGATGTTGGATTACATAGTAAGTGCAAATTAGGGTTTTGATTTCTTGGGCTTGGGTTAACGTTTTGTTAACTGACTGTTTCCATCTCTAACCTCATTCATTTTATGAAATTGGTTTTGTTTGACTATGGATGGTCAACTATTTGCTTTTGTGTAGCTGTTGACATGATTATTAAGTAGTCACTGATTGGGGTTTTTGTTGAGCTTGCTCGGCTGGTATGGTATAGAAGGATAATATATGTCATAAGGACTCGGTTTCTAGAAAAAAAATATGTGCCCTAAGAAAGCAGAAGAACTCGGGTTCAAAGTTATGTTCAAACAAAGTAGCATCGAAATATAGTCGACACAACGTCAAGAGTAATCGATGCAACGTAAGAAAAAAGTCTTAAAATATTCCTGAACTCAGCGCTGACTACCTCTTTATAGAGTCAAAATATTCAAGCAGCGTTGAATTCTCTAAACAGCGCTGAATCTGTCAGAAAACCGTTGAAACCTCCATACAGCGCTGAAACGGTTAGTGCAATGTCAAAATCGTGAAAATGAATCTGACTTCTCCAAGCAACTATGGTGTCTCTTCTTCTCTATTCAGAGTAAACGTAAAAAAAGTCTCAGCACAACTTTGTATTCTCCCTCTCCACTACTCAGAGCAACAGCGTCCTCCAAGAAGGCCTCCAACGACTATTTCTTGGAACTTGTTTCAACAGAAATCTTTGATAAGAATACAGCCGTTGAACTTCCATTTCTAACAAGATATCTATGTCTATGGCAGTAGCAACTAAAAAAATTAATTATGAAGTTTTGGAATAAATTCAAAACAAAAGGGTGTATATAAGAATAAAGATCAGACAAAAGACAAGAGAGGAAGATAGCAGAAATATAAGTGTTATCAAGAAGAAAAGAGGAACTCTCTCTTAGTATGGCGTTCTGCCACTGAAGGAGGTTCTTCTCTCGAAAAATCCAACTGTTAAGAAGAATCTTCTTCTCGGCCGGAAGATTCAAAAAGAAGATCTTTTCTTTTCTTAATGAGCAATCAGCTGGAGATCAAGATTAATCTCTCTCCTCCAGAATCTCGATCAAAGAAGAAGACGTCCTAAACCATAATCTGTGGACACGTCACTATTGACCAGATAACAAAGAGTTCTTGAATCTCTCTCACAAAGATTCTAAATGGTTGAGCTTCCTAATCAACAACTCATTCAGTTTTGGAGAGACCATATCAACAACTCATGGTTAAGCTTCCTTAACAACAACTCACTGGTTTTTGGAGAGATCTTATCAATAACTCCTGGTTGGGCTTCCTTATCAACATCTCACTGGTTTTTAGAGAGGCCTTATCAACAACTCCTGGTTGAGCTTCTTTATCAATAACTCATTTGGTCCGGAGAGACCTTATCAACAATTTCATGGGTTTAAGGGAACCTTATCAAAATCCTCACACTATAATAGTGGAATTCTGTTTGCGGGCAGAAGAGCAAACATACCTAAATTTATTAGAGAACTATTATAAAACTCTTGTGTCGTATGTGTTGATTCTCTCTCACTCTTTGTTATTTTCTTCTATATTATAATTGTGGCATGTGTGATGATTGCTTGTGTTAAGGATAATCCTAACCTAAGAAAGATTATAAGATCTAATCGGTTTAAAACAAAAATCAAAAGGAATTATAACATTATTCACCCCCTCTTGAGTAAATCTCAAGTGATTACCGTCCCTTTCAATTGGTATCAGAGGGAGGTTGATCGAAAAAAGGTTAACACCTTGATCAACAAGATCCTCAGTGGACTAATCACTTAAGAAGACCTTATATCCTAACACAACCATGAACTCTACATAGTTTAGAGAGTATGAATCAATACAACCACCAATCTGTAATTTGGATAAATTTTCTCTATAAAAATCCAAAATCAAAATATACATAAATTCTATTTATGATGTTATTTTGACAGGTCTTGTAACTACTCCTGCAAAGATAGAAGATAATGGAGAAAATATGCTCCTCTCTAGAAATGAATGGTCAGAAAGAAACAGGAAGGCCAAAGCATCTGATATTGAAGTCATGAGCATTCTTATGGCAATAATGTCCAATGACATTTTTCAGAAAGTAGTCGACTGCACATCAGCAAAAGAAATCTGGGAATCTCTTACCAGATTAGCAGAAGGCTATACTGAGAAGTGCCTCATTGCTGAAACATGGAGCCAAAGTGAAGAAAGCTTCTCAAGCTCAGATAACGAAGAAAATGCTGAAGAATTGAAAGACAAAAACATGGATCTCAATGACTCAGACCTTGAAGAAGGTAATCAAGAAGTAGAGGTACAATATTATCACTCTACTATATCCACTTCACCTAAATCAAGAAGAGACTTTGAAATCCTTCATCATAGCCATCTCTAGGCAGTGAAGGAAATCAAAGATCTCAAGGAAGAGTTGTCATTACTAAAACAAACAATGATGAGTGATGTCACTGAAATTAAGAATTGGGCTCTTAAAATACAAAACTTTAAACTAGATAAGGAAATTATCCCTCTAAAAACTAAAGTTGCTGGATTAAACAAACAACTTGATAAAACAAAAGATTTTGAAATTTCCTTAAATGGAGGAAGCAACAAGCTAAAAGGCATCTTTGAAAACCTTAAAATAAGGTTTAAACATCTAGGGTTATGTGTTGATCCTACCATGCCAAAGGGCCCTTCGAATATTCCTGCTTGGAAGAGTCTAGGGGCATTTGTCAAGAAAGAAGACTCAATAATTTTTGAAGATGTTTCTCTAACATCAAAGTCTAAGAATAAAAATCATAAGGAAAACCTTCTCATCTCTTTCTCATTAGAAAAAACTCTTGGAAAAGCTATAAAAAAATTAATTCAAGAAAAGATAAAAACGAAAAAAAATCATATGAATTCAGAGTATGCGCCGAATACTATTCGACACAACTCCAAATCTGCGCCAAATAGTCAGTGCACCTATGTCACGTCGAATGTTATTCGACGCTCCTATCTTGCTTCGTCGAATGACACTCGACGTAACTTTTTTGTGTCGAATACAATTCGACCCAATCCCGCATTCCAGACTGCCTCCTCTATCTACAGTAGTTCAGATGAAATAAATTTGAGATCTTATCTTCCTCTCTCTCATCACTCTCAGTTGAAAAAAAAATGAAATATAATAAGTATGAGTGTCATTGCTGGCATAAAGTATGATACTTCATAAATGACTGTTGGTATAATTTATCAGCAAACTCTCTTTTTAGAAGTTGTGTGAAAGCTCCTCTTCACTCTCAATTTAACTATTGTTCTAAAAATTCAGGACCCAAGATATACTGAGATTCTTCTATTATTTACCCTTACTAAAGGTTAAAAAAACTCCTCTCCACAAACTAGTTATGGAATGAGATTTTCTTAATCGCTTGAATCAATTAATAAAGAAGATCTTAGGACATAAATTTTAAAAAAACTAAATGCACTAGTCGGCGTTCCACTTAGAAGTCTAGTACCTAGAATCTAGAAGATAATTGCCTGCATTGGAACTGCATACAAGAAATCGACAAGAAATCCTTTCCTCTCAGCACCAAGGGATCGATCGTCATGTTTCTTGGAAACTCAAAAGGTTAGCAGTCACGCCTTTACTTCTCCACTCGTTTCAGTCAAAAGAACTGAATAGTCATTCATTTGACGATCCAGTCTTGCCTATTTAAAGGCTGTTCCAGATGAGTACTTCATTCCAAAACTCGTCATTCATCTCGTTTATCTTATTCTCCTATACTTTCTCCCGTTCTTGAAGCACTCTGACTTCTTTAAGCAACATCTTCAACTTCTCTGACCCGTTCCCTTCTAGGATGATCTTGATTTCTATCTTTTATAGAATCTAGAAGGGGGAGAATGACTGTCTCTTAGCATGGACCGAGAAATGTGCAATGTCACATATGTCCACTGGATGCCTCCTCCATCCAGAATGTAGAGGCATCAGGGATCAAGAAGCATCTCCTTCACATGCTTCTCCTCATCTGGTGTATCTTATGGGGAGCTTCCTCTTTGGACAACAATCCAAGGGGGGCGTGAGGTCCGTGGAACTATCAACTGCTCTCCACGAGCAGGACAATGTTCAGCCTTCTCACTTTTCCAAAAGTGAGAAAGCTCAGCCTCCTCTTCTCCACATTCTCCCCCCCCCCCTCATTAAAGGGCAACTAGGAGTTGTCTAAATCCAAGTGGCTTAAGGTCTTAGCAAATCTATAAGTGAAGAAAAAGATTCATTAAAGAAAGTTCTAAAGAATAATAATAAAGAATTTTCTTTTCTAAGAAATAAATAATTTTGTGCAATATATTTTCTGCTCATCTTTTTCTATCTATTGAATGCATTAACTTCTTTTCTTCTTTGTGCAAATAGTTGATCTAAGAAACGTATCTCTGCAATACAAAATCTAAGAAATGATTGCCTTCAATTCATTTATTTCCTCTGTTTCTGTAAATCACTCAAATATTGTTTTAAAAACTGGTATATCAAATAAGGGGAGATTGTTGAAAAAAATCCACCTCTTGATTTGATACACAATTTTAAGAGTGATTAATTAGATCATTACACATGTTGTATAGAAGGGTAATGTATCATAAGGACTTAATTTCTAGGACACAATTTGTGCCCTAAGAAAGCTGAAGAAGAAATAGGGTTCAAAGTTATGTTCAAACAAAGTAGCGTCAAAATATAGTCAACACAACGTCAATAGCAATCGACGCAACGTAAGAAAATGGTCTTAAAAATATTCCAGAACTCAGCGCTACGATTATCTCTTTGTAGCATTGACATATTCAACCAGTGTCGAATTCTCTAAACAGAGTTGAATCTGTCAGAAAAGCGTCGAAACATTCAAGAAGCGTCAAAACATTCGGACAACACTGAAACAGCCAGAACAACATCAAAATCTTGAAAATAAATATGACTTCTCCAAGCAGCTCTGATGTCTCTTCTCTATTCAGGGTAAACGTCGAAAAGTCTCGACACAACTCTGTATTTTCCCTCACCTTTTGGCTTCTTCTTCAAGCATGAAATGACTATCTGATCTCTTAAAATAGTCATTTCATCAGTCAATCTGCATTCGACAAAGTAAGCTTCAATGTCATCGGGTGCATTTTTTGTCTTCGCATGTATATAGTTTTCATCGTCCTCACATTCAGCGAACTCTAGGTCATCACTTAAGAGGCCAACACTTAAGAATGCATACCAATATAGTTATGTATAGTCATTGTGGAAACCACGATTAAAATTTATTATTTGAATGAATATTATCGCATATCGTGAAGTATCCCTCATTTCATCTTCCATACACTGAACGTCCTTTCAAAGACGATGTGAAGTGATGAGTGTGCTCTATTGAAATCTCACGTGATCCTTGGATTGAGCAATTTCCACGTGCAAAATTTGGTAAATGATATCTGATGCCTTGGTATGATTTTAGAAAACCTCTATGTAAAGGATATCCAGTTTCTACCAAATAATATTTACCTTACATTAAAATCTTCATTAATACTAGATAAAATTACTGCACTGATTAATATTTAGTACAAAGAACAAGTAAACATAAGTTGCATCCAAGCCTAATGGTGGATATGGAAAATTGTCATGTTGATTCATCAACGCACAATGTAATATTCGGTTATCATGGGCCGATCCCTCCCAGACTGACACAACGAAAATGAAGCACATGTTGGAATCACAAATAGTCGTGATATTTTGTGTTGGTTTCCCTTGACGACCAATATATGGTACTTGTCTATCACTGGAATGCGTGCATGCATCCACATGAGTTTCATCAATCGCACCAATGCAATTTAAAAAAATAGGTAATGTTCGTCATACTTTATCTTGGATGCTATCTCTTTAAATTGTGTGCCTGGAGGTTGTATAATATCCACTGAATATGATTAGAGCCTTAAGACCTTGTGAGAAATAATGGCTGATAGCCTATGTGGAGTGTTGAAAACGTTCTGCAGCATTTTGTACTAATGCATATTGTGTGCAAAAATATATATTGTAATTGATATCACCTCTCTAGTGTTTGTTCTCCCTAACCCTTTGAGGTCATGTGAACATTCTAAGGTGTCTAGTGGATCTAAAAAAATATTTTGTGACATTCTGAAGTTTTGATGAAACCTAGCATGATGCCCAGCTAATAACTCTTGTAGTCATCTTTCACCTGTTTATTTTGATGTCATGCATGGTGTTGCGGTCCACTCAAGGCTCCGGTAGATCGGACTAGATTGGACCGTCTTAGCCCGAGAGCGTTTGAGCGCGCAAACAGTCACAGAAAAAGAGAAAGTTAACAAGACAATTTTTTTTAACGTGGAAAATCCGTCAACTGGGTGAAAAACCACGCGGCCGGGTCTCTGTCGGTCGAAACCTCCACTATTTGTTGGTTGTTGTACAAAGCTACTTTAAAGAACTCGAGGGCGACAGACCGCCTCTCGTTACAATTGTTGAGAGAGAGATACTCGGAGGGTGACAAGCCACCGCTCATGGAGATAAGACTTTTGTCTGATGCAGAGGGGGATGCTGCGCTCTAAGCGCTTTAGAGGTTTTGACTGCAGCTTGAAGGTTGGATCGATGTGCTTTGTGCGTCTTTGTCTCTGTCGGTTGTCTCCTGCTGCGCGAGAGGAGTTTGGAGAGTTGTTCTTGCAGGAGGCTAGAGCGTTTGTTCTTGAGTACGCGAAGTGCTTGTTGCTGAGTACGCGGGGTTATGCTTGGACGGTCTTGAGAGCGGAGAGCGCAAAGGCGTTCTTGGAGCAGTCTTCAGAGTGGAGCGCACGGAGACGCGCTTGGAGCGTTCTTGAGAGCGGAGCGCGCGGAGGCGCGCTTGGAGCGGTCTTGAGAGCGGAGCGCGCGGAAGCGCGCTTGAAGTGGTCTTGAGAGCGGAGCGCGCGGAGGCGCGCTTGGAGCGGTCTTGAGAGCGGAGCGCACGGAGGCGCGCTTGGAGCGGTCTTAAGAGAGGAGCGCACGGAGGCGCGCTTATGAGCGCGCAAGGAGGAGGCGCGCTTGTGAGCGCGCAAGGAGGAGGCGTGCTAGTGAGCGCGCAAGGAGGAGGCGCGCTAGTGAGCGCGCAAGGAGGAGGCGCGCTTGGAGTGGTCTTTAGAGCGGAGCGCACGGAGGCGCGCTTGTGAGCGCGCAAGGAGGAGGCGCGCTGTTGAGCGCGCAAGGAGGAGGCGCGCTTGTGAGCGCGATAGGAGGAGGCGCGCTAGTGAGCGCGCAAGGAGGAGGCGCGCTTGTGAGCGCGCAAGGAGGAGGCGCGCTGTTGAGCGCGCAAGGAGGAGGCGCGCTTGTGAGCGCGATAGGAGGAGGCGCGCTAGTGAGCGCGCAAGGAGGAGGCGCGCTTGTGAGCGCGCAAGGAGGAGGCGCGCTTGGACGCGCGCAAGGAGGACGCGCGCTTGGGAGCTCGCAAGGAGGACGCACGCTTGGGAGCGCGCAAGGAGGGCGAGCGCTTGGGAGCGCGCAAGGAGGAGGCGCGCTTGGGAGCGCGCAAGGAGGACGCGCGCTTGTGAGCGCGCAAGGAGGAGGCGCGCTTGCGAGCGCGCAATGAGGAGGCGCGCTTGTGAGCGCGCAAGGAAGAAGGAGGAGAGAGAAAATCCGTAGGAGGATTTTCCCGGCCGGAGAGAGAGAAAGTCTCAAAAGAGGTGAGAGATGGAGGAGGAGAAGAAGAAGATGGAAAAAAGAGAAGCCTTGGGGTTCTATTTATAGTTTTTGAAGGTGGCACTTTCGTAATTAAATGGGTGGTTAGGGTAGTTATGGTGGTTATGCGGCTACCCGCACACCATAACCAATTTATGTGTTATACGCACACTTATCATGAATATAACTACGCGCACACCAGTTTGTATAGTTTTGCGGTGATATGTATTCATATGACGGATATGGTTATGCGCACACCATAACCATATTATTTGCTATACGCAGACCGTATTGAAGGATTTTACTACTTGCACTCATATGTTGGAGAATTTTACTATTTGCACCTCATGATGTGAGGTTTTACTATTTACACCCACATGTTGGAGGAGTTTACTATTTGCACCCCATAATGAGGGATTTTACTATTTGCACTCCATGATGAAGAAATTTATTATTTGCACCCACATGTTGGAGGATTTTACTGTTTGCACCCCATGATGCGGGATTTTACTATTTGCACCCCCATGTTGAAGGATTTTACTATTTGCACCCACATGTTGGGTGGTTATGGGGCTAGTGGGGTTTCTTTGAATAACCGCACACCCATGAATGAGGTGCGGTTAGCGCCTTCAAGGAAACCCTATCACATGGGATCTTCATAGAGGAACTTGAAATGTATTCATACATGATACATATCACTACCACGACATTTTGGATAAATCTAAATTTAGGTTTCACTACCACGATGGATTCTTTTACGTAGAAGTAAGAAATCACTAAATTTAGGTTTCATTTGAGTTCCTAAAATATTTAAAAATTAGGGCAAGAAGAGAATCTCACCTCTTACTTCTACATAAAAGAATCCATTGTGGTAGTGAAACCTAAATTTAGATTTATCCAAAAGGTCGTGGTAGTGATTTGTATCATGTATGAATGCATTTCAAGTTCCTTTATGAAGATCCCATGCATGACATCAAAATAAATAGGTGAAAGATGACTACAAGATTTATTAGTTGGGCATCCTGTTAGGTTTCATCAAATGTTCAGAATATCACAAAATATTTTTGTAGATCCACTAGACACCTTAGAATGTTCACATGACCTCAAAGGGTTAGGACGAACAAACACTAGAGAGGTGATAGCAATTACAATATATATTTTTGCACACAACATGCATTAGTACAAAATGCTGCAGAACGTTTTCAACACTCCACATAGACTATCAGCCATTATTTCTCACAAGGTCTTACGACTCTAATCATATTCAATGGATAGTATACAACCTCCAGACACACAATTTAAAGAGATAACATTCAAGATAAAGTATGATGAACATTACCTATTTTCTTAAATTGCATTGGTGCGATTGATGAAACTCATGTGGATGCATGCACACATTCCAGTTGATAGACAGGTACCATATATTGGTCGTCAAGGGAAACCAACACAAAATGTCACGACTATTTGTGATTCCAACATGTGCTTCATTTTCGTTGTGTCAGGCTGGGAGGGACCGACCCATGATAACCGAATATTACATCGTGCGTTGATGAATCAACATGACAATTTTCCATATCCACCATTAGGCTTGAATGCAACTTATGTTTACTTGTTCTCTGTACTAAATATTAATCAGTGCAATAATTTTATCTAGTATTAATGAAGATTTTATTGTCAAGGTAAATATTATTTGGTAGAAACTGGATATCTTTACATAGAGGTTTTCTAAAATTATACCAAGACACCAGATATCATTTACCAAAATTTGCACATGGAAATTGCTCAATCCATGGATCACGTTAGCATTTCAATAGAGCACGCTCATCACTTCGCATCGTCATTGAAAGGACATTCAGTGCATGGAAGATGAAATGAGGGATACTTCACGATATGCGATAGTATTCATTCAAAAAATAAATTTTAATAGTGGTTTCCACAATGACTATACATAACTATATTAGTATGCATCCATAAGTGATGACCTCTTAAGTGATGACCTAGAGTTCGTTGAACGTGAGGACGATGAAAACTATATACATGTGAAGACAAAAAATGCACCCGATGACATTGAAGCTTACTTTGTCGAATGGAGATTGGTTAATGAAATTGTTGCGGGTCGCACACGGCTCTTCCGCAGTCCGGTCTAGATCGACCACCTCAGCTCGAGAGTCGAGTCGGTGCGCGCAAACAGTCAAAGTGGACGGCAATGGACAAGGAGACTTTTTACCGTGGAAAACCCCAAGGCGGGATGAAAAACCACGTCGTCGGAGCTGCGCCGACTAAACTTCACTATTTTGCTGGGGATTACAACCTTTAGTGAGACAGAGGGCGACAGGCCGCACCTCTTTACAATCTTGGGTGAGAGAGATGTTCGGAGGGTGACATGCCACCTCTCGCGATGCTGAGCAACTTAGGAAAATTCTCTAAGTCCCGGGTACTTCAGTTTCTGGGATGGACTCCTCCGAGATCATGGCTTTACCGGCGCTCTGAGTTTTGCCTTGTACAGGAGTCTCGAGACGCACTGGGAGAGTGCGAGCCTTGGGGAAGAGTGCACACGTTGAGAGTGTGCGCTTGCTGGAGCAGAGCGTGGGCGGTGCTCACTTCGGCGGAACGAGCGGCGCTCACTTCCGCGGAACGGAGTAGGCACGTAGGAGGATTTCCCGGTGGCAGAGTTCCTGTAGAGAGAGAAAGAGAGAAATAGAGATTTCTCAGAGAGAGAGTCCGGATCTAAATGAAGACCTCTGGGGTCCTATTTATAGGATTCCAGGGTAGTTATGGTGGTTACAGGGTGCGGATAGTGCCTTTTATTTAAATAAGTAATTAAATAAATAGGGAATTAGGGAGATCGGACGGCCCACACGCGACCCTTCCACGGGCGGTTTGGTAACCGCCGGGTGGTTACCTCGCCGGAGCGGCGACGCCGGCCACCGCCGGACTCCCAAAAATGGGCGGCGGTGGCGGCGGCCTTCTCCCTTGCGGGGAAGAAGGGCTGACCGCCGCTCCCCTCCCTCGAAGAGGGAGGGGCGGCCGGCCTAGCCGACCCCCTCCAAGGAGGGGGTCCCGGCCTCCTCCCTAGAAGAGGGAGGGGCGGCCGGCCGGGCCGACCCCCTCCAAAGAGGGGGCGGCCGGCCTCCTCCCTCGAAGAGGGAGGGGCGGCCGGTCGGGCCGACCCCCTCCAAGGAGGGGGCGGCCGGCCTCCTCCCTCGAAGGGGGAGAGGCGGCCGTCGGCCTCCTCCCTCGAAGAGGGAGGGGCGGCCGGCCGGGCCGACCCCCTCCAAAGAGGGGGCGGCCGGCCGGGCCGACCCCCTCCAAGGAGGGGGCGGCCAGCCTCCTCCCTCGAAGTGGGAGGGGCGGCCGGCCGGGCCGACCCCCTCCAAGGAGGGGGCGGCCGGCCTCCTCCCTCGAAGAGGGAGGGGCGGCCGGCCGGGCCGACCCCCTCCAACGTGGGGGCGGCCGGCCTCCTCCCTCGAAGAGGGAGGGGCGGCCGGCCGGGCCGACCCCCTCCAAGGAGGGGGCGGCCGGCCTCCTCCCTCGAATAGGGAGGGGCGGCCGGCCGGGCCGACCCCCTCCAAGGAGGGGGCGGCCGGCCCCCGAAAGGGGGGCGGCGGCCGGCTGCCGGCCTCCTCTCGAGAGAGAGGAGGCGGCGGTTAGCCCCGGTTGGGCTCGGCGGTTGGCTCTTCAGGAGCGGTTACACGTAGTGGGCGGTTACGCCGAGTGGCGGTTATGCCGAGTGGCGGTTACGCCGTAGTGGGCGGTTACGCCGTTTGACCGGACATGATGGAGAGAGTGGGGTTAGTGGGGGGTTTGGAAAACCGTCCACTAACCACCCTGGACCGGGTAGCTAATATGAGGACGCATCAATTGCCCCCCAAGACCTTTGACGGGGAGAACGCTCGGCTTAAGGAGGAAAAGGTCTTTCCCTTACGAACGCTTGTTTTTATCATGGCCGGATGCGAGTAGATTGCTTGCGAGGCGAGTGAAACCATCGCGGGGATTGGTTGTGGAAAGAAGGGGCGGAGCACCCAAACGAGTGCGGGGAGTGGAGCGTTGCCGGGGTGCAAGCTGGTGCGCTTCCGGGGTGTGCGCTTCGGGCGAGCGTGCTCCCTAGGCGAGCGCGCGCCCCGGATGAGCGCGCCCCGGGGGAGTGCGCCCCGGGCGAGCGCTCCCCGGGCGAGTGCGCCCCGGGTGAGCGCGCCCCGGGGGAGTGCGCCCCGGGTGAGCGCCCCCCGGGGGAGCGCCCCCCGGGGGAGCACGCCCCGGGCAAGCGCGCCCCGGGCGAGTGCGCGCCCCGAGAGAGCGCGCGTCCCGGGCGAGCGCGCCCCGGGCGAGCGTGCGTCCCGGGCGAGCGCGCCCCGGGCGAGTGTGCGCCCCAGGCGAGCGCGCCTTGGGCGAGCGTGCGCCCCGGGTCAAGCGCACCCTGGGTGCGCGTGTCCGCGTACGGGGCGACTGGGCGTGCGGGCGCTCGGGATGAACGCGCGCGGTGCGCGCCCCTGCTAGCGCGTGAGCTCTGGGGGATCGTGCCCCGGGCGAGTGTGTTCGATTGCGGCGAACGCGTTCGGGAGTGTGGGGGCAAATGTTGGCCGATCCCGAACTTAATTTCCTGCTTTATTCTTGCGGGACTCCAAGCGTGGAGGTTCCGGGTGTCTAATGAGAGGTCGCTCTTTTCTGAACGTCGAGGGTATTGCTGTCGAAGACCCTTGTTTGCTTATTTGTGTTTGGTGTAGCAGCGGTCCTTTGACCGGGCTTACCAGAGAGGAGCTGAGTCTCTGCTTTTTATTTTGGGCGAGGACCGTTGGTTCGATCGCCCACTGAGATAAGCGTTGGTGCGGTTCTTTGACCGACTTTGCCTTTAAGGACGGTCCGAGGGCCCTGTCGCTTGATTTGGACGAGGACCGAGGGTATGGTCGTCCACTGAGATGGGTGTAGGTACGATCCTTTGACCGACCTTGCCCCAATAGGAAGGATCGAGGGTCCCGTTGCGCGATTTGGACGAGGACCGGTGGTCCGGTCGTCTGCTGTGATAGGTGTAGGTACGATCCTTTGACCGTCCTTGCCACCAAGGGAGGACCGTGGGTCCTGCGACTTGTCTTAGACGAGGACCGAGGGGGTCCGGACGTCCGTCTTCTACAGGTGTAGGTGCGATCCTTTGACCGACCTTGCCACCAAGGGAGGACCGAGGGTCCTGCCACTTGTCTTAGACGAGGACCGAGGGGGTCCGATCGTCCGTCTTCTACAGGTGTAGGTGCGATCCTTTGACCGACCTTGCCACCAAGGGAGGACCGAGGGTCCTGCCACTTGTCTTAGACGAGGACCGAGGGGGTCCGAACGTCCGTCTTCTACAGGTGTAGGTGCGATCCTTTGACCGACCTTGCCACCAAGGGAGGACCGAGGGTCCTGCCACTTGTCTTAGACGAGGACCGAGGGGGTCCGATCGTCCGTCTTCTACAGGTGTAGGTGCGATCCTTTGACCGACCTTGCCACCAAGGGAGGACCGAGGGTCCTGCCACTTGTCTTAGACGAGGACCGAGGGGGTCCGATCGTCCGTCTTCTACAGGTGTAGGTGCGATCCTTTGACCGACCTTGCCACCAAGGGAGGACCGAGGGTCCTGCCACTTGTCTTAGACGAGGACCGAGGGGGTCCGAACGTCCGTCTTCTACAGGTGTAGGTGCGATCCTTTGACCGACCTTGCCACCAAGGGAGGACCGAGGGTCCTGCCACTTGTCTTAGACGAGGACCGAGGGGGTCCGGTCGTCCGTTACGACGGGCGTAGGTTCGGTCCTTTGACCGATTTTGCCTGTGTTTCGACCCGCCTACTTTACTTTGGAGGAAGTGGGAGGAAAGGAGGATCGCATTATATGCAATAGGTGCTTAAGTTGGTGATTACATTGCCTCGTATCATTAAAGCAAATTCGAGAGATAGTTGGTCCGAGCTTTGCCTACTAATAGAAGCGGCGCAAGTTGCTTGCGTTCCACGTCCGAGGAAGCGTCTTGCCCTCTGGTGATCGTAGTTTGTACGTCCCAGGTTTTACTGCTGCGGTAACGACATAAGGGCCTTCCCAAGCTGGTGAGAGCTTGTCCTTTTGAGGCCCTTTTCCGGCTGACTCCATCGTCCGGAGGACCAAGTCCCCGACATTGATGGGCCGGGGTTTTACCCTTCTGTCGTAGAGTCGGGCTATGCGTCTTTGGTAGACAGCTGCGCGTTGTGCGGCCTCGTCCCGACACTCCTGGACTAAGTCCAGGTTTTCACGTAGCAGCTGATCATTTTCTGCCGGATTGAAGGCTTGTACTTTGGTGCCGGGTACTCCGATGTCTACTGGGATTATGGCTTCCGTCCCATAGCATAGGTTGAAAGGCGTTTCTCCGGTTGGGGTCCTCTCCGTTGTTCGGTACGCCCATAGCACGTTGAGGAGCTCATCCGCCCATTGCCCTCCAATGTTTTGTATGCGTGTTTTCAACCCCTTCAGGATGGTACGATTCGTGACCTCAACCTGGCCGTTGGTCTGGGGGTGTGCTACGGCTGTATGACGCAAGTTGATTTTCAGGTCCTCGCACATCTGAGTAAAGGATCGCCCTGTGAACTGTGTTCCGTTATCGGCCACAATTATTGCTGGTATCCCGAACCTGCAAATAATGTTCTTCCAGACGAATCACTTTGCATTTTCTTCTGTGATTTTGGCAAGTGGCTCGGCCTCAACCCACTTAGTGAAATAATCAATTGCTAGGATACTGAACTTTCTCTGCCCAGATGCCACCGGGAGGGGACCAAGCAGGTCGATTCCCCATTACGCGAAAGGCCATGCCCCTTGTAGCGCGGTGAGATTCACTGGCGCTTGGCGAGGGATACTAGCGTGGAATTGGCAGCTCCGACATTTCTGGACGAAACTGATCGCATCTTTTTCATTGTGGGCCAGTAGAATCCTTGGCGTAGGATTTTTCGTGCTAGCGCCCTTCCTCCCAGGTGCTCCCCACACACTCCCTCGTGTACTTCCTTTAATGCGTATTCGGCATCCGCGCCTGCCAGGCATTTTAGGTAGGGGCCGGAGTAAGCGCGTTTATACATTTCTCCTTCTATGACTGCGAAGGTGGCCGCTCTCACCCTTAGCTTTCTGGCCTCCATAGGCTCCTCGGGTAGGGTTCCCTGCTCGATGTAAGCCTTGATGGGGGTCATCCAGCATGGGCCTGCCTGTCCTATGGTTGTGACTTCCCACGGCCCCTGAATGCTTGGGACAGCGATTTCTTCGATCCTTCTTCGACGGGTCTGGTATTTAGTGGTTGAATTCGCCAATTTTGATAGCGTGTCTGCCCGTGCATTTTGCTCCCGGGGGATATGCAAGATTTGGTAGGTCGAAATTTTTTGGAGGAGCGACTTTGCCAACCGCAGGTACAGCACCAGCTGTTCGCTTTTAGCCTCGAAGTCTCCTTCTACCTGCGACACCACTAACTGCGAGTCTGTGTAGATGGTGAGGCTTTCGGCGTTAAGGTCTATGGCGAGTCGCAGTCCGGCGATCAACGCTTCGTACTCGGCCGCGTTGTTTGTGGCTGAGAATTTCAGTCGTAGGCCATACTCCAGAGTTATTTCTTCCGGATTAGAAGAATTCCTGCCCCCGCGCTGTCTGCGCTTGAAGCTCCGTCTACAAATAGGACCCAACGGGCCTTGGTTGTGAGATCTGGCGGTGTCCTTTCTGGTGCTATTGTACTTTCTACGACGAAGTCGGCAAGTACTTGCGACTTTATATCCGGCCTTGGGAGGAACTGTATGTCGAATTCCCCTAGCTCCACAGCCCACTTCACCAACCTTCCAGAGGCTTCGGGCCTTTGGAGGATTGCCTTGAGCGGAAGTTGCGTGAAGACTTTGACGGTATGAGCCTGAAAATATGGACGGAGCTTTCTGGCTGAGAAGACGAGGGCCAAAGCCGTGTTGTCCGCCGTGGGGTACCTTGTCTCGGTGTCAGTGAGAATCTTGCTGAGGTAGTACACAGGCCTTTGGACCCCTCCTTCATCTTTGACGATGACGGAGCTGAGAGCGGTAGGAGACACTGCCAAGTACATGAAAAGGATATCCCCTCGAACCGGTTTTGAGAGAAGCGGCGGAGATGCTAGATATTTCTTTAAGTTTTCGAAGGCGTTCTGGCACTCATCAGTCCACTGGAAACCGGTGTTGCGAGCTCCTCGAAGAATCTTAAATAAGGGTAGGTACTTGTCCCCGGTTCGTGCCATGAAACGGGATAAAGCGGCAATCCTACCGTTCAGTCTTTGGACCTCTTTAATGGATCGTGGCGGAGCCATCTCTTCCAATGCCTTAATTTTCTCCGGGTTTGCTTCGATCCCTCTTTGAGTGACCATGAAACCCATGAATTTTCCTGCCGTTACTCCGAACACACATTTACTAGGATTGAGCCGCATCTGGAAGCGGCGCAGGAGACGGAAACATTTGTCCAAATCCTGCAGGTGGTTACTACGGAGAGTGCTTTTGACTAACATGTCGTCTACATACACCTCCATTGTTTGCCCGATCAAATCTTTGAAGACGTTGTTCATCAGCCTTTGATACGTGGCTCCTGCGTTCTTTAATCCAAATGGCATCACCTTATAGCAGTAGGTCCCCCTATCCGTCCTGAACGCCGTGTGCTCTTCATCTTTTGGATTCATACGGATCTGATTGTAGCCAGAGTAGGCGTCCATGAAGCTAAGAAGCTGATGCCCGACAGTGGCGTCGACGAGTTGATCGATTCGAGGGAGGGGGAAGCTGTCTTTTGGACAGGCTTGATTAAGGTTGCTGTAGTCTACGCACATTCTCCACTTTCCAGAGGCCTTTTTAACTAGGACCACGTTTGCCAACCACGTGGGGTACTCTACTTCTCGGATGAATCCGGCTCCTAAGAGCTTTTTCACTTCTTCTTCAATGGCCTGAAGGCGCTCCGGGGCGAAGCTCCGTTTCTTCTGAATGACGGGCCTGCACGCAGGGTTAATATTCAAGGAATGAGCGATGATCCCTGGATCTACCCCCGGCATGTCCTCCGGGCCCCAAGCGAAGACGTCGACGTTAGTGCGCAGGAAGGTTATATACTCCTTCTGCTCTTCCTGCGTTAGGAGGGATCCAATTTGGACCACCCGGGACGGATCCTGATGCGATAACGCGACACTGACAAGTCCTTCGACTGGGGATGCACGCTGTAAGGCCGCCTCGTCGCGCAAGTCGAAGTCGTCGACGCTCAAGGCAGCCCCTGCTGTCCTTCGAGTCTGGTTGAAGTTGCAGCTGCGTGCCGCTCCTTGACTTCCACGGACGCTTCCGGTCCCATGAGCAGTAGGGAACTTCATAGAGAGATGCGGCACGGAGGTGATTGCCCCGAAGATGATTTGGAGGGGCCTCCCGAAGATGGCATTGTAGGCGGAGTCAGAATCAACGACTACGAACAAGATGTTGTGAGTGGCCTGCTTGGGAAAGCTCCTCAGTGTCACCTGGAGGGTTATCGTCCCTTGAACTTCTACCGTGCGGTTGTCGAAGCCGTAAACGGGTCCTGCTGCGGGGCTGAGGTGTGTTTTATTAAGCCTCATGCTTTGCAGGGTCTTCATATATAGTACGTCGACCGAACTTCCGATATCTACCAGAATTCTCTTGATACTGTAACATGGGGTTCCCATTATCGCGGTGATAACCAAGGGATCTTGATGGGGAAGTATTAGTCCTTCGAAGTCCTCGCTCCCGAAGGTGATACTAGTGTCCTGGCGCGGTTTCTTATCCTCGCGCTCCCTGCTTGATTTTGCTATGGAGAGAACATGATCTGCCAGGATTGGAGATCCTGCGATTGTTTCGACTTTCTCCCCAAAAGCCATTGGCCCTTTGCAGGTGCCGAGGCCTGGAAGACCGAACTCGAGTGGAACCGGATTCTCAAGGTCCACTCCCGCTAGCCGTGACGCGCCACGTGCGGGGGGATGCACGTTTTTACCATCATGCCCCCCGAGTCTCTACTCTTCCCCCACCACGCGCCTTAACTCTCCTTGTGCGAGCCTGGCGCTACTTCTTGCCATTGCCGTCAGTCACGAGTATCACTGTGCTGGGATACTGTCTTCTGAATTCTAGAGCTTTTGGGAATGACTTCCCACAGACGGCGCCAAACTGTTGCGGGTCGCACACGGCTCTTCCGCAGTCCGGTCTAGATCGACCGCCTCAGCTCGAGAGTCGAGCCGGTGCGCGCAAACAGTCAAAGTGGACGGCAATGGACAAGGAGACTTTTTACCGTGGAAAACCCCAAGGCGGGATGAAAAACCACGTCGTCGGAGCTGCGCCGACTAAACTTCACTATTTTGCTGGGAATTACAACCTTTTAGTGAGACAGAGGGCGACAGGCCGCACCTCTTTACAATCTTGGGTGAGAGAGATGTTCGGAGGGTGACATGCCACCTCTCGCGATGCTGAGCAACTTAGGAAAATTCTCTAAGTCCCGGGTACTTCAGTTTCTGGGATGGACTCCTCCGAGATCATGGCTTTACCGGCGCTCTGAGTTTTGCCTTGTACAGGAGTCTCGAGACGCACTGGGAGAGTGCGAGCCTTGGGGAAGAGTGCACACGTTGAGAGTGTGCGCTTGCTGGAGCAGAGCGTGGGCGGTGCTCACTTCGGCGGAACGAGCGGCGCTCACTTCCGCGGAACGGAGTAGGCACGTAGGAGGATTTCCCGGTGGCAGAGTTCCTGTAGAGAGAGAGAAAGAGAGAAATAGAGATTTCCCAGAGAGAGAGAGTCCGGATCTAAATGAAGACCCCTGTGGTCCTATTTATAGGATTCCAGGGTAGTTATGGTGGTTACGGGGTGCGGATAGTGCCTTTTATTTAAATAAGTAATTAAATAAATAGGGAATTAGGGAGATCGGACGGCCCACACGCGACCCTTCCATGATCGGGCGGTTTGGTAACCGCCGGGTGGTTACCTCGCCGGAGCGGCGGCGCCGGCCACCGCCGGACTCCCAAAAATGGGCGGCGGTGGCGGCGGCCTTCTCCCTTGCGGGGAAGAAGGGCTGACCGCCGCTCCCCTCCCTCGAAGAGGGAGGGGCGGCCGGCCTAGCCGACCCCCTCCAAGGAGGGGGGGGGGGGGGGCGGCCTCCTCCCTCGAAGAGGGAGGGGCGGCCGGCCGGGCCGACCCCCTCCAAAGAGGGGGCGGCCGGCCTCCTCCCTCGAAGAGGGAGGGGCGGCCGGCCTCCTCCCTCGAAGAGGGAGGGGCGGCCGGCCGGGCCGACCCCCTCCAAGGAGGGGGCGGCCGGCCTCCTCCCTCGAAGGGGGAGGGGCGGCCGTCGGCCTCCTCCCTCGAAGAGGGAGGGGCGGCCGGCCGGGCCGACCCCCTCCAAAGAGGGGGCGGCCGGCCTCCTCCCTCGAGGAGGGAGGGGCGGCCGGCCGGGCCGACCCCCTCCAAAGAGGGGGCGGCCGGCCTCCTCCCTCGAGGAGGGAGGGGCGGCCGACCGGGCCGACCCCCTCCAAGGAGGGGGCGGCCGGCCTCCTCCCTCGAAGAGGGAGGGGCGGTCGAGGGAGGGGCGGCCGGCCGGGCCGACCCCCTCCAAAGAGGGGGCGGCCGGCCTCCTCCCTCGAAGAGGGAGGGGCGGCCGGCCGGGCCGACCCCCTCCAAGGAGGGGGCCACCGCCCCCCGAAAGCCGCCCTCGAATAGGGAGGGGCGGCCGGCCGGGCCGACCCCCTCCAAGGAGGGGGCGGCCGGCCCCCGAAAGGGGGGCGGCGGCCGGCCCTCGCAAGGGGGGCGGCGGCCGGCTGCCGGCCTCCTCTCGAGAGAGAGGAGGCGGCGGTTAGCCCCGGTTGGGCTCGGTGGTTGGCTCTTCAGGAGCGGTTACACGTAGTGGGCGGTTACGCCGAGTGACGGTTATGCCGAGTGGCGGTTACGCCGTAGTGGGCGGTTACGCCGTAGTGGGCGGTTACGCCGTTTGACCGGACATGATGGAGAGAGTGAGGTTAGTTGGGATTTGGAAAATCGTCCACTAACCACCCTGGACCGGGTAGCTAATATGAGGACGCATCAGAAATGATTATTTTAAGAGATCAAATAGCCAATCAGATACACAACACTCAGGTAATTTCAGATTCCACTTTTAATTGGAGAATTATCATGAAAATTAATTTTTACTAATATTTTTATTTTATTTTAATTTTTAGGTGAAACTATTGTACATGAAAGAAAAGATGTTTTGAAGTTATTTAGGCTCTTAATTTCTAAAATAAAAACACAGTTATATAATTTTTATAATTTTTATTTCCTTTGAAAAATGGTTTATCATATCGTAATTTCGCACTATGGACCGGTACATTTTACGCTGCCCCTTGTTCGCCGTGGCAAGTTGCCGATTGTCGCTTCGTATCGGGTCACTGGCAGGGGTGCTTCAACTCCGGACCCCTGAAGGGGCGCTTGGACTCCGACTTCAGGTGCTTCTACTACTGCTTCCCACTGCACATCCGGTCGTTGGTCGACACTTCAGCTTCGCAATTCCGGCATTCTGCATCTACGTTGAGTCACATAGGTACAGTTCTTCGAATCCGTCCACCGGCGCATCTACCCCGACACCCGGTACTTGTATTCTTGCCGTCCGACCTCATATACTCCGGCCATCCATCCGCCTTTTTGTCAGCTTGGCCCTTTCCCTGACGCGTCTACTCTGAGTCTCTGGCCATCAATGTTTCGACCCCTCTAAGTGTTTGCATGGCCATTCACTGGCTCTTTCGAACACAGTGCGCTGGCGGGGAGTGTTGAAATGATAGACTCATGCTCTACGGTGGGTAGTCTTGTAGTTAGCCTCAGTTGGTCCTAGATGTTAGCTTCTCGGTGGACACCTCCCGTTAGGTTGCCTTGACACTTAACATGAGAACTTTGCTGGTACAACGGAGGTCGGATACCCAAGAGAAGTACTCGAAATTGTCGTTCGAGAGGGCCTAGATTTGTAGTTTGTCACTTTCCTAGAAGAGGAGATGACAATTCAGCTGTTATCGTTTTGCCATGACAACTATGCAATCATATCGGACAACTCTCATCCATGTTATCATGCATTCATGCATCTACCCCTTCGGTTAACTAAGGCTCTGTTTGGCATGGCGGTGGCGGTCATGAACACGGTGGTTATGAACTGTCATTCCTGAACTCCCGACCTCACCTAAGGAACTTCATCCACTTTTATGTTCAAAACTAGTTTTCTTTTCTTGGTGGCGGTCATAACCATTGTCTTGCCAAACATGCATTCTATGATGTTGACGTTTTTGTCCAAACTCACCAGAGCAAAAACCGTGCCAAACGGAACCAATACTTAAACACTAACTATATCTAACCGGGCAACACGCTAATATGGTATTAGTGCATTTTAATTTTCTTTGTACATGCCCAAGACACCATAGTCTATTTTTTTTACTATTTTATTTTGAATTGATGTCAGCTTCAATATCCATCTAATATAATCACCTCTTAATCTATCTTTTTTTGTTTTGCCACACACCCATCTTAGCCTTCTATTTTATTGCACACAACTTAAATATTACTATATTTTAAATTACCCAACACTTGATCCATGGTTTGACATAATTTATTCATGATGTCATTTTATTATGTAATGCTATCAACACACTTCTCTATTTTAACCACTTGTCCTAAATTTAGATATTATATCATTTTCTACACCTATAGTCTTCTAAAAAGTCGATCAAATGTACTTAAACATATTATAATTAAGTAATTCTTAATATCTTAATAACATTGATTGATAATCGCTAATATCAGCACACTAAACTATCTTCTAAAATACTATACTTTGTCTTTATTCTTCTAATTTAGAACACATATCTTCTAAAATACTATTTCCATTGTTCTAACTTTTCACTTAACCCAGTGGGCGTCTCATTGATTAGAAATGGCATTTGCAAAAAAAACATACATAAAGTGCAATATTCTATGTGCTAAAACACTTATTAAGAATGGCGGCTTGGAATTTTTTTTCACTTTTTTTATATTTGGAGTTATTATATTTAGGGAGATGAAACTAGTAGATGTCTCATTGATTAGAAATGTCATTTGCAAAAATCATACACCAAATGTAATATTCTACTTGCTAAACAGTTATTAAGGGTGGGGATTTAGAATTTTTTTTACTTTCTTTATATTTGGGGTTAATATATTTAGAGAGATGGAACTAAAATCATCATTGTTCATCCAAATAGAGCAAAACCATAACCATCTAACTAGCAATCATCATAAATTAATAGGTATTACAATTTAAAACTGTGCAGAAAGATTACATCATAAAAGTCTCGGATACAATTTATAATTTACAAAATACGGAAATATATTATTGAAAGATTGAAGTCTCTAAAATCAGTCATTACTAGGATTTCTTCTTCTAGAACTTCTCACGATACATCCCGACATCTTTCTTTCTTTATTAGATTCTCCATTTGATACACTCATCCACGAGAGTCCTCATAAAGTCTATAATGCAAGTATCTAAATGCTCTTGCAGAACACTTGTAACAAGTTGTTAAAAAGAGAGAGCAAGAAATGCTCTGTGAAGTATTTTCGCTTAAAGTGCCTAAGTAGACCCAAGGTGAATCAACTTCTATGACTCTATCTGAATTCTTAAGTTAGCTATGATCTCTAGGTTTCTATCTAGAATATATATGTCCAAGCCAAATTATCTAGCTATGCTATATACTTCAACTGTTTGTACTATCTATCATGAACTTTTTTTCCTATTGAGTTCCACTACACTCGTTCATACCAGAATATGAACAATGGTTATGCAATGTGCTTAATAGAAACTATTTGTTATTTCTTTTACTTAACACTGGTCACTTGGCAAATTTCATTAGAAATAAAATGCATTCGGTACCATAACTCAAAAATCTCCAAACGTAAACTCGTCTTACCATTTTGCATTACAAAACTATTGCAATAGTTTATGCTGTCAAAATAATCCACATTTTTATTTCTGCATCAGTGATTTGAAATAGTGGGGCGAAGATGCCACAGGTAAGGATTGTCGCAAAGAATTTTATGGATATGGTGGCGGCGCTACCCACCATGAAGCTAGACAAGTTGTACGAGAGCACCTTTATCTGCGAGGCTGTTCTCAGGTATGTGTCTCATTTTTGTTTGTTGCTTGGATTTTTTTAAATGTGTAGTGTTTGCTTGTACTAGGAAATTTACGAGTCCTTGTCTTTCTCATTTGGTGTATAGCTTCAATATTGCAACTGACAAAACTTGGTTTTTTGTTTAGCTAATAGAGCTTCCTAGTTCTTATTAAAGTTTGTTTCACCATCTTACCTTTAATTTTAAGCCAACTTTTGGATGCCAAATTTTAATGACCTATAAAACAATTGTATATATAAATTGTAAGGACTTTAGAGTTTAGGTAACAGAAGCGAATCCATACTTATTATTTGTTTAGCTAACATGAATAGATAGGAAAGCCTTAGTTGTGATGGAAGAGGGCAGTTGATGTTTATTGATATGAAGATGACCCTATGGGCTCGTAGCCTCCTTGTCAAGCGCTGTCACCGTAGTTCCGCATGTGTTTATGGTCTATGTATCCCTAAATGACATTTTTGTAATTTAGTGTATGCCCACTCCCACCTATATAAGGGAGTAGAGGGAAGTCATTTACCTTATCTTGGATTCATTGTCTTGTTTGTCTCTCATAAGAGAGGTTGATTCTTAGAAATATCTTGCCCTCAAGAGTATATATATTGATTTCGCCTCGATATATTGTATCACAATTTCAATTAATCTACTTTCTTGTTTGGTTTGATGATCTTGAGTATCTATCAACTGGTTTGACCTGCCCCAAATTAGGATTCAATTTCGAATCCTAATCACTCCAACACCCAGTATTTCGCCGACCGATGCCTGATTGCAGCCATTGACGCACCTCCGCCCGCGTCTTCGCCCGCGTCCTCGCCCGCGACCCCGATCACGGGAGCGGTTTCCTTAAGAGATAACACTGGGCGCATGTGACAACCATGTTCTCCGCCTGTTAGCCCAAAGCCCGACTCTCTTTCCTCTCCTTTCTCCTAATTAACACCGTTGGCCACCCGCCTCTCCCGTTTCGGCCACCTTCCTCTCCCGTTTCGGCCTCCTGCTGCTACTCGCGGAGTCCACGACCTCCCCACAACCGGCCCGACTTCTTCCACCGCATCTCGAGCTTTTTCCCTTCTTCCCTCAGTCGCCGCCTCTCACACAATCTCTCGCATACTTCTACCATGCTTCAACCGTTCTCCTCAACAGTGATGCTCCACTCCTGCCGTGCGATAGAGCCACGATTTCTGCCCGAGCTACTTTCAACGGTAATGTGCCGTTGTTTCCTCGCTCAGTGCAGCCCGCACGACTTCTCCCTGCCTCCCCTGCATAGCATCCGCCCAAGGCCCCCCGGTTGCCTTTCTGACTTCTCTTCCTTCAATAGACCGACTCATGCCCGTCCTCTCTCGAGGTTGACCTCGCCCTCACGGCCTCCACCCATTTCGATTGCATGGATCATGTCGAGACTTCCATATCCGACCTACAACACGCCTGCACGAGATTCATGCCCTCCTTATCGGTTGCCCCAACCCTCCATCGTCGCTTGCGACCTTGGAACCGATCAAGGCTGACATGGCGCACTTTAATGGCTCTTCTGTGTTGACTGCCATTCTCCAATCACTTGTCAAGGCTTTCCTTGCATATTGTCATCGCCTTGACATTCTTGTCATCGACCGGACCAACCTCCTCGAGTGGATTACTCGTACCGGGCAATTTTTCAAACTCCAGGGGACTCTCGAACAACAGAAGGTCTTGCCCACCATCTAGGATATGCTCTTCATTTGCTACACTGAACCCGCCAAACCAACTCGATTTCAACGTGGGCAATATTCAAGGAAGGGCTTATTCATTGATATGATAGACGCTAAGCCAACAACGCCTACAAATTGTTGGGCTTGATTTACCAAATAGAGTCCGTCTCTGCCTACATTGATGACTTCATCGAGGTTGCCACACATATGCCGAGTCTCTCGGCAGATCATTACTTGGGTTACTTCCTCACCGAGCTCCAACCCCACATCAAGGCATGTCTTCGTGCCCTCAATTCAGACACTCTTTCTTGCGCCATGGAGCAAGCCAAATTTTTCGGAGAAGAGTTCTATGCTCTCTCCAGCACTTCACCGCCTCGCTACTAATCCCCTAAACCTCCACCTCAGTACTCTCAATACCTCGTTCCTCCTCATCCTCACATCCCACCTTCCAAAGACATGCCACAACCATCTCTACCTGCTCAACCCACGCCAAACCCACCTCACCATTTGTTACACCAAGAGAACCTAGATTTTCGCAGACAAGACCTCTGCTTCCGCTGCAAGCAACCTTACTCTTCGACCCACAAATGTTTGAATAAAAAATTGCATTTGCTACTGGGCGCTAAAGACGAAGACATCACCCTTGATGTTTTTTAGGCTCGTCTTCTCGAGGATACCCCGCCAGAACTTGGTATTGATGACAAGGTCGATCTTTGAGTGGGTGGTGTTGATACAAAGACGACCCTATGGGCCCACAACCTCCTCGCCAAGCACTGTCATTATAGTCTCGCACGTGTTATTTGGTCTATGTGGCTGTAAGTGTCATTTCTGTAATTTAGTGTATGCACACTCCCACCTATATAAAGAAGCGGATGAGTGTCTTTTATCTTATCTTGAATGCATTATCTTGTTTGTCTCTTATAGTAGAGATTGTCTCTTAGCGGAATATTACCCTCAATAGTTTGGATATCGAGCTTGCCTAGATATATTGTATCCCAATTTCCATTAATCCACTTCTTGTTTGGCTTCGCGATAATCAGTATTTATCATTTACTTATAGTAACCTTAAAGATTGCATTATAGTAGATTAGATGAACTTTTCCTTTTTGATATTGTTTCTCCTGCTGTAAGTAATTTCATGTTTTAACTTTTAACTAGTACGAAAATAGAGAAAGTAAACACAAAAATAATTTGTCATACCAATAGTAGAAATCGTGTTATCCCTCCGACATGATTTGATTATGCTCGGGATGATTATTATGATGCTCATCAAGAACCTTGCAGAGGTCACTATCTTGAGTCTCCTTAACATTGTTACTTCTCTCCTCTTTTTGAGGATCTAGAGTTTCCTTATGTTCAACGCCAGAAAACTCCTCATAAGAGGTCGTTGTACTATTATGATGTTCATCCTCATCCACATCCCTCCATTAGTAGAGCTCCTGTTAACCCTCCGACACGATTCAATTATGCTCAGGTTGATTATTATGATGCTCATTAGGAGCCTTGCAGAGGCCACTATCTTGAGGATGACACCACACATATATACAGTCCTATTACTTCCAATACTCAATTTACTAGCCCAAATATGAAGATGTCAAATGATGAATTTCAGAGGTTTCTATTAGCTTAGTTTGATCATATGTGCACATTTAATAACACAAAAAATGACTTAAATCACATGAACACAAGCTCCAATATGATACAACCTAGGAATTTGGTTCACCCTTCCTCAATAGTTTGCACCATTAGGAACCCTTCCCCACCCGAGGTCACTGATGAACTTTGTTGTGTTTCTTCAGACATATCATCCTGGACGCCAATTATATGATCATCCATTTCTGATGAGATTCAGTACGCCATGTGCCAGGGTAGAGGCATGCAACGACCTAATGAACTACGAGGAGTCTATTCCTCGATGTTGAGAAACAGTCTAACCCTGACCGAGTATTGTAGACTGAGGGAGACTTTGTTGCAATTGACGCGGATGTTTGAGGACAAGTATACAGAAGTACATGAGTCCTATGTTGTTAAAGGCGTGCTAAAGATCAAGGCTCACCAGGCTAGATGTTTGCTCCTTCGCATGTATTTTGTACATATTTGGTGCATAAAAGTCGTGTCTATCTGAGATTTTTGTTGTAAGCTTCTTTTTTCAAAAGAAAGAAAGAGTAATGCAATAAATCAACAACTTCAAACGATTTAATGTTTGAGAAACACAATCAGGCATCGAGGCTTCAATATGATGGAAGTGACCACATTGATTCCATTTCTTAAGAGATTCAAATGATAGTAATGAATGATTGATGAGTATAATGACTGGAGAATCTGATCGAAGATGAATTGATGCTTGATGAAAATTATTTGCTATGGTGCCTTGCCCTCATTCCCGCGTGCTTGCGTCTAGGCTCTAGGGACCTTTGCGCCTTGAGAGTTTAACAATTATGCATGAGCCCATTAATTACCATCACCTAAGAGCTTAAGCCTTACAAATCTATCTTTGTTCACCCTTAGACTCATCCTACTAAGACACTAATAGTACTATCAGGCCCATTCTCAACACCATTTGCAGCACCACCTTCAACCTTAGCGTCGACAGTTCCATATCCAACATCATTAGCAGTATCAACACCATCACTGTCTTTGCCTTAGCCTCATCAATACCATTTCTGGCATCATTAGCATCACCACCACCATTTTTGGCACCGTTTAAGCAGCAACAACAACAACACCATCCTCAGTACCATCGTCAACATCAACTTCAACAATATCTTCTCCAATAGTTGCATCAATAGTATCTTGTTACGTATGCGGACTCAGACGGTCAGGAGGGAGCCTCGGGTGTTTGACGTGCTTACTCTAGGAGGACAACACCTACAACCGTGAAGGTCTAGGCGACATTGTCTTTCATATCTCATATCTTATAGCTCTATTTTTAATTTTGCATTTTATTTCACTTTTATAACCGTTGTTAATTACAGATTTGCCATTGAGAGGGTTTTAATACCCAACCTTTGCCTATTGTATGTTTTATCTTGGATGAATGAGATTTTGAGCCTAAGGCCAACCAAGAGGATATCTATTGGATTCTATCTTCCCTCCCCCGTCCTCTCTTCTCCCACTAGGTAACATACCTTCAGATCCATATGATGATATTATAGAATCCCAGCTCACGAGATCACGACACTAGGTGGAACCAATGCTTGAGCTAGTCACCCCACCCTCAGATGAGAGTACGATAATCTTCATACAATGAAGATGAATGCTTTAAAGGAGATGAGAGTTTTCATGGATTACATCACGCAAAGACCTCGACGACGATCATAGCCGATTATTTTTGTAATTTTAATTTAAGCATATTTGTACAACCGTCATGATTAGAATATCATGACATTTATGACAGTTCCAAACTCTATAAATAAGACTATAATGCTCCATTTTTCGGGATTGAAAGTTGGAAAGGAAAATTCAGTCATTGGTCACCAGACGCCGAAGCCAAAATTTCGGTTCGAAGCCTAGATCCCCTCCCCTTACTCCATTGGGCGACCCTTCCCCTTCTCCTCCTCCACAGGCTAGCCGACCATTACCACCTAGACACTGGTCACCACCTTGCCTCCTCTCCCCCACATTACAGCAAACTGCCAACTTCCCCTTTACAAAATCCGCGCCACCCTTTTTTCAGGGATCCAACCGATCTCTCTCAGCCTGGTTTCCTGTACACCAGCATTGCATACAAGGATTCCTATCTTTAACGGAGCCTTGCCAAGCTTCTAGCAAACCTCCCGTCTCTCTCCAACCTATTGGAACACCTCTATAATTCCTCCGGCGTCCTCCTTGTTGCCAGAAACCCTTCCCATACTGCCGGCAACCCTCCCCAGTCACTACAGTCCACCAAAGGGTTCCATTTCACTCCACAAATCCATTCCAGCTTTCTCCTCCAGTCCATACAGTCCTCCAACCACCCCTTTAACCCTCCAAAAACCTCATTTAGGCCACCACTGTCCATATCCCTTCCACCTCATATTCAGAGTTTTATCTACACATCTGCGGGATTCCACCACTGGGCATTCTACGTTATAGTCTGCAAGGTCCTCCTTTCCTTGATAGTCTTCCATCCGCTTGTGAGCTCACTTTGTGATTTTAAATTGCTAATTGAGTCTCATACGATTCCTTGTTTCCTAAGGATGTTCTCTTGTAACATGTGTACTGTTAGAGTTATTATATTTAAGCATTTATGCGTGTCTGTGTTTAGTCCCACACTGGCTATCGGTGTTGTGTGTCTCCTTGTAATGCTATATAATAACCCCTATGCGGATGAATAAGATGGCATCAAGTATTTCCTTTTCTAATTTTCTACATGGTATCAGAGCAGGAATTGACTCCCTGAAATTTCGTCACCCTACTTGTTGGCTACCTAATTTCTCGGTGGCCTCCTCTCTCTGATTTCCGCCTCTCCTCCCTCTCGTCCTCGACAACCGGTCCTGCCCTCGATCCCGTCGAGCAGTTCTCCCTTACGCTCACGTCGACAAAATCGTCGTTTTATTCTGGAGACGGGAGCGGACGTTTTTTTCCTTCAACATGGTCTACTCCAGCCGGCGCTAGATCCCGACGCCATCATCCTGTTCCTCTTGCGCCGCTGTTCTCCTGCGTCCGCCCCGTCGCCCGCGTCGACATCCTGCTCGTGGTCTTGATGCCGATCTAGTCGCCTGCTGACGTTGCTGCTGGTGCTCCCGTCGTGCATCTCGTCAGCATCGTCTGGTTCTGACGAGCCTCTCGTCCCTTTCCCTTTCCCTTTCTGCTTACAACGTCAGCTGTTTCCTACTCCAGATCCCTGTGTCTGCTCCTGGCTTTCGGCATCAATGGACTACTACTCTCGTTCCCGTCGACAGGTATATCTGCCGCAGCCTCTCCGCTATGTGCTCGCCTTCGACGGTCTCTTCCCAGTGCTCCCTTTTTGGTCTAGCTCCTCTGGCGCTGTTGTTCTCCTGCAGTAGGCCTTCTTCTGGCTCAGCCCCTCTGCTTGCCGAGGCTATGGATCTGTTGTTCGCTTCTCTTGTCAATGATGGTGTTGTTGGAGTATTTGCTGTTTTTTTCCAGTTTTTGAGTGTTGGGTCTTTCTTTTGTGTTGTGTCACCATGCGATTTATGCATTCATGCACGTGTCTACGTGAGGAGTGTTCGTCACGGCCTCCGAGTGTAGTATATGCCTTCATGCACGTATTCCACGTAACGGGGAGTGTTTGTGATGACGACGACTCGAATGCTTCTTTCCCGATTTCTGCCTTAGTCACACATGACCTCCAGGTGTAGTTTATGTCTTCATGCACGTATTCCACGTGAGGGGGAGTGTTCGTGATGACGACGAATCAGATGCCTCTTTCCCGACTCCTGCCTTAGTCACACATGACCTCCAGACATATTTCGTCTGTTGTTTGTGTCTCCCCATATTTTTCTTCGATGTTAGGTAGGGGTGGTTTGACCTTTGTTGGTTGACCTGGTTTCAGCACCGGGAGCATCCAGTGTGATCATCGCCGCTTGTGGACCAACGTCATGTGGCTTATGCCCGGTTGGATTATCCCCAATGACACGTGGTTGGGCCTCGATGGCTGTTGTTTTTGTCCCACATTTCCAACCACCATTTACCTCTCTTTTTATGTTGTGTCCAAGCTGAAGGTTTCACCTCCAGCTTGAGGCTGAAGGTTTCACCTCCAGCTTGAGGGGGAGTGTTAGAGTTATTATATTTAAGCATTTATGTGTGTCTATGTGTTTAGCCCCACACCGGCTATCGGTGTTGTGTGTCTCCTTGTAATGCTATATAATAGCCCCTATGTGGATGAATAAGATGACATCAAGTATTTCCTTTTCTAATTTTCTACATGTACCAATTCACTCCATGATTTGGAGGGTTTGTTTTGTTTATCATTTGTTATTTCATACTATTTAATGTGCATACCCGTACTTGTTCATTTGTTTGAAGTTCTACTCTCTTGTGGCCGTTGTAGTTTACTTTTAGATTTCTTTTATTACAAGCTTAGTGTTGGATTATTTTTTAATTCATACGGGGTTCCATGATTTGTCCTACCCCTACCACTAGACTTGTCCTCCGTCATACCTTAGTATGTGCACTAGGTTATTACTGCACAAACACTTTCTTACCCTTTACACTTCTACTATGTCATTTTAACAAAAATAGCTGGCTGTATCGAAATTTGATGGTGACCCTGCACTTACATGTATGCCCTCTTACACTTATTTAGTAAGCTTTATTAATATTGACCAGTGTGCTTTTCACATTCCCTCTCAAACATAAAAATATTAGTGAAGATGATCATTTCCATAACTTGGAAGAGCGTTATACAGCCTTTTTTTGTTCTTAAATGAAAATTATATTCTAGAATGGTATCTAATTGCTACTCCCTAGTCATTATAAGCAGATATGATATAACTTATATTGTTTGGAATCTTTAGACCTGCATAATAGAATAGTGAGGATCTCCATCTCTTAGTAAAAGAATTTTTGCTTACTTTCGAATCATCTGATTATTTTTCTTTTTCTTTGCATACTATAGAAACCTTGCAGCATACAACTCAAAACTAGCCAGTTAGATAGGAGAGGCCCACTAAGCCCTGTAAAGTTGAGGAACCCATAATTGAAGATGTGAGACTAATTGATATGCATTAAATCAGATTGCAATAACCTGTAAATGGTATAAAATCATAAGGTGTACTCGTGCCAAGCTCTTTAAGATGGGTTCCTTTTAAGAGTCCTCTCCAAGGAGAATTCCTAAGCCAAGACTTCCAACATCCCCATAAGACTCTATTATTATCCCTTATGTAGAGGAGAGCATCCAGATAACTAAATTACTTTTATGTCCCATAGTGGGCAAATTACATAGATATAATAATATTGCTTGCAATTAGTAGAAGATAAGTAAAAGACACTTTGAGTCATCGCTCGTCATGATGGGGAGCACGTCTTCGCCATGTTCTCGTACGTATAAATACTTTGCTCTCCCAAATCGACCATGTTGGTGGTGACATCCTCGAGCTCCATGTTCTGAAAGTCAACAACTGTAATGTCATCATCCTCGGCCGCGAGTAACAAACACAATTCTTTATGTGGACATTTTTGAAAAGGGGAGTAGGGTTATTCACAACAAAAACAAGGCCATGAAGGCTGAGGTCGATGTAATCCTAGTCAGAGAGGTGGTGTGCTGGATGATTTGGCTAGATGACCACAATGAGCGTGGATTGGTTTGGAGGCGTGGATGCGCGATTGCAAACCATGCATGAAGTACCAAAGGTAGTTGCCATGGATAGGCATGCAACATGATGTGTCAACTCCACAAAATCGTCGACGTAAGTCTCTGACCAAGGTGGCTTGCTGAACTGAACAAAGATGCTCGATGGCGTTCTCATGGCAATGCGTGCTGAATTGCAGGATGCGTTCCTCTTTAAGCATGATCCTTGTCATGTGCTACGTTGATTGTCGAAGAAAACACATCCAGTGACGGTAGGACCCTTCCATGTAGATCATTGCTAGGGGAACCTTACTGGTTTCTATAGTGAGTTGTAACTCAAATGATTGTTTGGCGCAGACGATCTAGCCAAACAGATCTGTGCGTCGAACAAGGGTATCTATATCTGTCGCTGTGCCATGTGCGGTGGAGGGGGGGGGAGCGAGGTCAAGGGAGTCATAGGGATCAGTCGAGCTGCCAAGGCCAGTCAGATCGTCCTGTGCAGAATTGATGGTTGGGGACGGAGAGGATTTGTTGTTGGCAGGATGGTCTTGCAGAGCATCTGGAGGATGTCAGTTAATGCGGATTTCATTGCATTCATGTGGGAGGAATGAACACCATAGAAATGTTCCACTTCTTCAAGATGCTCGATCATGGCTCATGTAGTGATTCATCGAGGAAGGAATCCCAATAGAAAATCACGACACGAGAAGAGAGTCGCGATGATGTAATCGTTTGAAGCCTTGGAATGGAAGAGATTGGTGGTAACTGACGATGGAAGCGCAGTAGCCGACGACAGAAATAGCTGCGGCAAATGACACAGACTGCAATAGTAGCTGCCGGGTTGGGCAAGGAACTACATGCGAGGGCTGGTCTAGGTGTGGTCAGCTCACGACTTCAGAGAAGTTGATTGACCAATGGTAGGGCTACATATACAGGATGAGTCAATCGGTGGACTGTAGACGTTAGGAGAGACAATCGCAAAGGATGTTGATGCGAGCGGTACGACCGAGGGCTGGCGACATCACGATAAAGATGTGCGAGTTCGGCCTGGCGTGTGAATTAAATGCACAAGCGCTACCTGAGCATGTCGCCTGGAGCTATCACTAATGACCGTGAGGTATTGAGTTGAGTCTGCAACAAGTCAAATCTTAAACAATGTTGCTGGATCAAGGATTCCCGTGACCTAGGGCAGGCTAGTAGAATCCGGCAGGTCAAAACAAGTTGATATGCACCAAATCTGATTGCAATAACATGTAAGTGAGATATAATCGCGAGGTGTACTCACGTCAAGCTCTTGAGGGCTGGTTCCCTCTAAGAGTTCTTTCCAAGGAGAGTTCCTAAGCCAAGAATTCCAAGGTACCCAAAAGACTCTATTCGTCTCCCTTATATAGAGGAGGGTACTCTAACGACTAAATTGCTCTAATATCCCTTAGTGGGCAGATCATATAGACACATATTAATACTGTCATGCAATTAATAGACACTCTGAGGCATCACTCATCATTAGGGGGGAGCACCTCTTCGTTACGGTGCGCATATTATCATTAATATTGTCAACAAACCATCGGAATAAGCTCAACCATACACAACAACATAATGGCAGGCCCCACTGGGATGAAGTCTAATGGTATTCGGTCAACGCCGACGAATCCCTTGGGGAGGAATATCAGTATACCCTTCACATGGATAGCCATGTGAACACTAGAGGAGTGGGCCTCGGGAACCTCACTCTATACCATCGTACAATGTAGACACCCATGAGCATCCAACTCAAAACTTGTCAGTTAGAGTGGAGAGGCTCACTAAGCCCTATAAAGTCAAGGAGGAAACCCGGGGTTGAAGATGTGAGACTAATATTATTAACGTCGATGGGTCCCACAGGGAGGAACACCAATACATTTTTTTTGTATCTCATTGTTATTTTTTTTTGTTTCAACTTGTTGAATGTTCCTCACTTTACATATTTATCAAATCAAAGTTGTTCTTCCAACGTTAAGTCATGCTATATTTTTAATATTATTTGAATGCATAAAACGGGGATGGCATGCTATGAACCTTTCTCTTAAGAGCGAGTTTGCATTTTTTGGTTAGTAAAGATGCAGATGTAGAATAAAATGCTTGCCCTAATTATCTTCCTTATGACTAGGTCTTTGACACCTTTAGCGAAGAAGTATGTTGTGCAAATGCTATATGTTGACTTCCCAGTTACAGCAAAGTCGATGCAAGAAGGGGTTCTGCCAGAAGGGTTGTCTAAGCATAGAGTAGCCATTGAACAGCTGCTGCACCTGAGAGTATTTCTTGAAACCACTGATAGGTGATGGCTGAACTTTTGCTGAGCTTTTTGCTGTCAGTCTTATTTTTATCAACCGTTTGTTTTCTTTACTAGAATAAAACAACCCTTAGTCATTTTTTATTTTTATTTTCTTAAGAAAGTGGGAATATGTGGTTATTTCATAGGGTGCTATCAATTTATAGGGATCCATCTCGAGTTGGAGCAAATTGATTTTGATCTTGAGTTGATTAAAATTCAAGTATTAAAACGAGTTTTGAGTTTCAGTCAAAATTATTAGCTCTAGAATTATAGATTATTAAATACATCAATTATAGTCCCTGTGGATGTGTGCTATCTTAGAATATTCATTCTGCTAATCATATGTTCAATTGCTAAACAGGAAGAAGGAAACTAGTTACAAAATGAATCCGAAGTTCCAAAGCAACATGCAGAAGTATTTGTTTCAAGGGTAAGCCTTCTTCCCTTAGTTTTATTGTTCATCTTCTCTTAAAACTTCTTGATGCATGCATTTTGATTCTTCTTTTTCATTTATTCTAAATAAGTGTTTCTATGGATTCCTAACTCCATTCTTTATAATTTTCTTTTGCTACTTCTAGCCATGTCTTTTGGGTTTCTTTTTTTCTTACGTAACCCACTTACATTAATTCTACATGGTGGGGGTGCCTTCCAGTATTCTTGCTGAAATCATCTATTTTTGCTACCTCATGCTATGATCAATAAATATTTCTAGCCAGGTCAACTTGATTAGCTAAGTAAAACCCTGAGCAGCAGGCTTCGTCCTTGAGGCAAAGGGACCAAATCCCACATATGATTGACCTAAAGAGTTTGCATCTCCTCCATCACAACCCTTGGAACGCCTCACACAGATTATTTACCGGGACTTCCCCTCGAAGTTTGCGTAATTACAGCTTGCTCTCCTCTAACTTTCGAAATTACAAAAACCTCCCCTCAATGTTTACACTTCATAACATCCATGCACAAAAGTACCTTCTTGGAGTAAATCTTTAGGGGGTCTTTTTCTGCATGGATGTTATGAAATGTAAACATTGAGGGGGGTAATTGTAATTTTGAAAGTTAGAGGGATGCAAGCTGTAATTGCGCAAACTTCGAGGGGAGGTCCCGGTAAATAACCTTATATATATTAAACATAACATATAAGAATAACTTCTTATAACACACAACAAAATACTGTTATTTCTTTGAATCCATTATGCTATGTTGCATCGGGACGGGATACGAGATACGCAACGATACGGATACAAGAAACATGATTTTCAAAAAACCTAGGATATGAGATACGTTTTTGAAAATTTCAACTATTTAAATATAAGTTCAAATGAATATAAAGGAATGTATGACATTCACGTATTCTTTAATCTTTTTCATCATATATTAAATGAAGACGAGATTTATGTGTCACAAAAACCTATCATATCCTAAATATGGGTCATGCTTAAAAGTATGTAATCAATTGAATCACACCACTTTTCATTGAACACTTTTTCTTTCACGTGTCTTTTTCCATGTCACCCTTGCAAAACACATAATTTTTGGTCATTTTCGAGCATACTCAGGCATATTCGGTAGTATCTGTGAGTATCAAAATTTTTGTATCTAAAATCAATTGATTTTTTTTCAAGAGTTTCGGGGACGGTTTCGGAGAGTTAATGAGAATTTTCTGACCCCGAAACGTTTTAGATACGATAATTAAGGCCACTATAAGTATCCGTGCTTCATAGCCATTATGAATATTCTTGTACGTTGGCCACAAAGCCAAAGATGTCCAATAATACTATACAAATTCTACATTTCCATGATATATATACATAATATTACCATATATTGTAGTTAAATTATGATGTGACCCCGTATGGGGCACACTAGTCTTTAGTTACTTTTCATTTCGTCAATAAGATCATGTATTTTTATTTTCGTAGTAATTTTCTGTTGTGAACTTTAGTGGTCCGACACGTGAAATTGACCATCTCATGTGACCCTGAATGAAATGGTCCGACAGGGGATAAGCGGAGCGAGACTACACGTTACTGTTATTGGGAGCTTGCTGAAATTAGGAGTTAAAAAATAAAATAAGAAAAGGGGGTTTTGCTGGAAATGGGTTTTGCTTTAAAAAAAAGAAAGGGGTTTATGCTTTTAAAATAAAATGCAAAGTATCTGTAAAATGGGAGTTTTGCTGCCCTAATGGGGGGGGGGGGGGGGGGGGGGGGGGGGGGGTGGTTGGATTTTAGGGAAGGGTTTCTCCCTTTCCCGTAAATCCAGCCGCCAGGAAGCCCAAGGGCATTTTTTGCACCCTCCCTGTTTCACGTTCTCGCACACCTCCCAGCGGATTCCCAGCGCCGATCGCCAACGCCGGTCGCCAGCTACTTCACCTGCGTTGTCGCCAGTGCTGGTCCGTCTGCTGCGCACCACCACCCTCTACCTCGCCCGCCATCGACGACATCCACCGCCTCATGCGCCGACATCGACGTTTCCTGCTACTTCGACGACATCGACTGCCCTCATCGACGCCTCCTGCGACTTCTACGACACCTGCCGCCGCCGACGTCCGCCGCCAACGACATCTGGTGCCTTCTTTGACGCCGCCTTCCAGTCCAGCCGATCGTGCCCTTCACCTACCACCTCCATTGTGTTCCACCTGTTGCGACCATACCTCGTAGAGGATCCTTGCGACGCCGTTGGAGCCCCCCCGGTGAAATCTTCCCTCTCTTTTCCTCTCAATCCCTTGCAAGTAGATTATTACACTAGTTTCAGCAAGTTCCGTCGTCCAAGGGTAGCGTCCGTTTCGTTCTTAATATTCCTTGTCGTTATTTCTTGTTTTTCATTGTGCTCTTTCTTGTTGTTTAGGTTGCAAGCTGACTGGAATTGCTCTAAATTGTCGATTGCTTGGGTGGCGAATAGTTTGCTCTCAATTACGGGTTGAGTTGACGCGATTCTAAATATCTTAATCTTGTGCCAAGAGTTACCTAACTGTAACTTAGGTTTTCGTGAAGCGAGGTTTGCATCAATTTGGTGTGGTTGCTGTGATATCTCACTCCTATTGTGGGATAGCCGAGCGACGTCCGCTTCTGAAATTTTAAGTTTAAGAGTTGATCAAATTAATTCTTGGAGTCGAGAGCCGAACACCTAGAGGGAGGTTTAGATGACATGGGATGACGTATGGAAGAGCTCATGGCCGCTGTCACCACCCTCACCGTCTCCATGAGAGATAGAAACCAAGTTATGTTAGGATTGCACGCTTCTGTCAACAACCTAGAAGCACAGTTTCACTTAGATGGTCTCCCTGCACAACACCCCACACCTCCACCACCAGAGCCAGAACCTGAACCCCAGCCAAGGTATCCAGAGAATAGGAACCCACCCAGGTGGGATGCGGGTATAAAATTGGATGTTGGGGACTTCGAGGGCACACTTGAGCCCGAGGCATGCCTAAATTGGTGTGATCGATTAGAGCGGTTCCTCAACTAGAAGCGCACACCTGCCCACCAACAGGTGGAGTATGCTACCTTAAAGTTGAAGGGACCCGCACTTACATGGTGGGGACAGGTAGAGCGGATGCATTACACTATGAGGCAACCGCCTCTCACCACCTGGGTTGAGTTCAAAGCTTAACTCAAGAGGAGATATGTTCCCGCCGATTTTATATCGTAGATATCACAATCTTAGGCAAGAAAAACAAACCGTCGACGAGTACACAAATGAGTTCCTTGTGCTCCAGTCACACCTAGATTTGAGGGAGGAAGACCACATGGTTGTGGCCCGTTATCTTAACGGGCTACGATATGCGATACGTGACGAGTTAGAACTTCTTGATTTCCGGGACCTGGGAGAGGTATCTAGTCGGGCTCGCTGAGTGGAAGCCCTCCAGAGGAGGACATCTGGTCAGAGGCCTACAGGCATGGACTCATTACACCTCATCATCGACGTCGACAGTTCGAACGATTCCAGAGTCGGCGCCTAGTCTACCTTCCATTGTTAGACCGGCGCTGCCAGCCCCTACCCATCCGGGACCCTCGTCGGTTTCCACTAAGGGGAAGGAAGTTGCCACCTCTAGGCCGATGTTTAGATGCTTCAAGTGCATGGAGCCTGGACACAAATCCTCCAAGTGTCCGAGGCGACAATTTACCTCTGTAGTAGAGGTTGACGATGGTCGAGATCACGAATACGGGGTTTGGGAGAGTGACCTTGTTAGAGATTCGGAGGTCCCGCCTGAGTGCGAGTATGAGGTTGAGGGCGAGCAGCCGGATCAATTGGTTTGCGTTCTACATCATAGCCTTTTGACTCCACGAGTCGCTACTGATGATGCCTGGTTGAGGCATAATATTTTTCGTACTACCGCCCACATTCAAGAGCACTTTTGTTCTATCATCATAGACAGCGAAAGCATGAAAAATTTTGTTTCCCAGCGCATGGTGGAGAAACTAAATCTCAAGTCCCCAAAGCTTGAACGATCTTATGATTTATCCTGGGTGACCAACGACACCACGATGGTTATCTCCCAGCGGTGCCTCCTAGAGTTTGCTATTGGGCCTACTTACTCTGACTCGGTATGGTGCGACATCGCTCCTTTGAATGTGTGTCATGTATTATTAGGACCACCGTGGCAGTATGACAGACTTGTTACTCACGATGGGTGTAGGAACTCTTATTCCTTCGAGCACCGCGGTCGCAAGATAGTTCTTCTTCCCCAAAAGAATAGTCTTGTGCCTCAACGGTTAGCGCCGCCTATGCCACCCCACCGATCCTCCTCACTCCACGTTCACCACGGTGTCATATCCTTCCGTCAACATGCTGCTGACGGAGAGACAGTTCTGCCGAGAGATGAGAGAGGGCGCCGTCACGTATATCCTAGTTGGCATTGAGTTTCCCATCACTGCTCTGGAGATTCCTGCAGCGGTCTGACCATTTTTCACAGAGTTTAGTGACATCACTCTTGATGAGCTACCAACCCAATTACCTCCGCTTAGGGACATTCAACACTGCATTGACTTGATCCCTGGAGCGAACCTACCGCATTTACCCCATTATCGCATGAGCCCGAAGGAACACGAGGAACTTAGGAAACAGGTATCCGAGCTTCTCCAGAGGAGCCATGTGCGGGAGAGTCTTAGCCCCTGCGCTGTTCCGGCTCTTCTTGTCCCCAAGAAGGACGGGACCTGACGTATGTGTGTTGATAGCCGCGCTATCAACAAGATCACTATCAAGTATCGATTTCCGATCCCCCGATTGGATGACATGCTTGATATGTTGAGCGGAGCGAAGATTTTTTTCGAAGATCGATCTCAGAAGTGGCTACCATCAGATCCGGATCCGACCCGTCGATGAATGGAAAACCGCTTTCAAGACTAGAGAGGGACTATACGAGTGGTTGGTCATTCCCTTCGGCTTGTCCAATGCACCGAGCATTTTTATGAGACTGATGAACCAAGTCCTTAGACCCCTGATAGGGACTTGTGTCGTCGTCTATTTTGACGATATCCTCATCTTTGTCAGGTCCTTCAGATATTGAGAGAGAATCGACTGATTATCAACCTTAAGAAGTGCACCTTTATGACTAACAGTCTTACCTTTTTAGGGTACATTGTCTCTTCTGAAGGGATTAAAGTGGATCAGGAGAAGATCTGAGCGATAGAGTCCTGACCCACCACCAGGAACTTCACTGAGGCACGCGGGTTCCATGGCTTAGCATCATTCTATCGCTGTTTCATACGCAATTTTAGCATCCACATAACACGCATCACTGATTGCCTTCGAAAAGGGCAATTCACCTGGACCGCTGAGGCGGAGCAGGCATTCCTCCTCATGAAGGAGAAAATGTCCAGTGCTCCCGTTTTAGCACTCCCCGATTTTGAGAAGATTTTTGAGGTGGATTGCGATGCGTCTCATGTTGGTATTGGGGCTGTGCTGAGCCAAGAGGGTCGACCCGTCACATTTTACAGCGAGAAATTGAACGATGCCAAGACCAGGTACTCGACATATGATATTGAGTTTTTTTTCTATCGTCCAAGCCCTTCGACACTGGCGTCACTATTTGATTCAACGTGAGTTTGTGCTGAACACGGATCACGAGGCATTGCGCCATCTGAACTCCCAAAAGGAGGTCAGACGCCACGCTAAGTGGGCCGCCTTTCTACAGGAGTATGCCTTTCATATTAGGCACAAGCTCGAGGTTACCAACAGAGTGGCCGACGCCCTAGCCGCCGTGCGCATCTGTTATTGACTCTACAACCTAGACTGACCGACTTAGATTCCCAGAAGGACATGTATGCTGCTGACCCCGATTTCAGTGAGGTGTGGGCAGAGTGTAGGTTACATGGGGCTGATGCGACGTGACATTTTTGTGTTAGTGAGGGTTACTTATTTAGGGGCACTAGGCTGTGTATTTGCCAGTGACAGTTACGAGAGGCCTTACTTTCCGAGTTGCACTCATCTGGGCTAGGCGAACATGTAGGGCAGGCTAAGATGTTAGATCTAGCGACTTCACACTATTATTGGCCTTGTATGAGCCAAGATATTGTCATCCTCGTCTGCATCTGTCACACCTGCCAATTATACTAGGGACAGTCCCAGAACACCGGATTATACACTCCACTACCCATCCCTGAGCGACCCTGGGATGAGGTCTCCATGGACTTTGTTAGTGGATTTCCTTTCACAACACGTAAGGTGAACTCCGTTTTTGTGGTGGTCGATAGGTTTTCCAAGATGGCTCATTTTGTTCCATGTAGGAAAACCTCCGATGCCGCACATGTGGCACAACTTTTCTTTAGGGAGGTGGTTAGACTTCCTGGGGCTCCACATACTTTCACTTCGGATAGGGACACTCGCTTTATGGGATTTTTTTGGAAAACTCTATGGGATAAACTTGACACAAAATTAAAATTCAGCAGCGCCTATCACCCCCAAACTGACGGGCAAACTGAAGTAGTCAACCGAAGCTTGGGCAAATTATTGCGATGTTTGGCCGGTGAACATCCTAAGCAGTGGGATTTAGCATTAGCCCAAGCAGAGTTTGCATACAACAATACCTTAAATCGCTCCACCCAAAAATCCCCTTTTGAGATCGTTTATGGATTTCCCATTCCTCATTTTCTTAACCGTCATTCATTACCTTCTCATGAGCGCATTTCCTTTGATGCTACCACTTGGATTGAAAATTTAAAATCATTGCATGAAACTATTAATAATAAACTACAGGTAACATCTGAAAAATACAAGATCGACGCCGATATACATCGACTCGAAGTGTATTTTTCCGAAGGTGATTGGGTATTGGTTTATTTCAGAAAGGAGAGATTTCCCCATGGGACATATCACAAGCTCCGACAGCGTCGTTTCAGTCCTTTTAAGGTGAGAAAGTGGTTGGGCGAGAACGCCTACTTTTAGATCTGCCCTTGGAATTCAGCACATCACCGATTTTCAATGTGGCGGACCTGCTCACCTATCAGCGAACGCCACCCACCGTTCCTCCTCCGCCACCTACTATGGAGACCGAAGCGACAATGGGTTTTCAGTCGGCCTTCACGCCCACTACGGAGGAGATTGATCAGGTGCTTGATGTTCGGGAGGTCCAGACTCGTGCAGGGGCCTATCAGCGATGCTTGGTCTCTTGGCAGGAAAGGGACATCCTGTATAGCAGTTGGATCAGTGCCCGAGAGCTTCAACGTCGACGTCCCGATCTCTCCGTTGCGGCCATTAGCGTATTCTCGCCGGAGTCGAGTTCTCTCAACTCCCGGGGAACTGATGTGACCCCGTATGGGGCACGCTAGTCTTTAGTTACTTTTCATTTTGTCAATAAGATCATGTATTTTTATTTTCGTAGTTATTTTCTGTTGCAAACTTTAGTGGTCCAGCACGTGAAATTGACCACCTCACGTGACCCCGAATGAAATGGTCCGGCAGAGGATAAGCGGAGCGAGACGACACGTTATTATTATTGGGAGCTTGCTGAAATTAGGAGTTAAAAAATAAAATAAGAAAAGGGGGTTTTGCTAAAGGGGTTTTGCTTTAAAAAAAAGAAAGGGGTTTATGCTTTTTAAATAAAATGGGGGTTTTGCCCCCCTAATGGGGGGGGGGGGGTTGGTTGGATTTTAGGAAAGGGTTTCTCCTTTTCCCGTAAATCCAGCTGCCAGGAAGCCCAAGGGAATTTTTCGCATCCTCCCTGTTTCACGTTCTCGCACACCTCCCGGCGGATTCCCAGCGCCGATCGCCAGCGCCGGTCCGTCTGCTGCACACCACCGTTCTCTACCTTGCCCGCCATCGACGACATCAACCGCCTCCTGCGCCGACATCGACGTTTCCTGCTACTTCGACGACATCGACTGCCCTCATCGACGCCTCTTGCCACTTCTACGACACCTGCCGCCACCGATGCTGCCGCCAACGACATCTGCTGCCTTCTTCGACGCCTCCTTCCAGTCCAGCCGATCGTGCCCTTCATCTACCACCTTCATTGTGTTCCACCTGCTGCGACCATACCTCGTAGAGGATCCTTGCGACGCCGTTGGAGCCCCCCGGTGAAATCTTCCCTCTCTTTTCCTCTCAATCCCTTGCAAGTAGTTTATTTCACTAGTTTCAGCAAGTTCCGTTGTCCAAGGGTAGCGTCCTTTTCGTTCTTAATATTCCTTGTCGTTATTTCTTGTTTTTCATTGTGCTCTTTCTTGTTGTTGAGGTTGCAAGCTGGCTGAAATTGCTCTAAATTGTCGATTGCTTGGGTGGCGAATAGTTTGTTCTCAATTATGGGTTGAGTTGACACGATTCTAAGTATCTTAATCTTGTGCCAAGAGTTACCTAACTATAACTTAGGGTTTCGTGAAGCGAGGTTTGCATCAAATTACTATATCAACAACCATGAACACTTCTAAGCACCATAACAAGCATGTCTGAGCAACAAATCCACCATCTCAAGCACTATGAAGGCACCAGAGGTACTGTATTCACTCACCATTAATTGCTACATTTGTTAGCATTTCTATGCAGACAATTGATCTGTAAAGTAGTAAGAATAGTAATATGATAAATCATTAATGTAACCAATGTCACAAATGTTTTATCTATGCAAGCTTTACAAAAATCATCTTATACAACATTATTCATATTATTGTTCTGAGTAGCGAGAGACGCGTCCTACAACGAGAGCCTCGATTGGTCGCTTCGAGTACTATGGGCCTATGGCGGAAGCTACAGTTGGAGGGCCGAGCGATATCAAGAGATGCGTGGGATAGGTCATGCGAGAGGAGTTGTGGGAGTTGTCGAGTTCAACAAGAGAGGCTACGCCGACGCGAGAGGAGTCACGTGAGAAGACCTTTACTGCTATCGTTGGGGTGTCGCGCGAAGTGACCTCTACGCGAGTTATTGTTGCGAGTGGGTGCAACGAGGAGCGATGGTGTCGCGAGACATCGCTCGAGAAGTACTGGATCGAGGTAGGATCACATGAGAGGCTGCTACGCGGTGATCTAGCGTATAGAGCTTGGCATGTGCGCGAGCGAGCAGGAGTTAGTTCGGGGGTATGAATGAGAGCAACAAAAAATTTCCGTCCTGCTCTGATACCATGTGAAAATGGTAATTCATATATTATTGATGTAGAATACATGTACATATATATATATATATATATATATATATAGAGAGAGAGAGAGAGAGAGAGAGAGAGAGAGGTGTTAAAGGCACTCCCAATTTGGCTATGCGCACACCAAAAAATCATCTAAATTTTTTTTATTTTCCTCCACCCAAAATCATTTAGGCGCACACTGTCTCTCTCACCTTTCATCATTCTAACCAAAGCAACCAAGCTGTTAGGTTTTGAAGTTTTCCATCCCCCGCTCGGCAGGAGGGGGCCGACGATCTTCTCTTCCCGCTCGGAACAAGGGAGGTGGCGGATGTTCGTTTAAGAATGGTGGCTGTTTGTGCTCGAAGGAATATGACAAGGGCGTGATGTAGGTAGGGGGCGGTGTTGTTCCCGCGACGGCTGAGGTTTGCATGCAGGGCGATGGTGGATCGAATGCTCGTTCGGCGAGGGAGGAGTCTCTTGCTCGAGCTGTGTCTCAAGTGAGTTGTCGCAAGTGAGCTACCAGACATGGAGCAAGGCTTTCTAGCTGGTTCTGCGGATGAAACAATGTAGGATCCTGCGTTGGTGCATGTTGGTTCTTCTGCCGGCGGAATTGGTCATCTTCAAGTGGAAGCTGGACTACATGACCCTCAAAGGCGTGCATAACCTGTTTGTGATAATGTCACACCCGACGACCTGATCAGGGGATCCTGTGATAATCTTGGTTCGCTGGATGGCTCGATTATGCCACCGCCTAATTTGGTTGGGGAAGAGCTCCTAGTCTGGAAGAGGAAGTCCCTAGAGACGAGCTCCTAGTCCTGAGAACTCTGTAAATGTCAGAAACCGGCGATTCTTCTCTCTCCGATGAAGCCTTATTTACTTTCATAGTCCATCGATTGAGCTGGAACAGGTTGGTTTGTGATGTCGATTTGAATTTTCTTATGCATTCCAGTGCGGCGAATGTAGATTTCAGTGGGAATTCTCTCACAATTTCAAGTCAAATGAGATGAAGTTCCTGTCGCAGGTGTCAGATACAGTAAAGTATCTCAATTTGCGCCATAATCAGTTCAAAAAAAGGGTTGATCTTTATTCCGATATTGATATTTAGGGGCTTCAACTGATTAGCTTTTCAGCATAAAACCCTAAAACCTTATATTTATGAGAATACAAATTTGAAAAAAAAATTCAAGTTGGTGTGCAGTTATAAAATGGGTTGCAAATAAAATTTGATGGTGTGCCAATATCAAAGGTCTTCTCCTCCCGCTCGGAACAAGGGAGGTGGCGGATGTTCGTTTAAGAATGGTGGCGGTTTGTGCTCGCAGGAATACGACAAGGGCGCGATGCAGGTAGGGGGCGGTATTGTTCCCGTGATGGCTGAGGTTTGCATGCAGGGTGGTGGTGGATCAAATACTCGTTCGGCGAGGGCGGAGTCTCTTGCTCGACCTGTCTCAAGGGAGTTATCTCAAGTGAGCTACCAGACATGGAGCAAGGCTTTCCAGCTGGTTCTGCGGATGAAACAATGTAGGATCCTGCGTTGGTGTATGTTGGTTCTTCTGCTGGAGGAATTGGTCATCTTCAAGTGGAAGCTGGATTGCATGATCCTCAAAGGCGCGCACAACCTATTTGTGATAATGTCACACCCGACGACCTGATCATGGGATCCCGTGATACACTTGGTTACCTGGATGGCTCTATTATGCGATCGCCTAATTTGGTTGGGGAATAGCTCCTAGCCTGGAAGATGAAGTCGCTAGGGACGAGCTCCTAGTCCAAAGAACTCTGTAAATGTCAGAAACCGGCGATTCTTCTCTCTCCGGTGAAGCCTTCTTTACTTTCATAATCCATCGATTTGAGCTGGAACAGGTTGGTTGGTGATGTCAATTTGAATTTTCTTATGCATTCCAATGCGGTGAATGTAGATTTCAGTGGGAATTCTCTCACAAGTTCCAAGTCAAATGAGATGAAGTTCCTGTCGCAGGTGCTAGATACAACAAAGTATCTCAATTTGTGCCATAAATCAGTTCAAAAAAAGGGTTGATCTTTATTCCGATATTGATATTTAGGGGCTTCAACTGATTAGCTCTTCAGCATAAAACCCTAAAACCTTATATTTATGGGAATACAAGTTCGAAAAAAATTGGCGTGCAGTTATAAAATGGGTTGCAAATAAAATTTGGTGGTGTGCCAATATCAAATGTGTGCACATAGCCAAACTTGGTGTGCCTGTAATAATGCTCTCTCTCTCCCCCCACACACAGTATGAGCCAAAACTATTATAGGCAATGCGAGACTAATCTAAATACAAGAATGAGATTCTAATGGTCCATCATGACGGGCCTTCTTCACTGGGCTTCAACATGCCTAAAGCGACGTAGTTTCACCCGAGCTTCCTCCACATACTCCAGGTAAAATAGCATCTTAAACTTTCTCTGAAACTCCTTCCATGTTGTGATGAAGTTTGAACTTTGATCATTACAACGACACCTCCGTCATAAAAGTGCAACATCCGTCTTTTACATCGAAGTTGTACTTACTCGCAACGTGCTATCAATGATCTATGTGACATGAAAGTACTACTCCAGGCTCCATAAGTAATCAACTTTAGTATCCTCCCTCTGTCCGCTGAACTGTTTTGGCCTGGGTTCATCCAACTGTTGCTCCAATGGTGCAAACGACCACTCCGCTGCTGTGCGTTGTCTTCAACATAGCTTCCTCTTCTTTGAGTTCTCTATTCTCTTGTCTCATGGTCTCCAACAAGGCGCGCAGGTGCTCATCTTCCTTTTCTCATTTGTATACTTCGACATTCAGGGAGATTTGGGACTCCTCTCGGAGTGCATCCCACTCCGGTTGCAGCGCCTCAGATGTGCTTCCTAACTGGTCTTGAATGTCCCCAATGACAAGATCCATCCTCATCATTCGGGTCTGTAATGTCACCAGTAATCCTTTCGAGCTCTCGTGCGATTGCTTATCCTTCTTTCTTTGCCAGTGCTCTTCTTGAATGTGCTCCATTTCATCGACCCCGTCATCACACGCTCCTTCTCTCGAGCCCCTCTCTAACACTAAATGTCACGAGACTAGAGAATTATGCCCTCAAACCCACTTACACTTGAGAATCTTGCACTCAACACCTTAGCAACCTTAGGACTTGCGCTCCTAAATTAGCCTTGTTTACAGTTGTGCAGAAAAATGTAGCAATACTCACAAGATAATGACGAAAGTTTGGAAGAGAGAATTTCTTATTACTTCAGGCCAATGTGAGTACAAGGAGAGGGGCGATCCCTTTTTATAGCCCCCACATTTTCCCTACAAAGAATGAAAAACTCTAAAATTCTCTAACCTATGAAATCCCTCGAACCTTCTATACCATTTCTAGGTTGTTCGCATAATAAAGAATACCACATTTTAGAATGATTTATTATAACCGAGGTTTCTCTAGATTCTTCCGGGGCCTTCTCCACTTGTCTAGAGTTCTCTACGTATTTCTAGAATGTTCACTCCCTTTCAGGACCACTGTGGTCTCTATATCCTCAACGGGCCTAGATGCTAAACCCCGCATGCCTAGATGTGTCACAGGTGGTCTAGAATATCTAGACTCGTGACACTTGTATGCCCCCTTGCAAAAAAAGTTCATTTGAATTTATATATTATCTCTGCTAATTAATCATCAGAATTTATGTCTTTACAACTGTTCTGCAGTGGAGTATTACCAAGAGTGTCAATGCCCTTGGGTGTAACAGTGCGATTACCAACTTTGGAGGATTTAGAGTCTTATGCACAAAAGCAGTGGGAGGTTAAATCTTCATGCTGATCCTAGTTTAGTTTGGTATGCTATGTATTTTTTATGACATCTTCCATTATATTGTAAATCAGTGTTTCTTGTTACAACTCATAAATTCAGCTCAAGCAGAAAGGTTGTCAAACTTTAGTTCTTCTATGATTAGAGTTTTCCAGCGTGGGCTTTTGAGTTCAAGGTTCTCTCTTCCTGATTTGTCCTCGATAAGATAATTAACAATTTCTCATAGATTGATCTTTAAAATTTGGGCTCCGCATATTTACTTAATCTTAATTGCACATATGCCCCTCAGAGAAAATGAAGTTCCAAGGTTAACTGAGAATGGCTTTCAGTTCCTGGTGCGTGCTATTTGAACTGTCCTAGCAGTGTTCTGTAAAGTTCTGTAAGATCTCATGTATTCTTCTTTGGGCAGCTGATGGATACAAATGCTCAGCTTTGGTACATAATAAGGGAATACATTACAACCTCTGAGGTATGAAGAGCCACTTTGGCTGTTAATATGTTTTCATGATTACATATTCTTCCATTTTACGAGGATTATGTGTTAAGAGATGAGAGACAAGTATACTTTAGCTTTCCCAGTAGTATGCATCCATTGTCTCTTATGCATAAGATATTGTAATGCTTTATGTTATTTAATATTTCAGGATCGTGGAGTAGATCCTGCTGATCTGATATCATTTCTTCTTGAGCTTAGTTTTCATTCCCTTGGAGAGGTACATTTTTTGCCTTAGAAGGATTTACCCATAAGCAGCATGAATATATAAGCATATTCCTGGAACAAGTGCATCTAGTTATCTTGCAATTGCAAATTGTTAGCTACATTTTCTGATTCGATGGAAGGTGATGAATTTTTCAAAATGCAATTGTTCTTACAAGGTCATGAGAGTTTTTCTTGTTCAAGTGGCAGTATACAGTGTTCTGCCTTGGTAAAAGTTCGATATGCTAGGGTGAAACTAAATATTCTTTATAATAGTAGTCATTTTTTATTTCTATATCTATTGATTATCAAGATTTTGGGTTATGTCTAACATTCTCTATTTTTAAGATAGGACCTCTTTGGGCTCAAGGTGTTTTCCTATTAGTCTAAGCTTGCAATTACAATATGGAGTACTTAGCGCCATTCTCCTGTTATGACTCACCGATTGAGAACGGGTGCGCGGCAGCTAGAGGGTGAAGTTGCTTAGGAGTTCCCTTTGACATTTCTCGGACCTAGGATTCCCAATGGGTGGAGGGAAGGGAAGGATACTTTCGATGAGGAGCTGAGCTCGACCGACGCCTTGCGATGAGGGAGCCAAGCTCATTCTCACGATGCCCTAAAGGGGTTATTAGTTAGAGAGAGTGAGAGAGAGAATAGGAAGGAGGAGAATATTAGTTCTTGTTTATCATTCAATACCCCCTTGCTCACTTAAGTAGTGAGAAGGGAGTGTTCCAAATAATTACAATTATGCCTCTCATCTAGACTACTTACGTGATGTTTGAGTAAATATGATTGTGTGGAAATTATAAAATGCGAGAAATAAAGATACACGCGTCCATGGTCACACGACGTTACCCTTGGACTCATAAAATCACCTTCCCCTCGCGGATCAAGCTTTTCCTCAAGCTTGAGTGGTAGAAGGGTTCGGGTCTTCTGCATCCCTTGCATCCTCATTGTTATCCGGTTGTTGTCAACCCCCAACCAGAGGAGGATTTTATTCCTAAGCCCTAAGGTATATGACTCGTCACAATTGAGGCATATCCCTGGAGCGCCGTTCTGCTAGTTCTGCTAGTTCTGCTCGTGAAAGCGTTTGAAGAGTGGGGTGCCACTGGAAACGTTGTCCTCGAGGGCAGTTGAAATGCCACTTTATCTGTAAGGAGACGTTTCTCACAAATGTGTGCCAGATTCATGACCGTGCTAAGGTCCGTCGGTGCTTCGAATTCGACGTTGATGTGAGGTTGATTATGTAAGTTTGCGGTGAAGATATATACTTGATGTTTTGGTAATATAGAGGTATCATGAGATAGTAGCATTTGAAAGTCATCCAAGTCGTCATCCACAAACCCCATTTGATTGTGGGAGATGAGGTCACCCACCGGGTTTCAGCGGAGAGGTGGCCTGAAAATGCATATTGCAGTAGTGTTTGAAAGCCGCCCAATTGACAATGTGTTTCTCTCACTCAAGCTGGACCTGTAACATCTCCATATTGTGCAATACTTATAAAAATACTGTGCGAGAAATAAAGGTACACTCGTTCATGGTCACATGACGTCACCTCACCGTGAACTCGTAACATCTCCATATTGATTCAGATTTTGGGAGAAGTGTTTATTCTCCCAAATATTTATTCTTTCTTTTCTCAATGATGGTTACATGAACTCCACGCCAAAGTTTGTGATGGTGATATTTTGGCCTGAAATTATTATTCGCACAAGCAAATCATTTATTTTACTTCGTTTTATTACTCATAATTTGGTTTTGTATGCTAAATTGTCCTAATGAAAATCATGAAACTAGAGTAAATTAGATCACCTGTGATTTCATATTTATTAGGATGTCTCTACCTGAAAATATTGGTATTAAAGCTTCTTGTGTTCACAAAAAGAATCTTTGGGAAAGGATCCCCAAGCTGGCATCCAGTGCATGTAGATACTAATTTATTACTTTTATATCTTTATCTCCCTATCTTCCTTTGTCCACTGTTCTTTCCGAGTCAAATATGATTTTAATTCTCATTGGTCAGAGGTACTAATTCTTAATTTGTAGGCATATAATATGAACAGTCTAACTGATGTGCAAAGCAAAGCTATCAAGGATCTTGCAGACTTGGGAGTGGTGAAACTACAGCAGGTAAGTTATTGATCCCTCCATCCCTCTGTTTCTTCTTCTTAACTGCTGCTCTCAAATACTCTTTATGTTTTGCAGGGGAGAAAGGAAAGTTGGTTTATTCCGACCAAATTGGCTACAAATCTTTCTGTTAGCTTGTCAGATTCCTCATCACGCAAGCAGGTTCTGCTCTTTCACTTCACATGTTTCTAGAACATATCAAGTAGATAAACATCCCAAAATACTCCCTTCAAAGTTTATATTGCTGCTTTTGAAGGCTTACTGATTGTGATACCGCTAGGGGTATCGGGCAGCCGATAGGAGGAGACGACAGCAGAAGGGTTCCGTCGGCGGTGTCGTCGGGCGTTAGCGGCGGCTTGGCGAGGAGCGGACGGCGAGAGATAGAGAGAGAACGAGAGAGCAAGAGATAGAGAAAAATAAAGAGAACCGGGGAGCAGCCCCACTTCAGTTGATTGATCCAAAGATGAAAAACAAAACCTAAGGTGATCCCTTATATAGGGGGAACCCACCTCATATTAAAGAGTTCAAAGCAAATACAACATCAAGAATTAAAAGGCTGTAGGAAAGATAACTAGGGCCGGTCGGCCCCTTAGACGGCCTCTGTTGAACCGCCCGGTTCGGAGCGGGGCTCGGTGCTGTCGCCTGGTCTCGCGCGTGCCCTTCTCGAATAAACCTGCCACTCCGGCTCATCTGACTGGATGTCGGTAACAATACCGCCATCTGGGAAATTGACCTTGTCCTCAAGGCAGTAATCCGGAAACTGGCGGCGAAAATCATCTCGAAGGAGCCAAGTGGCGGAGGAACGAGGGCGGTTTCGCCAGGCCACACGAACTTCTTCTGGGTGGGCATCTCCGGCCGTGTGCTTGCGCCGATCAATAATGGCTTCCGGATAGAGGGGGTCGGAACTGGCCGAGTCCAAATCGGTCGGGATGTGGTCGGAGACGGGATGATCGCCTATCACGCGCCGAAGTTGTGATACATGAAACATTGGATGAATGCGAGCGGTGTCCGGGAGGTGGAGGCGGTAGGCCACGGCTCCAATGCGGCTGAGGATCTCGAACGGTTCAAAGAAGCGTGGGGCGAGCTTGGGACAAGCGCGGCCGGCCACCGTAAGCTGGCGGTAGGGGTGGAGTTTAATGAACACGCGCTCTCCCACTTGGAACTGAAGGTCCCGACGTTTCCTGTTGGCAAAAGACGCCATCTTTGCCTGTGCCCGTCGAAGATGGTGCTTCAAACTGTCCAAAATGACATCCCTATCGTGGAGATGATCCGCCAAGCTAGCCACCGGGCATTCCCCGGGAAAGTGTCGGAGCACGGTCGGCGGTGGCCGTCCATAGACCGTCTCGAAGGGCGAAGTGTTGGCGGCATGGTGGTATGCGGTATTGTAGGAGTACTCTGCCCAGCCTAGCCATTTGGCCCACGAACCGGGCCTCTCCCCGATGAAGCAGCGCAAATATGTCTCCAAGCACCTGTTGAGCACCTCGGATTGGCCGTCCGACTGCGGGTGATATGCTGTACTCACCCTGAGTTGGGTACCCTGAAGACGGAACAACTCAGTCCAGAAACTACTGAGGAAAAGTGGGTCGCGATCGCTCACGATCGAACGGGGAAACCCATGAAGACGGACTATCTCGGCGATGAAACTGTCGGCCACCGACGCCGCAGTGTAGGGGTGGCGGAGCGGGACAAAGTGTGCGTACTTCGTTAGGCGGTCCACGACCACCAAGATGCAGTCAAATCCGTTGGAGCGGGGCAACCGGGTGATGAAGTCCATCGCGATGTCCTCCCAGACACGCTCCGGGATCGGTAGGGGCTGCAGGAGACCGCTGGGGAACATAGTCTCGTATTTGGCCTTCTGACATGACAGGCAGGCTGCCACGTAAGTTTTTACCTGGCGAAGCATGTGGGGCCAATAAAGCGAGGCCGCTAACCGTCGGTACGTCCGATACGCTCCCGCGTGGCCGCCTGATGGTGTGGAGTGGAACTCAGCTAGCAGAGACGGAATCATCGCCGACGATGTTGATATGACGAGTCGACCCCTGTGGAAGAGGCGGCCCCCGATCAGCGTAAAAGGAGGCCGGGACGAGGGGTCGGCCAACAAGGCCGCCCGAATATCCTGAAGCCGGGGGTCCCGGTCCACCTCGTGCTGAATGGCCGCGGCGTCGTCCCACACCGGCTGGGAGATGGCTGTCAACTCTGGCGCGTGCGGCCGTCGGGAGAGCGCATTGGCCGCTCGATTGGTCTTCCCCGGGCGAAACTCTACCGTGAAATCATAGCCGAGGAGCTTGGCCACCCAAACCTGTTGTGTCGGCGTGGCTATCTTTTGTTGGAGGAGGTATCTCAGGCTGTGGTGATCGGTGCGAATGACGAAGGGCCGCCCCAGGAGATAAGGCCGCCAATGTTGGACCGCCAAGACCAGCGCCATGAGCTCGTTCTCGTACGCCGAACGGCTGCGTACCGCAGTGGAGAACGCCCAACTATAATATGAAATTGGCCAGCCGACCCGCATCAAAACGGCGCGACGCCGGTGCCTGAGGCGTCGCACTCTACGACGAAGGGCTGGTGGAAGTCTGGCATGGCCAAAATCGGGCCGTGGACCAAGGCCTCCATGGCCGCCGACGGCCATGTGAAAGGCCCCTCCTCCGATTTCTTCAGCAGTTGGGTGAGGGGGCGGGCCAACCCGCCGTAATTTTTGAAGAAACGCCGGTAGTATCCTGTCAAGCCGAGAAAGGCCTGGACGTCGCGCAGGGAGGTGGGAGTCGGCCACCGCAGCACCGCCTGAATCTTATCTTCGTCCATGGCCACGCCCTGGGCTGAAATGGTATGGCCCAGGTAGCTGACAGTAGCCGTGCCGAAGGTGCACTTCTTGTGGTTGACCGTGAGATGATGTAGGCGAAGAGTGGCGAACGTCTCCCGAACATGACGGAGGTGGTCCTGCCAAGTGTGACTGAAGACAAGGATATCATAAAAAAAAACAAGGACATGCTTACGCAGGACGGGCCAAAATATCTCGTTCATCGTGGCTTGAAATGTAGCGGGGGCGTTGGTGAGCCCAAACGGCATGACCAAGAACTCGAAATGCCCATCGTGTGTCCTGAACGCGGTCTTCGACACGTCTTCCGGCCGAACACGAATCTGATGGTAACCAGCGCGGAGGTCCAGCTTGGTGAAGACAGTTGCGCCGTGTAACTCGTCCAGGAGCTCCTGAATCACCGGAATAGGATATTTGTCCGGTACTATGGCCTTGTTGAGTTCTCGATAGTCCACACAGAATCTCCAACTGCCATCTTTCTTGCGGACTAATAACACCGGGCTGGAGAAAGGACTAGCACTGGGCCAGATGATACCTCCCAACAACATCTCCCGAACGAGGCGCTCTATCTCGTCCTTTTGTGCGTGGCCGTATCGGTAGGGCCGCACTGACACCGCCGACGACCCCGAATGGAGAACGATGGCGTGGTCGGTCGGTCGTGGGGGTGGAAGGCCCGAAGGGGCGGTGAAGATATCCTCAAATTCCGCTAGGACAGCGCCCATGTCGGCCTCCACGGTTGCGGCCGGCGCTTGTAAGCTCTCCTGAAGGGGCCATAACCAGGCCGAGAAGTCCATGTCGGTGACGCGTATCATAGCCCGATACGACAGCGGTGAGCGGAGGAGGGTAGGGTCACCCACCAAACGACACTGTCGGCCCTGCTGCTGAAACTCCATCGTCATCGAAGCCCAGTTCACGCGGACGTCCCCCAGGGTCTCGAGCCAGGCAACGCCGAGAATAGCGTCGAGGCCTCCTAACTCGAACATGTAGAAATCAGCCGTGACCCGGCATAGCCCCACGGACATGGTAACGTCCCTGCATTGGCCCAAGGTCGGCCGGCGGCGGCCATCACCCAAGCACACCGAAAAGTCAGGTGACGGATCAATCGGTATGGCGAGCTCTTGGGCCAGCTGGGCGGACATGAAGTTGTGACTTGCCCCGCTATCCACCATCAAGATGACGAGGCGGTTGTGTATCTCGCCGACCAACTCCATGGTGCGCGGGCCCGTTAATCCCCCCACAGAGTAGAATGGCAGTTCCAATACGTTGAGGGGGGCGTCCTCGCAATCGGCCGGAGGTGGGTCGGGTGTTGGCTCCAACGGCGGCGAGTCCTCGGTCACGGCGTACCCCTCGCTGTCACTAAAGATGGCGTGGAACTCTTTGACTGGGCAAACATGCTGAGGCGAGTATGGTTGGCGACAGCGGAAACATAGACCGCGGCGCCGAAGGTCGTTGTAATCGACGGTGGAAATGCGGTGCGGGCCGTCCGGGCGTGCCGGCCAGACGTGGGGCACGGTGGCCGGTCGAGGGCCGGTATCGCGCAATGGTTGATGACGGAGAGGGGCGGGGCTGGTGTGCCGGGGGCCTATGTCCGCCTCCACCGCACGAGCGAGTTCAAGAGCTTCCGAGACCGTGCGAGGGTGATGAGCTCGAATGCGGGAGCGGATATTGGGTAGAAGACCTTGCAAGAAGAATCCCAGGTAATGGTCGGGCGGAAGGCCGGGAACTTGCGTGACTAGAGCGACGAATTCATCGATATATGCATCCACCGTTGTTGATTGGCGGGCGGAGCAAAGCCGCTCGATAGCGGAACCGGTGTAGCGAGCATCATAACGGCTAATCATCTCGTGTTTGAACTCATGCCACAGAATGAGGGGTTGCACTTGGCGAAGCCAACGTGCCCAATGGAGGGCCGAGCCGTCCATGCCGACCATGACGGTGCCGACGCGATCCGCCGGGGGGGTACCATTGAGGTCAAAATATTGCTCCGTACGGGCGATCCATCCCATAGGGTCCGTCCCGGAGAAAGGGGGAACATCCATCGCCATTGTGGATCGAAGAGCTTGGATCGGCGGGTTTGCTGGGAACTGTTGGAATGCCCCCGGCGCACGGAAGCCGGTCGCGAGCGGGGGAGGTGGGGTGTCGAGCACCGAAGCCGTGTCCTTCGGGACCGACGGTGGTGGCGGTGTGGACGACGACGGCTGCAGGGCCTCGAGGCGCGATAAGATCGCGGTCTGCGTGGCGAGAATGGTCTCCACCGTAGTTTGCAGGCAGGAGATCTGGTCGCCGTGGAGCGCGATGTGTTCCGCGACGAGGGTGTTGCCGTCGGCGGGGGAAGGGTCGGCGGACTGCAGGCGGTTGTTCAGAGCCATTAGGGTTTTCGGCGGCTGAGAGGTAGCGGGCGGAGCGGCAGGTCGGACCAATGATACCGCTAGGGGTATCGGGCAGCCGATAGGAGGAGACGACAGCGGAAGGGTTCCGTCGGCGGTGTCGTCGGGCGTTAGCGGCGGCTTGGCGAGGAGCGGACGGCGAGAGATAGAGAGAGAACGAGAGAGCATGAGATAGAGAAAAATAAAGAGAACCGGGGAGCAGCCCCACTTCAGTTGATTGATCCAAAGATGAAAAACAAAACCTAAGGTGATCCCTTATATAGGGGGAACCCACCTCATATTAAAGAGTTCAAAGCAAATACAACATCAAGAATTAAAAGGCTGTAGGAAAGATAACTAGGGCCGGTCGGCCCCTTAGACGGCCTCTGCTGAACCGCCCGGTTCGGAGCGGGGCTCGGTGCTGTCGCCTGGTCTCGCGCGTGCCCTTCTCGAATAAACCTGCCACTCCAGCTCATCTGACTGGATGTCGGTAGCAGATTGGTTATTTGTATAAGAATGATTTTCTATGATTTTTGTTCAGCTTTCTATTTGAAGGACCGGTGCAAGCATTCCCGCACTAGATTCATAGACACCACATAAGATTATTATTGGCTCAACATTTTATTCACGAAGACCCAAAACAAATTATGAAACTAGGGAGCCCATCATTTAATTCACAGAGCCCAATTTAAATCTTCAAAGCAGGAAGCCCAGTTCATCCATGTTCAAAACAGAGAGGTGTGGAGTCCATCATTCTGTAATATCAAAGTATGAATTATTTTATGAATGTTTATGGATTCACTCTCAAGTGCATGACCTTTCAAGTGCGCATCAGTCGGTCTGTTTCACCAGATTCCATCCTAGCTTCCATCATTGATCTTTCTCACGAATGAAAATTCTACATGTAGTTTCATCCTCAAATCAAACATGCACATTTTTCTCATCATAACCATATAGATATGATGTAAAGGCATAACTTGTTGATTAATAAAGTTTGAAAACTCCCCCCCCGGTTGTAAGATCTGATTGTTAAGATACATTGTTAAGGTCTCTCCTTAATCAATGCTTTGTTTCTGAATTAGAAGTCTATCAGTTTCTCCGTTGCCATAGATTTCTTCATATTCAGTCAAGAAAAGGCAACTCACCTCGAGATGAACTAAAAGGGTAATTTTTCTTAATGTAGGTTGAATATGATTATAGCCAAATTTCCTCTTTGTAACATTCTGAATCCGAAGCAGGCCGTCCAATTGAGGGCGGAGAGTGCCTTTAGCTCACAGAAACTCAGAGAAAGACAATTTCTGGATGACTTTTAGGATGCCAGACTTTTTGGTGAATACACATATATGAATGAACCTAATGTCACATTAGAGTTAGAGATAGAGGAAAAGTTACCTGTCTTAAATAATAATTTAGGCTTTCAAATGTCACAGAGTTTCGGAGCAAGTGTCAGAGTCGTTAGGAATTTCACAATTAAGCGTGATGAGAGTAATTTTGGGATGGGTGAGCTCATGGGAAGTACTCACAGACCACCTATGGAAAATGATAAAATCGCGTTGTTCAACTTAGTATGAGATAGACTGGACCAAAATGAACAATACCTTTGATATTTTGGGTTGTACCGTCACACGCTTAACATTAGATCCTTGGGATTTTGCGGGCCACCATGTAACATTGAAAATGAGGGAAAATTTCTAGTAGAAATATTTCATGTTGGACCTTTTTTTATCTCATCGGACATTGGATTGGCAGAAAAGAGAATTGGACTGGTTTTGAAGCCTGGAAATGCTTGTAAGGGAATTCCTAATGCTAGCACTCCATTGGATCTCCCTTTCTCCTTGTTTCCTTTCCCTCACTGGACCAACATGAGGTGGTTTATTAATTTGATTATAGGATAAATTTTGTTTAGTGTTTATACTGCAAACTCACAATTAAAAATGTGGGCAGTTCTTACCCAGATGTTTGAAATCATGGATTGTTCTAGGATAGATTGGGGGTTGGTTTAGAGAATAATAACTTTCAAAAATCTAATTCTAATCTCAGATAATTTGTTCACTTCTTTTCAATAGTGAATCAATAAAGAGAGCAAAAACAACAACACTTATAATAAATGGAACCAAGCATCAATGAATTGATAGTAGATCAATACATCATCACAAAAATCTGAATGGAAAGCTCAGTATTGTGGGAAGAACAACAAAAAGTTACTGTTAGAAGTACTAGAAAGCTCTGTAAATAACTAGAAATTATTACTTATAAGAGTAATAGTGTTGGAGCCAAGATCTCGGCCTGTAAGAGTCAATGTATTATCTTGCAAGTTAGGACTATAGTATGACCGAAGGTTACTTGTTCACGAGCGACCGTAAAAGTAGGAGACAAAGAAGAGCACACAAGACTCTATTTTATTGCTTGACGAGGTGATGGTTTTACCTTGTGGAGGTCCCACCCCATTCCCAGGAGTGTATATGAACTCCCCCTCCCAAACCAAGTGTAGTGCAAGTTCGTGGGAAGTCAGGCGAGGCCGCCAAATCTTTAAATGAGTAATCTTTGCGGGGTATGAACTGTCTTCCTCCCGTTACAATGAGGTCATATTTATAGGCAAAGACAAAGGGGTACCTTGCTGTCAGAAGGTGAACCTTACCCCATGCGAGGTCAATGCGAGCTCGTCGAGTTGATTTGCTGAGGTCACCGCATTGACCCGCCGAGGTCGCAGAGTTGACCCGTCGAGGATGTCGAGTTGACCCACCGAGGTTGCCGAGTTGACCCACCGAGGTCGTCGAGTTGACCCGCCGAGGTCGCCGAGTTGACCTGCTGAGGTGTCTTCCATGTGTATTTTTGATCTCGACGAATACGAGTAATACACTATTCCCATTTTTTTGAGCTTGGTATGAGGTTAAGAAAACAATGTAAGATCCGTAATTCGGCGAAATGGTCTTGATGATGATGTGCCAAGCTGTACACGCCCCTTGTTGATTTGTTGCCTTGTTGATGATGTACCAAGCTGTACACTCCCTTTGTTGGTCAGTCGCAGGGTTGAGAGCGGTGTACTTGCTTAACACGGGTCTTCGTAGAAGTTGCGAGCTGGGTTGCTATGCGAAAGTGACCTCGATAGAGTCATATAAAGGGTTTTATTTTAGTTTTTTAATACATGATATTAATGATTTAATGAATATAGGGGGAGGGGGTACTTTAAAGAGTGACATTTTATTTGATATTTCCCATCAAAACATAATTTAATTTTAATTTAAAAAATTAAGACATTTAAAATACTCATTTTTCAAAATTTGCCCTAATTATCACTTAACCTAAATTGACGGATCTTTTCATTCAGGGTTTTATTGATCGGTCACACTAATAAGCTGTACGAGCGTGCGCGAGTGACCTGTGCGAAAAAAACATATATGCACTAATAACATGCGCGAAAATATAAGTGATAAACTATTACGAAGACATGCATGATACATATGCGAATAAAATAAAATTATAATGCAATGATGTGACACATTGCATCAATTCTCCCGGGGTTGAAAGAGCTCGAGCCAGTCGAGATTATGATGTGGCTTGCGACTAGGAAATCCAAACATCGATCTGGCACTGCTTAGCTACCGCCCTGCTGCTGAATAACCATGTTCTGAGCAAACTACTCCAATATAAGTCTGAACATGAAGCGGGGTGTGGGAAACTCAGGGCTGTGGTAGGTAGTGGGTCAGAGGAAGATCCTTCGCTGCAGCTCATGAACTGTAGGCAAACCCTCTTTCCTGAAAGATGCAGGAAGTCAATCTCCTTTGAAAAATATAACCCCGGTGATAAAATTATCTATGGAATTATAGTTTTCCCAATATGCTCGCAAACTATTAGTTATAATTTTAAAATATTTAAATAAAAAGTAAAAATCACCGCATCAAAGAGACAAGTATAACTGTGCAAGGGAGAGTAGGGATCGAAGAAACAAGGTAGGAAACAAGTAGATTCGATATGTGGAATCATTAAATTGCACTACATCAAAAGCTCTCCTGATTGACACCTGTGAGCATCTATTAGACGAAGATCAACTATCTCAATGATATCACCCACTCGAATTTGACTAGGGCATCCCGGTGCACAAAGCATCCCCACGTAGTGAGGGTCCGTGGAAAGGTCCCACCACAAGGGTGAAATGTAGGCAAAACCTTACCCTATATTTTTGCAAGAGGCAGCTCAAATCTGATTAGCGCTAGAAAAATTAAAAGTGATCTCAAATTTACCATTTCAAATATTCCAAAGAAATTCTTTAAAATGTGTCTTTATTGTTAGTGAAAATCTTAGGAGTTCTCTCTACCATCACAACTCGAATCTTCTTAAACATATCAATTAATTGATAATAACGTTCATCGGGCACGTCTATACTTAGAGGATACTGAGATGTAATAAGGATGTGATCAAAAAAATATAAAATCAATATATTGTGATAACTCTAATGTCATGAGCAAGTGATCAACATACATAATATCTGTGGGATCAGGGGTATGCGATTGCAGTAGCTTAGGAGAGTCAGAAAATGCGGAGATCAAATGATGTAGACTCGATTTAGGTTTTTAAAATTAATTATTTTAATCAAAGAAGTATTTTATTTTATTAAAAAAATGAAATTATGAATTTTTGAAAATCACGTGAAAATAGGGCTTTGAAACGTAAGTTAATTTTTGTGCGCGAAAATCACACTTGACGTCAGCGTTTCGAGAGTTCGTTAATCGTTATTCGGACAGAAATTCTCAAGCGCTTTTAAAGGTCGATTCGAGGTGGCAGATATAAATTTCGCAACCATAAACACATTCGATAATTTATGAAATAACGGTAAAAAAAATAACGCGAACGTTCAAGGCAAGCTCTTACTAGTTAGTTGAAATTGCATACGATTAGGCTAATGAACGGAAGCACGAAAAAGGGCGGAGTTTACCGGAGCATATGAAAAACTACGGTAAGGAGGTGGCCATCCCAAAATTGTGACACAATAGAGCCAACAATAGCAGGTAACATGCTCGGGTCGCAAATGCTACAAACGAAGAAATGAGGGCTTCTCCCTGTCGTCGATCCAACTCCGTCAGAATTGCTCTGGACGACGCAGGAGGGCTGGAACTGAGAGCTAGGTCGCCGGAGTAGGGCGTGGAGTCAACGGCGACCCGTGAGGCGGTGGTGAGCTTCGACGGAGTACTCGATGTCGGAAGATAGCAGGAGGCGGTGGTGACGAGATTTCTGGGAGGCCGCTCCGTCTCCTCCGTCTACTTCACGTCGCTGGCTGGGAATAGGAAGGGAGGACGCTATCGAGGACCGGCTCCTTTGTGCGGCTGAAGTTGTGAATCAAACCAGTAGGGTTTTTGGTCGGCCAGAGGAAAACGAATGATTCGTTTCCTCTGATAATGACCGGCTGCTGAATCCCTTGAATGAGGCTCCTTTTATGAGATATTCCCAGCATTTGAATTTTATTTGTTTCCAAAAACCACATAATATGATGCTATTTTAATCTTCTTTCTATAATACAGTTTCTTATTCTCATCATCCAAATAAAATAAGATATTATATTACTTCTTTAATCGTAAGTATCCTTAATTAGTTTTAAGCTTGCCTTATTCGTCCTAGCTATTCAAATTACCAGACCGTTTATTCAGGGCCTCACCGGGTGATCAAACCGGTGAGCCGGAACTCCAAATAACATGAGTGCGTAATGAAAAATGACAGAAACATAAAATAACTCAAAATATAAATATAACTGACGCGTGGTGAGATCACGCGTCCTCGGATGTGGCAACAGTTGCATCAATTTTCTCGGGGTTGACAGAGCTCGTCCCCGGCGAGAACTTGCAAAAACTGGCAACGTAGAGATCAGACGTCGTTGCTGGTGCTAATTCGGGTGGTATATCTTGGGCCGCAACAGGTGGCTCGATGCGCTTCCGAATTTGAAATGAACCTAACCTCCTCTGCAGTAGTTTATGATATGCCCCCAGAGTAAATCTCTGTTTCCTGAAAGAAGAAAACACCCAATCTCCCTTTGAAAAATACAACTCACGGCCATAACAATCGACCATGAATTTATATTTTTCAAAGGTTGCTTGCGATCTATTAACATTAATTTCATGCAATTCTTGTAAATAATTAATGTGAGCTGGCGCATCGAATAAAATACGTTCATGGAATGAAAGGGTGTGAAGGTCAAGCAGGTGTAGTATGACGAACACATAAATAATCTCGAAAGGAGATTTATTAAGGAAGAATTTTTTAGAATTATTGAAAGTGAATTTAGCTTGCGGAAATATAAGTTGCCACCGTTTTGATTTTTTCCCAATTAAACACCCAAGAATGCCTTCCAAACTCCTATTAACTACCTCAGTCTGCCCATTGGTCAGAGAGTGATAAACACGACTAAACTCTAGTTTGGTTCCCTTTCGATCCCATAGTATGTTCCAAAAATTTGATAGAAAAAATTTAATATAATGACGCAACTCCATAAGTCCGCTTATATCCAAATGATAGTGAGGTGAAATAAAAATGCAATCTCTAAATATGAAATCGACAGAACGGGGTGTGCGGAGTGAGGGGTCATTAGATATAATATCTAAAAACTGAGAAATATCTGGTGGCACGTCGGGAATCGGTATATGCGTTACACATTTGGGCCATGAGTCACTCCATGGGATGGGGGTTCAGGTGGATGTGAGGTAAGTAACAGCGCGGTGGAGTGAACGAAAAGTGAACTAGAAGACGAAGAGGTCCTTTCTCGTGCCTGAGGAATAAGACAATTCTTCTGGGGAAGAAGAACAATCTCGCGTCCCTTATGCTCGAAGGAATGAGAATTCGTTGTGCCATCGTGCATGACATGTCGGTCGTACTGCCAAGATCGCCCTAATAGGATGTGACAGACATCCATGACAGTGACATGACATCCATGACAGTGACATGACATAATACTCTATCCGAATACGTGCTCCCTATAGAAAACTCTACTAGGCAATAGTGTGTGACAGGCATAGTAAAATGACTATTGACACCGGATAAGCTGTAGGGTTAATCTAACGGGTGCGTCTCAATGCCTAATTTGTTGACCATGTGCTGAGAAACGAAATTCTCCATACTGCCACTATCTATGATAATGGAACAAAATTGTCCCTGAATACGTGCAGTGGTGCGAAAAATTCCGTGTCTCCTGTGGTCATCCTCAGTAGACTCGCTGGGGGTAATCAGACTATAACGTAAGACGCAGACTGGTGCTCAGGCTCAGGGTGAGACTCATTTACGTAAGCTCCATACTCTGGCTCATGTCCATCCGTAGAATCGATAATAGCGACGAAATGACGTCGTGGGCTCTCAGATGATTTGTGCCCCGGCTCCATACACTTGAAGCATCGAAATACTCCAGTGTTGGGCTTAGTCCCAATAATCTCTTTACCCTTGGAGGGGTTAGTGGGTGGAGTAGGGGTCCCAGTAGTGACGGGAGGGTGAAGGGAATCCAAGGCCCTAGTAGTGGGTGCAGTGGTGACGCTCGATGTGGGTCTATCAGTAGACCTAACTCCGGATGTCCGCTTCTGTGAGGACTCCACTCTCCGTGCTCGGCTCGATATCTCCCTTAAGTCCTTATAATCAAATAGCTCTAGCTGGTCTCTAATAGAATAACGCAACCCGTTCAGATATCGGGACACAGTCATGTCATCATCCTCTCGGAGGTCGAGGCGAGACTGCAGAACTAGGAACTCATTGGTGTACTCATCCACCGTTAGTTTGTCTTGTCGTAGGTTGTGGAACCTACGGTAGAGGGTTTGCAAATAATCCGCTGAGACGTACCGCTTTCGTAGTTGAATTTTAAACTCATCCCAAGTGGTAACCGGGGGTAGTACTAAGTTGAATCTAAACCGCTCCAACTGACCCCACCAAACCAAAGCGGAATTCTTAAGTCTAAGGACTGTGTACTCAATTTGTCTGGCTTGGGACAATTGCTTCCAAGCTAGGAAACGATCCATCCTATCACACCACTCTAGACATCCCTCGGGTTCTAGTCGACCCTCGAAATTACCAACATCCAACTTAACCCCTAAATCCCAACGAGTCGTCTCTCTTATATTGCGGACTACCGGTTCGGAAGGTCGTGGATTCGGATTTTCTAGTTCCAAATTCCTATGATTTGGGTAGTGCTCGACCTGGGGTGGTGGATTTAGTCCTAAGTGTTGGTTGGCCTCTAAAGCATTAACGCTCGCACGTAATCCAGTGAGCACTTGCCCTACATTTCTCTGATTCTCGTTGACAATAGCGATTAAGGTTTCGATTGATTTCGTTAGATTTTGAATTTGTGTGCTCAGAGCGGTGACGTTATCTTCTATTTTACCCACACGATTTTCCATTTAAAATAATTCAATTTTTTTTCTAAAATTTCAAATCAAAGGGCAACTAATTTTAAGAGTCTTTTTTTATATAGAAATAAGATTAAATTAATTTTTTTTTCTTTTAGAAAAATAAGAATAAAATGAAGTCCTAAATTTTCTTTTTGAAAATCGGATCGTTTGATTCGCAATAGGAGCGAATCGAACCCTCCTCTGATACCAAACTGATGTAGACTCGATTTAGGTTTTTAAAATTAATTATTTTAATCAAAGAAGTATTTTATTTTATTAAAAAAATAAAATTATGATTTTTTGAAAATCACGTGAAAGTAGGGTTTTTAAAAGTAAGTTAATATTTGCGCGCGAAAATCACACTTGACGTTGGAGTTTCGAGAGTTCATTAATTGTTATTCGGGCAGAAATTCTCAAGTGCTTTTAAAGGTCGATTCGAGGTGGCAGATATAAGTTTCGCAACCATAAACACATTCGATAATTTATGAAATAATGGTAAAAAAATAACGCGAACGTTCAAGGCAAACTCTTACTAATTAGTTGAAATTGCATACGATTAGGCTAATGAACGGAAGCACAAAAAAGGGTGGAGTTTACCGGAGCATATGAAAAACTACGGCGAGGAGGTGGCCATCCCAAAATTGTGACACAGTAGAGCCAACAGTAGCATGTAACGTGCTCGGGTCGCAAATGCTACAGACGAAGAAATGAGGGCTTCTCGCTGTCGTCGAACTCCGTCGGAATTGCTCTGGACGACGCAGGAGGGCTGGAACTGAGGAGAGCTAGATCGCCGGAGTAGGGCGTGGAGTCGACGACGACCCGTGAGGCGGTGGTGAGCTTCGACGGAGTACTCGGTGTCGGAAGATAGCAGGAGGCGACGGTGACGAGATTTTTGGGAGGCCGCACCGTCTCCTCCGTCTACTTCACGCCGCTGACTGGGAATAGGAAGGTAGGACGCTATCGAGGACCGACTCCTTTGTGCGGCTGAAATTGTGAATCAAACCAGTAGGTTTTTTGGCCGGCCATAGGAAAACGAATGATTCGTTTCCTCTGATAATGACCGACTGCTGAATCCCTTGAATGAGGCTCCTTTTATGAGATATTCCAAGCATTTGAATTTTATTTGTTTCCAAAAACCACATAATATGATGCTATTTTAATCTTCTTTCTATAATACAGTTTCTTATTCTCATCATCCAAATAAAATAAGATATTATATTACTTCTTTAATCGTAAGTATCCTTAATTAGTTTTAAGCTTGACTTGTTCGTCATAGCTATTCAAATTACCGGACCGTTTATTCAGGGCCTCACCGGGTGGTAAACCGGTGAGCCGGAACACCAAATAACATGGGTGCGTAATGAAAAATGACAGAAACATAAAATAACTCAAAATAAAAATATAACTGACGCGTGGTGATATCACACGCCCTCGGAGCGACAACCGTTGCATCATCGAACCAGTGTCATTTAGGGTGAGTGACACGTTGCTAACAAGTTTTCATGGAGTGTGGGCTCAGGAAGAAACTCATTGACTGAAGGTTGTGATGTCGTAGGAGCATGTGGAGTAGGGGGATAAGTAGAGATGATAGAGTGAGAAGGAAGAAGCTCTACTTCCTAGCTCAGAAAGAAGCTCCTCGACTGAAGGGAGTACTATGGTGCAGATAGGTGCGACCAAGGTGCTCGTGGGGGTGGTAGGATAAGGGAAATCTATGAACATAAATGTGGGGGCAATGATGAGATTCGAAATTGGTCTATCAGTAGACCTAAGTCTGGACTCCACTCTATGATAATAGTTCGGGAGGTAGTCAGGTAAAATGTAACATTTGTGTTCTCGCTTAAAGGTTGTTTGATGTGTGCAGTCTGTTCAAGTCTTGCTTTATATGGTAGAGAGGATATCGACCTTTTTCATTAAATTATTAAGATGTTGATCAAGCCGTACATTGTTCTCTGCTTGCTCTACATGATTTTCCATTTTTTTTTGAAATGATTAACCTTAAAATTAGAGAAAACTTCTTAAAATAAAATATTTCACTCTCTTTTTAAAATACTCGGGAATAAAAAAAAATCATGAGAGGAAAATATTCATTGTTACAATACTTGAAATATCTTGATTTTCTTTTTTTAAAGACCTTAGTTTTTTTTTATAAAGATCTCAATTCAAAATAATTTTTTTGCTTTTAGAACTTTTTAAAACTTAAATCAAGATATTTTTTTACACAAACAGATCGTCTGAATCATGATGAGTGAATCATCCTAGCTCTAATACCAAACTGATGTAACTAGAGAATCTCGATTTTGATTTTTAATAATAATTTTGAGACCGATTTAAATTATGCGACACGAGCGAGACCTTCACAAAAATAACTTGTGATAACCAACCTAGGGTTAAGAGTCGCCATTTTGAACATATAGTAAATATGAGTTAAAATTCCAGAGGCACACAATTTGAGAAATGAAAACACGAGAATATGAAAATTAACGACAAAGAGGCAAATGTGAAACGAAGGTAAACTCTGAAAGTTTAGTGATCAAATAAACACGCAACATAATATCACTCTAACACATCAAGCAAGAGAACGACTGAGGTATAGCTCAGATCACGAGTGAAGCATCAGATCAGTCAGGCACGGGTGGCAGGTGGTAGCGAGGAGGAAACAAAGGTGGAGTTGGTGGCAGGAATATGCTCAAGAGAGGTCGAGGACCAACAGTAGGGGTCTGCCGACAGTGGGTAAAGCCTTGTGTGGATGGATGTTCGTGGTAGAGGGCTGGGCGGAGGCTTAGGAGGTATCTTGAAGCATTGCGGGTGAAAACAGTAACCTTGGAGATCGTTGACTGTTCTGGAGGAGCAGGATGGGTCTCCTATGACAAGGATCACCGGAGGAGGGTTCGTCGAATCTCAGGGGAGACGTGGGTAGCAGAGGCTCTGGCAGCGGTGGCTTTGTCGGGCGGAGAAGATAACATCAGTTCGCGAGAAGAGGAACAAACGTGTGGCTGAACTTCCGGAAACAGAGAAAATAGTTTCTGTTCCCCCATTTTGTGCAAGCTTCCATTTAAGGGGGGGGGGGGGTCGCTTACTTCATAGGAAAGTGATTTTAATTTAGCCTTAATAAAGTATGTATTATAGAAGGGATTTCAAAGGTTCTCTAAGAAGGGCCAGCTACACTTATGAGAATAAAAATGGTTTTCTTTCTTTGTTTTTTTCAATACATGATATTAATGCATATAAAGGACGGTGACTTCAAAGGGTGACTTTTCATTTGATATTCCCTGCTAAATTAGAATTTAATTTTATTGGATTATAATTTTAGAATTTAAAATCAAAACATTAAAACTAATCATTTTTCAAAGCTTGACCTAATTATCATTTAACCTAAATTGGTGAATCTTTTCATTCAGAGTCGTATTGGTCGGTCACGCCAGTAAGCTGTATGAGCGGGCACAAGTGACATGCGTGAAATAAAACACACCGCCAGTAACGTGCACAAAAATACAAGAGATAAGCACAAAGATACACGCGATACATATGTGAATAAAATAAAATTAAAATCCAATGATGCGACCCATATTGCATCAGAACTCTTTTTGTGCTTCGAACATTTTCAAATGAAATTGATGTTTCTGACATCATTATGACTCTGTCTTAAAATAAATTTTAAACATGTTCGTCTTCTTGAATAAGCGTCCTGGAACAATGCGGCTAATAATTGTCCAGTTATTGAAATATGTTACTATGATTAAAGATAAGTTGCAATGACGACAAACGATCCATATATTCCCCCACTATTGTGGGATAAAGGCTTGAGTGTTGTTGTTGTTTTGCATTGCAATTCCATTTTAAATGAGCGCATCTGCCCATGAATGCAAGTAATGAACAAATTCATTTATATAAGTTTGCATGACAAATATATGGATTATGTGTTACTGAGGTTTTACCGTGTGCTATGTGTTGGAGATTAATGGTCCCGATGACTCACGTTTATGTCCACAAGAGGCGTTGATCTAGCTTCTGTCTGAACGATCCATGCCCACAAATGTGTTCGGACAATCGTTTCGACATAGTATCATGTATCCATTTACTTATGTTGTGTTTTATTTAGTGTTGGTTGCAACCAATATGAACGCACATTATGGGTTGTCCATATCGGTTCCCCTAGTCCTCATTCTCTATTTATATACGCACATGCTAGAGGTGAGGGCATCGAAGCCTTGGTTCAGATTTTCCAGAGCCGCTGATCCTTTTCTAGGTGTCGATTCCAGGAGCCCCTAGGTGACGATTCCAGGATCCCCTAGGTGACGATTCCAGGATCCCCTAGGTGACGATTCCTAGGTTATCTCTCCCCTCATCCATGACACCATATCCCTCCTCAGTCCCGAGCCGCAACTCCATCCCTTCTTCCTCTCCCTCCAACACTCATCCCAACGCCACGGATGCTTGTCCCAAGCCCTCACCCTAGCCACTTCCTCCTCTGATTTTGAACCCTAACCGCTGCCTCCCATCTTGAACCCCCAATGCCGCCTCCTCTAATCTCGAACCCTAACCGACCCTCCTCCGAAATCCCCAATTGCCTCCTCCTTTGATCCCAAACGTCCCTAGCCACATCCTACTCCGATCCCGAGCAGCCCTCACCCCCTTCTCCTTTCCCCGAGACGGTCTGTCACTTATTGTTAGCCTACAACTACATCACCCCCATTCCTCGACGTGTTAGGGATTGTCCAGCCAAGGATAGTCCTTCCACCCTCCCTATTTCCCCGTAGCTTACCTTAAAGCCACACATCATAGTATATGTATGTGCTTCTTGATTTCATATTGATTTGCAGGGTTTATTCACATTGCACTTAAGAATGTTCAAGATCTACTCACGGGCGAGCCAAATTTGATTTCTTGAATTAAAGTTCTCTTTTATTTCATGTGATCACTGTGTAAGCCTATAACTATCTAATTAATCACTTGCAATAATCCCTTACATGCATCATTTAGATTTAAGTTAAGTTCTTTCCCCGCCACTGCACCTAGAGTTGCATCTGTTTAAATTACACTTTTCACAGCATACCCTACGTCGTTATGTCTTTCCATTGTTAAATTAGTTTCATTTATCTAAATTTTATTATAGGGATTTGTGGTTGTGGAAACAAACTTCCGGTTGTATGCTTACTCAACATCCAAATTACACAGTGAGATTCTGCGCTTATTTTCAAGGTAGGTGTTCTGATTCTTCATGAAACTAGTTTAATCAAGATACTTATCCTTTTATTTTAGAGTTTTATTTTTGATGGTGTTAATTTTATGAAATCACTGAATTATATGCATCTATGCCTACTAGTAGAATTAGATTCAAACGGTTATTTTGCTATTTTTTAATAATCTTGTTGAATTCTGTGGAAAAAGACGTAGCATACTCCTCATGATTTAGTATTTAATGTTGATTAGAAAATTTGGATTTATTTTAATTTTAAAGAGGAATTTTTAGTTATTAGTTTGAGTTATATCTTATAATATGATTAAGTATGGATAAGATCAAAATTTGAGATTATCTAGTAACCCTTTATTTATAATTAAAGGACATATCACTTGTCATTAGATATGCATTAGTTTATTAGGCTACTCTTGTCATTAGATTTGTATTAGCTGAACGCCATTGGTTATAAGAGCCCACAGAACTAACACAATGAGCGTGCAATACTTGACTATTTTCACTGCAAATTAGCCTAGTCAATCACTCAATAATACAACAAAATATATAAATAATCTAACTACCATTACAATTTTTCAAGACAGTTACAAAGACACTCAAATAAGTATTACAAACAAACAAGATTCAAATCCAAGCACTCAACACAGAGAAAACTTGGAGACTCCCACAAGTTAAGCACTCAAACTACCCAATTCACTCCAAAATCTGGACGAAAACATGGATGTAAGGAAATTAAGATGACCTTTTGATGGGGAGCGGGCCCCGCCCGTTGATCGGATTCCCGATCCGATTCCGCGGTTGTGTCCGGAGGGCCGCCGCGAGGCGAAATCATATATTACTTTATATATTTTGGGTTTTATTTCATGTATTTTAAATAAAGACCCACCGGCCAATCACAACCGTTGGATGTTATGTTTTGATTAGGTTTATTATAAAAGAGAGGAGTAGGGCAGCAGCCAGGGACGGTGGATTTGGAAGAAAGAGCAGCCGCCTCTCTTCCTCACGGTCGTGGCCTCCGGTGCCGACTCCGGACGCCTCCCCTTGGTGCCGACTCCAAGGGCCCTTGCCATTTCCACCTCCAACAGCCTCCCTTCCTCCCCCATCCAGCCGCAGCCTCATCTCCAAGCAGCCGCTGGCCTCCCTGCAGCCCCGTCCTTGCTATCCCTGCAGATCCAAGCAGTCGCTGGCTCTCCATACAGCCAGCCGTTTCATCTCCTTTCAGCCGACCAGCCCCCAGGCTCCATACAGCAGCCGGCCAGCACTTGTACCTGCAGATCCAGCTGCCGGCCAGCCTGTTTCTTCACCCGCAACAGCCCAGGAAATCTGTCCCTGCAGTCTCGGCACAGCCACAGTCCGCATCGCCTCCTGCAGTCAGATCTGATTCCATCCTCTTGCTCATAACTGAGTTGGTATTGATTCGTAGCAATCATAGCCTTCTTATTTGGGGTTTGTTTATTTGAGTTGCTAAATTCTTCATCTTCCTTAAATTTTTCGTATCACATTCTTATTGAATTGGGACTGTTTTCATATTGTTGTTTGATGAATATAGTTTCAAAATCTGCATCTTAGTTGTTTGATGAACTGCCGCGGCTCAGTTGGTGATGAGGCTCAGCGTTAAGGGGTTCTTATCAAGGGGGCGGGGATCGAATCCCCGCCCCAACAACCTACCGCCATAAGAACAGTGGCGGGGAAGGGTTGGGGTTGCACTGGGCCGCGGCCCTGTTAAGTCGGCGTGGGCCCCTCGCTGTGCCGAAGGGCCAGTATAATAGAGGGGGTTCCTTCGCTTAGGGCCAGTAAATGGGCCCTGGCGGGCTTCGCGCCTGGGGGTTCCTGCTGGGCCCTAACAATATGTCATTTTAAAGAATTCTCCCCAACCTTCTGGAGATTTCTTCATCATTCTGTGTCAAAGAATTTCATGTATGGGCTTCATCATATGAACCCCTTGCGATAATGGCAAACATAGTTGTGGGCATCCATTGTCATTCTGTCTACATTCCTACAACATCTGTGCTAATCTTTGACTACTGCCCCAAGTCTGATGGGGAATCAGAACCGTGCATTTTATGCGGATCGACGATCGTCACATTATTTGTTCTTTTCATTTTTTGTTTCGAGTTGTATTTTTATGTATTTTTGAGTCGGGATGATCGGTCAATCATAGCCGTTCGTTACCACCTATAGTCTATAAATAAAGGGTGAGGGCTCTCATTTTAGGCATTGAAGAATAGAGTATTGAAACTCATTCTTTGGTCATTCGGTATCGAAGCCGAGTTCCGGGTGCGAAGCCTTGGAATCCCCACCACCTTGCCATCCACCACCATCATCCTCCACCACAAGCCGCCGACAGCCCTCCTCCTCCCAAAACAACCATCTCCTCCCTCCTCCCAAAACAACCATCTCCTCCCTCCTCCTAAAATAGCCATCCTCATTCCTCCACAGAAAACAACCCTTTTTTCCCCTCGTTTCCGACTCCGGTGATCACCGGAGAACATCTCCGGACACTTCCGGTAATCCAACACGAACTCCCCTACAATTTCCCTACATTTTGTATTTTCCTGCGATCGCCGGAAAATCTCTCCAGCGACCACCACCACCTCCGGCAGTCTCCCACCGGCCACCACCAGCCACCTCCAGCCGGCCACCTCCCCCACTATCCAGAACTTCCATAACCACTCATTACCCCCACTACTTCCACTTCCTTTTATTTAGGAATCACTTCCTAAATTTAAGCCCCGCCATCTCCTAACTTCCCTCACAACCATCCCCTCAAACCCACTCCCCCATTGCCGGCCTCTTTTAGCCTCACTTCCCCTCATTCTCACGTGAGAAATAACTCCCCACTTCCTCCACTTAATTACTCTCCCACCCCCTCTAACTGCTGGGCTGAAATTTCCCCTCATTCTCACGTGGAGTCCAGGTTAATTGCTGCCACCATCTGCAGCCTCCCCTCCCAATTAAATCCACCAACCAACCCCTCTCCCTGCCTGATCTTCCTCCCGTGGATCCCCCCTCTTTTTCCATCAACCAACAAACCCTTTCCCGCTACCTTCATCCAGCAGCCCCAAGTTTGCCCCTACACCCCAAAAAAAACGGTTGCTGTCCAGGCCTTCTAAACAGCCCAGCATCATAGTTCAGGTTGTTGTCTTTCTCTCTGGACAGCCGCCTTCCTTCACGGATTGCTGAATGCTGCCTCCCTGCATCGTCCAAGTTGCTATCCCAGTTTCTGGACAGCCACACACAGCATTTGAGTGCTGAAAACCTGTCCCGACAGCCCTCCAAAAGTACCTTCAGCCCTCCCCTCTTTATAGTCTTGGTAATCAAGGTTTGTGTGCTGATTTCTTTACCGTTGGGTTTTGTGTTTGTTCTCTACTAGAAGAGATAGTGGTTTATAAGTTTTCATTCAATTGTTTTAGTCTTTGTAATCTTCCATTTAAATAGTATTTGATTTTCTGGCACTCTTGCACTTATACGGCTTCACGTGTTTTCATATTTGAGAGCTTTAACTCTTTGTGGCCAATCAAATTAATATTGCTTTATAAATATTCATTGTTGCAAGTAAACCGTCGGAGCCCATGTGTGGTTGCATATAGGAGTTCACACAATTATTTCACCATCACATAGGACCGTCCTGCGTCAAAGCCACTTTATAATGCCATGCTTGCCTTACGTGCTCGGCCCGGACTTGGAAATTCTGGGGACTCGGTGATGCATGGCGAGTGTGGAGGGTGCATATGTGCCCTAGGGAGCTCTAGTGAAGTGATTTAGTGGATCATCATAGAGTTCTTGGAAGGATGCAGTGCACATTCAATTGAGTCCAACGATTAAGTACAATGAGTGCTGAATTATTTAAGGCTTCAACAAACAACTATAATCAAGATTAATGAGATAGATAAGCGCTGAATTATTTAAGGCTTCAACAAACAACTATAATCAAGATTAATGAGATAGATAAGCGAACAAATTTGAGGTTATGTTAGGAAGTGCTTCAATTAAATCTCGCGGGAATAAACCATGCAAGTAGAATAAATCACGGATAAATACCTACAAATTAACATTTATAATCATATGTTCTTCACCAAATAAACGACGAAGATAAATAGATCTATGGGGTTGGTGTTAGGGAAAAACGACGCCAACGGAAACCACAAGAATCGTAGAAAAACGCAGACAAAAAACACAGATTTTTAACGTGGAAAAACTCCAAATCCGGGGAAAAAACCACGACCACCCGCGCCCAGAAAATCACTATGAAAGGATCAAAGAAGAAATTACACCTCTCTTCTTCCGCCGCTCCGCCTTCAGTTTTTGCAACTAATCATAACCCTAGGCCGAAAACAAGGCCCTTTTAAACATACATAGTTACAAGCGTAAAATTACATAAATGCCCCTGACAACATACATAATTTCGCTCGACCGGCGAAATCGTGGTGAGTGTCCAGTACTCCCAACGCAGTCAGGCTCCACAATCCAACAATCTCCCACTTGGAGACTGACCAGAGATAATCCTCCAAGAGCGGCTCCCATCAAACATCTTCATAGCGGTGGCAATAAGTGGCGGCGGGTGGTCCCTCCTTGTATTCAACCTTGAAGACCAACTGAAGCCGAGCAAAGCTTCAGTTTGTCCATGCTCACACATTTTGTGAACATGTCAGCTGGATTCTCCGAAGTGTGAATCTTCTCCAATGGAAGAACTCCATCTTCCAAAAGAGACCTGATGAAGTGGTACCGCAACTGAATGTGCTTTGTCCTTGAATGAAACGCAACATTCTTTGCTAGATGAATGACACTCATACTGTCACTATGCAACTTGCCATTCTCTTGCCCTTTGCCCAGTTCCTTCATAAAGCTTTGCAACCATATCATCTCCCACCTACTGTCAATGTCTCCAGCCATATCAGAATCTACAAATCCATGTAAAGAGATCTTTTGGCCTCCAAAACAGAGAGAGAAGTTTGAGGTTCCCTTCAAGTACCTGAGTATCCATTTCACTGCTTCCCAGTGTTGTTTTCCTGGATTACTCATGAATCTACTGACGACTCCCACTGCATGTGCAATGTCTGGGCGAGTGTACACCATTGCATACATCAAGCTTCCTACTGCAGAGGCATACAGTACTCTCTCCATCAGCTTTACTTCTTCCACTGACTTGGGTGACTGCTCTTTGGAGAGCCGAAAGTGACTAGCCAAAGGCGTACTCACAGCCTTTGCATCCTTCAGATTGAATCTTTGAAGAACCCTCTCAATGTACTTTGATTGGGACAGCTTCAATGTCTTTGCACTCAAGTCCCGATCGATCCTCATGCCTAGGATCTGCTTAGCTTGGCCCAAGTTTTTCATTTCAAACTCCTTAGACAATAGCCCCTTCAAATTCTTGATTGCTCCCATGTCAGATCCTGCAATCAACATGTCATCAACGTACAACAAGAGAATAATATAGCTATTGTCAAAGTGTTTCAGATAGCAGCAATGATCTGCTTCGCATCGCGAGTACCCATTGTTTGACATAAACCTGTCAAACTTCTTATACCACTGCCTTGGCGCCTGCTTCAAACCGTATAGGCTCCTGTTCAGTTTGCAGACCATGTCTTCTTTTCCGGGCTCAACAAATCCCTCTGGTTGTAGCATGTACAACTCTTCTTCCAAATCACCATGCAAGAACGCTGTTTTCACGTCCATTTGCTCCAAGTGCAAATTCTCTACTGCAACTATGCTTAGAACGACCCAGATAATAGTCATCTTCACCACCGGGGAAAAGATTTCAGTATAGTCCACTCCTTCCTTTTGTTGGAAACCTTTCACCACCAGCCTTGCCTTGTAGCGCTTGTTTCCACCTTGTTCTTCCTTCAATCTATACACCCATTTGTTGTGAAGTGCCTTCTTACCCTGTGGGAGTTTGGCTAAATCCCATGTTTGATTTAGCATAAGAGAGTCCATCTCTTCCTTCATGGCCAGCTCCCACTTAAAGGCATCTTCAGCATTCACCGCTTCATTGAAGCACTCTGGTTCACCACCATCTGTTAGCAACAAGTAATAGAGAGAGGGAGAATACCTTTGGGTGGGTTTGCCGACCCTACCCGATTTCCGTACTTCCACCGTAGGAGTCTGTGGAGTCACCACAGTTTCCTCTGCTTCCTCTACTCTTTCCCCTTCCTCTGCATGATCAGACTGTCGACCTTCCTCAGCCTCCTCGCTGTTCCCATCATACTCCATGAATTTTGATGATTCATCTGGAGACATCGATGTTCCTTCTAAGGTCTTGTTCCGATTCTCGTACATCTCCTTTTCATTGAAGTTGACGTTCCTGCTCCTAATGAATTTCTTGTTTTGGTAGTCCCAGAGTTTGTACCCAAATTCATCAGAGCCATAGCTAACAAAGGTGCACTTCCTCGACTTTGCATCAAGCTTACTTCTGGATCCTGTATCAACATGAACGTAAGCTGTACAACCAAAAACCTTCAAGTGAGAGAATTTTACCGCTTTTCCACTCCACGCTTCCTCGGGTAAACCTTCCTTCAGTGGCACTGAGGGTCCACGGTTTATCAAATAAACGGCAGTGTTGACTGCCTCGGCCCAGAACTGTGTTGGCAGACCAACATGTAATCTCATACTCCTAGCACGTTCAGTGATGGTCCTGTTCATACGCTCTGCTACGCCATTCTGTTGTGGCGTCCTTGGAACAGTGTATTCACGCCTGATTCCTGCTTTAGCACAGAACTCCTTGAACTCTGAGTCACAGTACTCACCACCATTATCAGATCTAAGGCACTTCAGGATTAGACCTGTCTCATTTTCAACCATAGCCAACCAGGTTTTGAAAATAAAAAAATACTTCAGATTTGTGTTTTAAGAAATATACCCAAACTTTCCTCGTGCAGTCGTCGATGAAAGTAACGAAGTAAGAAGAGCCACCAGTAGAGTTAACAGCAGCAGGCCCCCACACATCAGTGTGTACTAACTCAAGTCTTTGAGTTTTTAACTGTCTTCCAGCCTTTGAAAAGCTCACTCTTCTTTGTTTACCGAAAACACAGTGTTCACAGAAGTCCAGATCAACGGACTTCAAACCAGCAAGTTTACCATTTGAGATGAGGGACTTCATCCCCTTCTCACTCATATGCCCGAGTCTTTTGTGCCATAGTTCTGCATCATCATCCGTCTTTGCTAAGGAGATAGAATCAGATTCCTTGTTGATAACATATAAAGTACCTTCCAGGGTTCCTCGAGCAACGACCATAGAACCCTTGGAAGCCTTCCAGGCCTTATCCCCAAAGGATGCAACAATACCTTGTTTTGCAAGTTGACTGACCGAGATAAGATTCCTCCTCAAGCATGGTACGCACCTTACATCTGTAAGACTCCATATAGATCCATTCGGTAGACGAATATCCACGTCTCCCTTGCCGGTGATATCACATGCCTGATTGTTTCCCAGGTAGACTTTTCCCAGATCTCCTTCAGTGAAAGTTTTGAAACTACTTCTGTTTGGGCATGCATGAAAAGATGCACCTGTATCAACCACTCAACACTCGGTATTGTCTAAGGATAGAATTAGGGCGTCCTGTAGATCGTCTACTACAACATTGGCTGCAGTGCCCTTCTCAGGTTTCCCACCGAAATTTTTCTTTGGAGCAGTACAATCCGCCTTCAGATGACCCTTCTTCCCACAGTTCCAGCATTCGAACTTCCCCTTCTGCGGCTTAGATTTTCCCCGCGCAGACTTGGAACGTCCTCTACCAGCGCTCCCATCGAAGTTTCTTCCTCTACTCTCAACATTGAGTGCTGAGTTAGAAGTTCCTGGATTTGCCTTTTTCCGAACTTCTTCGTTCAACACCAAACCAACAATATCATCGAAATTTAACTTTGAGGTTCCAGAGGAGTTGCTAACTGCAGTTACTAAACCATCCCAACTTTCCGGTAACGAAGAAAGCAGTAACAAAGCCCTAACCTCATCATCAAACTTGATGTCGACAGAGCTTAACTGATTTGTTACGGTGTTGAAACTGTTTAGATGCTCGGTCACCGACGCACCGTTCGTCATCTTCATGTTGAATAACCTTTTCATCAAGAAAACCTTGTTTGAGGCCGACGACTTCTCATACATCCTTGTTAAGGCGGCCATGAGATCTTCGGTAGTCTTCTCGTTGATAATATTGAACGCAACAGAAGAAGAAAGCGAAAGTCGGATCGTACCTAGGGCCATTCTGTCAAGAACTTCCCATTCATCATCCTTCATCGTTTCAGGTTTCTTTTCTATTCCGCCCAAAGGCAAGAACAATTTCTTTTGGTACAACAGATCCTCGATCTGCATCTTCCAGAAAGCGAAGTTTGTCCCATCAAATTTCTCGATCTTGTACCTTGCATCGTCTCTCATCTTCCCGCGAAGAACCTCGCTTTGATACCAGTTGTTAGGGAAAAACGACTCCAACGGAAACCACAAGAATCGTAGAAAAACGCAGACAAATAGCTACTTGCCATATTTAGCAAGGGGGAGACCCAAGCGCCCGCGCCTATCACGTTCAAGCTATGGGTTTTGGAAAGGCTTTGAGGGCTGTGGGATGTTGCTTCAGGCCTTGGGAGAAGGGTGGGGAGACCTCTGGTTGGTTGGGGGAGGTTGGACTGGATTTTAGGAGGAATTCCAGCCGGCTGTGAGAGGATGAATGGATTTCAGCAAGGGGGGCTGGTGCGGGAATTGAGAACAACTTGTGTTCTAGGAGGCTAAGTGATGGGAATTGGTGACACGGACCCACGGTGGAGCACGAGTTTTGGGCCTGTTCGGGGCCAAATAGCTACTTGCCATATTTAGCGTTTCCGGATCGACGATCCGATTCCGCTGCTGCGTCCGGCTCATCGCTTACTTACATTTTCATATATTTATTATATTTCATTTTATTTCATGTAAATCGGGCCCGCCGCATCCCTGACCAATCATAGCAGTCGATGTCGGGGTGCCATTATATTGTTTTTATTATAAATAGAGAGTATGGGGGTTGCTAGAGGCTATTGCAGATTTTGGAGAAGCTTATTTCTGGAATCCGGCGATCCCCTCATGGCCTCGACTCCGTGAGGCCCTAGGTGACGATTCCTAGGTGATTTCCTGCATCCCTATGGTATTCCCTATCCATAACCTTCATTTTCCCCTCCCAAAACCCTAGCCGACCCCCTCTAACTCCTTAAAAACAGCAGCTCCATCGACAGACCCATCAACCAAATCCCTCCCTGTTTCTCCCAGAAAAAAAACCCTCTCCACTGCCTTCTGCAGCCCTCCTGGATCCTGTTTCCCCCTCCCCATTTTACATGGTATTTTCCCCTACAGAAGGCACCCACTGAACCTTTCATTTTCCCTCGGGAAATCACATTTCTTGCTTGCACCGAAAGCCCACACCCTCCCTGTTTACTTACACAGCTGCCTTCCTGAATTCCTTCATCAGAAATCCATTCCCCCCCCCCCCCCCCCCCCCCCCTCATGATTCTCTGCATCCAACACTGGTTCCTGTAGCCCCCACTAACTGCCCCGATTCTCCTCCAACAATTAATTTGAATTTCACCTAAAACCCCACCTTCTCCCCTGGGAAATTCACGCTCAACCTTCTCTACCGAATCCCCAAACCCCTCCCAGGGCGCCTACACCCCAGCCACTTCAAAACCTAAGCCTCAACCCCTTTCCTGACCAAACCAAACACTCCACCAGCAGATCCACATCCTCCCACCAACAGCCACCTACCATATAAATCCGTCGCCAACATTCCACCGTCCTCGCCACTTGAGGACATCAACTAACATCTCTTGCCGTCGGATCTACTACGCCGACAACTACCCGTTTACTTTGTGAGTGCTATTTGTTATATGGAACTTTAATTCTAATTATTAATATATGGTGTTATGATTTCATGCTTGCCTGAATCTCTTGAATAATAGTTATTTGTTTTAGATTATTTTGTGATTTGCTAGAATCATTCACAACACGTTTTGCTTTGGCCCTCCACGCGGAGGAAAGCCAAAACCCGATTGCCTAAAGAAATAATTTTGCCTCGTTTTAAATTTATCTACTTGCGACTTAATATTTTATTACTCGACTTGATTACTCCTCCGGTCATTGCATGTGCTGCATTTATTCGTAAGAATTCGAGTTATCCTACCACATGTCACATTAAGTTTGCAAGTCTAGTTGTGCTATCACGTATCCTACCCCACTTTAGACGCAGTTTAGGTCTCATTGCATTCATTGTATGAGTTTTTATGTCGCATGTAGGGATAGGGCATTGCGCATACACCACCTATAGATTCGTCCTGTGGTTATCAAAGGTAGGTTGCGAGCACTCTTTTGATACGCAGTCATTGAGTTTATAGGTTACTCCATGACTAGTTATCTCCACCATTCCTCTACTCTATCTGGGGATCCCTAGTCTATCTACACCCGATCTCATAGAGCCCATTCTGAGAGATCCTCACGTTACCATGATGATTATTCTCGATCGCAGCACACCACTTCCAGAGATCGTGTTGACCCATCGACGCGATCTCATTATGCTAGAAACAATCACTATGATGATTACCGTCATCCTTATCCATGCGCTCGAGCGGATCGTGTTGATCCTTCGACATGATTCATTTATCTTAGGGATGAATATTGTGAGGATCATCATTTTGAGAGAGATCTAGAGGGTAGGTTTCGTGTTGTTACCCAATCTTTTGATGACTCATCGAGTCCCGAGTCTTTCAGTTATTGGCTCATGGACATGAAATATTATCTTGATTATTTTGAATTATTCGATGAGCGTCGCATAAAATTTGTAAAACTTAGACTTCTAGATCAGACGAGAGCATATTGGTCTAACATTGAGAGGACTCGTGAGCGAGATCGTCTTCACCACATCACCACATCACCACATCACTAGTGTGTTGATCTCGTAGTGACCGCCTTACCCATTTTTGGGAACACTACCCCTTACGATGGTACACATCTGGAGGATCATGACCCTATTGACGGGTTCTTTGACGAGCTCCTTGTTGAGCCTTCTAATGAACCACCGCGTCCTTGTGAGGATGAGATTCAGATGAGCGATCTGTTTATGAGCATTGAGTTATTGGCATCTTTTCAATTATCGCCCCTGATTTTGCTCCAGAGAGTGGACCTTTCGTGTAAGATCAAGTATGTAGGACTCTACTTAAAAACACTCGGGCATATTTACGATGATTCGATAGTCTACCATCTGACCACTCACACTCTTGATAAATTTTGGGACACATTGACTACTGACCCACCAGATGACTTATTTCTTGTGAGGGGCACTCGTCACACTCTAGAGTCAAATCCTATTGCCGATTTCTATGACTTTCACTCAGGCGTTCGTCGCATTTGCGATGACTTTTCATACATCCCTCCTGATGAGCCCCCTGATGCGTCATGATCCCTGTCTCCCTAAGAGACATTTGACACTTTATGAGCTCGTATTTGAGTGTTGATGTCTCATGCAGTCATTTGGATACTCGTCGCACACTCGATGAGTTTTTCTACTCCATCGAAAGAGCCTCTTGATAGACCGCCCCATTTTAGAGATATCCAGGTCATTGTCAGACTTTCCCTTAGGGAGTGTGTCGTGTCTGTCGTGCATCATTTACATCATTTGAATCATTTGCATGAGTCTGTGGAGTCATTTGTTCATTATTTGCATGCGTTGCATGAGTCAGTCCTGTTGGATCTATATGCGCCCTTAGAGGGGGGGGGGGGGGTGAATAAGGATTTTAAAACTTTTAATATATTTTGAGATAATTGAAACGATAAGATAGTAAAATAGTGATTTTGAATAAAGATCTAAATTGATAATAAACAATTTAGATAAATGAAAAAAAATTCAAGTTTATTACACAAAGAGAGACATGATTACTATTAATAAAATTGATTACAAAAATAGATTTCTATAACGTTAGAAATCAAAGGCGAATAATAAAAAGACTTTTTCGTTTTCTATCCCGACTCGTATCCCCACGAACCGATGACTTTAGCATATCCTTCCCGGATACGGACTCAAGCCGCTCTAGCCACTCCTCCCTCGGATACGGCCTCGAGCACCCATAGATCTACACCCTAGACCTAGTCGCCAACACAAGGCGAATTTCTGCCCTAAGTCCTACCCAGACCTAGTCGCCAACACGAAGCGAATTCTCTAACGGTTACAAAAGATACAAAGTAACAATAATGTAAAAACTCCCTCTAAGAAACTTCTGAAGTCGGAGATGAAGGATCGCTGTAGAATAAGCGAGGTTGAAGCGATCGCCCTTCAGATATAGCGTGACGAAGTCCTCCTTCAGAAACTCTCTAAGCTTTTGGTGGGAGATCAACTCTCGGCCGAATAAGGCTCTGGAATTTCGGCACTAGACCTCTCTCAAACATGTGTGTTAAAAACGAGAGAAGAGAGGTCCTTTTTATAGCCTTCGAGCTAGCGCATGCGCTATCGCTACTGCCGGCGCTATCCTGGATTAGGAAACATTCTCCGCGTGCGTATCTTCATTCCAAGGAAAGCCAGCCGTCATTCCTTTTGCGCTACCGCTGCGCTAGATGCTACCGCCTGCGTTAGCAGATATCGCCTGACGCTATCTCCTTCTATATCTGCTTCCCGAAATTGCTCTAATCAGAGCTAGCGCCTGCGCTAGGCGCTGCCGCCGGCGCTAGTAGACCTGTTGGAATTCTGGCTTCAAACTTGGGGGCAACCTTCATATGTTATCCTTGAGTCATATGACTTTGTTTTCTGCACACTTAAACACACAAGATCAAATACACATAAGATTCGTTATTCTCAAACCTAGGAGATGCGGAAGACCATGTTCCAACAGGTCCGACGGAGGATCAATACTGGTAATGAACTTTATAAATCGCATGCAGATGTTCACTAGCAGGAGCATGCATTTCATGAAGGCGAGCATGCGATGGTGAGAATTCGCGTTGTGAGGCTCCTTCAGGAGTCTGCTAAAAGTTTGAGCGTTGGCGAATGTATCCCTACACAATCATGAGAAAGATCAGAGCAAATCCCTATGATCTTGATATCCCTATGAGCATGAGTATACATCCCATATTTAATGTTGAGAACCTGATGCCATACTACCAACCACACAAGTATGTGGACCCGTCTCATGGAGATCCTTTTCAACCTACACCTCCATATTCTTTTGAGCCTATACCATCACATCCCCAACCCTACACCCTGCCCACTCCTGAGTCACACCCGCCTTTGGGTCAGTCGTCTATGACTTCACCGTTTGCACCAGTGATCACTCCAGGACCACCAACACACCATTTGACTTTTGAGAGCATTGTTGATATCGTGGCCTACGAGTGGATAGCCATGCTTGACGGACAGACACTGGAGTACCATTGAAGCGGATACCTGCCAGACACACACATGAGTACCATTGGAGAGGATTCTTCGTCATCAGCGGTACTTGGATGACCTCTGATGGACCCTGTCGATTCTTACCCGGCACACACCCAGAGGATTTCGATCTCTAATCATCAGGAAATGACTTCTTTCAAGCCGGGGAGAATGATGAGGATTGGCGACGCGGACCCGCGGTGGAGCACGAGTTTTGGGCCTGTTCGGGGCCAAATAGCTACTTGCCATATTTAGCGTTTCCGGATCGACGATCCGATTCCGCGGCTGCGTCCGGCTCATCACTTACTTACATTTTCATATATTGTATTACTATATTTCATTTTATTTCATTTAAATCGGGCCCGCCGCATCCCCGGCCAATCATAGCAGTCGATGTCGGGGTGCCATGATATTGTTTTTATTATAAATAGAGAGTATGGGGTTGCTAGAGGCTAATCCTCTGGTGAGTGAGTTGGCCTGAGTGAGCACGACTATACACCAGGGTGTCGTCAAAGTAAACGACTAAAAACATGCCCATATAAGGATGTAGGGCCCGAGTCATGATCCTCATGAAAGTACTCAGGGCATTAGCGACTCAAACAACATGACTATCCACTCATAAAGACAATTCTTGGTCTTGAATGTCGTTTTCCATTCGCCCCCTTCTCGAACTCAGACCTGGTGGTACCCACCGCAGAGGTCAATCTTCGGAAAGATCTGGGCACCAACCATCGTTTCAAGAAGGTCGTTGAGTCGCAAGATAGGAAAGAGACACCTCACCATGATCTTGTTGATGGCTCGATTGTCATTGCACATGCACCAAATGCATCCTTCTTCGGGGTACGAGAGCGGGGACTGCGCAAGGGCTCATGCTCTCACAAATGAACTGCTGACCGAGTAACTCATCGACATGCCGCTTGAGCTCAACGTGATCATCGAGATTCATGCGATAATGGGGGAGGTTCTGAAGCGAAGTTCCCGGGACAAGGTCGATAGCATGATAAATATCTCGCAGGGGCGGCAACTCATCTGGGAGCTCGTCGGGCATGATATCAAAATACTTGTCCAGAATGCGATGAACATCAATAGGAGGCTCGACCGCTCGGGAGCATCGGTAGGGCTCTTAGATGCCATGGTGGAGGTCACTACATAAACGACGCCTGAATCAGCACTATCTCTCAAGAACTCACCGCGCCTCAAGATGTACTGGGTTCTTGAGGTACTCGTGCTAATCGAAGGCTCGACTTGAACCTTGGATTTGTCGTTGGGTTGGGTGGGGATAGGATGACCGTACGGCCCTTATCATAAAATACACACGTGTTCGACCAACCGAAACATGTGACGTCGCGATCATACTTAGGGTCTCTCTAGCAACACATAGGCGACATCCATCGGTATGACATAGCACGAAACACGATTCTTGAAAGTGGCAAAACTGATCGCTACCAGGCACCGCTGAGTGACTTGGATCACAATCTTGTCGACCCAGATAACACGATAGGGGCGGGGGGTGAGGCTCAACCTTCACCTGCTCAAGGCCCTTTTGGGCCACGATTTTCACAGCTCCCACTATCTATGACCAATTTGCAGGGGCCACCTGCACTGGGGAAATACGTGTAAAAGAAAGTGGTACATCACCAGTCCTCGTCTACACGCAGGGTATGCAAGAGGCGTCTAATCACTCCCATCTCCAGTGACCTCTCAGCATCACTCTCCCAACCTTCCTCGACAGTGGCTATAATCTCCTTGTTAATTGTCTCCTCACCCTTCTCAATGAGATTGGAAGAGGGCTGGCAGCGTCGGGCTTGGGGTTCCGAGGTTGCAATAGGATGGGAAGAGGCTGACTGCGTCGGGCTAGGTTCAGGTGGCAATGACATCGATCGTGAAGAGGGTTGACGACGTTAGGCTAGGGTTCTTAGGTGACAACGAGCTTGGGAGAGGGGAAGGGAATGTGGTTGCGGGTTTGTAAGGGATCAGGTGGCTGATGGAGGGCAAGGGAAAACAAGGAAATATGAGTGTTACCTAGGAGTCAACACCTAGGGCTGCGAGTAAATCTCCGGATTCTAGGAAGGTGATTTCTCCAAAATCTGCAATACTTTATGACGATTGCCCTCCTTATTTTTAAGGGGCCCGATCTAAAAAATTAAGTGAACTGAAATCTGGACACATCTGTGTTGTCGGATCGTTGATCCGTTCGAGTTCTCCTGCGCAAGTGAACAAAAGTGGGACCCGCCGGATGATCCTAAATTACAGGTTGCATCCTTCTATTTTTTAAAATTACAAAACTTTCCCTATAAATGTACATTTCATGATATGCATGCACAAAAATACCCCCTAGAGGGGAGCCGAAGGGAGGGTATTTTTGTGCTAGCATGATATGAAATGTGAACTTACATAGTTACATGAAGTTTTTTGTAATTTCAAAAAATAGAAGGATGCAATATGTAATTATGCTAACTCAAGATTTTTAATTATAATTTTTGTCTCTGCGGCGATAGCCTCATAGGGTATTACTTTTAGAATCACTGTATTACTTGATTCCTTGTGTATTTGCTATGTATTTTTATCATGTTCTTTCATGATTTATTGGGATCCTAATTTTGTTCCTTACGAGCTCACCTATGTCAATATTTCAGGATTGAGTACCAACTGCCAAATCTTATTGTTGGCGCTATAACAAAGGAAAGCCTATATTCAGCTTTTGAAAATGGAATTACAAGTGACCAGGTATCAAACACATTATTTCTTTATCCGAGAAGCTAGGACAAATGAGTACAACCATATTTGCTGTCTTAATTCAGAAATTTTCCGATCAGAGTACTGTTTTGCCTTTTCATATAGAGCTTTTAAATTCCAATCACTGCATTTGCCCATTCAGGAATTTTTTTTTAACTTGATTTAAAATTTTGATGTTTATAATTATTCTGAATTGTATTTTTTTCCAGATAATTTCTTTCCTTCAGCAGAATGCACATCCTCGAGTGGCAGAAAGACTACCAACTGTACCCGAGAATGTTACTGATCAGGTAAAATATTGAGGGATTTTAGTCTTTTATGATATGTATTACATCCAATTTTGATAGAACAGTATTCCAATTCCACTATTGTCTTAGCAGAAAATTTTCTATTTGCGATGTATGTATGTGGGGGTGCAAACCAATTGAATCGAGCCGAGCCTAGCTGTGCTTCGTTTGAGTATGGTTTTGTTTGCCAATGCTCTGCTTGAAATCGACTCGACTAAAATTCAGAAGTTCATTTATGAGAAGCTTCGAAGAGCCTCTGTTTTGATAACAAATTTGTAGCTTTTTTTTTCTTAAGGTGACGAGTTAGTTCGCCCGATCTTGGAAAAATTGAGAAGCTATTCTCTATGGTTACAAGTATATCATAAGTTCATTTATGAGATTGAAGAGGTGGTCCAAGGATACAAGGGACAAAAAAGTTCAAGTTCTGTATTCATCAATACATATAGTTATAATTGGCAAATATGGGCTGAGCAGCGCAGAAGAAAGATTGATGAACAAACACAGTGCCTTGAAAGAATATGCAATTTTTTTGTCATGGATCTTATGACCATCAAGTTAGTAGCGACGATGACGTGCAACTGGCAAGATTGATTCAGGTTCAACCCATTCATCTTAGTGTCAGAATCATTATCGTTATATAGAAGAGTATTATTATTATTTTGGATATATTCCGCACCGAGATGATTCGGCAATCAATCAAAGGGCTGGAGGTGGTGGATGTGTTAGAAGCATCGACGAGACCATAATCACAAGTTTTGTATATAACTTTGAGAAGATTACATGCTTGGAAGTTGAGGCTCGTGCATTATTGGATGAGCTCCTGGCAGGCTCATTCTTAATTTGCTCTGGGATTTTAGTTCCAACATTAATCACATCTATCTCAGGAGGAAGATGTTAGCTTATCTCAGTGCCAAATTGGGAGACACTAGTGAGTCCAACATCAGCTACAACAATTTTATGTCAACTCATAACTGTTTATATTGGTGATAAGCTCAATTTGTCGATAATTAGTGCACAATCCACCCTAATTCTTTTTCCCTTGCTGTATATGCTGGTGTGCGCCTGTTTGTATTTGTTTGTTTGTGTTTGCTTGTTCATACTATTACTTGATCTTGGGTTTGTTTGACGCGGCGTTTTTGCTCCTGTGAGTTTGGACAAAAACACCACCGTCACAAATGTGTTTGACATGACAACTGTTATGACCGCAGCCAAGAAGAAAAAAAACAATTTTGAACATAAAAGTGGATGGAGTTCCTTAGGTGAGGTCGGGCGTTCACGAACGACAGTTCATAACAACCGCTTCAACGACCGCCGCCGCCGTGCCAAACATGCCCCCTTAATTCTTGTGGAACCCTACAGCCCTACCCATGTTCCCATGCTTTTTTTAATCTATAAAATACCAGAAAATTACTTTACAAAAACCATCCCGAGGACTTCATCAACTTTCTTGAAACTCGCTCTCTAAAGTTTTTTATAGAAAGTTTCTCTCCGGAGATGATATTAGAAATCTATTTTTCGAAGGTTCTACTTGAGCAACTTGCTGTAATCCTTTTCAAATGCTTCCTTTCCACTTTTTAACCTTCAAGAATTTATTTTATTTCCCGCAGATTCGGTTGTGGGAAACAGATAGAAACAGGGTCGAGATGACTCCCTCGCATCTCTATGAAGATTTTCCATCAAAGGTGGCATCTCATCTCTTGTATTCATCCCTTTTTCAATAGATAGTATAAAAAAAACTTCTCCAGTTTCTTAATGTTCTTCTTAACTTGTATTTGTTTGTTTTTTTTCCTTCAAAAATTACTTGGCATCCAGGAGGTATTTGAAACTGCTTCTGACTTTGCAAGGGAGGTTGGTGGATTGCTGTGGGAAGACTCCCAGAAGATGCGGTTGATCGTTCGCGGAGAACTACACCAACAAATGAGAGATTTTCTCCGTCGTTCCAAGTAGAAGCTCTCGATTTTTTTCTCTTCATTTTCGTTAGCGAAACCATCGTTTTCATTATGATGGTTTATGTTTGGCTAATTTCCGACGTCGTTCTTCTATCAAAAATCAAGCGCCGGGCGCAAAAAGATGTCTTGGAGGAATTATTGTGACCAGTAGGCCATGTGAATCGGTTCTGCTGAGGCAGAATGCGAGAAAGAGCGGATTTTACGAAATGTCGGCCATTGATTTTTGTTGTGCTATGCTAATTTTATCTAATTTTAAACAACAGTGTATTTGCAATCTGTTTGCCAGTGCCAACTGATTGCAGCTATTTATTTATTTGTAAAGAATAATTACCAAAACTTCCCATGAAAGTTAGCAGAATTACAGGTTGCACCCCTCTTACTTCTCAAATTATAAAAACCTCACGTGTAAGCTTACAAATTTCTATGCGAAAAAAATACACCCTTGGAGTAAATTTTTAGGTGATTGTTATCCGCAAAGCAGTTTTGGCTATCCGCACTCTATTTGTATGAGTTATATACGTGCCTTTTAGAAATACACTTTGTACATGCATTTTTAGGAAAAGTGTTCAACACGAAAGTTGTAGATCTCGTCGTCGAGATCTACAACTTTCGTGTTGAACACTTTTTTAAAAATGCACGCACAAGATCTCGTCGAGAGCACAAGATCTCGTTGAGATCTACAACTTTCGTGGTGCATGCCTGCGCGCGGGTGCCCGCCCACGCGCGGGTGCTCTTGTGAGTGGTTGTTGTGTGCGCCGCCGTGTACGTGCGCGATGATTGATGTGTGTTGTGAGGGCGTGGGGTGCGTCCATGTGCGTGAGGGTGCCTGCCCGCGGGCCGTGCGCTCGCAAGTGCTTGCGCACCCGGGTGCTCGCCCGCGCGCGGGTGCTCGCCCGCGCGGGGGGTACTCGTGCGAGTGCTGCTGCGCGCGCGAGTGCTCTTGCGAGTGGGTGTTGTGCGCGCCGTGTACGTGCGCGATGATTGATGTGTGTTGTGAGGGCGCGGGGTGCGTCCATGTGAGTTGCTTTTGTTTGAAATTGTAAATGCTAATCTTTTTCTTTCAGGCTACGAGGCGGTGCGCGCAAGGTAGGCTGATGCGATTGCGCTCTTCTTTGTCCGTCAAACACATTGGCGTCTAGAGGAAGCGGTTCGACTTGTCTGCTGACTTAGAAGTAAAGATCCCGCAAATTGAGGAACGTGCTCAGAATCCTCCACGGGGGTGGATGACTTTGTACGAGTCGTCGTTGCAGTTTGGGTTTCGCTTGCCCCCCTGTGAGGAGATGGTTAAAATCTTGAAGCATTGTGGGGTGCCGGTGTCCCAATTTACTCATGCTGGGATGACACGAATTGTTGGTCTGATCGCCTTCTTTAGAGAGCATGGATCGAGATTCACCCTAGATCTTTTCAGACAGTGGTGTGACGTGCGCTCGGATGGAGGCGTATTGATTGAAGTCTTAAGCATCAAGCATTGGCTTGAGTTTGGGAACCGAGCAGACTGCCGCCGCGGGAATACTTTATTTGGCTATATCAGGAATCCTTGGGGCTTGCCGAAGCTTTGGAGGTCACTTCCTGATCGTTGCCGCCGTTTGAAGGGTAACGAGAGAGTGTTTACCCCGGTGTTGGGGTTGTGGAGCCTCACGCTTTGGTGAACCCTTTATTCGCTATTCCTGTTTTTGTCGAGGAGAAGCGTCTCTTACTGTGCGGTCTTTTTACCGATGCTGAGCGCTCTGCGGTCATTCCATTAGTTTGAGCGGAAGAGGAGATTGGTTTTCAGGAATGATAGTTCGGACTCGGCGCCTCGGCGCTCCTGTCGGACGGAGGGGCGTATTGATGAGGTGGCCCCGTGTAGCTCAAGAGTTGATGATGTTCCCATCGATCTTGATGTGGAAGTTATAGACTCTATTGCCCCCCCCCCCCCCCCCCCCCCCCCCCCCCCCCCCCCCCCCCCCCCCCGGGTTCCTGATGATGCTTCTGTTCCACCGTTGATTAGGGGGAGGCGAGTTTCTTCTTCCCTTGAGGCCATGAATGTTGCGGTAAGATTTGTTACTTTATCTATGTTTGTTGCTTTGCCTTGCGATTAACCTAATTTTCCTTTCTTTCTTCAGATTGGAGTTCAGACCAGCATTGCTCTTATGTGGAATGATTGCTACGTTGGTCTGAAAGATAGTTATATCGTTCTTCAGGAGGAGCTTCGTGATGTGCGGAGTTCCTTTTCTGACATGAAAGGCAAATGGGATCGCGATGTGTCCCGCTTTCGACAGATCGAGGCTGGGTTGCAGGGGGAGCTGGAGGAATCCCGTGCAGAAGTCCGGACAGAGAAGGCCCTTGTGGAGGGTTCGGCTTGTTCGTTGGAGGATTTGCGAGCTACAACGGCTCGTTTGGAATCTGAGCTGGTGTCGTTAAAGACGAAGATGACGCATCTCTCTTCATAGGAGCGGGCTGCTGAGCTGAAGGCTGTTGGTCTTGTTGAGTACAAAGCGTTCATAGATTATATGAGAGACTGTTCCTTGATCTCGGAGGAGGTTCGCGAGGAGATCTGGAGCAAGGAGGTAGATCCCCAGCTTGAAGATGAGCGGGAGGTGGCTTTCTTGCGCGGGATGGGGAAGGCCCTCCGCTTGGTTGCGAGGACACGAGGTTGTGACGTGTCCGGATTGGGTGTTGGAGATCTCTCCGAAGATGAGCACTCTGCTTCTGATGCCGAGGAGTAGCATCACCTTTATTTCGCCGACTTTCCCTTTTGATTGTATTTTGTCTCTGAGGCGATGTATTTGTATATTCGTATTTGTGTAGTGTCATTTGTTAACTGTATTGCTGCTGACGGATTCATGTCGCTTATATATCTGTTCTAGCTTTTAGCTCTTGTAGTAATAAAGCTTTTGTGGTGTTTGAACCAGTGTTTTGCTCGGCGAATCATATTCTGTTTTTAGGAAGTTGGCATTTAGAGGACGAGACCCAGATGATGTCGGAACCTACTACGTGGGCGAATGGCGAGCGATTCGAGCTGGGTAGTGAGAGGTTCGCGTAACCGACCTGGGGGTGTAGTTGATAATAACGGTGAAGGGCAAACGCTTTGAACTGTTTGCGAGCGCATGGGAGCAGGCCCTGACGACGCGGTTTAGAGGACGAGACCCAGATGGTGTTGGAACCTACTACGTGGGCGAATGACGAGCGATTCAAGCCGGGTAGTGGGAGGTTCGCGTAACCGAACTGGGGGATATCGTTGATAGTAGCGATGAAGGGCAAACACTTCGAACCATTTGCGAGCGCGAGGGGGGCAGGCCCTGGCGACGCGGTTTAGAGGGCGAGACCCAGATGCTGTTGGAACCTACTACTTGAGCGAATGACGAGCGATTCGAGCTGGGTAGTGGGAGGTTTGCGTAACCGAACTGGGGGATGTCGTTGATAGTTATGGTGAAGGGCAAACGCTTCGAACCGTTTGCGAGCGCGAGGGGGGCAGACCCTTGCGACACGGTTTAGAAGACGAGACCCAGATGGTGTTGGAACCTACTACGTCGGCGAATGGCGAGCGATTCGAGCCGAGTAGTGAGAGGTTCGCGTAACCGAACTGGGGGATGTCGTTGATAGTTGTGGTGAAGGGAAAAACGCTTCGAACCGTTTGCGAGTGCGAGGGGGCAGGCCCTGACGACGCGATTTAGAGGACGAGACCCAAATGGTGTTGGAACCTACTACGTGGGAAAATGGCGAGCGATTCGAGCTGGGTAGTGGGAGGTTCGTGTAACCGTACTGGGGATGTTGTTGATAGTTGTGGTGAAGGGCAAACACTTCGAACCGTTTGCGAGTGCGAGGGGGCAGGCCCTGGCGACGCAGTTTAGAGGACGAGACCCAGATGGTGTTGGAACCTACTACGTGGGTGAATGACGAGCAATTCGAGTCGGGTAGTGGGAGGTTCACGTAACCGAACTGGGGGATGTCGTTGATAGTTGTGGTGAAGGGCAAACGCTTCGAACCGTTTGCGACGCGAGGGGGGCAGGCCCTAGCGACGCAGTTTAGAGGACGAGACCCAAATGATGTTGAAACGTACTACGTGGCGAATGTCGAGCGATTCGAGCCGGGTAGTGGGAGGTTCGCGTAACCGAACTGGGGGATGTCGTTGATAGTAGCGGTGAAGAGCAAACGCTTTGAACCGTTTGCGAGCGCGAGGGGGGAAGGCCCTGACGAAAATATCGCTCCTCGGGATGTTCTTGAGATAGTAGAGTTAGGAGCATACATATATATATATATATATATATATATATATATATATCGAATTGCATGCGCGCTTTTGTAGCATAGCGATTGTTCTTGGCATGCTGAAAAGGGCAGGACAGTTCCACTAGCGTCGTAACTCGATGCAGGGGCGAAAACCCGATCTTTGAGTCATGGTGGCGTTGACGTTACATCAATTAGTGCTACCTGTAGCTGATCTCAACTGTTTTAAAATAGCTGGATTTGAAACAAATGAAGCATTTCGAAATTTAACACGGTAGTTTTTGCGTAAGCGCAGACTTACGACTTTTCTAAAATAACTATTACAAACAAGAGTTCTTAAAAAGATTTGACGAGTTTGGAATATAGTAAGACATTTCTGCCTGATTCCTAGCTCCTTTTGGGGCTTCAAGTTCTGGACGCGGTGGCGCATAGGGCGGATCATTGTCCGGTCTTCATCTACTGTAGATAGCATGCGCGTGCCGCCTCTTGGTTTCTCCGGACAACTCCAATTCCTCCCGGGGTAACGAAATTCATTGCGAGGTGTGGGATGGACGTGATAGCTCCAAATAGAACATGCATCGGTCTACCGAAAATCGCGTTGTAAGGCTATTCTGATTCGATTACCACGAATTGCACGTTATGGGTGGCTCGCTTCGGGAAATCTCCTAGGGTAGCAGGGAGAGTGATGGTTCCTTTAACTGGGACAGGACTGCCGTTGAAGCCGTAGATTGGTCCGGAAGCTGGCTGGAGACTTTCGGGTTGGATCTTCATGTTGAGGAGAGCGGGCATGAACATGACATTAACTGAGCTGCCATTGTCTATTAGCACCTGCTTGACGCGGAAGCTGGGGTAATTGACGGTGGGGAACGGAAAGCTTGAGATGGTTTCCACTACCCTTACTACTTGTCTGTCTCCCGGTGCACCTTGTCGAGCAGGCAGTGGCTGTTCTCTTCTTCCATTTGCTGGATGATTTTGTGTCTGGTCCTGTAAGAACCTTCCGAGGACACCCTGTCAGATGAGACGTTCTATCTCATCTTTGAGTTTGATGCATTCCTCGGCGGCATACCCTGCACCTCGGTGGAACTCGCAGTACTTTGACTGATTTCCTTTGCCCTGGGGGAGCTCTCTTGGCCTTTGCAGTGTCGGGTTGTCCTGTATTGCATAGAGTACGTTTGTGCCGGAAGTATTGAGCGGCGCGTACTCTTAGTAGGTTCGGAGGGGGGGGGGGGGGGTGTTCCCCTGACGGTCTTGCTGACGCATATTTCCCTGACGCTCCTCTTGCCTCTTCGGGGTTGGCTCTTCTCTTTTCCTCTTTACCACTCCTTCAAATTGTCGGCGGTGAGCTTCGATTGCTTCGCCGGCCGCGATTTGTGCCTCGACTCTATGCACCAAATCGGGATAGCTAGGGACTGTCTCCCTCATTAAAGCGGAATAGAATCCACTCAGTCGGAGCCCTCCAAGGAAAACTCCTCGAAGGAGCTCAGGATCAACCCCGGGGATTTGAAGGGCCTCGATAGTGAATCGACGAAAGAACTCCGGGGTTTCCCCTTCACTTTGCCTGATTCCCGAGAGAAGGGAAGAGTCTTTTACTATCCCGCGGTTTGCGATGAATTGATCTAAGAACTGTTGTGTCAGCTCCGTGAAGTTCCTGATAGTTCCATTCCTGATAGAATGGAACCATGTTCGTGCCTGATCTTTCAGAGTGGCTGGAAACACTTGCAGAGAAGTTGATCGGGGGCGTTATAAATCCGAAGGATGGTGGAGAAGTGGTTCACGTGCTCTAGGGGATCCTCATTCCTGTCATACGATTCCATGCTTGGAAGCTTGAACCATCCTGGGATTGGGTGTGCCAGGACTTCGGGCGCCAACGGGGACCCGTTTTGAATGAGGCGATAGATACGTGTCGCTTGGCGGCGAACCTGGCCATACTCTTCTGCTATCAGCTCTCTAACTTCTTCTCGGGTTAGCCTCCCGGGGAGGTTTTCAGGAACCTCTGCCCTTTGGAGGTGATGTTGGGGGGCGGCCTCGGCGGGCCTGGCCTAATGGGCAGGGTGTGCTGTGCTTGCTGCTGCTGCTGCTGCTGAGAACTCAGAATTCTCCTCTTGGTTGTCCTCCAGGGCTTGACGTGGAGGTGGAGGAGGCGCATTGACCGGTGCGGGGGGTTCTACGGGAGCCCTGGTTGTTCCTATGTTCTTCAGGAGGTTTAGCATTTCAGCGTGCTATTCCTCTATCTGGACCATTCGTCCAGTCAATGCGTTGGTCGGCGCGACCACTGTCTCCTCCAAACCGTTGTGCGTTGATGAGGGAATGTGAAGGTCCGAGATCGGCTTGCCCCTCGCGGACCGAGCCTTGGGTGATGCGAGTGCTTCTTCTTGCCATGTCTCTAGCCACGAGTCTCACTGTGCATTGGATGCTGTCTTTCGAATCTTTACAGCTTTAGTGAACTCTTTTCCCATAGACGGCGCCAAACTATTGCGGTCTACTCAAGGCTCCTAAAATCGGTTCAGAACGAACCGTCTTAGCCTGGGAGCGGTCGAGTGCACAATCAGTTATTGAGAGTCGAGACGGATTGCAAAGAATCTTTTTAACGTGGAAAACCTCGGAAGGGGATAAAAACCACGTGGTCCGGACGGTGCCGACCAAACTTCACTACTTGCAGCTTCTTTACAGAGATTTTTCGAGAGACCGAGGGCGACAGACCGCTCCTCGTTACAACTTTGGGGGAGAAAGAGAGACGTTCGGAGGGTGACAGACCACCGCTCACAAAGCTTTGACTTCTTCCTTGCAACGGTGGGAAACACCGTGCTCTGGGGACTTGTGTGCATTCTGGAACCTGTGCGCACTCTGGAACTCGACCGCTCTGGAACTTGGCGTTCTGGGGCTTGGGCACTCTGGAACTAGTGCATTCTTCCGAATGCTTGAAGGTGGACGAGATTCTTCTTCCATCTTCGAGGTGCTCGAAGATTTCTTCAAGTACGACCTTGAAGAGGAGAAAGATCTTCAAGAGAGCTCTCTCTCTTGAACTTAAGAGGAAGGATGAAGATAATAAAATGGAGAAAAGGGAAGCCTTGAGGCTCTATTTATAGGTCTCAGAGGTAGTTATGGTGGTTACTGTGGATAATCGCAGGCCGTAACCACCAAAAATACTAAACGAAGACCGATTTTATAAGGATTGCTATGCGTATTAATTAGATATTTCTCTATATGCAAACCAAAGTCACTCCGGATACCCGCACCCGTCCACTATGGGTGGTTACGCCGACGGTTACACGGGTGGTTACCCGCTAATCGGAAGGTGAAGAACGCAAACGGACTTCGCCGACGGCGGACTCCGGCCGGAGAGGACGACTGGCCGGCGAGGGGGGACGCTAGCGAGGAAGGGCGCCGGGAGGGCGGGCGGGCGGCCGACCCCCAGCGGCCGGCCGCAAGGATCCTTGCGGGCCTTCGGCCGAACCCGGTCGATCGGGTGGCCGGCCGGGGGCGAGGCGGCCGGCGGGCGGGGAGGCCAGCCGCGAAGCCGTACGCCGGCCGGCCGACGGATTGGCCGCACGCATTGGAGGCGTGCGACCAAGCGGGGCCGACCGGGAGGGCTAGCCGCGCGGCCAAGGGGGTCGGCCAGGCCGCGCGCGCAGAGGGCGCGCGACCAAGGGGGTCGGCCAGGCCGCACGCCGTGGCGTGCGACCATGGGCAGCCGGCGGGTCGCCCGACCGCCATGCCGAGCGCCGGCCGGCCGCTCATGTGCGGCTTAGGGGGTCGACCGACCGGCTAGGTCGTGCGCTGCGGGGCACGACCAAGGTCGGCCACACGCCGACGGCGTGCGGTTGGCCGGGGGCCGACCGGGGGGCCGGCCACGGCGGTGCGCGGGCGCGAGCGCGGCGGTGGCGGTTGGCATTGATCACATGCGCGGGGATCGCGTGTGGTGATCGGGTGTGCGGTGATTTTCTCCTAACTCCCTACTAAGGGAGTGGGGGTTATGAGATTCCGGCTATTTGCAGCCCGAAATTCCTATAAAATGAACAAGTCCTCGTCAAAAGTCAACGTTACCGCGGTCTGCATTACCTATTTGTTTGAACGTAAACATTAATTCTAGAATGCAAAATATGTTACAAGTTTTACAAAACCTTGCAAAAGACTTCATATAACAATATTTAATTATTTTAATATTTCCAATAATTAAAAAAGCTATTTATTGAGTAAAAAATAAAGATTTTCTAGAAAGTGCTCTCGAAATACTTTTTAATAAATTTTGATTTCAGGTTTCTAATAAATTGAATTTGAACATTTATGCAATTTTCTAATAAACGAATAATCCCATTGATAACTACACAATTTTTTCTAGGCGATTGTTAATCGTAACTGGAAATTGGTTTTTCGCACCTCAAAAAGTCAGAAAACGCTTTTACTTGTTTGGAGATTTTTAGAGAAAGAATTGGTTTTGAGTATTTCAATTCTATTTGTAGTTGTTTAGCAATTTATTGGAGGGAAGTACTTTTTCTCCAAAGCCTATCGGGTCAGACCCGTTAACGAAATAGGCAAAGTGAAAACTTACCTATTTTGATCGGATTTCTGCGCTTTTCCGCAAGCCGCAGATCGCGATTCGCCTCTCCCTTCTCCTCCTCCCGCGTGCGAGCATTTTTTCGGACAAAACCTCTTCTCCGACGACGCAAGGAGGCGGCGTTGAGATAGCACCAGCTCCTACTCCGACGGCGCAAGGAGGCGGCACAACTGCATTGTTCCTTCTCCAGCTGTGCAAGGAAGCTACTGCACGCGGCATCTCTTCATTGTCCGGCGACCTAGCACCTCCTCTCTTCTTCCTTACGACTAAGGAGAACCTCCTCTCTTCTCCTTCTTATTGCATCATCAACCTTGGAATACGTATTCTTACACCATAAATCTGAATTTTTTTGTGGGGTTTTTACCTTGTTAGGGCTTTCAATCGTGTTGGCTTATGTTAGCAATGTAAGTTATTTTAGGAGTTGCAATGTATGTGTGTTGCCAATTTTGATTGATGAAACCTTATCATATTTTTGTGTCATGGTGTATGTCTGTTTTTAAAATTTTGTGAGTTTTTATTGCTTAAATATTAATTTTTGCGTTTGAATTTTATAATGTAGCCGAACAACAGAATTGACATATTCAATTTTTGTCACTGAAAACCAACCTGCAAACGAACAACAGAATTGAGTTTTGGACAAAAATCAAAACCTATGAATTTTTGATTTTAGACCAAAACCAATTTACTTTCAATCAAAACTTACCAATCGAACTTGATGCGTACTCGTATTTATAGCCCGGTTTAGGGTGGTTAGTGGGCGGTTTTCAAACCCCCACTAACTCCGCCCTCTCCATCATGGCCGGTCAAACCGTTTTCCCCACCATCTCCAACGTGGCGGTCAAACGGTCAACCCCACTACGGCGTAACCGCCCACTACGGCGTAACTGCCCACTACGGCGTAACCGCCGCTCGGCGTAACCGCCGCTCGGCGTAACCGCCGCTCGGCGTAACCGCCGCTCGGCGTAACCGCCGCTCGGCGTAACCGCCGCTCGGCGTAACCGCCGCTCGGCGTAACCACCCACTACGTGTAACCGCTCCCGAAGAGCCAACCACCGAGCCCAATCGGGACTAACCGCCGCCTCCTCTCTCTCGAGAGGGGGCCGGCAGCCGGCCGCCGCCCCCCTTGCGGGGGCCGGCCGCCCCTCCCCCTTCGAGGGAGGAGGCCGGCCGCCCCCTCCGCGGAGGGGGTCGGCCCGGCCGGCCGCCCCTCCCCCTTCGAGGGAGGAGGCCGGCCGCCCCCTCCGCGGAGGGGGTCGGCCCGGCCGGCCGCCCCTCCCTCTTCGAGGGAGGAGGCCGGCCGCCTCCTCCTTGGAGGGGGTCGGCCCGGCCGGCCGCCCCTCCCTCTTCGAGGGGGTCGGCCCCCTCTTGGAGGGGGTCGGCCCGGCCGGCCGCCCCTCCCTCTTCGAGGGAGGAGGCCGGCTGCCCCTCCCTCTTCGAGGGGTAGGCCCGGCCGGCCGCCCCTCCCTCTTCGAGGGGTAGGCCCGGCCGGCCGCCCCTCCCTCTTCGAGGGGTAGGCCCGGCCGGCCGCCCCTCCCTCTTCGAGGGGTAGGCCCGGCCGGCCGCCCCTCCCTCTTCGAGGGGTAGGCCCGGCCGGCCGCCCCTCCCTCTTCGAGGGGTAGGCCCGGCCGGCCGCCCCTCCCTCTTCGAGGGGTAGGCCCGGCCGGCCGCCCCTCCCTCTTCGAGGGGTAGGCCCGGCCGGCCGCCCCTCCCTCTTCGAGGGAGGAGGCCGGCCGCCCCTCCCTCTTCGAGGGAGGAGAGCGGCGGTCGGCCCTTCTTCCCCGCGAGGAAGAAGGCCGCCGCCACCGCCGCCCATTCTTGGGAGTCCGGCGGTGGCCGGCACCGCCGCCCCGGCGAGATAACCACCCGGCGGTTACCAAACCGCCCGATCATGGAAGGGACGCATGTGGACCGTCCGATCTTTCTATTTTCCTATTTATTTAATTATTATTTAAATAGAAGGCGCTATCCGCACACCATAACCACCATAACTACCCTGGAATCCTATAAATAGGACCCCAGAGGTCTTCATTTGGATCAGACTCTCTCTCTCTGGGAAATCTCTCCTTCTCTCTTTCTCTCTCCACAGGAACTCTGCCACCATGGAATTCTCCTACGGGCCTACTCCGTTCCGCGGAAGTGAGCGCCTCTCGTTCCGCCGAAGTGAGCGCCGCCCACACTCCGCTCCAGCAAGCGCACACTCTCAACGTGTGCACTCTTCCCAAGGCTAGCATTCTCCCAGTGCGCTTCGAGACTCCTGCCCAAAGCAAAGCTTAGAGTTTAAGCGAGGCCTCTATCCTGGAGGAGTCCATCTCAGAAATCGAAGAACCCAGGACTTAGAGAATTTTCCCAAGTTGCTCAGTGTCGCGAGAGGTGGCCTGTCACCCTCCGAACATCTCTCTCACACACAAAATTGTAAAGAGGCGCGGCCTGTCGCCCTCTATCTCTCAAAAGGTTGTAACCTCCAGCAAAATAGTGAAGTTTGGTCGGCACAGCTCCGACGACGTGGTTTTTCACCCCGCCTTGGGGTTTTCCACGGTAAAAAGTCTCCTTGTCCATTGCCGTCCACATTGACTGTTTGCACGCGCCGGCCCGACTCTCGAGCTAAGGCGGTCGATTTAGACCGGACCGCGGAAGAGCCATGCGCGACCCGCAACAGAACTCAACCTTATTTTTCCTACCTCTCCCATTTTTAACCGCAACCTAGTAAAAACCCCACCCCACCCCCGCTTACCCCATCTGCTCGCCCTAGTAGCACGTCTGCTCGCCCGACGCCACCGTCACATGCCTGCTCACCCATCGCCGTCGCTCGTTTGCTCGTCTGCCGTCGCCGTCGCACATCTTCTAGGCCGACAGTGCCGTCTTAACCCGCAGTCGTCTCCCTGCTGCTAGCTCAGATGAATCTCGTAAGTTCGTATATCTCGTTTAACTTGATTTCTTTTCCAGTAATTCAAAGGTTTTCAACCTAGTTTTTTTTGTATCCTTTAGCATGATTTATCTCTTTTAGACGAATTTATCTCAATTCAAATGAGTCGTTCTTTGTAACCCGTCTATTCTATATTCATCATTATAATATAAGACCATAAATTTAATTTTTATGAGTTGCGATTAGCAGTGGGGTGCGACAACCTAATTTCAAGTTTTTATTAATAATCGCCTTTTTTTAGGTCATTGTTATCCGCACTACAGTTTTGGCTATCCGCACTCTTTTTTGTATGAGTTATTATGCGCCTTTTGGAAATATGTATTGTACATGCATTTTTAGGAAAAGTGATCAACACGAAAGTTGTAGATCTCGTCGAGATCTACAACTTTCGTGTTGAATACTTTTCCTAAAAATGCACGCACAAGGCGTATTGCCGCCCTGATTGAAATATGCACATAAATATAGCGATTATTTGAAAATACGTCTTGTACATTCATTTTTAGGAAAAATGTTCAATACGAAAGTTATAGATCTCGACGAGATCTACAACTTTCGTGTTGAACACTTTTCCTAAAAATGCATGTACAGGGCATATTTCTAAAATGCGCGTAATAATTCATACCAAAAAAGTACGAATAGCCAAAACTGTAGTGCTAACAATCGCCTTTTTTTTTACATATGTACAATAATTGTTATTAGATCCTTAAAAAAAGGCGATTGTTATCCGCACTACAGTTTCGGCTATTCGCAAATTTTTGATATCCGCAAAGCAGTTTTTGTTAAAATTATATCCGCAAATCAAATTTTTGATATCCGCAAATTGAAATTTTAGAAAAACTGTAACAAAATTTTTTTATTCTCAAATATTTCAACAGTCCATAATATCATCTAAAGTTGACAAAATTGAATATTTTTGAAGAACAAAAGAGTAAATAAGTAAAATATAACATATAAACATGCATTTTCCAAAAATTTTGAAGCATTAAACATCTTCTCGATCCAAAAAACAATACCCTATTCATAGCAGTGCGCGATTTCATTGGGGTGGAAGCAGGGCGCGATTTCGTCGGGGAGGAATTAAGGGAGAAAACGGAAAAATAAAAACTGCTTTGCGATTATCGTTTTTAGGGAGAAAAAATAAAGCCTAAAGTCAAGTGCGGATAGCCAATATTGAAGTGCGGATAACAATCGCCTAAAAAAAATTAAATAATTATACTGTCCGTTGTTCTAAATTTTAGTACCAACACAGTCGTCGTAGTAGGGTTTAAGGCGGGTTTGCAGCAGAAAGGCAGCGCTGCTAATGGCGATTGCCGCTTCCTGAGCTCTGTAGGCTGATGAACTCTAAATCTTTCCCCGTCTCCTTCACCATTCATCCTCCCATTCCATCGTTTCTCCAGCAATTCCTGAGATTTTGATGAGCAGCGTTGCTACCCTCATCCTGCCCAAACCCCATCCTTTCGATTCGGCTCTGCTTCTTCCAAACCCTCGCCGCCAATCCCTTTCTTCTTCTTCGTATCCGAAGGATATGTGGAGAACCTTCTTCAGGCGCGTTTGCTGTCCTTATTCTCCCCCTTCCTCGTCCTTGTTTTCCGAATTCAGCTTCTCCTCGCGAAAAGGTTGGATCCTGGATTTGAGAACGCCGGATGACGGTGGTCATAGCGTGTTCTCCAAACTGAGATTTTCTCGCCGGAGTGAAGGCTCCGGATTTTTACTAGGAAACTCTCCTTATCACGTAGTCACCCCCGCCGCTAGTTTTAAAGGTTTCGCAAGCGTTGCCGTGGCCGTCGAGGCCATTTCCTCCACCGACGTCGATGAAGACCCATCCTGCATCGATGAAATTCATGGGTTTCTTCAAGAGATAAGCAGCAGAGAAGAGGCCGCCGGCGCTTCGGTAGGGCGTTTGACGAAGATGGGGAAGCATCTGCCGACGGTGCATCCAGTCTTGGGGTCCAAAAAATACCTCATACTCCGCCGGAGGCAGATAAAGATAGAGACGGATGCCTGGTCTCAGGCCGCTCAGGAATACAAAGAGCTTCTGGCGGATATGTGTGAGAGGAAGCTCGTTCCTAATCTGCCTTACATGAAGTCTCTTTTCTTGGGCTGGTTCGAGCCTTTCAGGGATCGGATTGCAGCGGAACAGGAGCTGTGCAAAGAATCCAAGAGCAAGGCATCACTCTCACCTTTCTTCAACGAGCTTCCTCCAGAGATGATGGCAGTCATCACCATGCATAAGCTGATGAGTTTCCTCATGACTGGAGAAGATGGGTGCGTTCGGGTTGTCCATGCTTCATGTCAGATTGGTGATGCTATAGAGCAAGAGGTGCACAATTTTGTTAGCATCTTTCTGTTTAGTTTGATTCAATACCATGCGCCTCTTAGAGAAGCTTGGTCATGTCTGCAAGTTCATCATAAACTTTGTCGCTACATATTTATTTCTGTTAGAACTATTTGATTTGAATCTTTCAGGCTCCGTTCGTTTCGCAGGAAATGAGATGCATGAATTGGAATTGAAGTCAATTCTGATTCCCGCAGGAATTGAAATTGACTTCAATTCCAATTCTGCTGTTCGGCTAACTGCAGGAATTCTGTCATCAGAATTGGAATTGGTAATTCCGCTGTTCGGCTGTATGTCAGAATTCAATGGACGGAATTGAAATTTAAAATTTATAAAATTAAAATTAAATTTTAAACAGGATTAAAATAGAAGTCCGCATTAACATCATACAAAACATAAGTCCACAGCATAAAAAAAGTCTGCAGCATACAAAACAAGTTCATATATAATCAATCGAGTAAATGTAAGCGGAGCCAGGTCCTCCTAATTGGCACCGGTAAAGCGATGAACACGTCGCTCTTCGTGTCGTCAACACTCAGCATATCGATAGCCCGTATGACCTCAGCCTCAGTCAGATCTGCAATAGCTGCAATGACCGCATATATCCTGTCTGCCTTTGAGATCGGAGGCGGTGGCTGAGAAGGCAAACTGTTTTCATGCTCCATGTTTCTCGCTATAGCAGTAACAACATCCGCAATAACATCTACCGCAGATGTTTTCTTCTTCTTATGGGGATGTGGCTCGACCTCCTCAACCACATTGTCTTCCACCGAATCATCAATGTGGATCTCGTTCATTGACTCCGATGCAGTAGCATGAGCTCCAGTAGCTCTATCAACCCCACATATCATAGCTAAGTCGCCCCAATTCACGATCACTTTGCCCCGATAATGTTTTACTGTCGGGTGTGCCTACAAGTTTAGTTTAAATTAGACTCGTAAATTTTTAAAATTTCTAAACATGTAAGTAATTGTTAAATTAAAATATTACCTGAACATAGTTGGCCCAAACATCTTCACTGTCTACCTTTACCACATTGCGCTCCCAATCCCAGCCAAATCCACTAGTATCTAGCATTGCTGATATCTCTTTGTAGTATTTATTCCATGTTTTTATTCGAGCCATTATCTTCTCCTTACTTATTTCGACGTTGCAATCCTCCTTTAATGCTTGAATAGCCGTTGTGTAGGCAACACTTTTCCATCCACTAGCCGCCTTGTTCCCCAAACTCTGTTGTTCGAGGAGAGCTGTGGATAAAGCACAGTCCATCTATGATGTCCAGGGAACATAAGACCGTTCACTAGCTTTGACACCTTTTCCTTTGCTTTTATCCATCTACTGTCTGCACTTTAGTCATGCATATAATAAAATAAATTCAACAAATTACAGTAATCAATAAATTGCACCATATTTGTGTTGCACGATATGATATAAAAACAAAAATACATCAAAAAAACACACCAAAAAGGATAATATGATACCCACACACCACACACATACAAACATACACACACACACACCACACACACACACCACACACACACACACACACACACATACACATTCATACCCACACACACCACACACATACACATTCATACACACACACATACACATTCATACCCACACACACAACACACACCACACACATACACATTCATACACACACACACATACACATTCATACCCACACACACCACACACATACACATTCATACACACACACATACACATTCATACCCACACACACCACACACATACACATTCATACACACACACATACACATTCATACACACACACACCACACACCACACACATACACATTCATACACATACACATTCATACACACACATTCATACACACACACATTTATACACACACACAAGTGTCTGCAATGATATGAAATTCAGAGTGCATGCATCAACAGAGTTGTACTAAGAAGAACCCTAAATCATAGAAATAACTTAAACAAACAGATTCCCATACCAAACAAACAGTGCAAAGCAACGAGAATCAATTGGTCTTCTCCTTACCTGTAAATCTCAGAGACAGGAAGTATGCCACCGGGAATCAACGGGATTCAACTGGAGAAGAAATCGAGCAACTAGAAAGCAACTGGGAAGTAACGGGAATCAAGAAGTCGGGCTACTGGAAAGCAACGGGAAGACCCTAATCTTCTACCAGGGGAGAGCTCCCAAGGGGAAGAAGACTGAGGGGAAGAAGAAACGTCAGAAAAATTAAGCCAAAAAATTAATACCTGTTGCCGGCGAGGTAGGTCGACGACGGTTCTGGGAAACGCAAGCAGCGTATGGGGGCTCGCCGGAGAAGAGATGGCAGAGGGGGAATACTGCTTGAGTTAAGGGCGGCGACCGAGAATGGAATCGCAGGGGGGAATGGCGGAAGAGCAGCGCTGGAATCGCGGAAGAAGACGAGGACGCGCGGTGTGGGAATCGCGAATGAAGAGGTCGGGAGGTCGGAAATGAGGCTCACGGAAATTAACCTATATCTAATAACGATGGGAATTCATATCAATTCCGATTCCGCCTTATTTTTAGGGCCGCCGAACAACATAAATTGGAATTGGCAAATGAATGCCAATTCCAAACCCCCAATTTCGATGATCCGAACAGGCCCTCATAGTTTTTCCATGCCAAAATATGACAGTCATCATGCTGTGATCATAGACAGAATTATGCTATTATCTTTGGTCGATTTCATGAAGCCTTTTACCATTCACATGCCATATTGATTTTTTTTTTCAGTATTTGTAACCTTTTGATTGAATTTATCATGCTACCACAACTTTTTGTTAGTTTTCCATGCTAATATTGTGAAATAAATGTCGTATCTCGTAAACTAACACGGCAGTGGGGTCATGTATCATTCTTAGATCTTGAGATGCTCTAAAGAAGTTGTCCCAGTTTTGCTTCCGTTTGTACGCATAGTGCTCAGTATTAGTAGTATATTCATGGTTCTTACATCTATTTTTTGTACCTACTTTGGGTGGTAACGCTAAAACTCACGAATCTTATGAAATAGGAACTTCAGCAAATATGAGTTTGTACAACTAGGAATGATTACTTTATTTTAGGGTACATTATTTGGCCGTTTTAGTTTTGAATACTCGGTATTGACCATTGAGTCTTACTCGTATTGTTGTATCAATTTATATTTTAAATCTGGATGGCCTATTGAAGATAGTCAAGAATGATTTGGTGCTAGTGCAGTTGTTTGGTTGAAAAATCTCTTTAGTAAATTCTTAAGAACAAAGGGAATGCTTAATTTTGTGTTAATTAAAGAAGAATTACACTTATGATTGAGGCAATGAAGCTATACGAAAGATTAATAGAACATAGTGTTTGAAAGAATATGTCAAATTAGATGAGTCAATTTATTTTCATTTCAAGAAGACATACTACTATGAAAGAAATTCTTTGTTAGGCAATGATCGGAGAAGTATGCAGTGCAAAAAAAGATTATCATGTAATTTTTATTGATCTTAAAAGGACCTGATTTAGCACCACAAAAATTGAGTTCGTGAGTCTACAAGGAAACAATATTTTTAAGTACATTATGACGCATGACGAATCTACAGGTGATGGACGCGCAATAATTTAACTTTATATGCAATGCAAACAATCACGGACAAATGCCGTGGATCTACGACCAACCCTAAAATGAGAATGTGAGTGCAAGCACACACTTAAAGCACAATCAAATGAACAAGAGGCCTATGAGTTTATGGCATAAACTTTAATGCGATGCAAATGCAAACGATTCGATCATGCAATTATTCCGACACATAAAATTAAATAATGAACTTAAAGCTCGCAAAAGAAAACCATAATTGATTACAATTGATTCTTATCAGGTGACAAGTAATAACTGCGTATAATTGAGAGTACTAAAACATCAAGTATCAGATGAATAAGACACAAGTCCATTGAAAGAAATTAAGCAAATAAATTGAACAAAGTATTACTAGCAAAATATGAATACCTATACAATGAAAAAGAAAAAGAAAATAAAATGTGAAACTCACCAAGTAGATGGCACCGATAGTAGAGGATGTAGTAGGCAATCGTGGAAATGTCGGACGGGCGTTCCTTTGGTTCCAACGTACGATTAGCAGGGAAATATGATGCACAGTATTTCTAGAGTTAGGAAATTTCCGAGATTTTGACATTTTAGATATTGTGAAGGATGTCGGTGAAGTGGTGGAGAGGGTAAGGGGCTTGGATGTGCTGGAAATGGGAATGAAAGGCTAGGGATGGGGGTTGGAATGAAAAATAAGGGGCTGTCTTGGCTTGGAAGGACTGGTAGAGGGTAGTAGGAGGCTGGTCGGGTCTGGATTGGGGTCGACGGAGGTAGGAATGGTGGCGGATGGTGGCTGAATTGAACTTCGAGGCGGCTGCAGCCTGGAAGAGAGAAAACATAATCGGGAGAGGGAAACGCGGCTGTGGTGGCTAGACGGTCTGTTAGAGGCCTGCCCAAGCATGGATTGGGGTTGCCGGAGGTAGGAATGGCGGCGTACGGTGGCTGAACAAAAGTTCTTGGCCGCTGGATGAGAACCCAGCGTCCGGCGGCATCTGAAAGTGGAAGATGGAGGAAGGGGTGGTTCGCCGAAGGCAAGGGAGGCGGTGGACGGGGGCGTCACCCCCAAAAGCTGAGACCAGCTGCGTCGACACCGCACGAGTTCCTCGGCGTCGCACTAAAGAGGACATAACCGAGCGGATGCTGCGTATGATGCCAACTCTCGATGACCCTGAAATGATCCGATAGCACGAGTTATCCGATAACATGAATTATCCGATAACACGAATTATCCGATCGAGCAATGTGGCCTAACTCTCACGATAGAGCTCTGAAAAACTGATGTAGACCCGAATTAGGGTTTAGAAAATAAGTTAATTTTATGCGATCGATTTTACTTTGAAAAAAGGTCCGAGCGGGCCAAATCGAATATTTGTGCGCAAAATCACTATCAAAGCTTGGACTTTGAAAAGACCGTTAATTTTATTTAAGATTAATCTTCTAAGCGTTGAATGAATTGAATCAAAGCGAGATCTGTACTATCATAAGCAAGCCACAAGCAATAATTTATGGATAACGGTAATTAAAGCAGTTTGAACGTTTGAGGCAAGCTTCTATTATTTATTTGGAATTGCATACGAATAAACTAATAATTGGGGCTAGAAAAAGGGTGGAATTTACCGAAGCATACTCAAAACTACGGTGGGAAGGAGCCGGCCTCAAAATCAGTTGCACAAGGATGAATACTGGCGGCTAACGAGCTCACTGACGGGATGTGCTTTCTTTTCCAATTGGTCTAGGACAGTAAGGAGTTGTAATCGTCGGATGCGGGAATCGGCGGGGTTGCTGGAATCGGCGGATGAAGTCGACGACAACTCGTGGCTCGAAATGTTCTCGGACCGGCGCCGAAATGGTGAGATGAAGTGGCCGGCCTCCATCGTTTGTCTGAGGAAGATGATCCCGATGAAGAGGCGAAGACGGTGCAACCCGTCGTAGGGCTCGACGACAGAAACCTGGCGCTAGGGCGGCGGCGGAAGATCGACGAAGCTACGTCTGTAGACGACGATCTGCTGGGCGTAGGTGGCGTCGACACACTGTACTGGGGAGGCGATCGACACGGGCAGAGAAACGAAAGGTCGTTTCCCTGCTTTGTCCGATTCTGCCTTCTTCTACCAGTTGGTTTCTAGATATAGGACTATTCTTCTTCACGGTGGTCCTGATGTCTTGCCAAAACTATCACTTCCCAAATAATTCTTGCCGCTCAAAATTTCCAAAGTTGTATTTCCAAAGATAGTTTTTCTGATTTTTTTTTTAATTTTGAAAATTTATTTCCAAACATCGTACATACTATTAATTATTTCCCAAACTTCTAAATATTACTATTTTGGTTTTTTGAATTTAAACGTATGCAATTTAAATAATTTTAGCTTGCCATTCACGTTCTAACTACCCTAAATTACCGGACCATTTATTAATGGTTTCATCGGGTGGTCAATCCGATGAGCCGAAAACCCAAAATGACATAATTTAAATGAGATAACATAATAAATAGAAAATGGTTGCATGACGATATCATGCTTCCTTGTATGCGTCGCATGGTGCATCAATTCCCCCAGGGTTGACAGAGCTCGACCCCGGCGAGAATTTGTAAAAACTGGTAACATATAGTTCGGATGTTGCTGCTGATGCTAAATCTGGTTGTATGCCCGGGGCCTCAACATGTAGCTCCTTGTGCTTCCGAATTTGAAATGGATCAAACTTCCTTTGCAGTAGTTTATAATATATCCTCAGAATATATCTCTGCTTCCTGCAATAAGCAAACACCCAATCTCCCTTTGAAAAGTACAACTCACGACGATAACGACCGACCATGAATTTGTAATTTTCAAAGGTTGCTCGCAAATTATTAGCTTTAATCTTATGCAATTCTTTTAAATAATTAATATGAGCTAGCACATCAAAAGAAATACGTTCGTGGAATGAAAGATGATGGTGGTCAGGTGGGCGGGGCAACACATAGAAAATCTCGTAAGGAGATATATTAAGAGAGTGACTTTTAGAATTTTTACAAGTGAACTTTGCTTGTGGAGGTACAAGATCCCATTGCGTTGGATTCGCCCCAGTTAAACATTTATGAAGGTTACCCAAACTTTTATTAACGACCCCAGTCTGTCCATTAGTCAGAGAGAAATAAGCGCTACTAAACTCGAATTTGGATCTCATTCTGCCACATAGTGTATTCCAAAACACTCCTTAAAATATTTAATATATTTATGCAACTTAACAAGTCCGCCAATATCCAATTTAATAATACAAAATTTAAATTTAATCTGAAATTTATCATTTAAATTTTTCCAGAGGAAACCTTTAAAGCGTGTATCCTTATTGGGAGTGACTTTTTGGAGTTCTCACTATCCTTAAAACACGAGCTCTCTTAAATATATCGATAGTTTGATAATAATTTTTTTCAAACACGTTTATATTTATAGGATAATGTAGTGTCATTAAATGATATTCCCCAAATATAAAATCAATGTATTGTGGTGTCTCTATTGCTATGGGTGGGTGACCATCAAACATAATGTCACTAGGCTAAAGTTTTGGTGGTTGTAATGAGCTAGGAGAATCAGGTCATACGCAAAACGAGTCTACGTCACCTAAGATGTGTGACTCCTTGCTAGCCAATTCCGTTTCCGGGAGGATTGGGATGGCATCATCTAAGGTGAGTGCCACATTGCTAGTAAGTTCTTCCAGGAGCGGGGCCTCAGGAATAAATTCGGCAACTAAAGGTGGTGATTCAGTGTGAGCAAGCAGAGTCACTACTTCAATTGGGATAACATAAATAGGAGGAAGATGCTTTTCTTTCCGGAGCTGGGGCTCAGGAAGAGTCTCCTCGACTGGGGGGATTTCTACCGTGGAGCTAAATTGGGATAGTGCGCTCATGGGGGTGGTAACACTAGGGGAATCTATGTCCTTAGAAGTGGAGGCAATGACGTAACTAGGGAGAGATCTATTAGTAGATCTAAACTCAGACTCTACCTTAAAAGCCATACTAGAAACTTCTTCTAAATTGTGATAGTGGTGCAATTCTAGTTGATCCCTTATGGAATAGTGTAACCCGTGCAGGTAACGAGATGCGATCATCATTTCACCCTCTTGAATATCTAACATAGATTGAAGGGCTAGGAATTCTCTAGTGTACTCATCAACCGACATACATCTCTGTTGTAAATTTTGAAATTTATGATATAAAGTTCGGAGGTAATCGGGGATGACGTAATGTTTGCGTAGTTCCAATTTAAATTCAACCCAAGTATTTATCGGGGGCAACCATAATCTTCCTCTCATGCATTCTAGTTGTTTCCACCAATCTAAGGCTGACCCCTTAAGTCTACGGGTCACATACTCGAGTTTTTTACTCAAAGGTACTTGGCTACTACTAAAATAATATTCCATGTCATTACACCAATCTAGATATTCGTCGGTTCCTAGGCGTCCATAAAAATCGCTCGAATGTGTGTATTCTAGGCGCTTAGGTTTAGTGGGCTCATCATGCCATGGGTGGATATTGGTGAGAGACGCTACCATTTCAGTTAAATTTTTAATTCGAATATTCAAATCTTCTATGGTGCTCTCTAAACCTACGCTAGTTGTTAAATCATTGGCCTTTTTCTCCATTTGAAATTATTTGATTAAAATTTCTTACAAAAAATTTTAATTGACCGTTAAAATAATTAAAATAATAATTTTAAAATAAGATAAAGATTTTTTTAATTTTTTAAAGAAAATAAAGTTTTTAGATTAAAAGGGAATAATGATTTTTTTGATTTATTATTATTATTATAAATAAAAATTTCTTTGAAATTCGGATCGAGTGATTCGCGATAGGAGCGAATCACACCCCTCTGATACCAAACTGATGTAGACCCGAATTAGGGTTTAGAAAATAAGTTAATTTTATGCAATCGATTTTACTTTGAAAAAAGGGCCGAGCGGGCCAAATCGATTTTTTGCGCGCAAAATCACTATCAACGCTTGGACTTTGAAAAGACCGTTAATTTTATTTAAGATTAAACTTCTAAGCGTTGGATGAATTGAATTAATGCGAGATCTGTACTACCATAAGCAAGCCACAAGCAAAAATTTATGGATAACGGTAATTAAAGCAGTTTGAACATTTAAGGCAAGCTTCTATTATTTATTTAGAATTGCATACGAATAAACTAATAATTGGTGCTAGAAAAAGGGTGGAATTTACCGAAGCATACGCAAAACTACGGTGGGAAGGAGCCGACCTCAAAATCAGTTGCACAAGGATGAATACTGGCGGCTAACGGGCTCACTGATAGGATGTGCTTTCTTTTCCAATTGGTCCAAGACAGTAAGGAGTTGTAATCGTCGGATGCAGGAATCGGCGGGGTTGCTGGAATCGGCGGATGAAGTCGACGACAACTCGTGGCTCGAAATGTTCTCGGACTGGCGCCGGAATGTTGAGATGAAGTGGCTTGCCTCCGTCGTTTGTCTGAGGAAGATGATCTCGATGAAGAGGCGAAGACGGTGCAACCCGTCATAAGGCTTGACGACAGAAACCTGGCGCTAGGGCGGCGGCGGAAGATCGACGAAGCTACGTCTGTAGACGACGATCTGCTGGGCGTAGGTGGCGTCAACGCACTGTACTGGGGAGGCGATCGGCACGGGCAGAGAAACGAAAGGTCGTTTCCCTGCTTTGTCCGATTCTGCCTTCTTCTACCCGTTGGTTTCTAGATATAGGACTATTCTTTTTCACGGTGGTCCTAATGTCTTGCCAAAACTATTACTTCCCAAATAATTATTGCCGCTCAAAATTTCCAAAGTTGTATTTCCAAAGATAGTTTTTTTTTTAATTTTGAAAATTTATTTCCAAACATCAATTATTTCCCAAACTTCTAAATATTACTATTTTGTTTTTTTGAATTTAAACGTATGCAATTTAAATAATTTTAGCTTGTCATTCACGTTCTAACTACCCTAAATTACCGGACCATTTATTAATGATTTCATCTGGTGGTCAATCCGATGAGCCGAAAACCCAAAATGACATAATTTAAATGAGAACATAATAAATAGAAAATGGTTGCATGACGATATCTTGCTTCCTTGTATGCATCGCAGGGTGCACCAAAAACAAAAGTAAATATATAAAAATAGGAAAAAATCAAGCCTGTCGCATCGCGATCGTCTCGACGATCCATAATTGCCGATAATGACAAATCACCCAGTGTGGCGCGATCGATCTCCATCACATTTAAGTTCGGAAATGGGTATAAGGCGGAGCACTAACTTGTAGTAAATGTGGGTGTAGATGATCAAAGATTTGGAGTTTTCACGAGTTTATAAAAAAATAATGTTGAGTCCCATATCTTTTGTATTTGTTACGAAGATACTTGTAAAAGATATCCTAAGTATGTCACCTTGAGGTATATATATATTTTGCAGCTCTTATAATCATCATCTGTATTTTATGAACTTCAGATGTTATTAATAACTGCATCTCATGTATTTCTAATTTTCTGGGGAGTACTTTTTTTTTCCATTTGATAGTGACTTGCCTGTTTGTCTGCATTGTGTGTGTATGTATGTATGTGTGTTTATTATATCTGCTTATTTGTTTTGACTTTATTTTGTAAGAGGCAGGTCTTGTATTCAATATTGCAATTTAGCATGCATATTTATTACCAATCAAGATCATTGCAATTGCGTCCTTGCTGTCAAATCTTATCATCAGCGTTTTTTAATTATGCAATGATCAAAGAACTGAATTGATATACCAATTTCCCATTGGAATGAAGAATCTAATGACGCAAACTAGAATCAAATAATAAACAATTAAAATTAACTTAAGAGAGCTTCTAGAAAATTTTCTTCTCCAACCCATAGCCATGAAATGATTATGCATTAACGGGCTGTTGTATCAGCTCCTGCTCAAGGTGTTCATCTTCTCTTTATTCCTGAAAAGTGGTAAACCGAAAAACATAACTGCACAAACCGTACATAACCGAATTGAAATCTGGACCGAACTGTTGCGGATCCACGTTGGGCGTCACGTACCAACGTTGCGCACGAGGACAAGCTTGATATCCTTTCTTTTCATGTTGCGTATGTTGTTTGCCGAGTGGGCTTTATGGTGGACCTCATTTTTATGTTAAGCCTAGTGAGGGGACATTTTAGACAACGGGTATTTTGTATCCACCCGGTATATGGTGGAGGATGTGAGATGTTTTGATTATGAAAAAGCTTATTCTAATCTCTCATATCTCTCTCTCTTTCCTTTATTTTATTCCTACTGACCTAAAGCCGCTTGGCGCCCGATCGGTGCTTCCTATGCCTTTGCCGTTCACCGCAGACTCCCTCTTCTCCAACGGCCTCCTTCCTTCGCCGAGATAAGTTCCTGTGGGTCTAAGAAGGGGAAGTCCAACCTCCTTCAGGACTTCTACGTATCTCTGCGTACGAGATTGCAAACGGGGATCTCTATCAACTTGGTTTCAGAGTGACCTGTTGCTGACGTCTCCCATCTTCTTCGCCCGCCTCCTGCGTTTCCAGACCACCGCACACCAGGGTTCGCCGATCCGCAACACTCCCCGCGCAGTCGGGTGGATCCCACTTCCGTGGTCTTCACTCCCAGTGCCAGACTCGATCGCCAACACCTCCCTGGGTCCGGATTTTTTGCATCTGCCCAGCCGTCTTTGCCCGCCCGTAGCACCTCTGGGATTCTGCCCCCCGCCACCCCCCTCTCTTTCTGACAACTCCTATAATGGACGAGGGTGGCCCGACCCTGTCGCAGTTCCTCGAGTCCTTTCAGAAAATGATGACGACGCACAACACCACTATCCTTGATGCGATCAACAACCGCCTTGATGCCGCCCCACCGCCACCGCAGACCGCTTCTAGCTCCTTTCACGAAGGCCTAACCCCGCACACCGCCCCGAGTTCACTCCGCCCTGTTCCAAAGGCAGCGGCGTTCCCCGCTATGTGAAGATGAACTTCCCCTCTTCGACGACCGCGAGGACACCTTAACTTAGCTTACGCGCTGCGAGCAATTTTTTGCCAATCATCGCACCCCGCGGAAGAAGTGGATTAATGTGGCCTCCTTTCACGTTATGGGCTCGACCTAATTATGATTCTCCCAACTGCAGCGGGAGAAACCTCACTTGTCATGGGAAGATTTCAAAGTCCACTGCAATCTTCGCCTCTTTGCAACAACCCCATTGACGACCTCATCTCCCACCACCAGACATATTCCATTGACGATTATTTGGAGCAGTTCCAGGTGCTGTTTTCCTGGACACCTTCCATTCCACTTGCAACACCAGGCGCCCATCTTCACGGCAGGCCTCCATGAGCGGCTCCGTTTGGATGCGGAGTTCCAGAATCCGACCGACCTCACTACCACCATGAGCCTCGCGTGTGTCTGTGAGCGGTGTATCTTGATGGACCGGCCACACCTGGGATGTCGTAGCGGAGAAGGTCCTTCCTGGGGTTTTACTATCTCCCCGGCCCAGTTCAACAGTAAACCCAACACGGGTAAGGAGGGTGACCGTCTGACCGCGATCCGCCTCCTGTAGACCCTAGAGATGGTCGACCGTCGAGCCAAGGGCCTATGTTACAACTGCGACGACACTTCCACTCGTGGCCACCGGTGCAAAAGCCTCTTCTGGCTTGAGGTGGACGATCCGTAGGAGCCGACTCACTCTCTACATGCTCTTGCAGGACCTATGCGAGGGAGACGATTCAGATGCGGATTCTGGTGGTCGGCCAGACGTCGGTAGCCCTTATGGACTTTGGAAACACTCATAGTTTCATTAGTGAGCACATTGCCAACCGTCTCTAGCTCTCGGTGACTCCACGGTGCCGCCTCAGTGTCGCCGTTGCCAATGACAATGCGATGGTCTGCTCGGGTGTTTGCTGAGCTATTCCGATTGTTGTGGAGGGAACACCATTCACACGTAAAGTTCTTGGTTATCGCCCTTCGGGACTTTGAGGTCATTTTGGGTGGCTGCACACCTTGGGCCCGTTGTTTTGGGGTTTTTACAGCCTCACAATGACTTGTGTCCGTGACTCTTACCAGACAGAGTGGTAGGGTTGCTTCGCCGCCACCTCGCGACGATCATTCTTCATACATACAGACGACCCGGGGCACACCGACCTCGAATCTCTTTTGCAGAAGTTCATCGACATTATGGCCGCACTCACGAGCCTCCCTCTCTCTCGACGATATGATCACCACATCTGCCTCTTGCCGAACACGACCCCTGTAGTAGCCCGCCACCACCACCACCCGTTCCTGCAAAAGGATGATATTGAAAGACAGTGCACCGCCATGCTCCAACAAGGCCTCATCCATCACAGTGTATTCCCCTTCTCGTCCCCGATGCTCTTGGTCCATAAGAAGGACGACACGTGGAGATTCTGTGTGTACCGCCGCGCGTTGAACGCGCAGACGGTGAAGGACAATTTCCTCATACTAGTTGTGGAGGAATTACTCGATGAGTTGCATGGCGCCTGCTACTTCTCCAAGCTTGACTTGTGCTCGGGGTACCACCAGGTTCGCATGACCCCGTCAGACGTGAAAAAGATTTCTTTCCGCACCCACCACAACCACTTTGAGTTCATCGTGATGCCCTTCGGGCTCACCAATGCGTCGTCCACCTTCCAAACCCTCATGAATGAGATATTCCAGGACCTCCTGCGTCCTTGTCTATAGTAATACTTGGGCATCCTACCTGACCCACTTACACACCATCTTTCAGCTCATTCACGACCATAAGCTGTTGTTAAAGCGGGCCAAGTGCACTTTTGCGACCGACATGGTCGCCTACTTGGGACATATCGTCGACACAACGGAGTCACGTCCGACCCCACCAAAGTCCATGGGGTGACCGATTGTCCGGTTCTGCAAACCCTCCGCGAGCTCCGCGGCTTTCTGGGTCTTACAGGTTATTACAGACGTTTCATTGAAGGGCACAACGTGGTTGCAACGTCCCTGCTCTTCCTATTGAAGCGACACATTCTCTTGGGATGACACCTTTGCCTTCCGGACTCTTCAACATGCATTTGTGACTGCACCGGTGCTTCGTTTGTCGGATTTCACTAAGACGTTTTAGGTGGAGTGTGATACCTCAGGCCAAGGTCGTGGAGGTGTCCTTCAGCGGGGGGGGGGGGGGGACCCTATTGCCTACATTAGCCCGAAGATAACCATTCATCACAAACAACTTCCCGCTTACGAACATGAGTTGATTGGTTTGGTTAAGGCCATCCAACACTGGCGCCTGTACTGATGGGTCCAAACATTCTTGATTCGTACCGATCATTTCAGCCTGAAGTACATCTTGGAACAGTGCCTCAACACTGTACCACAACATCGATGGGTCGACAAGCTATTAGGATATGATTTTGGGGTCAAGTACAAGACGAGTGCCTTGAACCGTGCCACCAATGCTCTATCGCGACACGACGCACAAGGGAGGACTCTCTTCTCTCTCCCGACCCAGGTCGACTATCCTCACTAGCCTCAGACAAGAGGCGCAGGATTCCCCAGCCCTCCTCAAGCTCGTTCACCGCATACAGGAGGGGATGCTCCCCTCTTCTTGGGCTACCAGAGATGATCTCATCGTGCACGAGGACATGATCTACCTACCAACGACTTCTTCCCCGATTTCTGGCATTCTTGCCGGTACTCATGGCACAACTCATGAAAGGGTCTACAAGACACCCTTCAATGCATTCAAGTGGAATTTTTTTTGGCATGACCTCAAACGTGGCGTGCAATATTTCATTGCTGCATGTGCAGTATGTCAGCGGAGCAAGGTGAATCACCTCCTTCCAGCGGGGATTCTTCAACCTCTTCCGGTGCCAATACAGATATGGGCAGATATTTCCATGGACTTCATAGAGGGCTTAACCACCTCACGGGGATGGTCTATCCTATTTGTGGTCGTAGATAGATTCTCCAAAGGGTCCCACTTCATCGCCATGAGCCGCCCCCTCACCGCGGATAGGGTCGCCTGCATCTTCTTCGATCAGGTGTCCTGCCTACATGGAGTTCTTAGAGTATTGTTTCCGACCGGGACAAGGTCTTCACCTCGCAGTTCTGGCAGGAGTTGTTTGTGTTGTGCGGCACCAAGCTCGCCCTTTCCTCAACATATCACCCCCAGTCGGATGGACATACCGAGGTGGTCAATCAGAACGTCGAGATGTTCCTTTGTTGCATCACCGGAGATCGCCCTAAGGATTGGGCACATTGGCTACCTTGAGTGGAGTATTGTTACAATACGTCGTATCACACCGCCTTTCAGATCACTCCTTTCCGCCTCATCTACGGTTGGGACCTCCCTCACTTACTCACCTACGATGCTGGATCAACGATCTTGACAGTCGTGGACAAGGAGCTACAAACCCGCGACCAGATTCTCAGCCTCGCTCATGAGCGTCTTCTTCAGGTTCAGGCCCACATGGAGACCACCTACAATCGGGCCCACCACGAGCTCTTCTTCGCACCCGGGGATTGGGTTTGGCTGGAACGCCGACCTTATCTGCAGAATTCTGTCTTCATGAGTCCTTACCACAAGTTGGGACCCAAATTTTATGGGCCGTATGAGATTTTGCAGCGCATAGGTGATGTGGCGTACCGCCTCCAGCTCCCACCGGAAGCACGAAGTCACAACGTCTTCAATGTTTCACAGTTGAAGCCGTTCATTGGAGCGCCACCCTCAAAATCCTTGGTCTAACTTCCTCCGCAGCTACAGAACACGCTTAATGTCGACGAGGGCGGAGATGTTGCGGATCCACATTGGGGCGCCACGTACCAACTTTTCGCACAAGGACAAGGTTGATATCCTTTCTTTTCATGTTGCATATGTTATTTTGCCGAGCGGGCTTTTTGTTGGACCTCATTTTTATGTTAAGCCTATTAGCCAAGTGTGGGGGCATTTTAGACAAATCAGGTATTTGTGTATCCACCGGGTATATGGTGGAGGATGTGTGATGTTTTGATTATGAGAAAGCTTATTCTAAGTTTTCCTATCTTTCTCTTCTTTTCTCTCTATCTCTTTTCTCTATTCTATTCCCGCTTACCTAAAGCCGCCCGTCGCCCGATCGGTGCTTCCTGCGCCTCTGCCGCTCACCACCGACTCCCTCTTCTCCGACGGCCTCCTTCCTTCGCCGAGATAGGGTCACGTGGGTCTAAGAAGGGGAACTTCAACCTCCTCCAGGACTTCTACGTATCTCGACCACGTACGAGATCACAAACGGGGATCCCTATCACGAAACCGTCGGTTCGAGTTCGAATTGATTTTGATCAACTGAAATCGATCCCTTGTGGATTGCTTTCGATTTTATTCAAACCGACTGAAACAGAACCACCTACAACGCTTGCGACAATGTTATGGCTAGATTGTAGAAATATTCAATGCATTTTGCATGATAGAAAGCTCTTTCAGCTTTAGAATAATTTTAGGTCTAGCTTTCTCAACTGAGAAAGAAACTTTTTTTCCCTATTTGCTCCACTAGTGTAATTTTAAACATTTCATTTTTTTCTTATTTGCGATCATTGCTATAAACATACCAACATGTCTTTGTTTGTTATACGATCCTAATCCATACTACTCAATTACTATGCTATTTTCTTTGAGTTTTTTTAACTTCATTCTTAATTTGAACATTAATTTCAAATCCAATTGTCCATTAATGTTGGTGAGTTTGCATCTAGCAAATTCTGGCTACTCTGGGTACTACCTTGTTTTTCCTTTTACATCTATCATTTGCTCAAACAGGCTAAGATATACAGATTTTTGCTGAAAACAAAGAAGCACACGGGCAGCACTAAGAAAGGTCAAGATGATACTGGTGATCCTGTTGCTAAAGAAGAAGGACGTTTGAGGAAAAAGGTTGAAGATTTGATGAAAAGGCAAAAACTTCCCCAGTTAAGGAGTATAATTAAAGGGCAAGAAAGCACGAAGCCATGGGATCCGGATATTCATGCTAAGGTTCTCTCTTATACAGTTATACCTTTTCATTTACCAGTCTATGTTGTAAATTTATTACTATCCTGTCTATTTCGTGAAGAGATTACTTTATCTGTTTAATTTCCTTACCAAAAATATTCTGTAAATTTAGGTTGGGAGCCGCTTGATTGAGCTATTGATTGAGACAGCTTATATACAGCCCCCAATTGATCAGCATGTGGATGGTCCACCTGATATCCGCCCTGCATTTCGACATACACTCAAGACGGTGAAGGAACAGTGAGAAAATTAATTTTTTATCTGTTAGATTTGGTTTATCAGTTGCTAGTCATTTTATCTTGGGTAGCTGACAATATATTCACGAGCAGGCAGAAATCTAGCAGGAGGTATGGGGTTATTGAATGCGATCCATTGGTTCGTCAAGGGCTAGAGAGAACTGTAAGATTTACGATCTTATGTGTTTTCTTATTGCAATCTGTTTTGAGGTTTGTTCTTATGTTTTTTTTTCTGTATAATGTAGGCTAGGCACATGGTCATTCCATACATGCCCATGTTAATTCCTCCAGTGAATTGGACTGGGTATGCTCTAATTTTTTGTTTATGACAATTGTACTAATTGTCACTTTCATTTTTATTATCTACATGAAAGTGTAATTACTTATAAGTATGCTATAAGTGTTTGTCATCATCATGATTTTAGCCTTTGTCCATTAATTTCTATCTATTGCTTTATTATGTGCCAAATCTAGTTTGTGATTTTTTTTTTGAAATTTGTTGCAAAAGTACATATTCCAGCAATTTCTTTCCTTGCCTTATTGGTTCATTCTATGCTCTTTGTTGAACATTCTCAATCCACGAAGTATTTTTTCTACAACACTGTCTTGTTACTTTTCACATTGTCTTAATAATGCAATCATTGTACACACTAGTTCATACTTCTCAGTACATTCATCTCAGAACATCACTTCTGCTGGACTATTTTTCTTCATCACAATATCTTGAGAACTAAATTATTTTTAGCCTGGTATCAGTGTAAATACTGTTATATTTCGAGTTCCTGCAATTTAATTTTCATGTGTATATGTCGACATCCATGTTTCAGTTATACAAGTACCATTTGTAGGTAATTCATATACGAATTAATGTGATACATGTTTGTTCATGTTCATGTTTTTTTTGTATTTTACAACTTCTGTCAGGTATGATAAAGGAGGACACTTATTTTTGCCATCTTACATAATGCGAAGTCATGGTTCAAGAAAGCAGCGTGAGGCAATAAAAAGGATACCGAGAAATCAAATGCAACCGGTTTTTGAGGTTTTTTTGCTTTCCTTTATAGCTTTATTCTCTTCTTTCCATGTAAAGGCAAAAAAATTTCATACCTCCAGCAGTTCATTTATTTAGATTCTTTGTACTTGTTATAACTGCATATTCTTTGTCAAAATTACTACTAGATCTCTAGATTAGTTGCATCTTCTCTATGATTGACAATTGTTTTAAATGTCTCTACAAAGTTTAAAATGAGCATGCTTATTGTGCTTCACCAATGCTCTGGATGTTGAATGAAGGAAGCATGGTTATGTGCACATAAATCAAAATGGATTCTTGGGTCTGCTCTCTTTGATGTCTTTGGCTTTGATTTGAGGGCATGATTCCGCAGCAAACGCGACGATATAGGGGCCCACTATTTCAGTGGTACTCTGTGAGCAGCCACTTTGTGCATTTATTGTCAAAGGTTTGGTCTTTCTCCTCTGAGAGAAGCCACTTTGTGCATAGTGCCAAAGGTTAGGTCTGTTCCCAATCTTCGGCCCATACCCCCAATGATTGGGGACTATATGGGTTCTGTTGTTGTTGTATATATACACATATATACATATGCAATGTTTTGAATGTCCTCCATCATGTTTGTTGACATGTCATTTTTGAGGATAAAATGACATTTTCCCCTAAAAAGTTGATAATGTTTTTTTATTTAAATATGGTCTGACATATACGATATTTTTTGATATATCGGCCATCACGATTTTAAACATATCGTCCGCTATTTTATTTTATGTTATTAACACATGGTAGTCAGTGCGAGGGGTGAGACTATTTATAATTCAACCTTAAGTGTGGTGCCGGAAATGAATGCGAAATTTTTATTCCTATGCGATCCGGTATCCTATTGAAAACAATAATAAGAGGTTAAAATCACACAATTATCACAATGCAAGAAGCAAATTAATTTAGAAGGCAAAGCGGGTATGACTTTCTATCGCATGAGTGGCTTTGAGTTTCAACGCCAATGAAGTGATTAAGCCTTGTCAGAAGTAATCAATCCCTAGACAAATACACCAGCAAACCAACATTTAAAATCATATATGAGCCTCAATGCGTACAATAATGAATTACAATAATGTTATGGGATGTCATCATTATATGTTAGGGGGTGTCATCATTACTCCTTTATCTAGTTAATAGGAGCTATAGGTCTCGAGCCCCGGGCCTAATTCATTTTTGTTATCTAATATTAGGTATCATTATTGTTGTTTGTCTTTTATGTGTTGTAAGCCTATATAAAGGCATATGTATGGGTGTATGGGGGAAGAAAAGAAGAAGTCTAATTCCTTTCTATTGTGTGAAATATTTGGTGGCTCTCTCATCTAATGAGCAACTCCGCATAGACAGCCGCGGTTAAGGGCTCCGTAGTATCCTCCACCATCGTCATCTCCGACTCCGACCACTACTCCAGCCACCGCTCCGAGTAGGCTCATAACAACTTAGTATCAGAGCTTCTCGGTCCTCTTACGCCGGCGCACTTCAACCTCACCCCGCCACCGCTCCGAGTAGGCCCATAACAACTTAGTATCAGAGCTTCTCGGTCCTCTTACGCCGGCGCACTTCAACCTCACCCCGCCACCGCTTCCGAAACCTCCTTCGAATGCTGCCTTCATCCAACAACCACCATCACCTCGCCAACTTCCTCGACACCAGCAACCGGCAAGACACCTCCCCTCAGCAACCCCGCTCGACGCCAACAACCCCGCTCGACAACTTCCTCGACACCTTCATCTCGACGCATTCAACAAGACACCTCCCCCATCTCCTTTTCGCACGACGCACCTCTCATTCGCAACAACCACCATCACATGACTCTTCATCCTCGCTGCAGAACCCATCTGCGTTCGCCTCATCGGAAGAAACCGCTTGTCAAAACTCTGCGCCCGACTTCCCACCGCTTCCCGCGCCGCTTGTCATCCTCTCCGCCTTGTCTGCCTCAGTAACCCTCTCGTCATCACCATCTCCCGCCAGGACGCTGCTCCTCTGTTTTTCCTAACTCGAGCCCAGACTCGGCACACTTTTCATTTTCCCCTCCCCGCACGCAACTAAAACCCATGCCTTTTGTCCGCCTCGAGCCCATCCCCTGCACATCAGCGTGCAGACTTACTCCCTCGGGTCCGACACCAATCCTCATTGGAAGAAATTATTTTTTAACGGACAGCTCCTGGATTAATTATTAATCAATAAATCTTAATTGGGTCACTATTGGGCAACGACGTGGCTCTCGTGGTCATTCCCAACCGGCCTCCTCAGTGCAATTAAACCGGCCCGTCACTCGCTCGTTATCCTCCACCCAACACAACATGGACGAGACGTCAGGTCAACTCAGCCAACTTATGACCATGGTAGAAACTTTCATAGCGCAACAAAATACCATCGCGGAGCGTCATTAAGAGGTCATTACCGCGCTCTCCAAACACATCGATAATCACTCTACCGCCCCCGCACATGATCAAGCAAGCAGTAGTCAGGCACCACCACTTATCCGCCACGCGCCGCCGCCACTAATCCTCCACGAGGCGCCGCCTCCGGTCCTCGTCCACCCCGACACTGTTCTTCTACCACGCTACTCCAGGTTGGAATTTCCAACCTACGATGGCAAAAGTGATCCCTTGGGCTAGCTCACTAGATGCGAGCAATTTTTCGGCCACCAACAAACTCCGACAGCAGAACGCCTTCACCTAGCATCCTTCCACATGCTTGACTCAGCTCTATTGCGAGCTTCTCGTCTCCTCACAGACAAGCCGAACCTGATGTGGGAGGACTTTAAACGGTACTGCAACTTGCGTTTTAGTCCTCCTTTTCGCAGCAACCCCCTTGGCGAACTCACATCTTTACGACAAATGGGGTCCGTGACGAGTACCTGGAACAATTTCAGCTTCTTTTGGCGCATGTTACTCTTACCCTAGAAATGCCAATTGCCATTTTCACCGCCGGACTACGCGACTGCCTACGTCTGGATGTCGAATTTGAGGCCCCTCTAGATTTAGTGCCTGCTATGAGTCTGGCCAGGCTCTGCGACCGTCGCCTCCAATTGACACAAGAGGCATACCCGCTCCCCAACAACAACATTCTTCAGGGCCGTCTCGAGGGTACTCCAGCCCCACCGGTCCGCCGATTATCTCGGGCTGAGATGATGGAACGTCGCGCTCATGGATTATGTTATAACTGCGACGAGAAGTACAATCGCGGACACAGGTGCAAAAAACTTTTCTACCTGCACGTCGAGGATTCTGACGAGGAAGGCATCAGATGAAATGTACACCATCACGGGCCTCCCTCGAGCTTGAGGTCAAGCTCGTTTTCAAGACCGGGTGCGATGTTATGGGATGTCATCATTATATGTTAGGGGGTGTCATCATTACTCCTTTATCTAGTTAATAGGAGCTATAGTCCTCGGGCCCCGGCCCTAGTTCATCATTGCTATCTAGTATTAGGTATCAATTGTTGTTTGTCTTTTATGTGTTGTAAGCCTATATAAAGGCATATGTATGGGTGTATGAGGGAAGAAAAGAAGAAGTCTAATTCCTTTCTATTGTGTGAGATATTTGGTGGCTCTCTCATCTAATGAGCAACTCCGCATAGGCAACCACGGTCAAGGGCTCCATAGTATCCTCCACCACCGTCATCTCTGACTCCGACCACTACTCCGGTCACCGCTCCGAGTAGGCCCATAACAAATAACAACAATCAACTAATACTCTCGAGAAAGGGGGAAGCCGGTGGTGAGGGTGTGGAGAACCGGTGATCGTAGGAGTAGCAACGGTGGCCCGGAAGAGTAACGGTGTCCAGGATTGGCTCAAAGCTGTATGGGGCTGTTTGGAGATGTAACAAAGTGCTGGGAAGGGGTGATCGAAGGGCTGGGGGCTGTGCGATTGATGGGGGAGTGGGTCGGATGGGTTTGGAAGCAGCCTGGGAGGGTCGGCTGTAGGGGGATACGGGCTGCAGGAGTGGGCAGAATGCTGAAAACTGCATTCTGCCGCTGTTTTGGAGTAGATCTAGGTGGGGCAGCTGCTAGGGTGGAGTTGACTCTGCTGTGGGGATGTGGAAAAGGGGCGACCTGCACTTGGGATTGAAGAAAATAAGATTAACTTAACAAAGAGTCAACAGTTTGAAGGTTTTGTGGAGTCGGACCACGAGAGACCACTGAGTTCCGGGAATAATTTTGTAAAAAAACTGCAATGTCCATGACGCGGTTTTGATAGTTTCTCGGGAGGAATCCGGCAAGGGAAAGGGGCCGGTAGTGGTGAGGGAGAAGAAAGGAAGAAGAAAAGAGAGGAGACTTAGGGAGCAACCCTAATTTTCCGATTAATCCAAGCATACCAAAATACAATACCACACCCCCTTTTATAACTGTAAGAGGGGTGTAAAATAGGAAATAATTAAAATAGGAAACTATTAAAATAGGCAACAATTAAAATAAGAAATATTTAAAATAGGAAACTATTAAAATAGGCAACAATTAAAATAGGAAATATTCAAAATAGGAAATAATTAAAATAAGGAATAATTAAGGGGCCTCCGCCATGTCATCGATCCGTGGGGTAGTGGGTGATTCGGCCGTCGATTTCCTGCGCGTGTAGACGCGCCACGCGGGCTCCTCCGCGCGTATGTCCACTGCAAGATAACTGGTGGCGGATCCGTAACACTCCATCCGTCCTTCAAAACGAGCTTGCCCTCAAGCTCGTGTACCACGCGGGTGGCCGGATCATCTGGTACCTTGACTTCCCGCCAGAACAAGGCCAGGTAGCACGTAGTAGCGGCGGCGGTGTTGGCGAGTAGCGACGACGCCATCGGAAGGACAGGCGGTGGAAGTAATGGCTTACGCAAGATCGGTGGGGCGGTGGTGAGCAGCAGCCACAAGGATGTCGGAGACGCGACGACCGGCAGCAGGAACGGATCAGTCGGGGGCAGCGGGGCACGGGGCGGCAGAAGAGGCGACGATGCGACCGGTGCAAGCGGCAAGGCAAGGGCCGGCGGAGCAAGAGTCGGGAGAGGAAGATGTGAAATGGCCGGAGGGGGCGGCAAGACCGGGGCCGGCGAAGACGGTAGAGGAGGCGGTGAGTTTACCGGAGGCGGTGGCACGGGTAACCAGAGAGGTGGTGGAAGCGGTGGAGGGACGACCTCCGTGGAAGAGAGGTGGAACATCAGCGGTCGGTGCGCTTTCGACGGGAGGATCGGCTGCGGGGCGGAGGGGCCGGTTGGTGCCGCCGTCGACAGGGGAGGTACACCCTCCGCTGGTGGTAGGTGCGGGCGAGGCGGGACGGGCCTCCAGGCGGGCGAGGATTACTTGGAGCGTGGCCTGGATAGCGGCGAATTGGGTATCGTGGCTGTCGAGGCGACGTTGGACTACCTCGTCGGAGGTATCCGCGCCAGAAGCATCCGGGTGAAGTTGCGTTGACGGGGCCATGGCGGTAGCGGCGGATCGATGGGAACGGCAGACGTCGGCGGTGATGTTGAAAGGCCGGCGGCTACGATAGCGGGCGGACGGGCAGGTCGGACCAATGTTACAGTTTTGATAGTTTCTCGGGAGGAATCCGGCAAGGGAAAGGGGCCGGTAGTGGTGAGGGAGAAGAAAGGAAGAAGAAAAGAGAGGAGACTTAGGGAGCAACCCTAATTTTCCGATTAATCCAAGCATACCAAAATACAATACCACACCCCCTTTTATAACTGTAAGAGGGGTGTAAAATAGGAAATAATTAAAATAGGAAACTATTAAAATAGGCAACAATTAAAATAAGAAATATTTAAAATAGGAAACTATTAAAATAGGCAACAATTAAAATAGGAAATATTCAAAATAGGAAATAATTAAAATAAGGAATAATTAAGGGGCCTCCGCCATGTCATCGATCCGTGGGGTAGTGGGTGATTCGGCCGTCGATTTCCTGCGCGTGTAGACGCGCCACGCGGGCTCCTCCGCGCGTATGTCCACTGCAAGATAACTGGTGGCGGATCCGTAACAGCTGCCCATACCCTCTTATTTATAATTTATAGGCAGTATAGATAAAACTGATTAGGGCGATCATACGTTGACGGCTTTGATTGACCGCTCACGTATGTCGTGCGATCTTACTAAATAATACATAAAAATAATAAGACAAGTTACGTAAAAATATGTAACGAACATTCCGGATGCATGCATGGGTTTAGATTCTCAATCCGATCAAGATTTCATGCACGAGTAGACATAAGTTGGACCCATTGTGCGACGGTCCACATGCGATTTGTTATTCCCATTAGTTATGTTACTAGTGTGTATGTTTAGATCACCTCTATATATTGTATTATATTTCGTATGCGTAAATCGATTAGACTCATTGTTTTGTTCTCTTGATATGCATTATTCTTACAATCAATTTTGTAGAATCATTTCACACTATCTTTCTCATTTTATATAACAAAAAATGTTAAAATTTCAACATATTTATTAGTTGATGATTTTCATGTTTTAAGCACAAATTTATCAAGTATAAAAAATTTATAATCATTTAAGGATATTTAACTTTTAAATTTTTTATTTTCTATAAAATTTATTGTTACCTAAATAAAATTATTGTATAATATCAAATATATTTTATAATATCAATTTGTACTTGGTAATAGTTATAGTTTGCTACTATTTTTGTATACTCTTCAACTTTATTTTGATACATGTATTGCTTATTGTTCGTTTACTTGCTACGTTATATTTTTACTCCTAGTGCATATAAATATATTTGCTATATATTAAAATAATAATTATTTTATTTATATGATATATAAATCCGATGTTTTAAAATATCTCTGTCATGCTGCTGAAATCTGACAATTTCAAACTCAATTTGACAAGTCGCTGACATCTGATATCTATACCATTGTGTGTGCGCGCGCACCCACCAACACTAATAGTCGTGCACGGGATCACCCCGTTCATAGTGTATGATGATGATAGTACTCGATTGTCACCCGAGCGACGATCGGGCACTATTGATATCGTATGTATTTAAAAAAAATCACACATTTTGTTAGATGATGGAGATTAAAATCGAAGGACTCATATTCATTTGATGGTCCTATTTCAGGACCATGACCACCGCAAAATTTTTCTTTCTAATATTATTATATATTAAATCAGCTTGATTTTAATTTGTAGGCGCTCAATACGCTTGGGACAACCAAATGGAGGATTAATAGAAGGGTTCTTGGTATTGTAGACAGAATATGGTCTAGTGGTGGGCGTCTTGCCGACCTGGTTGACCGTGAAGATGTGAGTAGTCATGTCATGTGGTCTACTATTTATTGTTATCTTTTGGTTAATAGGTAATTTGTCTACTTTGTTGGTTATAGCCCAATTGGTAGCATGGAACTTATGGTTCACATATATGGTGCAGGTTCCCCTTCCAGAGAAACCTGAAACTGAAGATGAAAATGTGATTAGAAAGTGGAGGTGGAAATCTAGAATAATAAACAAAGAGAATATCGAGAAACATTCCCAACGATGTGACGTGGAACTTAAACTTGCTGTAAAGTTTTACTCTTTGTTTTGCAAATACAATAATATTTAAGGGCCTGAATTTTACTTTTGGAGCAGGTAGCTCGGAAAATGAAAGATGATGAAGGATTTTACTATCCACATAACCTCGATTTTAGGGGTCGTGCGTATCCAATGCATGCGCATCTGAATCATCTTGGATCAGATTTATGTCGAGGTGTGTTGGAATTTGCTGAGGGGCGTCCATTGGGGAAGTCAGGCTTGCGCTGGTTGAAGATTCATTTGGCAAATTTATATGGAAACGGTGTTGATAAAAGATCATATGACGGTCGATTGGCTTTTACTGAGAGTCACTTGGACGATATTTTTGACTCGGCAGATAGGCCACTTGAAGGCGAGCGCTGGTGGTTGACGGCAGAGGATCCGTTTCAGTGCTTGACAGTTTGCATAAACATTGCCGAAGCATTAAGGAGCTCTTCACCAGAAACTACAATTTCTCACTTACCTGTTCATCAGGTTGAGCATTCTTCTTTCTCTTCTAGGGGCACTTTACTATCACATGTAATCCTTTATAATTTGTTTTGAAAGAAATGCTGCATGAATTATACCTGCTATTTATGGCTCTTTCAAGTTTTTTTGGAAAATATTCCAATAACCTAAAGAATGGTTATATACCCTGCAGTGGCATGAATCTTGTGAATTCGGCCTTAATCGTCCCTGTTGACGCCTGGAAAATCCTGGCCTCAAGATTCGGATCAATGCAGCCTGAGGCTACTTGCCCAGCGGTTGAACGAGAAGGTTTGGTTAGCTACGACGAGCGAAACGGAGAGAAAAAGGACACAACCCCAGGTGCTGCGGCAGGGAGGTCCCACCACGTACCCAGAAGCTCTAAAGAGTCTTCTCCTCCAAAACCACGAATGGCCGAGCTCGGTACTAGGTAGGCACTTGTTAGGGAAGATTCTTGACTGTCAAGGGGGGGGGGGGGGGGTGCAGCTCTGATTTTGACAAGTGCCATTCCTGGTACCCCTGGGGGTCTATTTATAGACAAATCCTAAGGGGGCGAGTAGGTAAGGACCTCAGGACTAACTGACGAGTTGGTTGGCTAAGTCGCCTATATGCGAGTAGGTCTGAACTCACGACTTCCTCGCCTGACCGGGTAGTGAACGCCGGGCAGGGCTTTCCTCCTCGTCTTGTGCGAGTAAGTACCTTCTCGCACAACCAAAACTCTTGATCCTCCTTCGTCTTCTGGATTGTTGACTTCTGCCTTGACCTTTTGACCTTGACCTCCGCCTACGTGGCCTTTAGAGGGGCCCACCCTCGGAGAATGAGGGTTGTACAGTCCCGAGTTATTACAGATTGATATTAGTAGACTGAAGCCAAAATCAAATTCTGCTCTCAAAATTGTCTCTCCAAATTCAAGATAAGAAAATTAAATATCGATTGATTTTCCCCGTGATTCCCCTGAAACAAGTCTTTCTTTTGACTGATCTTTGTTTCTAAAAATTGTTGCCATATAACTTCGATTGTATTCATAAAAACTTCCACGGGGATGTAAACAATCCATTTTATAATATTTGTCAATACCTAGCAGGAATATTTTCCTTGAGGTTGTTCTGGGATATGAGCATTATTCAAATATCAAATTTTATTTCCGGGCAAATTTTGAAGATAGACCATCTTTTGTACTATTTGTTTTTTGTATTTTTAAAATATTAGCTCTGTTTGAAGTGTTATTATTTAATTATTTGTATTTAATTTAGTAGAAAGTAATCGCAAAACTTTTTATTAACTCTTCATATTATTACATTGATCCCCCTATTTATACACACATGAGGGGAAACCTAATACCGGACTGGAGATGTGAGACTAAATACAAAACAGAGGAGGGCGCTAAATGCACACCAATTTGTTTTAAACGCACACCACTATGTACTATTTACACACCAAATGTCAACACCCCCCCTCAAGATTGGCGAAAGATATCCACTAAGCTCATCTTGTCACACAATCTACATACGTCCAATGAGCTAAGTCCTTTGGTTAAATAATCAGCAACTTGCTCTTTCGTAGCAACATGTCCCATCTTTAGCGTTCCACCGCCCAGTTTTTCTTTGATGAAGAACCTATCGATCTCAATATGCTTGGTTCTGTCATGTTGGGTGGGATTGTTTGCAATGCTAATAGCTGACTTGCTCTCACACCACAATGTCATTTGTTTACCTTGATCCATCTTGAGTTCAACCAACAGTGCTTTTAGCCATAGCATCTCCCCTACACCTAAGGCCATGGCCCTGTACTCTGCCTTGACAGTAGATCTCGCAACTATAGTCTGCTTTTTGCTTTTTCAGGAGATAAGGGTGCCTCCCACAAACATGCAATATCCCGATGTAGACCTCCTGTCTTATGCACATCTAGCCCAGTCAGAGTCATAATAGACCTTGTGATATGAACCCCCCGGGCTACGCTGCATTATCCTGGTTCACACCAGCCAGCACTCCGGGGATGGAACACATCAGGTCCAGCGGACCGTACACCCTAACCCGTCCCCGCCACTGTTCTCATGGCGTTAGGTTGTTGAGGCGGGGAATCGATCCCGGGACCTCCTTGATAAGAGCCCTTAACGCTGGCCCTCATCACCAACTGAGCCGCGACTCAGTTGGTGATGAGGGCCAGCGTTAAGGGCTCTTATCAAGGAGGTCCCGGGATCGATTCCCCGCCTCAACAACCTAACGCCATGAGAACAGTGGCGGGGACGGGTTGGGGTGTACGGTCCGCTGGACCTGATGTGTTCCATCCCCGGAGTGCTGGCTGGTGTGAACCAGGATAATGCAGCGTAGCCCAGGGGGGTTCATATCACCTTGATGTTTAGATGTCCATTCTTTTTGAAGATCAGGCCCTTTCCAGGCGCGCTCTTTAAATATCGAAGAATCTGATACACGACATCCAAGTGACCCTCCCTCGGATCATGCATATAACGAGCTACCACGCTTACGGCGAAAGGTATGTCGGGACGGGTGTGACCGAGATAAATCAGGCGGCCCACCAATCTCTGGTACCTTTCTCTATCAGTTGGTTCTCCTGCCTCCGCACCGAGCTTAGATTTCTGATAAATAGGTGAGACGACAGGCCTGCAACCCAACATGCCTGTCTCTTTGAGTAGGTCCAACACATATTTTCGTTGAGATAAAATAATCTCTCGTGCGTTGCATGCTACCTCAATCCCAAGGAAATATCTTAGCTGACCCAAGTCCTTCACTTCAAATTCCTTGCCCAATCTCTTCTTAAGTTGAGCAACTTCACTCTCATCGTATCCTGTGATGATCATATCATCCACATACACAACAAGTATTGTAATGTGAGCTCCATGCCTCCTAAAGAACAAGGTATGGTCAGCATTGGTCTCTTGATATCCCATGGCTACCATGACTCTTCTGAACCTGTCAAACCAAGCCCGAGGGGACTGCTTCAGCCCATAAAGTGACTTATTGAGTCTACACACTTTCCCTTCTATTTGCCTTGTGCCAAAGCCTGGTGGTATTTCCATGTATACTTCTTCCAACAAATCCCCGTGAAGAAAGACATTCTTTACGTCAAGCTGGTGTAGTTTTCATCCCCATTCGTCGCCAAAGATATCAATGTCCGCACCGTGCTCATCTTTGCAACGGGTGAAAGGTCTCATCGTAGTCGATGACATAAGTCCGACTGTACCCCTTTGCAACCAATCGGGCCTTGTAGCTCTGAACCCGACCTTCTGGGTTCGGTTTCACCGTAAAAACCCACTTGCACCAACTGCTCTTTTCCCGGTGGTAGAGATACCAGATTCCAGGTGTTATTCTTTTCCAATGTCCCGAGTTCTTCTAGCATTGCAACTTTCCACTGTGGATCTTCCTTAACAACCTGCCAATACTTAGGAATAAAGACATTGTCCAAAGATGCAATGAATGCTCCATATGTAGGTGATATTTGAGAGTAAGAAATAAACTGTGCGATATCATGAGGAAAGCTATACCGATCAGGTGAGACTCCCGCATTTCTGCGGAAACTCTGTCTTATCGGTATGGGAGAGGAAGTAGGAGGGGGAAGACTTATTACACCTGTAGATTCGGAGGATGAGGTCAATGAAGTAGGTGTCTCAGGAGTCAGAGTAGTAGAAGACAATGGACTTGACACAAGTGACATTGTAGGCATTGCAGATTCATTCTGCTGGCCTCTTCGTGTATCACTCTCAGCTCCCCCTGAACTTGAGGTTCATCAGTGATATATTTATTCTTCTCATGTATTGGTGCCACAGCCAACCCCACACCCTTTTGTACAAGAGGACAAGGGATACTCACTATCCCGTCACTACTACTACCTTCTTCCTCCTCTCGCCTTATACCATCTGTGACGAGTGATTCCCCAAGAGGCGAGTCAACCAGAGAGGAATAATATGGCTCAAATTCTTTAAATGTGACATCCATACTAATAAGTAATTTTCTCTCTACCGGACTCCAACACACATGCCCCTTTTGGGTAGCTGAATACCCTACAAACACACTTTAGAGCCCTTGGATCCAATTTTCCTACATTTGGTCCCCGGTCCTGATGAAGCATACGCAACCAAAGGTCTTGAGGGGAAGAATATCTCCATTCTTCTCCCGTAACATCTCAATTGGGAACTTCCACTCTAATACTCGTGAGGGCATTCGATTGATCAAATAGGATACTGTGAGAACAACTTGCCCCACAAGTATTTTGGCACCTTCATCGATATCATCATGCTTCGAGTCACTTCCAGAAGGTGTTTGTTCTTCCGTTTGGCTACACCATTCTGCTCTGGTGTGTACGGACAAGTCGTTTGATGTTGTATTCCCTGTGAGGACAAGTACTCTTCAAATGCTCTGTTGGTGTTCTCTGTCCCATTGTCAGACCTTAACCCCTTTACGACTGCACCATATTGAGTTTGAATTCCTTTATGAATCTTTAAAGCAAGTAAACACATAACTTTTATTTTTCATCAAGTATAGCCAAGTTACACGAGAGAAACAATCAATGAAAGACACGAGATATCGAAAGCCATTCACAGTAGTTGTTGGGCAAGATCCTCAAAAACTTCCGAATGTATCGGATCAAATGAAGCAACACTTTTATTACCATAACTGGAATAAGAGTTTCTAGTGTGTTTCCCAAACTCACATGCATCACAGACAAGTTTATTACGATGAGCTTTCTCAAATAAAAAAAGGGATACAACTGACTTAAAACAAAAAAAGAGAGATGACACAGACGCCGATGATAAAGAAAAAACAACTCCTCTACGCTCCTCCCAACTCCTGCAACATCCACTACATGTATGGAAAGAGCTGAGTCCATATTTCCTTATTCAGGTACCACAAGCCACTATGCCATGCGCCAGTCTCAAGTCTTCTGCCGGTCTCCTTCTCCTGGAAGATCACCTTCGGAATATCAACCAAACCATTTTAGTTGAGATATAATTGCACTAATGGATAGTTGATTCACAGGAAATGATGGAGCATGCAAAACATTGGACAGAGTCAAAATGTTGGTACATTGCACGGTACCCTTACCAACCACTGGTTGAGATGTGCCATCGGCAGTCTAGATGCGCTATGGGACTACTAGGGGAGTATACAAAAGGAATTCCCTAGCATCCCTAATGACATTTCGAGAAGCACCCGAATCGACTATCCAATCTGGTGATCTAGTATTGGATATAGCTGCGGGGGCAATAGTTTTATCAGTACCTGTGGTTGAATGAGCGAACGAGGCAATGTTACCCCTTGATGAAGCTGGAGTGAATGCGTCATCAATCACGCCCTTTTGCTTTCTCTGCATCAGCTGAGAGTAAGCATTCACAATCTCTTGCTCCTCTGAGTAACTCATATCAGCCATACTTCCGTCTACCTCGCCCTTGGCTATCATCAAATTTGCATGGTAACCTCCTCTTCCACCGCCTCTGCGACCGCCACGGCCGCGACCTCGACTCCCAGGTTTTCCCCGTCCACCTACATCCCGCTCCTTTGGTGGCTTGGGGCAAGCCAGTCTTAGATGACCTGTCTCACCACAATTGTAACACTGTCGTGTTTCACCCATATATCTCGTGTGCCCAGGATTGGTTGCTACTAGGGCTGATTTTACCCCGACGGGTGCAATTGTACCAGATTGAAGCTTAATTCGGTTCTCCTCCTGCATCATAGCTGAGATCGTCTCATCCAGCGTATGTATCTTTGGCTGAGCGAGCAACATTGAACTCCTTGGCTCAAATGTCGGGTTCAACCCCCTGATAAAATGCATAGTCCTCCGCTGAGCATCTCGCTCCCCTTTCGTGCATTCAGGATCTTTGCAACATGCAGCGAGTGAGAAATAATCATAGTTTGCCTACAGTCGCTCCAGTTCTGCAACATACTCTTCAATCAAACGATCTCCCTGGGTTACAGTCTTCATCTCCCGCTCGATCTGAAACACGCGCATGTTGTCGACTCCTGCATAGAGCCTCTGTAGCTTTCCCCAAACATCGCTTACAGTTTCTATGCCATACACCCTGATAGCGATAGACGCGACTATCGAATTTAGAAGCCAAGTGTGTAACAAACTATGCGTAGTCTTCAACTCATTGTACCCATCCGAGTATTTCTCTGGTTCCCCCTTCTCGCTAGTCAGATAGCCCTCCACGTTCCTTCCGGAGAGTGCCTGCTTCACCTGTCGCGACCAACTTAAGTACGTAGTTGATCCATCAAGTTTCAACTCCACGGGGGGAAGGTCCAGCTTCACCGGAGGCTGCAGTGACTGAGCTGATCCCTTGCCTTTGGACATCCGTAAAAACTCAAAGAATACCTTAAGTCCGCCTCTTCCATCTTGACAATCAACTTCTCCATGAAGAATAGCCAACCGGAATGGTCGCACCAAGCAATCGCAGCTGCAACGAAATTTTATTCCACACAAATGATGCTCGGCCACCGATCCTCCAACAACAAACTCGCGGGAAGACTTCCACCTGATCTCGAAAATTTGCAGAATCTCAACAACCTTAACTTAGAAACCAATGGACTCGAATCCAACGATGCACAAAGCTGAAAATTTCTTGATTCTCTGACCAACTGCAGCGCCTTGCAAGTGCTCAGCCTTCATCAGACCAACTTGGCGGCATTATGCCTAAATCCATCGCAAATCTTTCGACCCAACTCCAATTTCTCTCAATTGGCCTGAAGCTCCTTGCCGCTCCGATCTCACGCTGAGTGCCGCGTGAAGAGTCGTCCAATCTCCCGCGCAGTGCCGCTTCCTTGCCGAGCGCCTACTGCGCACACCACGACCCTTCAGAAGCCTCGCACTGTCGCAATAGGATTGCCACGCTCGTCTCCCTTGCCTGCCGCGCACTGTGCGTACTGCCACACTCCTTCTGCAACCCTAGGAGCGCCCACTGCGCGCCCACTCCCTCTACGCGCGCGGCACTGCCGCAATCCCGTGCGTCTCTGCGCGTACTTCTCCTACCGCGACACTCCCACACTCCCTCTGCAGGAGGTTTGCACTGCTCCTTTCCCCGCGCTGCCAGCAGAGAAGGTGCGGATGTGGGAGAAGGAAAGCTGCGGACACGGAAACGGGATTTCTCCGGACCGGTGCGAATCTCGCTATGATACCAAGTAGAAAGTAATCACAAATTTTTTATTAACTCTTCGTATTATTACATTGATCCCCTAATTATACACACATGAGGGGAAACCTAATACCGGACTGGAGACGTGGAACTAAATACAAAACAGAGGAGGGCGCTAAACGCACATCAATTTGTGTTAAACGCACACCCATATGTATTATTTACACACCAAATATCAACAAATTTGGCATTAGCAAGATATCATTTTGAATATTATATTTGCCAGATTAAAGTTTTCCCTTACACAATTTCAAACTGAGTAGCTTAAACTACTTTTTTCAGGATGGTTCTTGTAATGGTCTTCAACATTATGCAGCTCTTGGAAGAGACAAGGTAAAATTCTTATATTTTAATTTTCTTTTACTCTACTATTTATTTTGTCTGGATACCTACCATACACAAGGTGTAGATGTGTTGTTCAAGGGTTAATGTGCAACTAAAAGCTTATGGCATTAAAAATTTCTCTTGGTGGTGAGCTGCTGGGCTGATTCAATATAGTCCTTTTCATCAACTGTTTTAGCTAACATTCAATTCTTTAAGGTTTAGGGTTCTAAATGATTTGTTAATTTATGTTTTTAATTTTTTTCTCAAGCATAGTTGTCTCAAATTTAATGAAATTATCGCTGGTTACAGATTTTTTCCTGCATCAAGCACGCATACTTCTGTTCAAAAAATCAAATCCTTTACCATGCAGAGGATAGCTTCATATAATTTTACATGTAGTATAATCTGTTCCATGGTATTTAGGTGCCATTTGTCAACCACAGAAGCATCTTAAAAAGTGTCCAAGACTGGACAACAAATAGTTACATTTTCTGAATGTACATTATTTCAAAAAACAATGTACATTTTCAGAAATGTAGATGATATGTGGTAGCCGTATCAAGATCTAGAACAAGGAACATGAACTTGCTTTGCATGAAATAAACAATACAATCGAGACAAGCTGATGGCGATCGACGACACACGCACGTTTATTCCCGCAGGAGGCGGTGATTGGTGACCGAGTTGGGCGATCCGAGTCCGCGGATGCGCCCGGATGGTCATTTTGAGTATTTTTTTATATATTATTTTATGTATTTCGTTTTGTATTTGGCACCGGATCGGCCCGAACGTTATTAGCTATCCGATTGGGGTGCCCTAGCTCTTTTATATTTCCCCATCCCCTAGTTATTCATGCAGGTGCGGCTGATTTAGGGATCGAAGTTTGCGAGTTTGCGAGTTTGCAAGCTGTCGGTCTCTCGGTGGACTCCGAGCGCTGCCCCCCTTTGCGCGAGACTCCCGCTGCCGAATACCTCCCCGATCAGCCTCCTCCAGCCATTCCGCCGCCTCCCTTCACCTTCCCTAGCCCCGGACAGCCCTTCTCCTGCATTCCGCTGCCTCCTCCAGCCATTCCGCCGCCTCCTTCAACCTTTCCTGCTCTGGCCAGCCCTCCTCCAACATTCCGCCACCCCCTCCAGCCTTCCCCGCTCCGTCCATCCCTCCTCCAGGCCACTCCCTCCAGCCTGTTCTTGCCCCGTACAACTCTCCTCCAGCCATACCACCGTCTCCCTCACCTTCCCCAACGCCGTGCAACCTTCCTCTAGCTCTACCACCAACACCTAGCCCATCCGCTGCCCCTCTTTGGAGCCACCCACCGATCCGAAGCCGTTGCAACTAACAGATTTCCTCCCCCAGATCACGCAACCGCATGCATGAGCAAATCTTGGTATGGATGTTATTTATTTTTCTTTATGTTGAATGGTCTAACTATTGCTTGTGGGATCTAAACTTTCTTGTGCGTTTAATATTATTGTTCGCTGCTTGATTTGCGGATTCCATTTGGTGCACGCTTAACTGAAATTGCGCCTCAAATTGGATGGTAAATTATAAACTGCTTTCTTGATCAAATTACGTTGTTTTCAAATGTGCAACTGGCTTAAAGCTTATTAGCTTTATTACTGTTGTTAGATCTTAACCCGGACTATTTGCACCATCATTTCATTTACACTGCATTTGGGTCGCATCATAGTTGACCGAGTTATTGTCAGCCTACCCCTGCATCAAATTGGTATCAAAGCGTGGTTGTTTCATGTTTTATGCTACATAGTGACAGGTTGTATCGATCACAGATGTCTGACCAGAACTTCACCGATGATCGGGCCGCCAGTTCGAATTCGCACATGGACGCCTGCGGAGTTTCAACGCTTAGTTCTCGAGCAATTTGAAAACCTTAAAAATGACCTGCTACGGTCAACACCAGAGTCGACCAGTTAGGAGCCCCGAGAGGTCCAGCCCCACCACCTCGATATGTGGAGCCTGTGGACGACCCTCGGGACGTCCCACCACCGCTTGATAAACGAGCTAGAGACTCACCATGTCGGGATCCTGCTCCGCCTGTGAGAGGTACTCCCGAGCCTATTTATGATTATCGTCGTGATCCCGCCCCGATGGGGAACCCCTGTCCTCCCTATGAGCCACGTCCACCGCCGGCCCGCGGAGGTTGTGGCCCACCAGCACGACACGAGTTCGACCCTGATGAGCCCTATGATGATTATTTAGCGCCTCTCCGCGGAGCGACCCTGGCTGAGGACGACATTATTCGACACCTTCGTATTGATGTGCCGTCCTTCGACGGTCACTTGGAGCCTAAGGCTTTTAGCGACTGGCTCATGGACATGGACTATTTCTTCGATTGGTACGAAATGAGCGATGAGAGGCGAGTCCAGTTCGCCAAAATGAAGTTGTTGGAACAGACAAAGATGTTTTGGACTAGCGTGGAGAGATCGTGAGAGAGAGATGGATACTATCCTGTCACCCAATGGGCCGAGATGAAGCAGCGGTTGGAGGATAAATACATCTGATGACCACGCTCGCCCTACGGATAATTTAACCTAACTCTCACAATACAACTCAGAAAAATAAAAAATGCGTAAAATTATGAAAAATCGAGCTGGTCGCGATCATGGTCTCCGATCGTCCATCTGACGATCAGAAAATGTCAATCTCACAAATATCTGAATTGACACTTAATCTAATCTAAGAGCATTTAACATGAAAAAACTTCAGCCCCACCTGACCTTCTCCCTTCCCTCCTCTTATCATGCTCTAGAATGATCTTTACTTTTACACATTTTCTTTTCTCTCTTGCTATTTCACTATTTTCTTGAGGTTAGAATGATATGGCTCTGCAATTTCTCTCAGATTGGAGTTATTTTTTTTGTAGTTGGGGGCTGTTGCAGTGAATTTAGTTGCGGGAGACAAGCCATCTGATGTTTATTCTAGTATAGCTTCCAGGTAAGTTCTTTCATGATTGCAATACTTGCTTTAAGTTTTCTTTTTTGTGCACATCTTCTATACACATCACCTTTGGTTCATTCATTTTATCTACTAGTTTTACTAATTATTCACCCATTCTTTTCGAAAATGATCATTTATCCAAAGTTGTAAATATCAGATGTCGGCGACGTGCTAGATTGAGTTTTAAGTGTCGGAAGGATGTTGGGGCGACATGTCAGTGATATTTTAAAATTTCGGATTTTCATCACCTAAATAAAAAAAATATTTTTATGTTTACTAAATATACTTGTTCTAAAATTAAAAATTAGAATAACAAGTTTACGAAGACTTAATCATGTATATCTCAAAATAATTCAATGAGTATCCAAATAAAATATTAGTAATACACTACAACTACTATTAATAAGTACAAATAGATACATTGTAAAATATATTTTTTATTATACAATAATTTTATTTAGATAACACTAAGTTTTCTATCAAATGATCTTTTTTAAAAGCTAAATATTTTTGATTGCTTATAAATGTTTTCATGCCTAATAAATTTATGTTAAAAATATAAAAATAATAATAAATGTGTTGAAAGTTGTAATATTTTTTGCAATACGAAATAAGAAAGATATAGTAAGAAATAATTAAAAAAAAAAATATTATCGGAATAACACATTAAAAAGGACGTAACAATATTGACGCAGGACGATCCTATATGAAAGAGAAATAGTGAGTGAAACTCCTACATGCAACCATGCATAAATCCGACGGTTTACTTGCAACAATGAGTATTTATAAAACAATATTAATTTGATTGACCACAAAGAGATAAAACTTTCAAATATGGAAATACGTGAAGTCGTATAAATGCAAGAGTGCCAGAAAATCAAATACTATTTAAATGAGAGATTACAAAGACAAACAATTGAATGCAAACTTATAAACCACTATCTCTTCTAGTAGAGAACAAACACAAGACCCAACACTAGAAGAAATAGCAACACACCTTGAACTTTGCAAACGATGGAGAGGGGAGGGCTGGATGTGCCTTTAGAGGGTTGTTGGGGCTGTTTTTCAGCAATAAACAATTGGATTTTGCTGTGCTGGAGGTCTGGACAGGAATTGGGAGAATGAGGGTGGCTGTATGAATGGTGTAAAGGCTTGGCCGGAGTTTTGGAAGGATGTAGGGTGGCTGGACAACACTCAGACAGTAATTTCGGGGAGGCTTTGGGCTGCTGGGTGAAGGCAGAGGGTGGTTCCACGAGTGGCTCAAGTGGGAAGGGCTGCTGTTGGGGAAACAATGGGGAGAGGGGCAGCAGATTGGACTCCAGGAAACAGGGGGAGGGGAGAAGTTTGGCTGTGGCTCCACGTGAAAGAGAGAGGGAGGAAAGTGGGGGCCGGTTATAGAAGAAATGGGGTGAGTGGGCTGATGTTTAGGATGGATTTTAGGGGCCTCCACGTGAATGAGGAATGGGGAGAGGAATAACTTAATTTTAGGAATTGACTCCTAAAATGTAGAGAGTGGGGTTGGAGGGGGTAGTGGGTAGTTAGGAGATAGTTATGGGTAGTGGTGGAGGAGGTTGAAGACTGGTGGTGGCCGGAGGTGGTTGCCGGTGATGGTGGTGGTTGCCAGAGATGTTTTCCGGCGATCGCTGGAAAACTAAAATGATGTAAAATGATAGGAAAGTGGTGAGGGTTCACCGGAGGTGACCGGAAATGTTTTCCGGCGATCGTTGGAGGTGGAAATGAGGGAAAAGAGGGTTGTTTTTTGTGGAGGAATGAGGATGGTGGTGGCTCCACGACAAGGGGAGGAAGGGGTGGCCGACCACTTGGCCTGTAGGAGCAAAACACTTGGCCGGCTGTTTTTGGGGGTGCTGACAGCAGTTCTGGAGGGAAAACAGTGGAGGTGGGGGCTTGGGAAGGTGGCGAAAGAAGATTTCTGTAGAGGGAAAATAGGGGAGGGGGTGGTTGCTTGTGAGGTGGGGTGGGAGGAAGGCTGGGTTGTCCTGTTGCAGTAAATGGAGGGGAGGAGGGGCTGGGTTGGCCGGCCACTAGAGGAGGACATATGGATTGGCTGACCAAGGGGTAGGGAAGGGAGGGAGGAGGTAGACCCGAGCTTCGCACCCGGGGTTCGGCTTCAGCACCGAGTTGACCAAAAAATGGGCTTCAATACTCCACTCTTCAATCCTAAAATGAGAGCCCTCACCCTCTTTTTATAGACTCTAAGGGCAACGAACGACTATGATTGGCCGATCATCCCGACTCAAAAATACAACTCGAAACAAAAAATGAAAAGAACAAATAATGTGACGATCGTCGATCCGCATAAAATGCCAGGTTCTGATTCCCCATCATTTCCCCCCGCCTTGAAAGCATTCATCTCCGTGAATGAAGATGAACGTGCTCTCGTCTGAAGGCGAAGGGAAACCTTGTAGCTCTGAACTCGTAGGCCGCTGAAGCTGATGCTGTAGATGGAACCGAGGATTGTACTGCTGAAGCTGACGATGGTACTGTAACTGGGGCTGCTGCTAAAGGTATGCTGTCGAAGATGTCGGGGACGGAGTACGGGACATCAATGCTGAAGAAGGTACTGCTGTTGTCGTCGACGTCGAACACTGTATGGTACTACCGTGGAAGAAGTCAATCTGATGCCTGTGTCGTAGAATGTAGTACTGCTGTGGAAGAAGCCGTATGCTCAATCAGTGTCGAGGACTCGAGCTGAGGAGGCTGGGTGGTAGGTGAAGGCTGCTGCTGATGCGGTGAAGTGGAAGGAGACAATGGTGGTAGCTGGGACTGTGGTGGAGTAGCGGATGTAGATGGAGGCTGAGAGGATGTGGTAGGGGGCGAAGGGTACACGTAGTTATGCGGCTCAAAGAGTGGAGTCAGATCTTTAACGTTGAATACAAGTGAAATCCCCATACTCGGCGAGATATCCAGCTCATGAGCATTTGCTCCAATTTGTTTAAGCACAGTGTAAGGACCCATTCGCTTAACATTCAATTTTTGAGCAATTCCTTGGGGAACCTCTCAGCACATATACAAATCAACACTTGTTCTCCTTCTTTGAAGCTTTGCAATCTCCTGTGTCTATCATCGTAAGATTTATAAATAATTTTATTGCAAGTACTCTTACGTCGGATAGACTCATGCATGCTACACAATGACAATGAATAATGGTCGACAAACATAACCGAACGCCTATGTAGAGACTCTGCATCCCTCCAGGTGTCATACTAGAGGGGCACATGATTATGGGGATCAGTGGGTGGGGTGTAAAAAAATTCATCGCGGGCGCGATGATCATCTAAATAAACACCTGAAATGTCTGTACTAACAATGATGGAACTAAACCCAAGATCATTGAGAGCACTCTCACCCTCGACTAACTCAAAGATAGTGGACACGTACCTAAATAGTGGTGGCTTATCTGGAGGCTCTTTTGGTGGAGTGTAGAAATACTCGTCGAGTGCGGGATAAACACCCAGAAGGCTATGCGAGACTTTGGCATTGAGATACCACTCCATGATGTGTAGAATGCTTCCATAAAGTAGAAACTCATCAAGTGGCTCACCGGGAGGGCTATAATGAAATTCGTCACAAATGCGATGAGTACCAACACAGGTTCCTGAAATATCAGGAGTGACCTTAAATATAAGAGGAGTTATCACTGAGTTCACAACACTAGATTCGAGAACCACATAGATGGGGTGACTCGAAGATCTGACTAGAAGAGGTGTCAAGAATCTTGATCTCAGAATTGAATCACTCATCGGAATCTCATCCTCACAAGGGTGTGGTGGTTCAACAGGAGGCTCTACATGGGGGTTCCCAAAGAACCCGTCAACAAGGTGATGGTCCTCCAGATGCAAACCACCGCAAGGGGCAGTGTTCCTATCGAGGAGTGGGATGCTTACCACGAGGTCAACACTAGGCTCTCGGCTCCCGATAGTAATGTTGAGGATTGATTTTCTAGCCGTAGGGGACACTAGGCCTAAGTGAGGTGCGGAGAATGGATATACCATCACTGTGTCACTGGGCCGTTCGTCCTCGCTCTCGTGACCATGTTCACTAATCATACTAGTGTCGCTCTCCACTGATATCACATGATCAAGATCAGACTCGACTCCAAAATCAAGTGGGCACTGAATCTCCTCAATATGAGAGGAATCAAAATCTAGCACCGGGTCTCTCATGTCAGTGGGAGCACTACTAGACATTTCGGTGGCTTGACCTAAATCCTTTAGTTTTTTTCCTACGGGTTCTCTTTGAGGCATTCTTCATGTCATCAAAATGAACATCCAAGCGATCAAATTGATCACTAACCCATCGTTGAAATTCGGCTACCGACATATCCGTTTTCGGAACACTAGGGATGCCACTACACGAGATGTTATCTTGATGGTGGTGACCTCTATAGGGCTCTTGATATTCTTCAAGGTAATTACCTCTAGAAGAATCAAAGTGTGAAAAAGGGTTAGCATGATTTCTACGAGTGAAGTGTTGGGGTCTAGGATAATCATGATAGTATGAGGGTCCTCCCGAGGGAACTCTATGTGCATGATCAGTGGTGGAATCCGGTTCCTCAAATAGAGGATTAACGAAATGAGTGGACTCGTGTTTATGAAATAAATGATTAGAGTAGCAATGACTACTATGATATGACATGGTGAAACATATAGGTTCTAGTCCCGCGTATTATAAACTAAGCCCGAACCTGGGGCTCTGATACCAATCTGACGTAGGAATGTTTTATATGACGAAGAAATAGTGAGTGAAACTCCTACGTGCAACCATGCATAAATCCGACAGTTTACTTGCAACAATGAATATTTATAAAACAATATTAATTTGATTGACCACAAAGAGTTAAAACTTTCAAATATGGAAACACGTGAAGCCGTATAAGTGCAATAGTGCCAGAATATCAAATACTATTTAAAGGAGAGATTACAAAGACAAACAATTGAATGCAAACTTATAAACCACTATCTCTTCTAGTAGAGAACAATCACAGGACCCAACGCTAGAAGAAATAGCAACACACCTTGAACTTTGCAAATGATGGAGAGGGGAGGGCAGGATGCGCCTTTAGAGGGCTGCTGGGGCTGTTTTTCAGCAATAAACAGCTGGATTTTGCTGTGCTGGAGGTCTGGACAGGAATTGGGAGAATGGGGGTGTCTGTATGAATGGTGTAAAGGCTTGGCCGGAGTTTTGGAAGGATGTAAGGTGGCTGGACATCACTCAGACAATAATTTCGGGGAGGCTTTGGGCTGCTGGGTGAAGGCAGAGGGTGGTTCAAATGGAGGGGAGGAGGGGCTGGGTTGGCCGGCCACTAGAGGAGGAGATGTGGCTTGGCCGGCCAAGGGGTAGGGAAGGGAGGGAGGAGGTAGACCAGAGCTTCGCACCCGGGGTTCGGCTTCGGCACCGAGTTGACCAAAGAATGGGCTTCAATACTCCATTCTTCAATCTTAAAATGAGATCCCTCACCCTTTATTTATAGACTCTAGGGTGCAACGAACGGCTATGATTGGCCGATCATCCCGACTCAAAAATACATAAAAATACAACTCGAAACGAAAAATGAAAAGAACAAATAATGTGACGATCGTCGATCCGCATAAAATGCACGGTTCCGATTCCCCATCAAATATCCTATTGATTTAAACATATATAATATAATAATACATATAAGTGAAACATATAGTGCTAACATAATAAAAGAAACCAGTCGATATGTTCCGATGTCGTGTCGGCCAATATATTGGAAAATTCGGATATGTTAGCCTATATTTTACAAAAGAACAATCTATTTTTTTTTTGAAAAAGTGTCGTTTTGCTCTCATAAACGACATGTCAGCAGACATGATAGACACGCCGAAGGATATTTAAAACAATGCATTCACACTTTTCCTTTATTTTTTTCACATTGTTCTTTACATTCTCGAACAGATCTACAACAGAAAAGGTTGCTTTAGGAGGGGTTCTTAATTTATTGAGGTTCAGAGGGTCAATCATTACATACTATTAAATTTCCTTGATAGTTGCATAAAACTTTTCTTTGATAAAATAATGTTGCTACTGTGACTTATATTATAAGATATATCTTTTCTTCATTATTTTTGAGGTTTTTTCTTGTTATACTAAATGTGTTATTTTTGTTATACACCTTTACCTCGAGTAGAGTGTTGGAAATCATGCAAAGCGATGCTGAAAAAGATACTGCTACTGACCCAAATGTGGCTTGTGCAAGGCTTTTGATTGGTCAGGTATGACTTGTGATTTAATTCCTTCACCTGTTTTTGTGAAGGATACTAGTCCTTAATTGTTTTTAATTTCCTCAAGGAAAGCAATCAGATAAGTGGACAAGAATTTTTCATGCTTTCATTCCATGGCATGGTAGATTGATCTGATATTTTATTAATTTTTTGTGCTCACGAACACGTGTGCTCTAATACTATTATGAAATATGGATCTATTACCTTTCTAGGATTTAAACTTCTTGTTCAGGATATTGTGCTCATAATTTGAACTTTAGTTAATCAAGACACATCTCATTCTCTACATGTATATAAGAAACAAGAGCTTGTCTTGTCTTTGCTAATCAAGTTGGTTTATATGGATTAGGTGGATCGCAAATTGGTGAAACAGACTGTTATGACTTCTGTTTATGGTGTCACCTACATCGGTGCACGCGACCAAATAAAGAAAAGGTTGAAGGAACGCAATGTTATTATGGATGATTCTGAGCTATTTAATGCATCTTGCTATGCCGCAAAGGTAATGAACAGAACTCTTATTGTGTCCACATTTACAAAATATGAACCCAAATATAAGTATTTTCTATTTGATAGGACCTTATGATGTAATGATCTTTACTATTTGAGCAGACTACCTTGACCGCTCTTGGGGAGATGTTTCAAGCTGCACGAGGTATCATGAATTGGCTCGGTGACTGTGCAAAGGTTTGCTTATGTAATAATTTATCAGCAACAACCAGCCATCTTTCAACTTTTTCTTCTACTATGGAGAAGCATGCTTTTTTATCATCAAAGTTATGTGATTTTGGGCCCGCTTGGTGCGGCGGTGGTGGTCGTGAACACAGTGGTTGTGAACACTGAACCCGACAACCTCGCCCTCGGAACTGTCTGATTCAAAATGAGGCTTTTCTACAACGGTGGGCACAACTGCCGTGCCAAAAAGATGTTTTATGAAGGTGACGTTTTTGTCCGAATGCACCGGAGTAAAAACGCTGCGCCAAATGAGCCTATTTGTAATGCGCTACATAGAAGTTACCATGAAAAATTTATTTTCCCCTCCCGGCTTTTGTACTATTCCTTTAATCAACTGTTTATGAGCTTGGATGTTCTATATGTAGTTTGAGTGTCAATAGGTCTTCCTAATTATGTTATCAAGGATGAGCAATCTATGTTTAGCTTGATTTTTAAGGTACAGATTTGCTACACTGTCAAGCAACAAATTTATGTGAAATAGATGAAAAGAAATGCTATAGTAACTTGCAAATTGCATTTAACTCAGCAAGACACTGAATCAGCATATAATGATAGAGTAGTATTGATAATTACTTGTTCACGTTATTCCAGCCAGATGTCAAAAATGCAACCCATGTGGAGTAATGAGGAAACAGTCGGTTTTTCCAGTAGTATTTATTTCACTTATTAAGCTCACAAATGTCTTTCAGCTGCTTTGTTATTTGTAAGCACATAATTATTCTTATGAGTAGGGGTTCCTTGAATTATTAATGTTTAATTACTCCAAAAGAAGTTGTAGGGAAGTTGATGTCTGCACAGATCTAGCTAAATTTTCGCACTAGTGTACTGAATCAGATGCAGTAGAAAATGCAAAAAATGGATAAAAAAGGGAATTAGGCAGTTTTGGTAGAAGTATTTATTGCATCACTTGTTTTAGTCATAGACTTCTGTCAGCTGTTCTTTGTTATTAATAAACATGTAATGACTCTCGTAAAGGTTGTTGGGTTCTTTGAAGTAGTAATATTAGTATTAATGTACTTCAAAAGAAGCTAGAAGTACTGGAGTTGATAGCTGAGCAGACCCTGCTATTTCTTTCTGGAAGGAACATTATTATGAATAAAAAATGTAAATTGTGCTGAATGAAATGTGACATCAAACTCCAAAAATAAAGGCCTGTTTGAGAGAGTGGTGTCGGTGGCTTCAGTTATAAAATAAAGTTCTTGCGTGAAATGAAGCTCACTCTTGGTAAGAAATAGGACTAAAAATAGCGCTGTTGGCCTTTCCCACCGCATCGGAGCACAAAAGTGAGGTTATTCAAACACTTCCACTTCCCGGTGTGGTGAATCAAAGATATCGCCAGAACAAAAATAGAGCCCAAGTCTGTAACATATTTGCAACATTACTTGGATCATTGACTCATTTATTATATTGGAAAAAGAATGAGTGTTCTATCAAGTAGAATTATGGTCCATGATTTGGGCGATCATATCATGAAGAGGCCCGGGTTGGTAGCACAAACTTGATTATCGGTTCTTTTGCAAGGAGCTATTAACAATACTCTCCTCTTCTTTTACCAGCCTGGTTTGAAGTACAGCCTGATTTGGAGCATTTCTGATGTCCATTTTTGTGTTATAAGGATATCCTTTTAGACATTAAAGCTGAGCATATTAACATCTTAACACAGGCTTTTCTTTGCCTTTTCCAAATTATGTCACGTTTTATGATAAAATTGTATGTCAGAATATCGTGAGTGGTTAACAACTATGCGTTTTGCTTGTTCATATAGTTGATTGCTTTGGAAAATCAACCAGTTAGATGGGTGACCCCACTTGGCATTCCAGTTGTTCAGCCATACTATAAACTAGGAAGGCATCTAGTAAGTTTCTCTCTCTCTCCATCCCCCACCCCCTCGCGTGAACACTCTTAAAACTTATATACAGAAAAGGACATTCATACACACACACACACAATGCTGACACATGCGCACACATGTAACAGGTTCTCAGACACAAGCATGTTTGTACACTTGCATGTTTAGTTGTTTACACACAAAAGCATCATTCATTACTCCTACTCAGAATTATTCCTGGCTCATGAGTAAACATACATGCCTACAGATATTAGTGCACATACTTTTCACCAGTGTCTTCTTCTCATGTGATGATACATGCTAACCAGCATTCCTGCTTAGGTTATAGCTGATTTGATTGAATTTTCCTGTAGGTCAGAACTTCTCTTCAAGTCTTGTCTTTGCAACGAGAGACGAGCAATGTAACTACTTTTACCTTTTAAATTCTGATAAATCAAATTCAATTTCTAAAATTGGAATTTTTTTAATGCATCTTACTATCAGAAGTTATGTCCGTGACAATTTGCTTTTTATGTAGGTGATGGTTAAACGTCAAAGGACAGCTTTCCCACCAAATTTTATCCACTCTCTTGATGGATCCCATATGATGATGACTGCAGTGGCTTGTAGAAATGCTGGATTGAATTTTGCAGGTAATATATTGTTATAGAGTTTCTCTCTATAGATGTTTACATAATATGTGTTCTCAGTTTTTTTTAATTTATTTAATTTTAATTTCAGGAGTTCATGATTCATACTGGACACATGCATGTGATGTTGATGAGATGAACGTAATTCTCCGAGAGAAGTTTGTGGAACTATACGAGCAACCAATTTTGGAGAATGTAAGGTTTCTTTTTCCTTGTTTTTAACACGAGAACCTGCAGTAGCATAGTCATTTTAGTGTTACCAACCTTTAACTACTGGGCATGCCATGCAATCTATATCAGATGTAACTCATTGCATTAAGAAAATAAAATAAAATTTTAGAGGCAGGACATAATACGTTACTGGAATTTGATGATTGCTAGACAATGGATGTTTGATAGCGATTTTTTTCATGCCGTGAGGTTTTGAAATTGAGCCAATTCCAATTCTTATATTTGGTTGCTCTCGAAGAAAGACCTTCGATTTTGAATTTATGGTTGAAGGAGGAGGAGAAGTAGCAGAAGAAGATGAAGCAACTGAAGAAGATTAAGAAGAAGATGAAGCAACCGAAGAAGATTAAGAGGAAGAAGAAGCAACCGAAGAAACATAATAATAATAATAATAATAAGAAGAAGCAGCCGGAGAGAAGAAAACGAGGAAGAAGAAAAAGAAGCAGCAACAACAACAACAGTTGATGACGAGATGTAACACCCCTACATAGTTTAGCAATAATCAAAAGCCCGACCTGTACTCGTGATAAAATACAAACTAAGCAACAATACTAAAACTGGTAACATAGCATGCATAAATGAAAGTAATAACTGAAAACTTACATCGGAGTAAAGCAAGAAGCTAAGGATAAACAAGTACCTCAATTTTTTATTCACAGAGCCAACTAAAATTGAAAAGAACCATAAATCTAAAACACTGAAAACTTAAACTTAGTTCTGATAGAATGAAATTCTTAGACATTTTGGTTATATTGAATTCATGAATAAAAATAGTACAACAACTGAAATGAAAGGCAACTGAATGGAAAGACTGACAAATGTGGAGGATTGCGAACGCTTACCTAGGCGTATCTCCCCACTAGTGACTCTTGGAAAGAAATGTCTGAAGACGGGTCAACCCAACTGGTGAGTAAGAAAGATTACTCCCTAGTAACAATAAAAATAAATACATAATTTACTTGTATATAAAAATATGAACTTTTTGATTGTTTAAGCATGCTGTTGATTAAACTTACTGTAGTTTCATAAGCTCATTATCTGTATTGTCGCATTAAAGATTGTCTCATTATCTGTAGTTCTTGTATTTATTGATTTTGGTGTCCTGAATTCTTTCTAAGGATGAGGTAATTAGATTTCATGTTCCCCCTTATCAACTTTACGTCTTATGACTTATTGAACTTAATTTGATTATGGAGCCCGAATGGAGACCCGAAGTTGCCCTGAACTGCTGTGTCCCCTGAGTGGAACACAGACTCACATTTGCTTATTTCCAAGTCTGGAAATGCGGGCTGTGGACCCCATGTCTGAGGCTCATATGGACTGCTGGACATACGAGTATGATACCACTAATTTGATATTTATTACGTAATTAAAGCTTTTACTCTTCATGTAGGTATTCATAGGCAGACCCAGCGAGATTTTTCAGTGAGGGCGTTCAATAAAATAATGACAAAATATATTGATACGTACGATAAAAAATGACTACAAGTTTGCAAAAAAATAATATCTTGATCATAGTCATTAATATTCTTCCGCAATCCTGGGTCCGCAGGAAGGTCATCTGCATTGAGCAATCTTTGCGGACTTACATTTTGATTTTGTGATTGATCTATGACTTTTCTTTTAAAATATCTATCTATGACTTTCAGAGTTATCTATACATTAAGAATTGAACATTTATTTAAGATCTAACTAAGTAGTCAACATTACAAAATAAACAATTGCACTATCAAATAAATCAAATGTAGGGGCGCTAACCTGAAGCTTGCCAAATGCCAAACAAAACAATTGTAGGCTGGCCGAAGTGGTTCAAAAGGTTATAGAGCTGTATATTCTCGGTCCCAAAGCAATTGATCAAAATACAGATTGGATGAATGCAAAGGTTCTGCAAAGGTTAGCAATTGATCAAAACCCAACAATTGATCAAAACACAAAGGTTGGAATGCTTTGTAAGGTCAAGGAATAGCTATGATCACATCCTATATTCTCTAACTGTCACTGACAGTAAAATCAAAAACTGAAAATGTGAAACTGACAGAAAATTTTGAGTTGACATAAGTTCACAAAAAGAAATAGCCACAGTAAACCAAAGCACCATCAGATCTTCACAAGAAGAAAACCCCATTCAGGAGAAAATTCATGACAAGAAAGGTAGAGGAGAGTTTTTACACCATTGTCAATATATATATGGCTGAAAATCAATGTTTTTAGTGATTACTCAAAGCCATCTGCATACTATGGATTAAAACATAGTATGCAGATTGTCAATATAGTATGCATACTCAAAGCTTGCTCTGCATACTATGGATTGTCAATATATACTCAAAGCTCCATCAGATCTTGTCATGGATTAAAACATAGTATGCAAAGGATAGTTTTTACACAATTGATCATGGATTGACAAGAAAGAATTCCCAAAGCCACTAACAATTAATTTTCTACCAGTCCAGTCTAAGAAGAAGAACCAAGTCACCCTAAGAAGAAGAACCAAGTCACCCTAAGAAGAAGAACCAAGTCACCCTAAGAAGAAGAACCAAGTCACCCTAAGAAGTAAGAAGGAGAAGAGAGCTTACAGTGGATTGGAGGAAGCCGGAAGAAAAACCTCAATCGCACGAAGAACCAAAGCCGTAACCCTCAATTTGTGTCAGAACTAGGGGTATCGGGCAGAGACTCGTCGGCCGTCGCTGAGGAGGCGAGCAGAGGGCAGAAACTCTCCGTCCGTCGCTGAAAAGGCGAGCAGAGGGCAGAGACTCGTTGGCCGTCGCTGAAGAGGCGAGCAGAGGGCAGAGACTCGTCGTCGGCTCGTCACTGAAGAGGCGAGCAGAGGGCTCGTCGCCTCGTCGGCCGTCGACGTCGTCGCCGTCGCTGAAGAGGCAGAACGGCAGAAAGTGAGTTGCGGACCTAGGGCGAGCCGCGAGAGTGGTTTGTGGGATCTTAGGGCGAAAATAAAATAAGCGGGATCGGAAGGCAGAATTTTTGAGAGGCATATATGCTAAAATCAATAACTAAACCTATTAATTATTTTAAAAAAAATTTGAGTTTGGGTGGCCGCCCACACCGGGCCTATGTTAGGTCCGCCCGTGGGTGCATTCTACATTTCTAATCATGTCCGTTTTTGCTGTAGAATATAGGTATTCATGTTTCGTTATGAAGTTTGTATCATAATAAATTACTTGATTTTATTATGCATTACTAGGTTGTGTCACTTGATTTCTATGCAATCTGTAGTAATTTAATTAAATTGATAACTGGCCTAGAAGCCGAGTAATTTAATTAAATTGATAAATGACCTAGAAGCCTAGTAATTAAATTACATGTGCATTCTTGCGTAACCTAGGTAATGCAATTATATAAGGTGATATGTCTAGCCAAGAGGAGTCAAATTTCTTATCTCGGTGTTACAGTGCTTGTATACACAGCGAAGCAACATGATTTTCTCTAGTTTATACTGAATTCCACAGTTAAATTTTTCCTCGCTTCTAGGGTTACAAAGAACACTCATTAATAATAGTTGGATAATGGAGATGGTATCTAACACATGATTAAATAATGGATTGTCACTTACCCTTATTTTTTTACGACGAGGAAGAAGCGGAAATAAGTGAGCCTTATCTGATTTATTTCCCACACGTTCTTTTCCATTGCCAGAGTTCCTCCAAACCTATAAGAGAACAATCCGCTGGAATTATAAAGATCACAAAACTCCTTACCCTAGGTTTAAGCAAAATTCAATATCACCCTTTCCTACGAAGGGAGAAATACAACGATGTCGAAAAGAGAAGGATCAAGTGAAGGAAAACTCACCACTTCTCGATTAGTGGAGCATTGCAATTTCTGAAACGAAACTAGTAGCACCTAAATTGCACGCGGTCGTTCCAACCACGACTGTCACAGAAATCCACAAATTAAATTAGGGATTAGATGGAAATCTGAATGGTAAAAACATAAGAGCAAAACCGGAAATTTAAGAGGGGATCAACAATACTTGTACAAGATTTTCTGGAGAAAAACGATAGTTTCCATAAAAAATTAGCCTCAACGGGAGGTTGTTGCGAAGGGGAAAAGAGATCCTCGATTTCTGGATTTGCAGATGGATGAAACAAGGAAACTATGAGGAAATGTACTGCAACCTGCAGGATTCAACGGAGAAACGAAACTGGTGGTTACCTGATGCAAACGACGTCTGGGGAGAGGTGGTCGTGAGTTGGAACAACCGTTGGGAGTGTCGCCCAGTCTCCTCGAGTAGAAGGAAGGTGCCGTCTAGGGTTTCTGACGAGAAGACAAGGCTCGACGCTAGATGATGCCGACGAAAACGAGCGTGAAGAACTCCTACATCGTCGATTGTCTGGGACAAGAAGATGACTTCCCTAATTTCACTCGCTCGGGTCGTGGGAGTGAGATATGTGCGGGAATGAATGTGTGGCTCTCGGTTATAGCCTGTGGTTGTCAAAAGAGATCGTGAGTGGGGGGGGGGGGGGGGGGGGGGGAGAAACACCGTGACTTGGTTTTCGGTTCCATGGGAATTTTTTAGAAAAGGACTTCTTATAAAATGACATTATTAATACCTCGATTCGCTGTTGACGTCGATCGTAATCATTCACAATCGAATCCTGCAAGTACGAGAGACGTCGCCGTAATTAAATTCGGATGTTACAAAAGACGAAGAAGAAAAAGAAGAATGAAGAAGAAGAACGCAAAAGAAGAGCTTAGAAGTAGGAAGATCAACCAGAACTGACCTAAAGAGGTGGGTTTCATTCGTGCCTAAATTCCAAAGGACTGAAAACCCTCGGTTTTTCTCGAATGCCAATTCCGACCAAATAATGCGGAAACAAACACAAGAATTTGAAATTTGGTGACCAAAACCAATTCCGTGCTCCCAAAACCCCGTCAAACGAATGAAGCCTCACAGTTTCTCATTCTAATAAATAGGACCTTAGGACTCAGATTTAGGTATTAAATGTTATCAACTGTGATCTAGTGTACTTTGAGCAGCAGCGTTTCCTTCTCTTGAGTCCTTCTCCTCTCCTTCGTCTATATTTATTCCTCTTCTATTCCTCTACTCTAAGCGATATAAATTGGTATTAGACCAGAACAATCGGAATGCTCTCCTAACCATCCTTTCGATTGTACTCTCTCATCTCCTCGCTCCATCAGTTTCTGATTCAAATTTCATTTAGCTCGTCCTTTGTCAATGATATATAAGGTTCAACAGAGCTTTGAGCCAATCACAATCAACCATCATTGCATTCTATTGCTACATTTTTCATGAATTTATTTGCTTTAGCAATGCACCTCTGTCAATCCCTTCCTCATAGCTCCAACATTTACTAGAACAACCATCTTCATATAGCCTTTCTATGTTCAATGAGTGGTGCAAGATGAATCTACAGGTGACGGACGCGCGATACCCCAACTCTATATGGAATGCAAGCGGTCACAAATAGATGCAATGGAACTATGACTAATCCTAAAATGATGATGAGAGTACAACCATATTGTAATTAAACGTTTGACAATCGCATGTGCATTACATTGTTTTAGGATTCCTACGACACTCCATGAACACCCACTCATTAGAGTTTCACTAGGATACAATTACGCACACACTACAATCGTCCTGCGCCAGTATGTCTCAATGTGATATAATTGATACTTCCTTTGAGTTGTGTGAGAAGAATCTCTATGCAGAAAGCCCGTTGTTTGATAAGTACCACAAACTTGTTGGTAAATTGGTCTTACAATGACTCGGCCTGATATCTCATGTACCGTAAGGTTAATTAGTTTATGAGAACACCGACTAACGATGAGTGGGATGTTGTACTTCATATTGTTCGATGTGTGAAGAAAGATCCTAGTCTCGGGCTTGTCTACAATGATCATGGCCATATTGATATTGAAGCTTTTGTGACTCTAATTGGGCAGGATGCTTAGTTACACAGAAATCTACTACTGGTTCACTTTCTTTATGGATGGTAATATGATTTCTTGGTGCAGTAAGAAACATATCAGCATTGCTCTCTAGTGCTGAGGTTGAATATCGTGTTATATCTCACACAACTGTAGAGATTATGTTGGTTCATCAGATTCTTTCATGAGATAGGTTACCCAATCCAGAGACCAACTCAGCTATGGTGTGACAACCAGACAACTATTCCTATTTCTACTAATTCAGTCTTTCATGAGCGTACCAAATACATCAAAGTGGTTTGTCACTTTGTTCGGGGAAAGTACGATAGGTTCATTTCTCTCTGGCATGTTAAAATTGGAGACCAACTTGCAGATCTACTAACAAGACGGATTTCAGGTCCATGAGCGAAATATCTTTGTATCAAGTTTGGCATAATTAACATCCGCCATCCAACTTGAGGGAGAGTATTTTGAATTAATATATTCCTTATTGTATTTTGAGTTAATTAATTTCTTTAGTCTATTTGGACATATTTAGTAATTTTGCCATGCTACTGCTCATTGTTTTTCTTACTGTTGCTGCTGTAGGAAGCATGCATACTTTCATTTAACTTTAGTTATAATTTTATTAAACCTGATGACTGGAACATTTTACAGTTACTGGAGAGCTTTCAGAAATCATTTCCCAGTTTAACTTTTCCCGCGTTGCCAGATCGTGGAGATTTCGACCTCAACGATGTTCTGGATTCACCCTATTTTTTTAACTAAAGAGAGCAGCTGTAGATTCGCGCTCGATTCAACCTATTCGCTCCAGCTCTGTACAGATAAACTCGTCGCTAACTTGCATCATCAAGAAAAGGTTTTCGCGTGTCATTGCCTATCCATACGGTCTTGCGCCAGATTTCGCAAGTCATGGAAAAAACTGTTGGCAGCGGCGGGAGCAGTCGTCCGGCGGCGAATTGAACCGATCGAATAATACTCGGAATATGCGGGAGAGCTGGGAAACAGGAAGAGTATATAATAATATAAGAGCTTGTTCTGTTCAACCATTTGTCCAAGAACTTGGTAAAGTTTCTTCTAATAATGTGAGATGTTTTATTGTATTATGAGTCTAGGAACTGAGTTGGGTGTCTTTGTAAGAGTTATTTGTTGTATCACCACCTAGAGGAGGTGAACTCCTCTCAATATGTTTTATTTTATTTTTTTACTTTTTTTACATATTAAGGTGACCCAGGGGAGCACAAAACCGCAAATCGCAATATCGCAATTACGCTTCCAATCCCAACCCTAGCCTCCCACGCAGCCGTGCTCCTTCCCCACTTCCCGTCTCCGAGAAGGCGAGAACGAACTATCTTTCTGAGGCTGGTTTGAATGAATTTTGACCCTTTTATAAAATGAATCTGTTTTTTGGCTTTAGATGCAGTAAACAGCAAAGCTGTTATAAAATGATTCTATCATTTTTTTTATTTTTTATAGTAGGCGTAGAACCAAGAGCCGAACTGGAATCGAGCTGAGCTTTCCGGTCCCGGTTCTATACTGTGGGTACATGGTTCGATTTCGGTTCCAAAAAGTCGGAATCAAACGTATGCGGATCGGTTCGTGGTTCTGAGTGGAATCTAATGGATATGAGTTGCACCCCTAATCTCATACTATTATTTCCTCATGATAAATAATTGTTTTTTATAGAATTTATAAAGAAGGCATTTAATTTTTAAAAAATCATAAAAATATTGACTGCATGCAGCAGTTAGTATTTGTAAGCTTTTAAAAGATTGACAGTGTTTTTATAAACTCTAAATCTGTTGTTTGGATTTAAATAATAAAAAATGGTAGATGTGAAATTATAATTGAAACTATATAAATGTATAATATTCATAAACAATATTAATATTAATTTGATTGTTTCGTTTTTGGCAACTTCTAGGCCTTATATTTATTTTTCAATTTCATGCAGTCATGCCTGGATGACAGAAGAAATCTAGTTAGCTGATCTTTTTCTGTGCAAAGGAGTTTCAAGTTAGTTTTTAAATTCTCTCATTTATTGCATCATTTCTCCTTTTATTTTAGGGCGCTGCTATTAGCACCGCAGTTTTGGCTAGTTGCACCGCATTTTCTCCTAATTTTTTTGCGCCTTTTAGAAATACGTCTTGTACATGCATTTTCAGGAAAATTGTCAAACATAAAAGTTGTAGATTTCGACGAGATATACAACTTCCGTGTTGAACACTTTTCCTAAAAATGCATGTACAAGGCGTACTTTGGAAATACGCCTAGGTTTCGCGCCTTTTGGAAATACGCCTTGTACATTCATTTTTAGGAGAAGTGTTCAACACGAAAGTTGTAGATCTCGTCGAAATCTACAACTTTCGTGTTGGACAATTTTCTTAAAAATGCATGTACAAGGCGTATTTCTAAAAGACGCGAAAAATTAGGAGAAATTGCGGCGCGACTAGCTAAAAGTGCGGTGCTAATAGCAGCGCACTTATTTTATCCATTAGCCATTGTCAACGGCCATAAATACAAAAAAAAATTAAGCAAACCAATTGCATATGCATTTACATTATTACGTGTAGAAATACAATTCCGAACTTTCTTTCTTATTATGCACACTTGAATAAAGAGATACTTGACATCGGTTTTTAGAAAGCTTTGTTTGACCTGTTGCTCAAAAAGCTCATATAACATCTTTCTTGTAAGAGCACTTTTGAAAAAGCTGCTCATCCAAAAAACCTAAAAAATGCGGTGGTGGTGGAAATGGAGTTTTTCTCACTGCCATCGCTCCAAACAGAGGGATATGATAATGATAGTAGTGCTAATATGTTCTTGTACTTTACGCTCAATTAAACAAAATCTCAAATACTAGTAGTAATGAAGTTAAATTCCATTAAAAGTACTAAATATTCCTTTTCCCCCTCTAGTAGCTCTCTTCCTACACCTAATGTTGAAGTAAAACTATAATAGAACCTAAGAGGAGTAAGTGATCCATGATAGAAAAGAATTTAAGAGAGTATAATTTCACCATTTTGGTTGAAGGAGATCTAATTAATACCTTCGCCGAGGCCATGCCCTATTTTGATGCTCCTTTATGGAGATCGAGAAGCAAATGATGTGGAGATGAACGAAATTTTCTAAAAAATACATTTGGATTATAATTGATTTGCCTCATAGTAATAGGACCATAAGGTGTAGATGGATTTTAAGGAAAAAAACAAGCCATATGAATCAATAGATAAACATAAAAAAAAAAGATCAACAGTTTATATGTTTTGACAACAATTTACAGTTTTAGGTAATATTTTTCAAGTGTTGCTAAATGCCAAAAATATTATAGCGTACAATATATCAATGAAATCATATCAATTCTATTAACGAAAAATAGGGATACATAGTTGCCAAGGACAAGACACCAAAATACAAAACAAGATAAGCTAGCCATGGTTCAAAAGATTAGTAGAAGGGCAATTCCTAATTTACTAAGTTTTCCGAAAATCCAAGCTGCCCGTATAATTAAGGGCTGTATATATGATATATTGTGTATCCCACTCAAGCCCCAACAACAACACTCAAGCCCTTTATCTCACTATAGTGGGGCCGGCTATATGGATTCTTTGTCGCCATTGTGCCCTATCTTCAGTCATAATTAATCTCAGTTGTTGCGGAACGCTTAGGGCTCTTGGTAGACCGGTTCACTTGAACCGCCTTAGCTCGTGAGCAGGCTAAGCGCGCAAACAGTTAATTAGAGGTTCGTTGAGTACGCAGAGACTTTTTAACGTGGAAAACCCGGAAAGGGTAAAAAACCACGCGGCCGGAGCTGTGCCGACCAAACTTCACTATCTTCTGGAGGAGTTACAACTTGGAAGCTAGAGCTCGAGCGCGACAGACCGCTGCTCGTTACAATATTTGGAGAAAGAGAGCTTCGAGGGTGACAGGCCACCTCACGAAAAAACTAAGTCCTTTTCCCCTCCAAGACTGCTAGTCGCCTTTCTGGAACTGAGAAGGCTGGTCGCCTTTCCCTTCTGAGAACTGCTTGTCGCCTTTCGGAATCGAGAAGGCTCGTCGCCTTTCTCTTCTGAGAACTGCTTGTCGCCTTTCGGAATCGAGAAGGCTCGTCGTCTTTCTCTTCTGAGAACCGCTTGTCGCCTTTCGGAATCGAGAAGGCTCGTCGTCTTCCTGGAAGATGGAGATCTTCGAGTCCCGAAGGAGATCTTCAAGTCCCGAAGGAGATCTTCAAGTGCTGAAGGAGAATTCCGCAAAAGTCTGCAAGAAGCTCTCCCGAGTCCAGAAGTCCAGGTCCTTTCAAATGAAGCCATGGGGCTCCTTTTATAGTTTTTGTCGGGGGCGGCCCGGTAATTTTGCCGTTGGCAGTTTCCATAAATGCTCGGTGGACGAATCATATTTTCCGGTTTTGGGCACACGGATCGCCATTTTTCGTAAATGACCACCTTGCCCTTCGGGCAGCTTGGGCGGCTCGGGCAGTTCGGGCAGTTCTGTTGGAGGCGAAAAAGGCGACTAACTGTTCCTGAAAAGTGAGAAGCCTGAAACCCAAAATGTGAGAAGTCGGAAAGACAAAAAGTGAGAAGCCGGAAAGACAAAAAGTGAGAAGACGGAAAGACAAAAAGTGAGAAGACTTCCTGACCGCGCTCAGAGACGTTCTAAGCGCGCGCTAGTGCTAAAACGTCCTGAGTGCTCCCTCCCCCACTGGGGAAGGCGGATAGGCGGGCGGCTGCACCCTGCGCGGAGGGAGGGGCGGGCGACCGCGCCTCGAGGGTGCGCAACGCGATCGCTCCTCGGGGGGGGCGCGGCATGGGCGCGCCCTAGAGGGGGTGCGGGCCGAGCACGCCTCGGGGAAAGGCGGCTTGGCCGCACCCCAAGGGGGGTGCGGCCAAGGCCGCACCCCAAGGGGGTGCGGCCAAGGCCGCACCCCATGCGTGGGGTGCGGCCAAGGCCGCACCCCAAGGGGGTGCGGCCAAGGCCGCACCCCATGCGTGGGGTGCGGCCAAGGCCGCACCCCATGCGGGGTGCGGCTAGGCCGCACCCCGTGTGCGGGGTGCGGCCTGCGGCTAGGCCGCACCCCGCGCGGGGTGCGGCTAGGCCGCACCCCGCGCGGGGTGCGGCTAGGCCGCACCCCATTCATGGGGTGCGGCTTGGCCGCACCCCGGTGGGGCGCGGCCGAGGCCGCACCCCGCGCGGGGTGTGGCTGGGCCGCCCCCCTCGTGGGGTGCGGCTGGGCCGCACCCCATATGCGTGGGGTGCGATTCGGCCGCACCCCAAGGGGGTACGGCCAAGCTTGCGTCGGTTTTACGCGTTTTATTCCTCCTGCCGAATTAGGAGGGGAAGAGTTTTTGGAAACACCCATTCTTGGAAATTATCCGCCTTTGGAAATTATCCGCCTTTGGAAATTATCCGCCTTTGGAAATATCTTGCTGCCTTTTACGGACATCCCTGCTAGATACTTTTATAAATACTAGACTCCTATCATGAGTACCCATCATAAGCCCCCCAAAACCGTCGGAGTCCAGAACTTGAGAAGGAGTGCGAGGGTTTTTTTTTTTTTTTTTTTAAACGTTTGCGTGTTGGAATCGGTTTGGCGTCGAACAATGGTTGGGGTAAGTAGATTTTTCCTTTAACTTTTTGAAAAAAGGAGCGGGGAAATCAAACGGCCGGCGGCGGATGAGGGGGCGCGGTGAGCGGTGCGCGAGCGGCCGGAAAGGTGATGCTCAGGGGGGAACGCGCGCGGGCGGAGCCGGCGGCGGGGTGCCCGGCTGGCGCGAGCGCGCCCCCGCGCGCGCGCGCGGCCCCATGCGCGCGGGCGCCGCGGCGCGCGCTCCTGCGCGCGGGTGTCGCGCGCCCGCGCGCGCGGGTGCCTCGCGTCCGCGCGCTGCGCGCGCGGGCGCCGCGCGGGTGCCGCGCGCCCGCGTGCGCGAGTGCCGCGCGCCCGCCGCGCGGGTGCCGCGCGCCCGGGCGCGTGCGGCCCCTTGCGCGCGGGCGCCGCGTTGCGCGCGGGTGCCGCGCGCCCGCGCGCCCGTGCGCGCGGGTACCTGCGCGCCCGCGCGCGCGGGTGCCGCGCTGCCCGTCCGCGCGCGCGGTGCCGCGTTGCGCGCTCCCGCGCGCAGGCGCCGCGCAAGGGTCCGCGCGCAGGTGCCGCGCTGCGCGCTCCCGCGCGCGGGTGCATTCGTGCGGTCGGTGCGCGTGGGCCCCTGCGTGCGGACTGTGCCTTTGCGCGCGGCTGCTCCTTGCGTGCGGGTGAGGTTGGCGGTGCGGACCTCTGGTGCTTGTGCGCATGGTGTGCGGTGAGATGCCTCGTGGTCTTTTGGATTTTCTAGCACGGCTCGTTTTTATGTGTTTGCTCTTCCTTGCAGGCTTCGAAGCGGGGCGGCCAATCGAGGCCGATGCGCTTACGCTCCTCTCTAGATAGCGCGCGAATCGAGGTGTGGCGCAAGCGGTTTGGATTGCCTCCGAGCGTCGAGATTAAGATTCCAGGGGTGGAGGAGCGTGTTCAAAATCCTCCTACGGGTTACATAACACTCTCCGAGAGTTGCCTGAAGTCTGGATTCCGAATTCCTCCACCGGAGGAGGCTATTGAAATATTCCGGTTCTGCGGCGTCCCGATCACCCAGTTCACGCCTGCTGGAATGGCGAACATTATGGGGCTGGTGGTGCTTTTTCGGGAACACAGTACGCGCTTTTCACTTGAACTTTTCAAGGATTGGTGTGAGGCTACAACCGACTTGGGCGGACGGATTGAGGTGCGGAGCAACAAAAGTTGGTTCCACTTTGGCGAGAAGGCGGATTATCGCCACGGGAATACCCTTTATGGATATGTTCGGAATCGTTGGGAGCTGCCCGAGCTTTGGAGGTCGCTTCCTGGACGCTGCCGCCGACTGACCGGTCGGGAGGACGAGTTCCTTCCTCTCCCCGGCTTCCCTGGTCGAGATGGGCTGTCAAAAGCTTTGTTCAGTGTGTACAACTGTGTGGAGGAGAGTCGGTTGCTTGCGGTGGGGCTTTCTTGGGATCCTGAGCGGGAGGCTGCGGTTCCCCTGGAGCGTGGGAAAAGGAGAAAGATTGTCTTCAGGAATGGAACTCCTAGTTCGGGCTCTGCTCCGCCGGAGCCTAGGAGCCACGATCATGAAGCTGGTCCGAGCCGCCGTCGGGGGGAGCCGATTGCTCCCGACCCGGAGGTCGAGATTCTGGCGTCCCCAACTGCTGAGCAGGTTGCGCAAGGAGACTTGCCGCCACCTCCCCCTCATCCGCCGTCGCGGCGAGTTTCCTCGTCCCTCCAGGCGATGACTTCTGCGGTAAGTCCATCTTTCCTTGTCTGGGTCTTGTCTCTGCCATTGTTGTTCGTGTTTCCTGATTGTTTCCTTCGTGTTTGGCAGGCGAACGTTCTGACCAACGTTGCCCTCACGTGGAACGACTGCTATGTGGGCCTTAAGGACAGCTACATCTCTCTCCAGGAGGAGCTGAGCGTGATGAAGAGAGACATATCTGCTTTACAGAAGAGGAGGGATCGCGATCTGTCCCGCATTAAGCAGCTGGAGGCGGACCTTTCTTCTTCCCAGTCCGAGGTTGAGAAACTGCAGGAGGCATACGGTGGAGATAAGGCGCTTGCCCAGGACGCGCTTCGTCAGCTATCCGAGGCCCAGGGGGAGATGTTTCGCATGGAGGGGGAGCTGGGCTTTCTTCGGAGCGAGGTGGAACGGCTGTCGTCGGTCGAGCGCAGCCTTGAGGACGCTAAGGCGGCCGGAGTTGCCGAGTTCCGAGACTCCCTTGCTTTCGTCGAGGAGCGGTTCCAGATGGCGGAGGAGATCCGCGCCGAGGTTATGACGAAGGAGGTCGAGCCCCTGCTGGAGGACGAGCGTGAGGTCGCCTTCCAGCGCGGTATTCAGAAGACCCTTCGCTTGGTGGGGAGGAAGTTCGGGTGCGACACTGCTGGTCTTGGAGCGGGAGATCTTTCGGAGGATGAGTGCTCGGACGCGGCCGAGGATTGATACAGATCGCCCACTATTTTCTTGACTTCCGTGCTGTTGTTTGTTCGTGTGTCGTCCTGAGTTTCGTTCTGAGTTTTGTTTGTATGGTTGTCTGCTTCGCACGCAGCGTTGAGCTGACGCGGTTGTATCCTCTTATTGAGTTTGTCGTGTTTACTTCTTCGTACAATTCTGCTTATCTGATTGTTAGCACCTGCATAGTTTTGGTTGTTTTCAAGATGAGCTTTGCACGAGACGGAGCCCGCGGCTTTCAAATATATAACGAGTTAGTTTGCGCAAATCTGTGCTTGCGGCTTTCAAATATATAACGAGTTAGTTTGCGCAAGTCTGTGCTTGCGGCTTTCAAATGAATACATATATAACGAGTTAGTTTGCGCAAGTCTGTGCTTGCGGCTTTCTTGCACGAGTCTGTGCTCGCGGCTTTAGTGCACGAGTCTGTGCTCGCGGCTTTTCGCGCGGTTCTGTGCCCGCGGCTTTGGTGCACGAGTCTGTGCTCGCGGCTTTAGTGCGCAAGCCTTTGCTCGCGACTTTTTGCGCGGTTCTGTGCCCGCGGCTTTGGTGCACGAGTCTGCGCTCGCGGCTTTGGCCGGTGAATAGCGGGGGTATTCAAACCGGGGGTGAACGCAGGGGGGGCAGGCCCCTACGACACCGGGACTCGACGGCGGAGGAGAAGGGCGAACCTTCAATCGACGGCGGTGCAGAGTCCCCGGGGCAGGGCCCCGAAGCGGTACCTGCAGTAGAATGGATTGAAGCAAGTAGGATTTTATTAGAAGATTAATACTGATACATTCGCAAATGCAGTCTTGCGATAAGTTTTTGATACAGGCTTTCGAGAAGATGGCGTCGAGCCTTGCTGGCGCTGCGTTTGCCCGAATCTTCGTAGTTGTTCAGCTTGGTGGGCAACGGCGGCTCGGAGATTGGTCTTCGCTGGCCGGCGTCTTTTTGCGGAAGGCCTCCAGGTATCCCAGCTGGATAAGGCGTTCGATTTCTTCTTTCAGTCGGGCGCATTGCTCCGTTTGGTGCCCTCGGCCCTTGTGGAAGTGGCAGAACTGAGACGAAGCTCCCTTGTGCAAGGAGAGCTTCCTAGGCCAGTGGATGAGTTCGCTATGACAGATCACGGACAATATATGCTCGCGTGGTGTGTTTAGCGGGGTGAAGTTCTGAAGGCCTTGATTTGCTAGCTCTCGGGAGCGGTCTGCTTGGTTCCGAGCGGGCAGTTCGGCTTCCTCGGGCTGCTGTTGCCGTCCCTTTCTCTTGCGGACTGAATCGTGGGGCGGCGAGTCTGTTAGTTTCTGAAGTTTTTCTTTTCCAGCTATCGCAGGAGCTGTTTGACCTTCTCGCGAACCCTGTATCTCGGCCCTTGATTTCGGCGACGGGTTGCTGCTGATCCAGGAGGGCCAAGGTGCGGTCGTGCTGAGACTATGCATTGCGCTCTTGATGGTATTTCCTTTGCTAGCCATGCGTCCTGACATTGAGACGTCGTGGTCCATGGCGTCTAGTAGGAGGCTCCCGAATATTGCGTCGTAGGGGGAGTCCGCTTGGGCGACAATGAATTGTACGTCATACTGGATCGGTTCAGCATGTGCTCCCACTTGGACGGGGAGGGTGATGACGCCTATAGTGGGTATCGTGGTTCCATCTGGGAGCTCTGCTTTGCTAGCCCTAAGCTTGAGGTTCCCGCTTAGGAGCTTGAGCCGAACTATTGCTGCCACGAACAGGACGTTGAAGGAGATGCGGTGGGTTATCAGCGCCTTCCCCAGCTCACAGGGAGGACTCCCTATGCTTGCATCCAAGATGAAATCCATCCATGCGCAGGGGCGCTCTTGGTGAAAATTTGGGCCGGCTTTCTCTGATTGCCCGCTCCGTTCCCCTTCTTCTAGGTGGGGTTGTTTGCTCGCACCGGGCTTATCGCCTTCCTGGGTCTTTGCCGAGTAGGACTCGTGTTGCTTGATGAACAGTCGGGAGAACTCGGAGAAACTATGGATCGCTCCGCTAGGCAGGGCTTGATACCAGCGGAGAGCGTCTCCGTGCAGCGTTTTGGCGAAGATTTTGCAGCTAGCTGGGTCGGGAAGTCCGAGCTCCCGTGTTATTATCAGAAAACGATTAACGTGCTCATATGGATCTTCTGCCCCGTGGAATTCCTTGTCGTAAGGGAGCTTTAGCCATGACGGAACTGGGTACTCCAAGATTGACTTCGAGAGGGGTGATCGCCTTTGTTGGCGTTGGTCATTGCTTGAATCATGCCCTCCTGCCGGCGGGGCCGGTTTGCCTGCTGACTCCGGCCGAGGGGGCCGGATGGGTGCGGCAGTGAGCGCTCTCTTTGCCTGGTTTTCTGGAATCGAGGAGCTGTATGCGTCGGACAGTTCAGGGGAGATGTCCACTCTTGCTGGCTTCGAGGATTCCGGCGAAGGGGGGATTGCGCTCGGGAATCCTTTGCTTCGGATTTGGGAATCCATTCCCACAGACGGCGCCAAACTGTTGCGGAACGCTTAGGGCTCTTGGTAGACCGGTTCACTTGAACCGCCTTAGCTCGTGAGCAGGCTAAGCGCGCAAACAGTTAATTAGAGGTTCGTTGAGTACGCAGAGACTTTTTAACGTGGAAAACCCGGAAAGGGTAAAAAACCACGCGGCCGGAGCTGTGCCGACCAAACTTCACTATCTTCTGGAGGAGTTACAACTTGGAAGCTAGAGCTCGAGCGCGACAGACCGCTGCTCGTTACAATATTTGGAGAAAGAGAGCTTCGAGGGTGACAGGCCACCTCACGAAAAAACTAAGTCCTTTTCCCCTCCAAGACTGCTAGTCGCCTTTCTGGAACTGAGAAGGCTGGTCGCCTTTCCCTTCTGAGAACTGCTTGTCGCCTTTCGGAATCGAGAAGGCTCGTCGCCTTTCTCTTCTGAGAACTGCTTGTCGCCTTTCGGAATCGAGAAGGCTCGTCGTCTTTCTCTTCTGAGAACCGCTTGTCGCCTTTCGGAATCGAGAAGGCTCGTCGTCTTCCTGGAAGATGGAGATCTTCGAGTCCCGAAGGAGATCTTCAAGTCCCGAAGGAGATCTTCAAGTGCTGAAGGAGAATTCCGCAAAAGTCTGCAAGAAGCTCTCCCGAGTCCAGAAGTCCAGGTCCTTTCAAATGAAGCCATGGGGCTCCTTTTATAGTTTTTGTCGGGGGCGGCCCGGTAATTTTGCCGTTGGCAGTTTCCATAAATGCTCGGTGGACGAATCATATTTTCCGGTTTTGGGCACACGGATCGCCATTTTTCGTAAATGACCACCTTGCCCTTCGGGCAGCTTGGGCGGCTCGGGCAGTTCGGGCAGTTCTGTTGGAGGCGAAAAAGGCGACTAACTGTTCCTGAAAAGTGAGAAGCCTGAAACCCAAAATGTGAGAAGTCGGAAAGACAAAAAGTGAGAAGCCGGAAAGACAAAAAGTGAGAAGACGGAAAGACAAAAAGTGAGAAGACTTCCTGACCGCGCTCAGAGACGTTCTAAGCGCGCGCTAGTGCTAAAACGTCCTGAGTGCTCCCTCCCCCACTGGGGAAGGCGGATAGGCGGGCGGCTGCACCCTGCGCGGAGGGAGGGGCGGGCGACCGCGCCTCGAGGGTGCGCAACGCGATCGCTCCTCGGGGGGGGCGCGGCATGGGCGCGCCCTAGAGGGGGTGCGGGCCGAGCACGCCTCGGGGAAAGGCGGCTTGGCCGCACCCCAAGGGGGGTGCGGCCAAGGCCGCACCCCAAGGGGGTGCGGCCAAGGCCGCACCCCATGCGTGGGGTGCGGCCAAGGCCGCACCCCAAGGGGGTGCGGCCAAGGCCGCACCCCATGCGTGGGGTGCGGCCAAGGCCGCACCCCATGCGGGGTGCGGCTAGGCCGCACCCCGTGTGCGGGGTGCGGCCTGCGGCTAGGCCGCACCCCGCGCGGGGTGCGGCTAGGCCGCACCCCGCGCGGGGTGCGGCTAGGCCGCACCCCATTCATGGGGTGCGGCTTGGCCGCACCCCGGTGGGGCGCGGCCGAGGCCGCACCCCGCGCGGGGTGTGGCTGGGCCGCCCCCCTCGTGGGGTGCGGCTGGGCCGCACCCCATATGCGTGGGGTGCGATTCGGCCGCACCCCAAGGGGGTACGGCCAAGCTTGCGTCGGTTTTACGCGTTTTATTCCTCCTGCCGAATTAGGAGGGGAAGAGTTTTTGGAAACACCCATTCTTGGAAATTATCCGCCTTTGGAAATTATCCGCCTTTGGAAATTATCCGCCTTTGGAAATATCTTGCTGCCTTTTACGGACATCCCTGCTAGATACTTTTATAAATACTAGACTCCTATCATGAGTACCCATCATCAGTAATGCTTAAGTACAACACGACTTTTCTTATAGTTTCGTTCTAAGTTTTTTTTGGTCTACCCCTTACCTGTTTAACATGCCTAGTGGCTAAACTCTCACAACGCCTAACACGTATCTCTAATGGTCTCCTTTGTAAGTGTCTAAACCATCGTAAATGAGCTTCTCTCGCAACGCCTAACATGTGTCTCTGAATTTGTATACATATCTTTGATTAGGCAGATATCACCAATACAGTATTTTCTTATGTACAGTAGATGTAGATATATACAATAAATTACCTAAAGTTCTCATGGATCTTTTTTTTTTAATTACAAAAATCTCTTCTAATAGGATTATGTCTTCACATCCATGCACAAAAAGATAACTAGGTGCAAGCATTTATGTGCAAGCATCTTATGAAATGTAAATTTATAGGAAAAGCTTGTGTAATTTCAAAAGATAACAAGGTGCAACTTGTAATTTTGCAATCTTTCATCTCTCTCTCTATATATATATTATATTAAAAAGAAATAGCACGGTCTGCGAATAACCCGAAATAAAAATTCATGGAAAAAATCTGCACCGTCGATTATGGTATGATAAATATGAACCGTTAGATCAAAACTCTCACCTCCCTCATTCTCTCTCCTCATTCCCGATTCCAACAAAAGAAAGTGAGAGGGAGAGGGAAAGGGAGAGAGAGGGAGATGACGGAAGAGGAGAGAGAGAAAGAGAGAGAGGGAGAGAGATGATAAAAAATAAATTTTTTTGCATAAGCCTAATTTTTTTTTTAAATTACAAATGTAATTTTAATTTATATTTTCTTACGATCATTTTGAATACTCATACGTATATGTTAAGGGAGCAACCTGAATTGATGTGGGCGCAGCCCGCCTTGATGCAGACGCAACTCACAACAACACATCGATTTAACTGATCAACATGAATGCGGGTGAAGCCCGCAGCGATGCATCTATCTGGGGCGGGCCCGCCGATATATTCCAGTAAATAATTTATTTCCTAAATATTTTTCTATCAACATTTCGACTGTATATATAAGTTGGATGAAGTACGGTGAATTATGTTTCTTAAATGCAAAATGCCAAAAATGTAAGACTACGCCAACTTATACACATAATAAATATAATAATATAATTCTCAACAAAACCCAACGCATAAGTTGAATCAAACAACTTTCACCTTCAGGCACGTCAGGCGAAATTTTGATTTAAATATTACAATTTTTCAAACAAATAATTCCATTAACAGAGCTATTTAAATCCACAAAGAGATAGAGAGAGAAAGAGAGAGAGAGAGAGGGGGGATTGTGCAATGGGAGAAGTTGCAGATCACAAACTATACAACTTAGATCCAGCTGAAGGGTGGCAGGGTATGTAGTGTTTTCATATCTCATATAATATTTTCGTACACCGCGCTGCGCACCGCATGAAAAAATATTTCATAGCAGTCTGCGCGGAGGGCTCCCGTGCACTGTCACTCATATACTAAAAGAAAACCAATCACAGAGTTCTCTCGAAAGCGCGCTCTACGCGATAGCATACTCATATGATACATATATTACTATTTACACGCAGTTGAAGAGAATGACCACCCAATTGAGCAAGTAAGGCTGACCGTGGACCCGACCGACAATCCGAATCTCACCGTGCTGACATGGCGCTCATGGGTGCTTGGGGTGATCTCCTGCGCGCTCCTCGCCTTCGCGAACACCTTCTTCGGGTACAGGTCAAATCCGCTGTTCGTCAGCTCCGTGTGCGTGCAGATCATCACCCTTCCCATCGGCAGATTTCTCGCGAAAACACTCCCGGACAAGAAAGTCAACCTGATCCCTTTCACGAATTGGTTGTCATTCTCGCTCAACCCCGGGCCATTTTCCATGAAGGAGCACTGCCTCATCACCATCTTCGCAGGCGCGGGGGCTGGCGGCGCCGCCGCCATTGGAATCGTGAACATTGTCAAGGCTTTCTATCACAGAAAGATAAACCCAATTGCGGCTTTCTTGTTAATACAGACAACGCAGGTGAGAAGTTAAGCATGCAATATATTATATGTAGGGGCGGATTCACATAGGGCCCATTGCAGGTGGCCACAAACTGAATTAAAAAATAAAAACATTTTAAATAGAAATTTTTTTAGGTGAGTATCTCGCACCTAGATCACGGTGAGAGGAGTGCATCTCAGCCATTGATAGCTCTAAATATTGCTGTATTTATGAATAATAAATAATGTCAGTATTTTCCCTACCGTCAGATCTATCTAAGATCATACGGCTGTATTTCCCCCTCACCTAGAACTAGGTGCGAGATACTCACGTAAGTATTTCTCTTTTAAATAATAGTAAGAGTTTAGTGGTTATGCGGTCGTTGTTTTGAGTGAAAGGTTCTGTTCAATTCTTCAAGACATTATAATTTTGCCAAAATTTTTTTGTTCAAAAAAACTATTAAAAATGTAGATATTTTTTCTATGAGGACAAATATCTCATTAAAATTTTAAACATTTTTTAAATATTTAAACATACAACAACAAAAAACACTCAAGCCTTTATCCCACTATAGTGGGGTCGGCTATATGGATCCTCTGTCGCCATTGTGCCCTAGGCCCTAGCTTTAGTCATAATCTCACTAATGCCTAAGTACATCATGTCTTTCCTTATAGTTTCATTCCAAGTCTTCATTGGTTTACCCCTCCCTGTTTAACATGCCTAGTGACTAAACTCTTAGAGCGCCTAACAGGTGCCTCCAATGGTCTCCTTTTTACGTGTCTGAACCATCTTAGTCGAGCTTCTCGCATCTTCTCTACAATTTGTATCACTCCTATCTTATCCCTGATACATTCATTCCTAATTTTATCCAGTCTCATGTGTCCAAACATCCACCTGAGCATTCTCATCTCTCGCAGTTTCTCACCCTAAATCCTAAACCATAAACCCTAAGATTATAATGTAAAAAATGTGACATTAATACAATGTAAGCATATTTTTTATATTTGTTCATTGTTTGTTTTGAATAGATTAGTACTCTGCTCACACAATTTTTTTGCATTTGCCACTGATCATATGTAGTGTTACTATTAATTTTTGAGTTTTGATATTCAATTGTGTTCTTGGAACATGCATGACAGCTGCTTGGATACAGTTGGGCTGGTGTTTTCAGAAAGTATTTGGTGGAGTCTCCGTATATGTGGTGGCCGTCGAACCTTGTTCAAGTTTCGCTCTTCAAGTACGACTTCATACATAACCCTTTTTTCCATTGTGACGCAGTAAGAGTTAATGCGGCACTGTTGATTTTCTGTGGTACTAACTTTTAGGGACTGCTCGGTTGGACAAAATTAAGGCTCGGAATTGGAATTCTGATTGACATGGACCTTCAATTTCAATTTCAATTTCAAAGCCCTAATTTCATCCAAATGAACAAACCCCGAGAGTGGGCTTTTACACAATTTCATGCTTAACAATATTTTCAATGCTAATGTTTAATAAAAATTGAAGCATATGTACATATGCAAACTTTTCATTAAAATTGTCTTTCAAGATTTTTAAAGTATGAAATCAGGCATTAATTTGAGAATATATATATTATGGTATATATATGCATGTAAATTTTGTGAAACATCATAATATGAGCTTGTGAGTATCTACCATGGTTAAAGAAGAGAAAATTTTGATGGCTTTCTTTAAAATCTTATAGAGTCTCTTCGTTTGGAAAAAAACAGGACTTTGAGTTTAGAATTGAAGGTTTATTTTTGTTAGGATTGGACTCCAATTTCAATTCTAAAGCTTCAATTTCATCAAACTGAACGGACACAAGACTATTAGGCTCCGTTTGGCACGACGGTGGTGGTCGTACGTGAACGCGGTAGTAAAATCGTCATTCGTGAACGGGCACCTAAGGAACTTCATCCACTTTTATGTTCAAGTGGATGAAATTCCTTAGGTGGACGCTCATGAATGACGGTTTTACCACCGCGTTCATGACTGTCACCACTGTACCAAACGGAGCCCTAGTTAGTGTTATCAAATTCTAATTTAACTTTTTAAAAAATATTATGGCATATATGCATGTAAAATTTCTAAAAAAACATATCATGCACTTATAAATATCTTTCATAATTTGAAGTATCACATACACATTGATTGCATTTCTTTGTAAGGGTTTGAAAATTTTAAAGTCTTCTTTAAAAATCCATAAAGTATCTATAACTTAAAAGTTTTATTATAAATTAAAAAGAACCATTTGTATGTATAATTTGTTAATTATATGCTGAGCTTTTTTCGGGTAGTTATCAGAGGTGTTTTGGATATTTTGTAAACTTACAGAGTGATATATAAACTCCTTATAATTCTAGAGTTTTGGATCATTCTGAAATTTGAAAATGCTCTCACTTTCTGTAACTGCCTCTGTTCTTGAGTTAGTGAAAAACAAACTACTGCTGCCCGTGGACATAGTAGCCCATCTTGGGGTGAACCACATAAATCTGTCTTCTGTGTTGTGATTTTCTTATTTGTTAACATATAATTAGTATTATATTAACTTTTTTATGTGTGTGTGACTTTGGCAGAGCACTGCATCTCAAGGAAAAGAGAAAAAAGGGAGGCCTGACAAGGTTCCAGTTCTTCCTATTAGTCTTCATTGGCAGCTTTGCATACTATGTTGTCCCCAGCTTCCTCTTCCCATCCATCTCCATCATCTCCGTCCTCTGTTTAGTATGCACAAATTCTGTCACCATGCAGCAGATTGGATCCGGACTTAACGGTCTGGGAGTTGGCTCATTCGGTCTTGATTGGTCGACCGTCGCCGGCTTCCTCGGCAGCCCGTTGGCCACGCCGGCGACCGCTATCTTCAACATAGTGATGAGCTACATTCTGATTGTGTATGTGCTTCTCCCACTCGGGTATTGGACCGACCTCTACAAAGCCAAACGATTCCCGTTGATCTCTGCCAATGTATTCGACTCTTCCGGCCATCCCTACAACATTTCTCGGATCATCAACAATAAGAGTTTCACTCTCAATGTGTATGAGGAAGAGAATTACAGCATGTTGAACATAACTGCCGCGTTTGCTTTAGTTTACAGTATGAGCTTCGCTACCCTTACTGCTTCTGTCATGCATGTCGCTCTTCATCACGGCAGGTATGGATACTTATGACTCTCCATCACACTCTTTATTTTAGACAAAATTATATTTTCAGTCCCCAACCTTAACGTGTTTTTGAAAATCAATCCTTTAACTTTCAAATGTAAGATTTCAATCCCTAAACACTAAAATGCTGAAGCAAACAAATTAATTTTTGGTGATAACAAGTGCAAAACATATTGATTTTAAAATATTTTATTTATAAGGAAATCAGACTTGTACCTTTTCCATTAGCATTTAACAAATTTAAGAAGAATGGATTAGAATCAATTGCTTTTTAGATTTTAAGAACTGCAGTACTACATTTGAAAGTTTAGGTACTTATTTTCAAAAGCACATTAAATTTAGGGACTGAAAACATAATTTTGGCATTATTTTACACATCCATGCATGGGGTTTTAATGTTTGAAAGCATCAATTGTAGGGATATTTGGAAGATGTGGAAAAATACAAAAGATTATGCTAAGGAGAAGGTAGAGGATGTTCATACAAGATTGATGAAGAGAAACTACGAGCCCGTGCCGCAGTGGTGGTTTCTTGTTCTCTTAGTTGCAGTCACCGGCCTCTCTCTCTTCACTTGCTTAGGATTTGATAGACAACTGCAACTTCCGTGGTGGGGGGTATTGTTGGCCGGCACCATGGCTTTGTTCTTTACTTTACCTATTGGGGTTATTGTTGCAACAACTAATCAGGTATTCATACTTTATGTTCAAACATACTTTTTCAAACTCAGAAAAAATAGTTTGCAAGTAGATTACGGCTCCGTTTTGCGCGGCGGTGGCGGCCGTGAATGTGATGGTGGTTATGAACCATCGTTCGTGAATGCTCTGCCTCATCGTTCGTGGTTATGAACCATCGTTCGTGAATGTTTTTGTCTGAACTCACCGGAGCAAAAACACAGCGCCAAACAGAGACTATATTTATACAAACTTGTTGTTTTAATACTAATTGTTATGCAGGCGCCAGGGTTGAATGTCCTTTCGGAGTACATCCTCGGTTTAATGTTACCCGGAAAGCCTTTAGCAAATGTGACCTTCAAGATGTATGGCACAATAAGTATGGGGCAAGCACTCACGCTTCTCAGTGATTTAAATTTGGGAAACTACATGAAAATACCCCCAAAGTCAATGTTCATTGCGCAGGTATTTGCTAATGTTTTTGAAAATCATCTATAAACCCAATCAAAACTTTAATTCCCTTGAAGTTTGCATAATTACAGATTGCACCCCTCTTATTATTGAAATTACAAAAACCTTAACGGTAAGTTTACATTTCATAACATACATGCACAAAAATACCCCATTGGAGTAAATTTTCAAGCGGGTCTTTTTGCGCATGAATGTTATGAAATATACTCTTATAGGGGAGGTTTTTGTAATTTCAAAGGTAAAAGGGGTGCAATCTATAATTCACGGTAAATGAACCTATGTTTATTTGAGATTGTATTTTAAGCCAATTCATGTGTAGTTTGTAGGTACAGTGATAGCAGCATCTGTTTCATATGGAACAGCATGGCTTCTTCTTGACACAGTGGAGTATATATGTGACCCAAGTAAGCTTCCAGAAGGAAGCCCATGGACTTGCCCCAGCGACGATGTCTTTTATAACGCATCCATCATCTGGGGGCTGGTCGGACCAAGGCGGATGTTCGGCAAGCTCGGGCACTATTCGGCTCTTAACTTCTTCTTCCTCATAGGCTTAGTTTTGCCCATTCCATTTTGGTTTCTCGCAAGAACTTTCCCTCAGTATAGATTGCTCAAGTATATACACATTCCTCTATTGATCTCGGGAGGATCTGGTGTTCCGCCGGTACACTCAGCCAACTATATTATGTGGGGTTCAGTTGGTATTTTCTTTAATCACTATGTTTACAAAAGATATAAAAATTGGTGGGCACGACACACATATGTAATGTCGGCTGCTTTAGATGCTGGAGTAGCCTTCATGGGAATACTGATCTTCTTTACCCTACAATCACAAAATATATTTGGCATAGGTTGGTGGGGAGGTGTCGCGAATGATCATTGTCCGCTTGCTACTTGTCCCACGGCTCGCGGCATTGTCGTTGAAGGTTGCCCCGTCGTTCAATGATTCTCTCTCAAGTGCTTGTATATGTTTACAACACATGTGCATCAAATATCTTTTGTAAAACACTTGTTTTCATTTATGTAACTTTTTTTCTTTTCTTTTAAAACTGCAATAGCGAGGATCAAATCACTCGCCTCCATTCAGAAGGTGAAGAACAAGATACATAATTAGAATATGATTTGAATGTCTGTGTACCTGGTTTATTCAACTTTATCTAAGGTTCACACACACACACACACAAATATATACATACACACATACATATAGTAATAGTCGTGCATGGGTTTATGCCCGTGCTATTGCTCTTGATTGGGAATAGGCTCCGCCCATCTATGAATACTTTGAGTGCGCACAGGCTCCTCCCTTGCGTAAAATGCCAACAGCCTGTTAAGTGGGTTTTGCACATTCAACTTATGCACGAAGCAGGGGAGAACACACATAAACATGATGAGTTTTTTGTTTTCTATTTTTTATTAATTATTTTGGTGAAGGTACATAGCTATATATATAAACACAACATTGTTGGATCTAGCACATATTCAACTGGTCCATAAGCTCATACTTATGAAAATAATGCAACTATTGTTGTAAGTAAATAGCACAACGCGACACGGGTCAGGTGAGGGGCGCTGACACCCCCAACATTTAATTTGGCTCTAAGTGCTTGCAATCTGCTTCGATGGAGGGGTTTTGTCATTGAATCGGTAAGTTGTTCTTCCATTGGACAATAACTGGATTGTTTACTTACTTTTTCTCCATCAGTTCTCGCAGATAATGGTGTCGAATGTCGATATGTTTCGACGACTGTGATATATTGAGTTATTTGTGCCTAAGATATTGTCAACCCTTAATAAAATGGGGTTTTCATCTTCTTCCCATACTTCTCAGGAGTCTTCTTTACCACACTCCTTCACAAACATGACTGCATGCGGCCATTTATTCTGCATCGACAGTCGAGAGCTCCACAATTTGTTGTTTTTTGGTGCTCCATGAAATTGGTTTTATGTCGAGGCAAAAAATGTGGCATCTAGTACTTTTTCGATCATCGACCGAGCCTCCCCAGTCAGGGTCAAAAGAACCATTATGTGTTTTTAGTTCTACTTTTGACATCAACTCCCATACTCTATCGTGCCTTTAAGATAGCACAATATTGTTCTCTTTGCTTCCCGGAACTGGTGATCTGATGGATTTGCTATACATCGAGATGCAAGACTTACGGTAAATACCAGATCTTGGTGAGTATTCGTAAGATATAATATGCTTTTCCTTTACACTCATCTGCTCTAGTTTTTTTCTTTTTCTTCTTCTCCACCTTCTTCTTCTTCTGCTCTGACTTTCTTTTTTATTGATGCTGAATGTTTCACCCACTACAATGAGTGTGCTTATTGGATTACAGTCGATCATCCAAAGTTTTTGTAGTATTTTGGTTGTGTTGCGGATCACTCAAGGCTCCGGTAGATCGGACTAGATTGGACCGTCTTAGCCCGGGAGCGTTTGAGCGCGCAAACAGTCACAGAAAAAGAGAAAACTAACAAGACAATTTTTTTAACGTGGAAAACCCGTCAACTGGGTGAAAAACCACGCGGCCGGGTCTGTGCCGGCCGAAACCTCCGATATTTGTTGGTGGTTGTACAAAGCTACTTTAAAGAACTCGAGGGCGACAGGCCGCCTCTCGTTACAATTGTTGAGAGAGAGATACTCGGAGGGTGATAAGCCACCGCTCCTGGAGCTAAGACTTTTGTCTGATGCAGAGGGGGATGCTGCGCTCTAAGCGCTCTAGAGGTTTTGACTGCAGCTTGAAGGTTGGATCGATGTGCTCTGTGCGTGTTTGTCTCTGTCGGTTGTCTCCTGCTGCGCGAGAGGAGTTTGGAGTGCTGTTCTTGCTGGAGGCTGGAGCGTTTGTTCTTGAGTGCGCGGAGTGCTTGTTGCTGAGTACGCGGGGTTATGCTTGGACGGTCTTGAGAGCGGAGCGCGCAGAGGCGCTCTTGGAGCAGTCTTCAGAGCGGAGCGCACGGAGGCGCGCTTGGAGCGGTCTTGAGAGCGGAGCGCGCGGAGGCACGCTTGGAGCGGTCTTGAGAGCGGAGCGCGCGGAGGCGCGCTTGGAGCGGTCTTGAGAGCGGAACGCACGAAGGCGCGCTTGGAGTGGTCTTGAGAGCGGAGCGCACGGTGGCGCGCTTGGAGCGGTCTTGATAGCGGAGTGCACGGAGGCGCGCTTGGAGCGGTCTTGAGAGCGGAGCGCACGGAGGCGCGCTTGGAGCGGTCTTGAGAGTGGAGCGCACGGAGGCGCGCTTGGAGCGGTCTTGAGAGCGGAGCGCACGGTGGTGCGCTTGGAGCGGTCTTGAGAGCGGAACGCACGAAGGCGCACTTGGAGTGGTCTTGAGAGCGGAGCGCATGGTGGCGCGCTTGGAGCGGTCTTGATAGCGGAGCGCACGGAGGCGCGCTTGGAGCGGTCTTGAGAGCAGAGCGCACGGAGGCGCGCTTGGAGCGGTCTTGAGAGCGGAGCGCACGGATGCGCGCTTGGAGCGGTCTTGAGAGCGGAGCGCACGGTGGCGCGCTTGGAGCGGTCTTGAAAGCGGAGTGCACGGAGGCGCGCTTGGAGCGGTCTTGAGAGCGGAGCGCACGGAGGCGCTCTTGGAGCGGTCTTGAGAGCGGAGCGCACGGAGGCGCGCTTGTGAGCGCGCAAGGAGGAGGCGCGCTTGTGAGCGCGCAAGGAGGACGCGCGCTTGTGAGCGGTCTTGAGAGCGGAACGCACGGAGGCGCGCTTGGAGTGGTCTTGAGAGCGGAGTGCACGGTGGCGCGCTTGGAGTGGTCTTGAAAGCGGAGCGCACGGAGGCGCGCTTGGAGCGGTCTTGAGAGCGGAGCGCACGGAGGCGTGCTTGGAGCGGTCTTGAGAGCGGAGCGCACGGAGGCGCGCTTGGAGCGGTCTTGAGAGCGGAGCGCACGGAGGCGCGCTTGGAGCGGTCTTGAGAGCGGAGCGCACGGAGGCGCGCTTGTGAGCGCGCAAGGAGGAGGCGCGCTTGTGAGCGCGCAAGGAGGAGGCGCGCTTGTGAGCGCGCAAGGAGGAGGCGCACTTGTGAGTGCGCAAGGAGGAGGCGCGCTTGTGAGCGCGCAAGGAGAAGGCGCGCTGGTGAGCGCGCAAGGAGGAGGCGCGCTGGTGAGCGCGTAAGGAGGATGCACGCTTGTGAGCGCGCAAGGAGGAGGCGCGCTTGTGAGCGCGCAAGGAGGAGGCGCGCTTGTGAGCGCGCAAGGAGGACGCGCGCTTGTGAGCGCGCAAGGAGGACGCGCGCTTGTGAGCGCGCAAGGAGGACGCGCGCTTGTGAGCGCGCAAGGAGGACGCGCGCTTGTGAGCGCGCAAGGAGGACGCGCGCTTGTGAGCGCGCAAGGAGGACGCGCGCTTGTGAGCGCGCAAGGAGGACGCGCGCTTGTGAGCGCGCAAGGAGGACGCGCGCTTGTGAGCGCGCAAGGAGGAGGATGAGCGCGCAAGGAAGAAGGAGGAGAGAGAAAATCCGTAGGAGGATTTTCCCGGCTGGAGAGAGAGAAAGTCTCAAAAGGGGGGAGAGATGGAGGAGGAGACGATCCAAAAAAGAGAAGCCTTGGAGTTCTATTTATAGTTTTTGAGGGTGACACTTTCGTAATTAAATGGGTGGTTAGGGTAGTTATGGTGGTTATGCGGCTACCCGCACACCATAACCAATTTATGTGTTATACGCACACTTATCATGAATATAGCTATGTGCACACCAGTTTGTATAGTTTTGTGGTGATATGTATTCATATGACGGATATGGTTATGCGCACACCATAATCATATTATTTGCTATACGCAGACCGTATTGAAGGATCTTACTATTTGCACCCACATGTTGGGTGGTTACGGGGCTAGTGGGGTTTCTTTGGATAACCGCACACCCATGAATGGGGTGCGGTTACACCCATGAATGGGGTGCGGTTAGCGCCTTCAAGGAAACCCTATCATTTGCCCCCCAAGTCCCCGAAGTTCAGAGTCGGGGCGAGAGAGGTGCGGGGACTTTTTGTGCGAAATAGTTGTGGCGATTGTGGTGGAGTCAGCAGCGTGGTATGGAAGGAGGTGCTTCGAACCGTTTGTGAGCGCGAGGGGGCAGTCCATGGCGACGCTGCAACCTACTGCGGGTAGAAGGGCAGACCCATTGTAACTTTGCTTGGCCGATCATCAAGGGGGGCAGGCCCCTGACGATGGCAGGCGGAGGTCTGGCGACCTTACCTATTGTAACTTGGTGGGGACCGATCGTCAAGGGGGCAGGCCCCTGACGATGGCAGGCGGAGGTCTGGCGACCTTACCTATTGTAACTTGGCGGGGACCGGTCGTCAAGGGGGGCAGGCCCTTGAAGATGGCAGGCGGAGGTCTGGCGACCTTACCTATTGAAACTTGTCAGGGACCGATCGTCAAGGGGGCAGGCCCCTGACGATGGCAGGCGGAGGTATGGCGACCTTACCTATTGTAACTTGGCGGGGACCGATCGTCAAGGGGGGCAGGCCCCTGACGATGGCAGGCAGAGGTCTGGCGACCTTACCTATTGAAACTTGGCAGGGACCGATCGTCAAGGGGGGCAGGCCCCTGACGATGGCAGGCGGAGGTCTGGCGACCTTACCTATTGTAACTTGGCGGGGACCGATCGTCAAGGGGGGCAGGCCCCTGTTGATGGCAGGCGGAGGTCTGACGACCTTACCTATTGTAACTTGGCAGGGACCGGTCGTCAAGGGGGGCAGGACCTTGAAGATGGCAGGCGGAGGTCTGGCGACCTTACCTATTGAAACTTGGCAGGGACCGATCGTCAAGGGGGCAGGCCCCTGACGATGGCAGGCGGAGGTCTGTCGACCTTACCCATTGAAACTATGTTATCTGAAACATATGAAGTTAATGAAATCAGAAAGTAATTCGCAGGAACCACGTGTAGAAGTTAAATCACACGTCTTTATTGAATGCTGATAAAGCCGACATGAAGGAGAGGAGGTGCAAGTACAACTTGGTGAACAGGGAGGGAGCTTTCTCCTGGTGCGATTACTTGTAGGGGTTGCCCCCCAGTCTTTCCAGGCAAGCGGGCGGCCGATCTCTCGCTTGCCCAGGTGTCGTCAACGGATTTAATGTTTTGCTTCACGAGAATCTTTTCAGAAGTCCTTGTCGAATAAGACGTTCGATTTCATTCTTTAGCTTTGTGCAATCTTCCGTGTCATGCCCGCGTACGCGGTGGAACTCACAGTATTGTGATTGGTCTCCTTTGTTTGGAGCGATCGACTTAGGCCTATGAAGCGCCACCTTATCTTGGATTGCGTAAAGTATGTTTGTTCTGGAGGTATTGAGGGGCGTGTTTCTCTGGCGCTGCCGAGGTTGTGGGTTGACGTGACATTCATTGCTCCTCCCGAAGGCTGATGAAGCCTCTTGTTCCCTTTGCCTTTTCATGCCTCTGTCAAACTGCTGTTTATGTGATTCGATTGCTTCGTCGGCAGTGATCTGGGCGTCGATCCGTTAAACGAGATCGGGGTAGCTGGGTACAGTCTCCCGTATTAATGCAGAGTGGAAGCCACCGGGGCGGAGCCCTGCGAGTAAAAACCCTCGCAGGAGCTCTGGTTTTGCTCCAGGAATTTGTCGTGCCTCAGCGGTGAAACGACGGAAGAAATCTTTAAGGGTTTCCCCTTCGCTTTGACGGATCCCGGACAGGTGGGAAGGATCTTTAACTATCCGGCGGCTAGCGATGAACTGGTCTGTGAATTGTTGAGTCAGCTCTGCGAAATCCCTGATTTCTCCCTCCCCCAAGGATAGGAACCAGGTGCGAGCCTGTCCTTTCAAAGTTGCCGGGAATGCCTGACACAATAGTGAATCTGTGGCATTACAGAGTTGCATCATGATCGCGAAGTGTCTGACGTGCTCCGATGGGTCGCTCACTCCGTCGTATGTCTCAATCTTATGGGATTGATGGTTAGTTCAAATTAGTGGTCTGCGTTTAGTAAAAATAGAATTTTGAGTTTTAGATAATTCAGACCACTAAGTAGTGTTTAGAAGTTGTATACAATCAGTAATTGAGTTATAGCACACAAGGACTCAAGGAGGGTCAATCCTAGGGTTACTTGTGGGGTGGTGCTAGAGTTAATGTAGAAGGAATGAAGGTACGTCCAACCCGATTGGGTGGAACGAGAAATGAGCTAAGTCACTTTAACTATATGAAATGATGAAGGGTGAACCAATTGTTAACCATCAACCAAAGTAATTGTCTTGAGGAGGATGGTGGGGTTGAGCCCATTGCGTCCCCTAGTACCGATGAGAGCCCTTCACCGGGTGTACCTCGGGAAGTCCAAGATTAACCCTAAATTGCAATAACAATTAAAGTAGGCAAGAGTAGCCATAGTAGGGTAAGATTGGATTTATATATCTCCTCCCAGTTGCGGGAGTGGCAGGATTGTGGTGCCCGGTTAGTCGAGCGGGAACCTCGAGGGGATGATTATCCCGGTAACATTCTCAGAAATGTGGCAGGTCTTCGGTACTAGGCAGGTCGTCACTCCGACCGCGGTACGTTGACTTAGCGGGTGTGTAGGGGTCTAAGGGGCCAGCTTGGCTGCGTGTCGGGACGACAGTTCCCCGAAGACACCTCTCACTTGGCTCACAGTCTGGTGGACTCCAGCAAAGAGTACGCAGAGCTCCGCGGTTGTTTAGCGTCGATGCGTACGTGCGGTCTAGGCCTGGTAGAGTGTATACCCGCCTAGGAGTGGACAGCCCGGTCCGCTACCACCGTGTGTCACAGCGGTTGGTACCCGAGAGGTTGACTTCCTTTCAAACAGAGGGAACTACAAAGGTCTATGCGCATAGAGTCGTGTGTGTGAGTTTCATTGCATAAAACATTCATGGCATAGCATAGCATACACACTTGCGGATCCTCATCATATAAATTAGTATGGGCTCTTTTATATGATGAGTTATAATTCCTGGAAATCATAACTTATAAGTTTGTATGGGCATTCATATAAGTTAGGGTACGAGATTGATTACTTGTCGCTACTGTTCTTACTGCCTTGCTTTACCTGCTTTACTTACTGTTTATTTACTGCTGTACACCTTTATTATACTCCTGCTTATACATGATTAGATTAGCCCCTTTTACACTTGTGTAGCTTAGAATTTGTGTATACACTACTTTACTTTCCCCGTCACCTGCTTTGTATATTATTGTTATATTGCAGTTTTTCTTCCTTTCCTTCCGCCCGGTGCCTTGGAGTCGTCGGGGGAGCGGATGGGAAGACACTTAGTCTTTATGACTAACGGTTGCTACGTCCCTCTTTTTAGGAGCATAATCAGTGGTATAGCAGCTTTCAACACCGGAGGCCAGCCAGGTCAGGTGTGCAGGGCTGGGGTTTATGGTACCTTAGCTGCCGTCAGTGTCAGAGGCGGGTGAGTGTTTTGAGATGTAGTCCTTGGGGCATTTAGCTGATTACTCTGATGATTTGCAGGAGCTTTTGTAGCTTTCTGCTTTTCTCTGTACTGTTCTGGACTTTATTACTTATTGTGAACCTATTACTTTCTGTTATATTGCAGCTTTTCTTCCTTTCCTTCCGCCCGGTGCCTTGGAGTCGCCGGGGGAGCGGATGGGAAGCCACTTAGTCTTTATGACTAACGGTTGCTACGTCCCTCTTTTTAGGAGCACATTCATTGGTATAGCAGCGTTCAACACCGGAGGCCAGCCAGGTCGGGTGTGTAGGGCTGGGGTTTGTAGTACCTTAGCTGCCGTCAGTGACAGAGGCGGGTGAGTGTTTTGAGATGTAGCCCTTGGGGCAGTTAGCTGGTTACTCTGATGATTTGCAGGAGCTTGTGTTGCTTTCTGCTTTTCTCTGTTTTGGACTTTATTACTTATTGTGAACCTATGACTTTAATACTTTCTATTATTGATGGGTTGGCGTTGTTCAGTTGGTTTGGCCGGCAGGATAGGCGTCTTGTAGTACAGGTTAGCCCGTGTGCTGACGCTACCGCAAGGCGGCTGTTCTGGGCATAAGACTCCCCTCGACCGTGTTTTGTGTTCCGGGAGGGGGATCTTACAAATGATTAAAGGACTTTTTGTAATGGTCTCCCCAGCATACAGCTCGCAAGGACAACCGCCGGCACCCCCAGCATCCAGCTCGAAAGGGTTCAGCCTAACCAAATGGACTGCAGCTCATGCACCCCAACCCCTCTATGTCCCACCACTGGGCACAGTGGGTTGTTGGAGACCGCAGTCCCCCTTTTCATGAGAAATGATTCAGTTAAGCGGCAGCGCAGGAACTTCCCAGGAGGTCACCCATCCCGTGACTACTCCAGCCCAAGCACGCTTAACTATGGAGTACTTTCACTTCTCATCACCAATTGATCTGCAGCTCAATTGGTGATGAGAAGTGAAAGTACTCCATAGTTAAGCGTGCTTGGGCTGGAGTAGTCACGGGATGGGTGACCTCCTGGGAAGTCCCTGCGCTGCCTCTTAACTGAATCATTTCTCATGAAAAGGGGGATTGCGGTCTCCAACAACCCACTGTGCCCAATGGTGGGACAGAGAGGGGTTGGGGTGCATGGGCTGCAGCCCATTTGGTTAGGCTGAACCCTTTCGAGCTGGATGCTGGGGGTGCCGACGGTCGTCCTTGCGAGCTGTATTGTTGGAACACAGTTCAACCCTATTACTGATTTGGGCTAGGATGTCTATTTCCAGGTATAGGATCTGTTTTGACCCAACATGTATAGTATAAGGGTCATAGGCTAAGTCTAGAAGAAATCTGAAGATTAGCTAAGTCAGGGTGTTCGACGAACTTCTAGTTCGTTCGACGAATTCAAGTTTCCGTTCGACGAACTTGGTTCAACGAACGTCAAAGTTCTGTTCGACGAAAGTTTCTGTTTATTCGACGAACTTCCCAGGTTAAGTTCGACGAACTTCCCTTCAGATCGACGAACTTCTTCAGAGTCTCTATATTCGGTGACCTCTTCTATTCAGAGTATTATTTTGGAGTTATCCTCAGGATTTCTTTTGAAGGCTGACAGCTGTTCCTATTAAAATATCAGTCAGTTATTGCAGTATTCTCTATCAAAGATTTTATGACCGTTGCTGCATTAATTAAGGGCTGCGTGCAGATTATTTTAAGGCAGATTGCAAGTTTCAAGGGATTTAATATATTGGTATTCCAGAGAAATCCTTCCTTTCTGTCTCCTTCCTTTCCAGCCCTATTTGAATTTTTAAAAGAGGATCAACTCTCTCCTGTAAAGAGATTATCATTGCTATTTATACTAGAGAGAGACACAGATATATATAAGATTTGTGCTACTCAGTTTTCAATTCCAAGAAGAAGAACTCTCTCTATTTCACTCTAAAGATCTTCGTCTTCTCCAGACACCTACTCTTAATCTCTAGAAATCATCTGCATCATTTCCCTCTAGAGAACTTGTGCTGGAGATATTCTGAAGATCAAGAAGACCTACACCCTGAGCAGATTTTCTCTCCTGTTTACTTACTCTTACTCACAGGGGGAGATCTGACAATTTCAACAATCCACTAGTCTTCTCTGTTGTTAGAGAAAAGAGAAGACATCATCATCTTTATTTTACTGTAATTCTAGAATTGTGTACAGGGTTCTAACTCCCTTTAAAAGTTAAATTGTGGTTTAGAGTACCTGATCAAAAGCTCTGTGGTGAAGGCTCACCTGATCAAAAAGCCTTAGTGGATTTCCTACTAGGGTGGTAGAAGAGTAGATGTACCCAAGTTGTGGGGAACTACTATAGATCCTTGTGTCTTCTGTGCTTGCCTTTATTATTTGTTTGTGCTGTGTGTGCTGTGTTTTAGTTTGTGTTTATACCTGTGCTGCACTTACTTACACATATACTAAATAACTAAAATTGTTTTAATACAGATTTCTTTAAGCTAAGAAAGATTATTTTAAAATACTCTATTCACCCCCCCTCTAGAGTAATCTTGATCTATCCCCACTTTCAATTGGTATCAGAGGTTGGGTTGGTTGTTACAGGCTAACACCTGGACCAACAGATCTGATAGATCTAGACTACTTTAAAGTTTTTTTTTTGTCTATTAGAGCCATGGCACAGAACAAAGAATATTAAAGCACAAGACCTCCTATGTGCAATCTGAACAAGTTTTCACTATGGCAAGCAATGCTCAAACTTTACATGAATTCTATTGATGAAGAAATTTTTAATTCTATTTTGACAGGACCTCCAACTGCACCAACCTCAACAACAAACACAAACACAACGGCTGTCCCTCCTCCAGAATGGACAGTAGCACAAAAGAAACAGAAAACTGCTGATGCAAAGGCCATGAATATTTTAGTACAAACCATGACTGATGACATATTTCAAAAAGTGGTTGACTGTACCTCTGCTAAAGAAATTTGGGACTCCCTCACAAGAATGGTGGCAGGATCAGCAGATGAGAGAAAGGACAGAAGATCATATTTGATCTCCCAGTATGAGAATTTCAAAAAGGGAGAATCAGAGACTGTTGCAGAGATGTACAACCGACTCAGCCTCATCATCAATGAGTTAAGAACCCTTGAAAAAGTGATCACAGTCACTGAAGTTAATGACAAAATCCTGATGTGCTTTCCCAGCTCTTGGGACACAAGAATCTGGCCAATTAAAGATGCCAGAGGGCTAAATGAAATTACAACTGAGAATCTTCTTGGAAAGCTCAAATCCTATGAGCAGCTGCTAAAGAGCAGAGAAGCAGAAGCCTCTCCTTCTTCATCCTCAAAGAAAGAGAAAAGCATTGCCTTTCAGGCAACCGAGGAAGAAAAGAAGACTGGTGATCAGGAGATGCTGAGTCTCCTAGCAAAGAGATTTTATAAGATGGCAAGGAAGGACTTTAGAAGAAAACCCAACAGGCACAATGAAAAGCCAAGGTATGATAAAACTCCATCTAAAGAAATAATATGCTTTGGGTGCAGGAAGCCTGGACACATCCTCACTGAGTGTCCAGAAGCTCACAAGAAAAGTAGGAGAAAAGAGCAGGAACACTCCAGCAAACACTCATCAAAAGGCCACAAGAAAAGAGAAAAAGGCTTTGTTGCTGAAACCTGGAGTGACACTGAATCTGAGTCATCCTCCAGCTCCAGTGATGAGGAGAAGGAAGCAGAAGACAAGGAATTCTGCATGATGGCAATCAATGCCTCCTCATCAAATGACAATTCAGATGATGAATTGGAAGCAAATGAGGATGAGGTAATTTCCAGTTTTGATTTTGATTCAGAACAATTTAAAGATGATTTTAAACAATTGTGTAAAGATATGATCAGATCAGAGAAAGAAATTATTTCTCTGAGAGACAAGTTAGCTAAAATGGATGGAATATCCACTGAAAACACTAACCTCAAAAATGAGCTAAGAATTTCCAGGGAACAAGTGAGTTCTCTAGAAACACAGCTAACTGAGGCCAAACAGCTAGAGAACTCTCTAAATGGGAGAAGTCTCAAGCTGATGGACATCACAAGCACAGTGAATGCCAGGTTGGCTGGCAAACTGGGCTTGGGGGCATCATCTAATCAACCTCTTCTTTTGAAGAAGAATATATTATCTACCCCAGTAAAATTTGTATCTGCAAAAGGGAAGGAAGCAATACAAGACACAGAAAAAATTCCTGAAACAAATATTGCACAAGCAAGTTCGTCGAACTGCGATCGACGAAAACCAAGGCCTGAATCTAAACAGCAAACCTGCTGCAGACAGGGCTCGACGAATGCCACATCTTTCGTCGAACCAGGTAGACGAACACAACAAAGTTCGTCGAACGCAAATTTTACTAAAGACAGACAATATACATCCTCTTCTAAAATGAAGAATTCATTTAGTGATTGGATTATCCCTCCTAGAAGATATCACCCTCTAGGTTATCATAGTCAACCTGTTGTCTCATATATTTCTGCATTTCAAGGTTACAAAAAGCAACCCAAGGTAACCTGGGTTAAGAACACCTAACCTTCTTTCTATTGCAGAAAAAGAACTGTCCTACCACAGAGGAATAGTGGTACTTGGACAGTGGATGCTCAAAACATATGACAGGAACAATAGCCAAATTAATCAACTATAAGGCAAAGCTTGGACCAAGAGTGATTTTTGGAGATTCCAATTGGGGACAAACAGAAGGCTATGGATCAGTCCAGATTGGGACAATCACATTCAAAAAGGTAGCCTATGTAAGTGGACTCAAACATAACCTCATCAGCATAGGTCAACTATGTGATGAAGGATATCAGGTATGCTTCAACCAATCTAGATGTATTATCTTCTCTGAAAATAATACTGTTATTTTAGGAAATAGACAAGGTAATGTTTATTTAGTAGACCTTGATTCAGCCAAACCTGAAATCTGCCTGTTTAACCAAGTCAGTAAAAATACTGATTTGTGGCATAGGAGACTAGGTCATGTAAACCATAGGACCCTAGCCAAATTATCAAAGGGCAATCTTGTCAGGGGACTACCTTCTGGATCATACAAGAAGGAAAGCCTTTGCAGGGCATGTCAATTGGGAAAGCAGACTAAGAGCAGCTTTAAGTCACTATCTAAGAGTGATTCTCCTAGGTTTTTGTATTTACTGCACTTAGACCTTTTTGGACCCCTTCCCATACACAGTTTGGGAGGTAAGTCTTTCACCCTAGTTATTGTTGATGACTTCTCTAGATTTAGTTGGGTATTCTTTCTGAGAAGCAAGTCAGATAACTTCAAAGTTCTTACAGACTTTCTCAGGAGCATCAAGATTGAGTATTCTACTCAGATTGCATTGATCAGAAGTGATCATGGCACTGAGTTTGAATCTCTTCTGATGAGAGAATTCTGTGAGAAGGAAGGTATCAGGCAGTGCTTTTCAGCTCCTAGAACTCCTCAACAAAATGGGGTAGCTGAAAGGAAAAATAGAACACTAATTGAATCTGGAAGAACATTGCTTGCAGATGCTGATTTGCCCCAATCCTTTTGGGCTGAGGCTGTCAGCACAGCAAACTATGTCTTAAACAGAAGTTTGATTCATAAACAAAAGGGGAAGACACCTTATGAACTGCTTAAAGGGAAGAAGCCTAGAGTAGATTACTTTAGGGCCTTTGGCTGTAAGTGCTTCATTCATAATAATGACAAGAAGCACCTAGGGAAATTTGAAGCAAAAGCCTCAGATGGCATTTTCCTTGGTTATTCAGTTAGTAGTAAAGCTTACAGAGTATTTAACAAATCTTCTTTTAAAATAGAAGAATCTATTCATGTATCTTTTGATGAAACTAGTTTGAGCTGCAAGGAGAGAAATATCTCTACCTCACAAGATGCACAGGTACCAATTCTCTGTGAGAAGTTAGATAATCTAACTATACAGAAAGAGGATCTAATAAATCCTTCTCAATTACCTAATGAGGACAGTGAAGAAGAATGTCCTGATGCACCAACATTGGATACAGCAGATATCCCTACAAATCTTGAAGCTATTAATGCTGAAGTTCAGGAGGACATAGAAATTCCTCATAGAGAAAATGAACAAGCTCAAGGAGAAGTTATATTTCCTACTGATTATGTCAACATAAGAGATCACCCTAGATCTCAAGTAATTGGTGACATCTCAGTGGGCGTGCAAACAAGAAATCAACTAAATCAAAATAATTTGCACACCTGTTTCCTCTCTCAAATTGAACCTCAATCCATCAAAGATGCAGAGCAAGATCCCAACTGGATTACTGCTATGTAAGAGGAATTAAATCAATTTGAAAGGAACAAAGTATGGGAACTTGTTCCAAGACCCAAGAATCATCCAGTGATTGGCACTAAATGGGTATTCAGAAATAAATTGGATGCTCAAGGAGTCATAGTCAGAAATAAGGCAAGACTAGTGGCTCAAGGATACTGCCAAGAGGAAGGCATAGACTATGATCAGACTTTTGCACCTGTAGCAAGACTGGAAGCAATTAGAATATTCCTAGCATTTGCTGCATACAAAAGATTCAAGGTATTTCAAATGGATGTTAAGAGTGCCTTTCTAAATGGAGATATCAAGGAAGAAGTATATGTGGAACAACCACCAGGTTTTGCTTCTCCAACTCAACCCTCTCATGTATTTAGATTACATAAAGCTTTGTATGGTCTCAAACAAGCTCCTAGAGCATGGTATGAGACTCTTACAAACTTTCTTTTGGAGAATAAATTTTCTAGAGGTAAAGTAGACCAAACATTGTTTTTTAGAAATCATAAATCTGAAACCCTATTGGTACAAATATATGTAGATGACATAATATTTGGTTCTACTGACTCTAAGTTATGCAAAAGATTTTCAAATCTAATGCATTCAAAATTTGAAATGAGCAGTATGGGAGAACTGTCTTACTTTCTTGGTTTGCAAGTTAAGCAAACAAAAGAAGGCATCTTTATATCCCAATCTAAATATGCTAAAGAGCTTGTTAAAAGATTTGGGATGTCAGATGCCTCCCCTATGAAAACTCCCATGCCTTCAAATGCAGCTGTTGGCACTGATGAATCAGGAAAACCTGTTGATCAGAAAGTATATAGAGCCATTGTGGGATCTCTTTTATACTTAACAGCCAGTAGACCAGACATCATGTTTGCCACATGTATTAGTGCTAGATTTCAGGTAAATCCTAAAGAATCTCACTATATTTTATTAAAAAGGATTTTAAGATATATAAAGGGTTGTCCAGATCTAGGACTCTGGTATCCTACAGAATCAGGATTTGAGTTAACTGGATATTCAGATGCTGATTATGCTGGATGCAGAATAGATAGGAAGAGCACCTCAGGAACTTGTCAGTTCCTTGGAGATAAGCTTGTGTCCTGGTTTTGTAAGAAACAAACCTCTGTGTCTACATCAACTGCAGAAGCTGAATACATAGCAGCTGGCAGTTGCTGTTCACAACTTTTGTGGATACAGAACCAGCTCCTAGACTATGGTTACAATCTAAATAATTCCAAAATCTTTTGTGATAACACCAGTGCAATATCAATAGCACAAAATCCAGTACTCCATAGTAGAACTAAACATATTGAGATCAGACACCACTTTATCAGAGATAATGTGGAGAAGGGAAAAATATGTTTAGACTTCATACCAACTGATTTGTAGAGAGCTGACATCTTCACTAAGCCCTTAGATGAAAAGAAACACCAATTCTTTATAAATCAGCTTGGAATGATAAATGGGGAGTCAATCTAATTAACAAAATTTTCTTTTACCCAACAATTTTTTTTAAGGTTCAGAAAATTTGTCAAATTCGCTCGACGAAATATTTCATTCGTCGAACTGGATCGACGAAATATTTCATTTGTAGAACGGGATCAACGAAATATTTCATTCATCGAACGGGATCGACGAATGAATTATTTTCTTTTTTTGCCGCTAACACGTCAAATCCGTTCCGCGAAAACCCTAGTCTTCGCCGAACCCTAATATTTAATCTCTATTTTGTCTGGATTCTGTCTTTTGCGCTCTCAAACTCTTCGTCTCCCTCCAGTTCCCTTTGCACTTGATCGTTTTTCTTTCTTTGCAGGAACAATGTCGATCACTGCTGGAATCCTCGCCTCAATAAAGTTCGATACAGGATTCAATATTGATCTAGAATCGTTTGCCCAGTCAGGAGAAGGCTTCACAGACATTCTGAATCTCTTTGAAGACTCGAAGTTGCGCAAGTTTATGACTTGTCGGCCCAAGATTCATACCAATGAGATAAAGGAATGGACATTCACTTCTGAGATTCGCAATGGCACAGAAATTGCAGGAAAGGTGTCAGGGAATGAATTGGTTCTAAATGCTGCTGTTCTGTCTGAAATTTTTGAATTTGAAAATGGAGATGATGATTTAGAACTCACTGAGGAAGAGTTCAATTTGATGCTGGACAGGATGGGGTACTCTGGGAGTAACCCTAAACATCTTCTGAAACGTGATTTTACAGTAGAATACACCTTCCTGGCAGATGTTGTGGGAAAGGTTCTGATGGGGAAGAGCTCAGCACATGACTACATAACCAGGCAACAATTTCTAGTCATGAGTGCTTTGATTGAGAAAAAGCACATCAATTGGGGTCTGACTCTATTTGATTCCATCAAAAAGAAAGTGACATCAAGGAATGTAGGCTATGGAAGGATTCTGGGAATCTTTCTTCAGGCCAAGTGTCCATCCCTTTCAGTTTCTACTGCTGTTGGCATTAATGCCTCAAAGAAACTGACTCCCCTTCTTTTCAAGAAGTGGGATAGGACATTCAAGAAGAAATTGGCTCCTGAGACTCCATCAGTTCAAGCCTCTGAGGACACCAGGGCTAAAATAGCCACTCTCTCACCCCATATTCCTCCTCCTCCTCCAGAAAATGAAAATCTCTCCAATTCTCCTCCTCCTCCTCCAGAAAACCTCCACATTTCCACTCAATCTCATAATTCTCCTCCTCATAATTCTCCTCCTCATAACTCTCCTCCTCCTCCTCAAGACATTCTCACTCAAGACCTCTTTCAGGATGAAATCCCATCAGATTTCACTCCTCCTCCTCCTCCATCCACTTCTTGTGCTCATACCACACCTTCCATCCCTTCTTCTTCCTCCTCTCACCAAATTCCAGATGTACTGTTTGTGGATGTCTCCCAGATAGCCACCCAGGTGTTTGGTCACATAATTCCTAAATTACAAGAGCTTATTGATCAAAGTCTGGTCCCAGTACATTCTAAGCTTGATCTCATTCTCTCCCATCTTGCCTCTCTCTCCTCTTCCTCTTTCCCTTCATCTGAGGGCCCAGACTCTAGGCTCCCAGAGTCTAGGCAGGGGGAGATGTTCCAGGATGAAGCTCTAGAGGCAGTAGTTCCTAAAGAGCAAGGGTCAGACCTACCTGATGTCTGCTCAACCTTGGTCTCTCTGGTTCAAAGCACAGAAGGTGCTCCTCCTCCTCCTCCTCCTCAGAAGGTTCTTCCCAGCAGCTCCTTCATACTCACCCCTATAGTAAATAAGATTCTGCAGCTTACCAATCAGTCCCTCAGCTCAGACCCATCATTCAAGGAATCAGCTGAAGACCTCTCCAAGGCCATTGTCTGCTATTCCCCAGACTTGGAAGCCAGGCATGGAGATTTGCAAATGTCTCCAGCTCCAGAGCCAGTTATCTCTAAGGCAGATCAGGAACCTACTGCTCCTGAACAGACTATTCTTGATGAACAGATGCCTGATGACTCTGCCTCTGTTCTCTCCTCTTCTTCTGAGCCTGCTGCTGCCACTGCTGCTGCCACTGTCAAGAATATTGATTTAGAGAAAAGATTGATTGAAGCATATAAGGAAATTGATGAAATGTATGAGAATGTGCCTTCATCTTCAAACTCTGATGATGATGATGACAGTGATGATAGTGATGCCAAAGTCAAATCAAGAAAAAGAAAAGCTACATGCAAGAAGCTGCCAGCCCCTTCTAAAAAGCCTGATAAAAATGATATTCCTTATTATGTGCAGAAAAATCTCAAGCCTCATGAAATAACTCAACCTTGGATGCAATTCTCCAAGAATGAGCTGAAGAGAAGGAAGCTTGAAAGAAGATACCAGAAGGATCACCCTGCTGTGTTCAAGAAACCCCCTCCTCCTCCACCTCCTCCAGGTGCAGGTTCTGCAGGAGGACTTTCTTCCACATCCAGGACATCTCAGTCTGCTGGCTCCAAGCCATCTGGTCAATCCTCTTCATATAAGAAAGAAAGATCTTCAGACTTTCAGGTTTATGAAAGAAAGCATAGCCAATTATCTGAACAAGAAATCAAAAATAAGGAAGCTGAAGATAAAGCTGAAGCAGATAGATTGTACAATATGGCAAGGTTTAGAGAGCATGTTGCTCTTTCTCAGATCAAAAATGCCAAAGAAAAGGGTACAGATACCTCTCATATTTCTACCTTATCTCCCTATAGAGAACAAGAATTTCAACAGTACCAGGTGAAGAAAATGTTCAACACTTCTGCCTACATGAGTCTCCATCCAGAAGCTGTTCTGCCAACTATTGTCAAGAAGGTAACACTGGGTGATAAAGACTGCAAGCTAAGCAGAAGGCAATCTAAAGATACTAGCAGGAAAATAATCTTCAAGAAGCCCTCTTCAGAGGACAGGAATCCTTAAAACTCTCTCTCTGGTTAATTGACTCTTAATTATTCTGTGATAATATCTGCTTGTGACAATTGATTTATATCTGCTGAATTTCCTTTCTGACAGATATTTTTATGCATATTTGTGTGAATTGATAAGTGCTATTCATAGGATCCTAACCCAAATAGGGGGAGATTGTTGGAACACAGTTCAACCCTATTACTGATTTGGGCTAGGATGTCTATTTCCAGGTATAGGATCTGTTTTGACCCAACATGTATAGTATAAGGGTCATAGGCTAAGTCTAGAAGAAATCTGAAGATTAGCTAAGTCAGGGTGTTCGACGAACTTCTAGTTCGTTCGACGAATTCAAGTTTTCGTTCGACGAACTTGGTTCAACGAACGTCAAAGTTCTGTTCGACGAAAGTTTCTGTTTATTCGACGAACTTCCCAGGTTAAGTTCGACGAACTTCCCTTCAGATCGACGAACTTCTTCAGAGTCTCTATATTCGGTGACCTCTTCTATTCAGAGTATTATTTTGGAGTTATCCTCAGGATTTCTTTTGAAGGCTGACAGCTGTTCCTATTAAAATATCAGTCAGTTATTGCAGTATTCTCTATCAAAGATTTTATGACCGTTGCTGCATTAATTAAGGGCTACGTGCAGATTATTTTAAGGCAGATTGCAAGTTTCAAGGGATTTAATATATTGGTATTCCAGAGAAATCCTTCCTTTCTGTCTCCTTCCTTTCCAGCCCTATTTGAATTTTTAAAAGAGGATCAACTCTCTCCTGTAAAGAGATTATCATTGCTATTTATACTAGAGAGAGACACAGATATATATAAGATTTGTGCTACTCAGTTTTCAATTCCAAGAAGAAGAACTCTCTCTATTTCACTCTAAAGATCTTCGTCTTCTCCAGACACCTACTCTTAATCTCTAGAAATCATCTGCATCATTTCCCTCTAGAGAACTTGTGCTGGAGATATTCTGAAGATCAAGAAGACCTACACCCTGAGCAGATTTTCTCTCCTGTTTACTTACTCTTACTCACAGGGGGAGATCTGACAATTTCAACAATTCACTAGTCTTCTCTGTTGTTAGAGAAAAGAGAAGACATCATCATCTTTATTTTACTGTTATTCTATAATTGTGTACAGGGTTCTAACTCCCTTTAAAAGTTAAATTGTGGTTTAGAGTACCTGATCAAAAGCTCTGTGGTGAAGGCTCACCTGATCAAAAAGCCTTAGTGGATTTCCTACCAGGGTGGTAGAAGAGTAGATGTACCCAAGTTGTGGGGAACTACTATAGATTCTTGTGTCTTCTGTGCTTGCCTTTATTATTTGTTTGTGCTGTGTTTTAGTTTGTGTTTATACCTGTGCTGCACTTACTTACACATATACTAAATAACTAAAATTGTTTTAATACAGATTTCTTTAAGCTAAGAAAGATTATTTTAAAATACTCTATTCACCCCCCCTCTAGAGTAATCTTGATCTATCCCCACTTTCATGTATGCTGGGGAGACCGTTACATGCTCGATCTCAATGTGCTTGGTCCTTGCATGACACACTTGATTGGTTACCATTTTCAATGCACTCTCATTATCCCCGCGAAACACAGTAGGTCTGCTGACCTCCTCGTCCACATCCTCCACTAGTCTCCTTAGCCAGACACACTCCTGAGCTGCTAAGGACGACGCCTTATACTCGACTCCGTGGTAGAAAGGGAAATAGAGTCCTGCTTCTTGCTACACCACGAGATAGCAGCAGCTCCACACAAAAACACGTAACCTGATGTCGACTTGCGATCATCGGCGTCACCTCTGTAGTCTGCATCCGTGTACCCATGCAGCTTGAAGTCAGACTCCTCTCCATATGACAACCCCATCTCAAGGGTTCCCTTTACGTACTTCAGTATCCCATTGGCTGCCTCCAGATGAGGCTTCCGCGGCTCCTGCATATACCGACTAACTCGGCCGACAGCAAAGGCGATGTCCGGCCTCGTGATAGTCAAGTAGATAAGACTCCCCATCAGTGCCCGAAAGATCTTCGGATCAGGAAGAGTCCTCCCTTCTTCCTTCCGAAGCTTCAGCCCAGCCTCCAGAGGAACGGAACTGCTCTTCCCCTCCTTCATGCCGAATCTTTCGACGATCCTCTCGGCATACGCCCTCTGAGAAACATACAGCCCGCCTCTTCTCTTCTCAACTTGGAGGCCAAGGAAATGGTGCAGCTCACCAAGATCATTCATCTCGAATCGTATGGAAAGCTGCTGTCTCAGCGCTGCGACCTCCTCAGGGTTGTTCCCTGTCACGATCATGTCGCCGACGTACAGCAGCACCCGTACGTGAAGACCTCCACTCTTCTTCACGAACATGCTAGAGTCTGAGTCTGAGGCATCATAGCCGCAGAACTGCAAGTACTCCGCAATCTTTCCATAACAGGCTCTCGGCGCCTGTTTCAACCCGTAGAGGGCCTTCTTCAGCTTGCAGACGTGATGTGGAAGTGACTTGGACACATATCCAAGTGGTTGCACCATGAATATGTCTTTGTCAATCTCTCCATACAGGAACGTGTTCTTCACATCAAGCTGCCACAACTTCCAACCTCGGCACGCCGCCAGAGCGATGATCGTCCTCACCGACGTCATCTTCGCGACAGGACTAAATGTCTCCTCATAGTCCTCTCCGTAGGTTTGTGAGAATCCCCGAGCGACAAGCCTCACCTTGTACCGCTCTACTTCTCCATCTACTCTCTTCTTAACCTTGTACACCTATTTGCAGGTGACAGGTTTGATGCCCTCCACCATGGGAACCAGGTCCTATGTCTCATTCTTCTCTAGGGCCTCCATCTCCTCGATCATGGCCGCGTCCCACTCCTTGATGCCAGCTGCATCCTCAAAGCAGGCAGGTTCCCTCTCGTCGAGTGGTCCTGCGAAGAAACAGGAGACCAAACTCACGAAGTTCCCCTCCTTATAGCGAGCAGGCGGGACGATGGTCCGCTTCGACTTCCTCAAGGCTTGGCCACTATCTACCACTCCGGTAGACTCCTCTGCTTGAGCTCCTCTCTGAACTCCTCCTGAAGCGGTGCTCTCCCTGCTTCTTGAGTTCGAATCTCCCCCTGAGCCAGAAGCTCCCCCTGAGCCAGATGGCGATGGAGCACTGGGAGATAGCTCCAACTCCACAGTAGGGTCCTCAGTGACCCTCTCTTCCCTGCTAGATTCTTCACTCTCTGGTAGCACCACAGAAGAGACTCCCTGGTACGAGACCAGTGCGTCAAACACTACGTCGTGCGAGACGACAAACTTGTGGGTCTGCTGATCCATGCACTTCCACCCCTTCTTCCGCTCATCGTAGCCGATGAAGATACACTTCCTCGCTTTCGGCTCCAACTTGGTTCTCTGAGCGTCCGGGACGTGTACGAAGCAGGTAGAACCAAACACTTTCATGTGACCCACATTTGGCTTCTCCCCGAACATGAGCTGGTGTGGAGACACCATCCTGTTAGGACTCAGAGGTAGCCGGTTGATCACATGAGTAGCACAAGCCATTCCCTCCGCCCATAAGGCCTTGGGAATGCTCTTGGCATGTAGCCAACTCCTGGTAGTCTCCACTAGATGGCGGATCTTCCTCTCTTCCACCCCATTTTGCTGAGGGGTGTGAGCGCATGAGAGCTCCCGCCGAATGCCGAACCTTCTGCAGAAAGAAGCAAACTCATTGGAGGTAAACTCCCCTCCATTGTCGCTTCTCAGCTTCTTCACTCTGCGGTTCAGCCTCCCTTCCACAAGTTCCTTCCACTCTAGGAACTTCTCGAATACTTCTGACTTCTCTCTCAGAAAGTATACCCACGTATAGCGGGTGTATTCATCCACCAGAACCACCGCATACTTATTTCCTCCATAAGTAAGGGTGGCGCACGACCCCATAACATCAGCATGTACGCACTCAAGATGTGCCTTACACCTGGTCTCCGACTTGTCAAATGGAAGTCGATGTGACTTTCCATATTGATATCCGTCGCACACATGGCCGTCACCGTAGGAAGAGAGATGAGGCAGGCCATTCACTAAGCCCTTTGCCGCCATCATCTTCAGCTTGTCCATCCCCACATGACCCAGCCTCTCATGCCAGATCATAGCGCTGTCGTTTGTCTTTAGCTTGTCCACGTAGGCATTTGCATACAGAACATATAAATCCTTCACCCTTCTCCCGGTGAGCGTGACGTCAACATCGACAGACGAAAGGTTCTTCAGGAACTTCACCTCCTTCGGTCCAAACAACACGTGGTATCCAGCATCCACTGCGTTAGCAATCGAGAAGAGGTTCTTTTTCATGCCAGACACGTGATACACACTCTTCAGTGTCACTGGCTTCTCTTTACTCCCAAGGGACACCTTCCCTTCTCGCTCTACGGGATGTATCGTTTCATCCGCAGTGATGATAACATCCGTACCTTCATATGCTTCTAAGGAGTCGAACTTCGACATATCTCCTGTGAGATGATGCCCGCAGCCGGAATCCACTATCCAGTCGTTCTCGAGGTTGATGGAGGCTAAGACATCGACTGACGTTGCCGTCATCTCTGCCAGGAAACAATTGTCCCCCCTCTCACCGCCCTGGTGACCTCCACCTCTCTGGTGATCTCCCTCCTTGTTAGCAACATGACCGGCCTTCAGGTTGGACCGGCAGTCCTTTGCCATGTGCCCGTACTTCTTATAGGCAAAGCAAAGGGATCTCCCCATCTCATCGTGCGCAGGGAGGAACTTCCTCCCATCTCCCTGAGAGGACGTTGAAGGTCCATATCCGGAGTTCTTCTTTTTCTTGTCCCAAGATCTCCTATTTCCTGAGAACAAAGCCTCGTCATCTCCTCCTGAGATGGATACTCCCGCCATCTGCTTCGCTAAGCTCTCCTGTGACGACAGCAGGTTCTCTAGCTCCAATAAGGAGGGCTGAGTAGCCCACCCTTGCACGGAAGTAACGAAGGGGACATACTCCTTCCTCAAGCCTCGGAGTATGTGTCACTTCAACTTTGCCTCTGAGATTGGCTCTTCAGGGTCCAAGGCCGAGATCTCCCCACATAGGTTCTTCACCTTCAGGAAGAAGGTGGATATCACCATCTCGCCTTGAGTCGACCTCACCAACTCATTCTCTAGGAATTGTAGCCGCGCTACATTCTTCTTGTTGAATAAACCATCGAGGGCTATCCAGATCTCAGACGCTGACTTGCAACCTATGATGTGGTTAAACAAGTCAGGTGAAATGGCTCTCTTCAAGGTGAACTCCACCTTGGCATTGGTCTTCCTCCAAGCTCTCACACCTTGACCATTGTCTTCGATTGGAAAGACTTCTGCCTGCTCTTATCCTCCAACGACCTCCCATAGGTCCTCTCCAAGCAGGTAGCTCTCCATGCAAGACTTTCACTTCTTGTAGTTGGTCTGGGTGAGCAGCTCGATGCCAAGTCCCCTAGCATACCCTCCTCCGCCGCCCATCTTGGTTGCTCAGTCCTTGTTCCCACTATCCCTCTGATACCATGTGAAATATTTTGAAGTCGGAAGAACACGTCAACCAACAGGAGAATAAGGACACCAAGAAATGAACACAAACTATCACAATTTAATAACTCTGGCAGCTAGTTACAAACGAACAAGACTGAGTACAAGCTGCATCTAACTTGAATCACGACAACCAATAGTAGAAAAAGAACTTGGCTACGGACGATGTCCGCTACTCCTCCGGAGCACACCACGCAGGTGATACTCGCTCCTCGCTACCGCCATCGTTAACTCTAACGCCCAGCGTTAACTCTAACGCCCAGCGTTAACTCTAATGCCCAGCGTTAGCTCTCCTACTCGCAAGCTCGCTGCTCGCACTCCAGCTACTCGCAAGCTCGCCACTCTTCGCTTCCTCCTCTTCTCGCTACCGCGAGCGTTAGCTCCCAACGCGCCGTGTTAACACTGCTGCTCGCACTCCTCAGCTCCCTAGTCGCAACTAGACAAAGCTCGCTACTCGCCGCTTCTCCTCTTCTCACTACCGCGAGCGCTAGCACTAGCGCCGGGCGGTATCTCCGAAGCTCGCAACTCTTCCTAGGTCACTTGCCGAACTTACTCCAAGTTCGATGCTCGCCAGGTAGCACTATGGTATCTCTAACTCGCTCAAAGTTGAGGATACTCGCCACTTTCAGAATGCATACTCTTTGGGGGGGGGGGGGGGTACCCCTCTATTTATAGACAAAAATGTGAAATATTTTGAAGTCGGAAGAACACGTCAACCAACAGGAGAATAAGGACACCAAAGATGAACACAAGCTTTCACAATAATAACTCTGATAGCTAGTTACAACTGAACAAGGCTGAATACAAGTTGCATCCAACTTGAATCACAACAACCAATAGTAGGTAAGAACTTGGTCACGGACAAGGTCCGCTTCTCCTCCGGAGCACACCGCGCAGGTGATACTCGCTCCGATACTCGCTCCTCGCTACCGCCGGCGGTAACGCTAGCGCCGAGCGTTAGCTCTCCAACTCGCAAGCTCGCTGCTCTCACTCCAAGCTACTCACGTGCTCGCCACGCTTCGCTTCTTCCACTTCTCGCTACCGCGAGCGCTAGCCACTAGCACCGGGCGCTATCTCCGAAGTAGGTACTCGCTCCTCGCTTCTCTTCTCGCTAACGCAGGCGCTATCCACTATCGCCGGCGCTATCTCGCGAGTAGGTAACTCGCCTGCCGAACTTACTCCAAGTTCGATGCTCGCCCGGTGGCGCTCTAGTATCTTTAACTCGCTCTAAGTTGAGGATACTCGCCACTTTCAGAATCGATACTCTTTAGGGGGGGGGGGGGTACCCCTCTATTTATAGGCAAAACAAGGGGGGGTGGCGAGTAGGAGCTAACGCCGGCTCTAGCGCTAGCGCTGGCGCTAGCTCACTTCAATTCTAACACTCCCCCTTGAAGTGAGCTCCGGGAACAAGTCCAAGCAACGAGCGAAGCCTCCAGAACGGCCCCGCAGATAGGGGCTTCGTGAATATATCCGCAAGGTTGTCTTCACTCCGCACATGCTCCACAACGATCAAGCCACCCAACACATTCTCTCTGATGAAGTGATGCTCGATCTCTATGTGCTTGGTCCTTGCATGACACACTTGATTGGTTACCAGTTTCAATGCACTCTCATTATCCCCGCGTAGCACAGTAGGTCCGCTGACCTCCTCGTCCACATCCTCCACTAGTCTCCTTAGCCAGACACACTCCTGAGATGCTAAGGACGACGCCTTGTACTCGGCCTCCGTGGTAGAAAGGGAAATAGAGTCCTGCTTCTTGCTACACCACGAGATAGCAGCTGCTCCACACAAGAACACGTAACCTGATGTCGACTTGCGATCATCAGTGTCACCTCCGTAATCTGCATCCGTGTACCCATGCAGCTTGAAATCAGACTTCTCTTCATAGGATAACCCCATCTCAAGGGTTCCCTTCACGTACTTCAGTATCCCCTTGGCTGCCTCCAGATGAGGCTTCCGCGGCTCCTGCATATACCGACTAACTCAGCCGACAGCAAAGGCGATGTCCGGCCTCGTGATAGTCAACTAGATAAGACTCCCCATCAGTGCCCGAAAAATCTTCGGATCAGGAAGAATCCTCCCTTCTTCCTTCCGAAGCTTCAGCCCAGCCTCCAGTGGAACGGAATTGCTCTTCCCCTCCTTCATGCCGAATCTTTCGACGATCCTCTCGGCATACACCCTCTGGGAATCATACAGCCCGCCTCTTCTCTTCTCAACTTGGAGGCCAAGGAAATGGTGCAGCTCACCAAGATCCTTCATCTCGAAACGTATGGAAAGCTGCTGTCTCAGCGCCGCAGGGTTGTTCCCTGTCACGATCATGTCGTCGACGTATAGCAGCACCAGCACGTGAAGACCTCCACTCTTCTTCACGAACATGATGTAGTCTGAGTCTGAGGCATCGTAGCCACAGAACTGCAAGTACTCCGCAATCTTCCCATACCAGGCTCTAGGCACCTGTTTCAACCCGCAGAGGGCCTTCTTCAGCTTGCAGATATGACGTGGATGAGACTTGGACACGTATCCAGGTGGTTGCACCATGAATATGTCCTTGTCTATCTCTCCATATAGGAACGCGTTCTTCACATCAAGCTGCCACAACTTCCAACCTCGGCACACCGCCAGAGCGATGATCGTCCTCACCGACGTCATCTTTGCGACAGGACTAAATGTCTCTTTGTAGTCCTCTCCGTAGGTTTGTGAGAAGCCTCGAGCGACAAGCCTCGCCTTGTACCGCTCCACTTCTCCATCCACTCTCTTCTTAACCTTGTACACCCATTTGCAGGTGACAGGTTTGATGCCCTCCACCATGGGAACCAGGTCCCATGTCTCATTCTTCTCTAGGGCCTCCATCTCCTCGATCATGGCCGCGTCCCACTCCTTGAAGCCAGCTGCATCCTCAAAGCAGGCAGGTTCCCTCTCATCGAGTGGTCCTGCGAAGAAGCAGGAAACCAAACTCACAAAATTTCCCTCCTTATAGCGAGCAGGCGGAACGATGGTTCGCTTCGACCTCCTCAAGGCTTGGCCACTATCTACCACTCCGGTAGACTCCTCTGCTTGAGCTCCTCTCTGAGCTCCTCTCTGTACTCCTCCTGAAGCGGTGCTCTCCCTGCTTCTTGAGTTCGTATCTCCCCCTGAGCCAGAAGCTCCTCCTGAGCCAGATGCTCCTCCTGAGCCAGATGGCGATGGAGCACTGGGAGATAGCTCCAACTCCACAGTAGGGTCCTCAGTGACCCACTCTTCTTCCCTGCTAGATTCTCCACTCTCCGGCAGCTCCACTGAAGAGACTCCCGGGTATGAAACCAGTTCGTCAAACACTACGTCGCGCAAGACGACGAACTTGTGGGTCTGCAGATCCATGCACTTTCACCCCTTCTTCCGCTCATCGTAGCCGATGAAGATACACTTCCTCGCTTTTGGCTCCAACTTGGTTCTCTGAGCGTCCGGGACGTGAACGAAGCAGGCAGAACCAAACACCTTCATGTGACCCACATTGGGCTTCTCCCCGAACATGAGCTGGTGTGGAGACATCATCCTGTTAGGACTCAGAGGTAGCCGGTTGATCACATGAGTAGCACACGCCATTCCCTCCGCCCATAAGGCCTTGAGAATGCTCTTGGCATGTAGCCAACTCCTGGTAGTCTCCACCAGATGGCGGATCTTCCTCTCTGCCACCCCATTCTGCTGAGGGGTGTGAGCACAGGAGAGCTCCCGCCGAATGCCGAACCTCCTGCAGAAAGAAGCAAACTCATTGGAGGTAAACTCCCCTCCATTGTCGCTTCTCAGCTTCTTCACTCTGTGGTTCAGCCTCCCCTCCACAAGCTCCATCCACTCGAGGAACTTGTTGAATACTTTTGACTTCTCTCTCAGAATGTATACCCACGTATAGCGGGTGTAATCATCCACCAGAACCATCGCATACTTATTACCTCCATAAGTAAGGGTGGCGCACGACCCCATAACGTCAGCATGTACGCACTCAAGAGGTGCCTTACACCTGGTATCCGACTTGTCAAATGGAAGTCGATGTGACTTTCCATATTGGCATCCGTCGCACACATGGCCGTCGCCGTAGGAAGAGAGATGAGGCAGGCCACTCACTAGGCCCTTTGCCGCCATCATCTTCAGCTTGTCCATCCCCACATGACCCAGCCTCTCATGCCAGATCACAGCGCTGTCGTTTGTCTTCAGCTTGTCCACGTAGGCATTTGCAGATAGAACATACAAATCCTTCACCCTTCTCCCGGTGAGCGTGATGTCAGCATTGACAGACGATAGGTTCTTCAGGAACTTCACCTCCTTCGGTCCAAACAGCACGTGGTAACCAGCATCTACGGCGTTAGCCATCGAGAAGAGATTCTACTTCATGCCAGGCACATGATACACACTCTTCAGTGTCACTGACTTCTCTCTACTCCCAAGGGACACCTTCCCTTCTCGCTCCACGGGATATATCGTATCATTTGCAGTGATGATAGCATCCGTTCCTTCATATGCTTCCAAGGAGTCGAACTTGGACATATCTCCTGTGAGATGATGCCCGCAACCGGAATCCACTATCCAGTCGTTCTCGAGGTTGATGGAGGCTAAGACATCGACTGACGTTGCCGTCATCTCTGCCAGGAAACATTTGTCCCCCCTCTCACCGCCCTGGTGACCTCCACCTCTTCCTCCACCTCTCTGGTGATCTCCCTCCTTGTTAGCAGCATGACCGGCCTTTAGATTGGAACGACAGTCCTTTGCCATGTGCCCGTACTTCTTACAGGCAAAGCAAAGGGATCTCCCCTTCTCATCGCGCGCAGGGAGGAACTTCCCCCCATCTCCCCGAGAGGACGTTGAAGGTCCATCTCCGGAGTTCTTCTTTCTCTTGTCCCAGGATCTTCTCTTTCCTGAGAACAAGGCCTCGCCATCTCCTCCTGAGATGGATTCTCCCGCCATCTGCTTCGCCAAGCTCTCCTGTGACGATAACAGGTTCTCAAGCTCCAGAAGGGAGGGCTGAGTAGCCCATCCTTGCACGGAAGTAATGAAGGGGACATACTCCTTCCTCAAGCCTCAGGGTATGTGCCGCTTCAACTTCGCCTCTGAGATTGGCTCTTTAGGATCCAAGGCCGAGATCTCCCCACATAGGTTCTTCACCTTCAGGAAGAAGGTGGATATCGCCATCTCGCATTGAGTCGACTTCGCCAACTCATTCTCCAGGAATTGTAGCCGCGCTACATTCTTCTTGTTGAATAACCCATCGAGGGCTATCTAGATCTCAGACGCTGACTTGCAACCTATGATGTGGTCGAACAAGTCAGGTGAAATGGCTCTCTTCAAGGTGAACTCCGCCTTGGCGTTGATCTTCCTCCAAGCTCTCACAGCTTGACCATTGTCTTCGATTGGAAAGATTTCTGCCCGCTCTTCTCCTCCAACAACCTCCCATAGGTCCTCTCCAAGCAGGTAGCTCTCCAAGCAAGACTTCCACTTCTTGTAGGTGGTCTGGGTGAGCAGCTCAATTCCAAGTCCCCTAGCATACCCTCCTCCGCCGTCCATCTTGACTGCTTCGTCCTTGTTCCCAACCTCCCTCTGATACCATGTGAAATATTTTGAAGTCGGAAGAACACGTCAACCAACAGGAGAATAAGGACACCAAAGATGAACACAAGCTTTCACAATAATAACTCTGATAGCTAGTTACAACTGAACAAGGCTGAATACAAGTTGCATCCAACTTGAATCACAACAGCCAATAGTAGGTAAGAACTTGGTCACGGGCAAGGTCCGCTTCTCCTCCGGAGCACACCGCGCAGATGATACTCGCTCTGATACTCGCTCCCCGCTACCGCCAGCGGTAACGCTAGTGCCGGGCGTTAGCTCTCCAACTCGCAAGCTCGCTGCTCGCACTCCAAGATACTCGCGTGCTCGCCACGCTTCGCTTCCTCCACTTCTCGCTACCGCGAGCGCTAGCCACTAGCGCCGGGCGCTATCTCCGAAGTAGGTACTCGCTCCTCGCTTCTCTTCTCGCTAACGCAGACGCTATCCACTATCGTCGGCGCTATCTCGCGAGTAGGTAACTCGCCTGCCGAACTTACTCCAAGTTCGATGCTCGCCTGGTGGCGCTCTGGTATCTCTAACTCGCTCTAAGTTGAGGATACTCGCCACTTTCAGAATCGATACTATTTAGGGGGGGATACCCCTCTATTTATAGGCAAAACAAGGGGGGGGGGGGGGGGGGTGGCGAGTAGGAGCTAACGCCGGCGCTAGCGCTAGCGCTGGCGCTAGCTCACTTCAATTCTAACAAAAAATAGGGGGGTGGCGAGAAGGAGCTAACGCCGGACGTTAGCTCACTTCAAAAACCTAACATGTACCTGACGAAGGAAATAGAGAAAGAAAAAACACTTGAGGTGAGGGCCACTTCCAAGGAGCATGCTAGGGGCTACAAGTTTATAAGTGCACAAGATTAACATAGTATATAATGTATCAACACCTAGATCTAATAAACATTACAAATCTCTACAAACATTATTTTTGGCTCTTTTCTATATGATATTTGTACTAACACTATTTATTATGTGCATTTTATTATGATATAAAATTGTTTTTAATATTATTGCCTCCTATTGGGAAAAATAAGATTAAGGCTTCGTTTGGTTCGGCTTATTTGCTCCGGTGAGTTTGGACAAAAACGTCATTGTCATACCAAACATTTTATGCTTATAACTAGTTTCTTTTTTTGACAATGGTAGTAACATTTGTCATACCAAACATACATTCTATGACAATGACGATTTTGTCCAAACTCACCGGAGCAAATAAGCCGAGCCAAACGAAGCCTAAGCTTTCAGGGAGTTAGTGAAAAACAGGGAGAAAGCAACTGATACTGCTGGAGCTTCTGTTAGAATTGAAGTGAGCTAGCGCCAGCGCTGGCGCTAGCGCCAGCGCTAGCTCATACTCGCCACCCCCCTTGTTTTGTTTTACCTATAAATAGAGGGGTACCCCCCTCTAAGCGAAGATCGATTCTGGAACTGGCGAGTATCATCAACTTTGAGTGAGTTAGAGATACCAGAGCGCCACCAGGCGAGCATCGGACTTGGAGTAAGTTCGGCAGGCGAGCATCGGCCTTGGAGTAAGTTCGGCCAGCTCCCTTAAGCGAGTAGCGAGTAGTGGAGATACCGCCGACGCTAGTGCTAGTGTGCGCGGTAGCGACAAGAGGCGAAGAGGCGAGCAGCGAGCTTGCGAGTATCTACTCGGGAGATAGCGCCCGAAGCTAGTGATAGCGCTCGCGCTAGCGAGTATTGGAGGAAGCGACGCGTGGCGAGTACGCGAGAAGCTTGGAGTGCGAGCAGCGAGCTTGCGAGTAGCAGAGCTAACGCCTGGCGCTAGCGATACCGCCGGCAGTAGCGAGTAGCGAGCTTCTGTAGTGAGCATTGGAGCGAGTATCACCAGCGCGGTGTGCTCCGGAGGAGAAGCGGACCTTGTCCGTGACCAAGTTCTTACTTTATATTGGCTGTTGTGATTCAAGTTGGATGCAACTTGTATTCAGCCGTGTTCAGTTGTAACTAGCTACCATAATTAGTATTGTGAAAGCTTGTGTTCATCTTTGGTGTCCTTATTCTCCGGTTGGTTGATATGTTCTTCCGACTTTCAAATATTTCACATGGTATCAGAGGGATAGTGGGAACAAGGGCGAAGCAACCAAGATGGACGGCGGAGGAGGTATGCTAGGGGACTTGACATTGAGCTGCTTACTCAAACCAACTACAAGAAGTGGATGTCTTGTATGGAGAGCTACCTTCTTGGAGAGGATCTCTGGGAGGTTGTTGGTGGTGGGGAGCAAGAGGAAGTAGTAGCTGCCGGTGATAATGGTCCAGCTGTGAGAGCTTGGAGGAAGACCAACGCCAAGGCGGAGTTCACCTTGAAGAGAGCCATATCACCTGACTTGTTCGACCACATCATAGGTTGCAAGCCAGCGTCTGCGATCTGGATAGCCCTCGATGGGTTATTCAACAAGAAGAATGTGACGCGGCTACAATTCCTGGAGAATGAGTTGGCGAAGTCGACTCAAGGCGAGATGGCGATATCCACCTTCTTCCTGAATGTGAAGAACCTATGTGGGGAGATCTCGGCCTTGGATCCTGAAGAGTCAATCTCAGAGGCGAAGTTGAAGCGGCACATACTCCGAGGCTTAAGGAGGGAGTATGTCCCCTTCGTTACTTCCGTGCAAGGATGGGCTACTCAGCCCTCCCTTCTGGAGCTAGAGAACCTGCTATCGTCACAGGAGAGCTTGGCGAAGCAGATGGCGGGAGTATCCATCTCAGGAGGAGATGGCGAGGCCTTGTTCTCGGGAAAGAGGAGATCCTGGGACAAGAGAAAGAAGAACTCCGGAGATGGACCTTCAACGTCCTCTTAGGGAGATGGGAGGAAGTTCCTCCCTGCGCGCGATGAGAAGGGGAGAACCCTTTGCTTTGCCTGTAAGAAGTATGGGCATATGGCAAAGGACTGCCGGTCTAATCTGAAGGCCAGTCATGCTGCTAACAAGGAGGGAGATCACCAGAGAGGTGGAGGAAGAGGTGGAGGTCACCAGGGCGGTGAGAGGGGGGACAATTGTTTCCTGGCAGAGATGACGACAACGTCAGTCAATGTCTTTGCCTCCATCAACCTCGAGAACGACTGGATAGTGGATTCCGGTTGCGGGCATCATCTCACAGGAGATATGTCCAAGTTCGATTCCTTGGAAGCGTATGAAGGGACGGATGCTATCATCACTGCGGATGATACGGTACATCCTGTGGAGCGAGAAGGGAATGTGTCCCTTGGGAGTAGAGAGAAGCCAGTGACACTGAAGAGTGTGTATCACGTGCCTGGCATGAAGAAGAACCTCTTCTCGGTGGCTAACGCCGTGGATGCTGGATACCACGTGCTGTTTAGACCAAAGGAAGTGAAGTTCTTGAAGAACCTATCGTCTGTCGATGCTGACGTCACGCTCACCGGGAGAAGGGTGAAGGATTTGTATGTTCTGTCTGCAAATGCCTACGTGGACAAGCTGAAGACAAATGACAGCGCTGTGATCTGACATGAGAGGCTGGGTCATGTGGGGATGGACAAGCTGAAGATGATGGCGGCAAAGGGCCTAGTGAGCGGCCTGCCTCATCTCACTTCCTACGGCGACGACCATGTGTGCGACGGATGCCAATATGGAAAGTCACATCGACTTCCATTTGACAAGTCGGAGACCAGGTGTAATGCACCTCTTGAGTGCGTACATGCTGATGTTATGGGGCCGTGCACCACCCTTACTTATGGAGGCAATAAGTATGCGCTGGTTCTGGTGGATGACTACACCCGCTATACGTGGGTATACTTTCTGAGAGAGAAATCAGAAGTATTCAGCAAGTTCCTCGAGTGGAAGGAGCTTGTGGAGGGGAGGCTGGACCGCAGAGTCAAGAAGCTGAGAAGCGACGATGGAGGGGAGTTTACCTCTAATGAGTTTGCTTCTTTCTGCAGGAGGTTCGACATTCGGTGGGAGCTCTCCTGCGCTCACACCCCGCAGCAGAATGGGGTGGCAGAGATGAAGATCCGCCATCTGGTGGAGACTACCATGAGTTGGCTACATGCCAAGAGCATTCCCAAGGCCTTATGGGCGGAGGGAATGGCGTGCACTACTCATGTGATCAACAGGCTACCTCTGAGTCCTAACAGGATGATGTCTCCACACCAGCTCATATTCGGGGAGAAGCCCAATGTGGGTCACATGAAGGTGTTCGGTTCTACCTGCTTCGTGCATGTCCCGGACGCTCAGAGAACAAAGTTGGAGCCGAAAGCGAGGAAGTGTATCTTCATCGGCTACGATGAGCGGAAGAAGGGGTGGAAGTGCATGGATCCGCAGACCCACAAGTTCGTCGTCTCGCGCGACGTAGTGTTTGACAAACTGGTCTCATACCAGGGAGTCTCTTCAGTGGAGCTGCCGGAGAGTGGAGAAGCTAGCAGGGAAGAGGAGTGGGTCACTGAGGACCCTACTGTGGAGTTGGAGTTATCTCCAAGTGCTCCATCGCCATCTGGCTCAGGAGGAGCATCTGGCTCAGGGGGAGCTACGAACTCAAGAAGCAGGGAGAGCACCGCTTCAGGAGGAGTTCAGAGAGGAGCTCAGAGAGGAGATCAACCAGAGGAGTCTACCGGAGTGGTAGATAGTGGCCAAGCCTTGAGGAGGTCGAAGAGGACCATCGTCCCGCCTGCTCGCTATAAGGAGGGGAACTTCGTGAGTTTGGTTTCCTGCTTCTTCGCAGGACCACTCGATGAGAGGGAACCTGCCTGCTTTGAGGATGCTGCTGGCATCAAGGAGTGGGACGCGGCCATGATCGAGGAGATGGAGGCCCTAGTGAAGAATGAGACATGGGACCTGGTTCCCATGGTGGAGGCATCAAACCTGTCACCTGTAAATGGGTGTACAAGGTTAAGAAGAGGGCTGATGGAGAAGTGGAGCGGTACAAGGCGAGGCTTGTCGCTCGAGGCTTCTCACAGACCTACGGAGAGGACTACGAGGAGACCTTCAGTCCGTTAGCGAAGATGACGTCAGTGAGGACGATCATCGCTTTGGCGGTGTGCCGAGGTTGGAAGCTATGACAGCTGGATGTGAAGAACGCGTTCCTGTACGGAGAGATCGACAAAGACATATTCATGGTGCAACCACCTGGATACGTGTCCAAGTCCCAGCCGCGTCACGTCTGCAAGCTGAAGAAGGCCCTCTATGGTCTGAAACAGGCGCCGAGAGCCTGGTATGGGAAGATTGCGGAGTACTTGCAGTTCTGCGGCTACGATGCCTCAGAATCGGACTCCAGCATGTTTGTGAAGAAGAGTGGAGGTCTTCACGTGCTGGTGCTGCTATACGTCGACGACATGATCGTGACAGGGAACAACCCTGAGGAGGTCGCGGCGCTGAGGCAGCAGCTTTCCATACGCTTCGAGATGAAGGATCTTGGTGAACTGCACCATTTTCTTGGCCTCCAAGTAGAGAAGAGAAGAGGCGGACTGGATGTTTCCCAGAGGGCGTATGCTGAGAGAATCGTCGAAAGATTCGGCATGAAGGAGGGGAAGAGCAGTTCCGTTCCTCTGGAGGCGGGGCTGAAGCTTCGGAAGGAAGAAGGGAGGATTCTTCCTGATCTGAAGATCTTTCGGGCACTGGTGGGGAGTCTTATATACTTGACTATCACAAGGCCGGACATCGCCTTTGCTGTCGGCCGAGTTAGTCGGTATATGCAGGAGCCGCGGAAGCCTCATCTGGAGGCAGCCAAAGGGATACTGAAGTACGTGAAGGGCACCCTTGAGATGAGGTTGTCCTATGAGGAGAAGTCCGACTTCAAGCTGCACGGGTACACGGATGCAGATTACGGAGGTGACGCTGATGATCGCAAGTCGACATCAGGTTACGTGTTCTTGTGTGGAGCAGCTGCTATCTCGTGGTGTAGCAAGAAGCAGGACTCTATTTCCCTTTCTACCACGGAGGCCGAGTACAAGACGTCGTCCTTAGCAGCTCAGGAGTGTGTCTGGCTAAGGAGACTAGTGGAGGATGTGGACGAGGAGGTCAGCGGACCTACTGTGCTACGTGGGGACAACGGGAGTGCATTGAAACTGGTAACCAATCCAGTTTGTCATGCAAGGACCAAACACATAGAGATCGAGCATCACTTCATCAGAGAGAAGGTGCTGGGTGGCTTGATCGCTGTGGAGCATGTGCGGAGTGAAGAGAACCTTGCAGATATATTCACCAAGCCCCTATCTGCGGGGCCGTTCCGGAGGCTTCGTACATTGCTTGGAGTTGTTCCTGGAGATCACTTCAAGGGGGAGTGTTAGAATTGAAGTGAGCTAGCGCCAGCGCTAGCGCTAGCTCATACTCGCCACCCCCCTTATTTTGCCTATAAATAGAGGGGTACCCCCCTCTAAGCGAAGATCGATTCTGGAACTGGCGAGTATCATCAACTTTGAGCGAGTTAGAGATACCAGAGCGCCACCAGGCGAGCATTGGACTTGGAGTAAGTTCGGCAGGCGAGCATCGGACTTGGAGTAAGTTCGGCCAGCTCCCTTAAGCGAGTAGCGAGTAGTGGAGATACCGCCGGCGCTAGTGCTAGCGCGCGCGGTAGCGACAAGAGGCGAAGAGGCGAGCAGCGAGCTTGCGAGTATCTACTCGGGAGATAGCGCCCGACGCTAGTGATAGCGCTCGCGCTAGCGAGTATTGGAGGAAGCGACGCGTGGCGAGTATGCGAGAAGCTTGGAGTGCGAGCAGCGAGCTTGCGAGTAGCAGAGCTAACGCCTGGCGCTAGCGATACCGCCGGCGGTAGCGAGTAGCGAGCTTCTGTAGCGAGTAGCGAGTATCACCAGCGCGGTGTGCTCCGGAGGAGAAGCGGACCTTGTCCGTGACCAAGTTCTTACTTTATATTGGCTGTTGTGATTCAAGTTGGATGCAACTTGTATTCAGCCGTGTTCAGTTGTAACTAGCTACCATAATTAGTATTGTGAAAGCTTGTGTTCATCTTTGGTGTCCTTATTCTCCGGTTGGTTGACGTGTTCTTTCGACTTTCAAATATTTCACAGCTTCATTTCAGCAACAAAACATGTACAAAGTTAACTTGGTCTTTTTACAAAAGGAAGCCTAGGCCCAAGTTTCTTATTTAAATAAAACTTCCACTATGGGCTTTATATAGATAGCCACATAGACTTAGACCATTTTAAAAGATTTTAAAAAACTGTCACTAGTTAATATTGCAGCTTGTCATTTAGTTCCAATATCTTCTGACTGGTTCCTTTCTTCTATGCAGTTTTCGGTGGCTTCATCATTAGGGCGCATCTCCTCTTCTGCATGAATCATCTCGGGAAGTTCTTCTCTTCTTAATCCCTCTTCTAGGTTGCTTTGATTATGTTCTAACACAGCCAACCCATTGTATGATCATGAACATATTGAACATGTTGGTGTAGACTATCATAGGATTGTGCAAGAATGTTAAGAAAACACAATACATTTCCATTTAATGTTAATATTAAGCAAAACACACTAAACTATACCTTAATTTTAATATTCATTTTCAAACATCATAATATAACGTTAAATTCTTTGCATAATTTATGATAGTCCATAATGTGTATTTCCTCACATTGTATAGATACCTCAATTTGTAGCATTCATGGCAATAATGTTGGAAGTCAATCCCTACAGTGATCTAAAGAATAACCTTCAAGCGGATCAAAAAGAGCATCAGACAAAGAAGATCACGATAAGGGATCCAGCTGCCAGGCAAACCACCGAAAGTGAAGCCACATGAACCTGTATCAAGATTTCAAATTTATATCTAGTCTTCATCAGTTGTTCTTTAAGTTTATTTTATCATGTCTAGTCTTCATCATCCTTGTAATGTTACTCTTTATATCCCAAGGATTATGGGATCTCATCCATGGTGGATATCCACAACCAACTGAAGCCAACCCTCCTGAACCATGGGAGGCAGCATATGCAAAGATCTATGCTGAAAACCTCAAGAGAGATGCTAAAGCACTCTTGTACATACAACAAGGGATTGTTCAAAGTTTGTTTCCAAATATCATGGGTGCCCTCATAGCCAAAGAAGCTTGGGACACTCTGAAGACTGAATTTCAAGGCTCAGTCAAGGCACTTTCCATTAAACTTCAAAATGCATGACAAGAATTAATTTGGCACCTTGAAAATGTTTGATGAAGACAATGCTCACTCATATCTATCAAGAATCACCATTCTTACTAATCAGATTAAAAATTATGGAGACTCCATAGACATGAAGAAAGTGATTTTTAAAGTTATTAAAACACTCAACCAAAAATATGCCCTGATAGTAACTACTATTGAAGAAACCAAAGATGTCAACACCACCCTTACCATGGCTGATTTGATGGGCTCTCTCCAATCCCATGAAGAGAGAGTCGAAAGATATGAAAGCCAGTCCTTAGAACAAGCCTTCCAGAGTAAGGTATTTATCCAACCTGACAAGAGGTATATATGCTGAACACAACATCAAAGAGGAAAAGGAAAATCTGATGTAACCCCTCCTATGTTCTGCACCCTTTACAAACGAAATAACCATGATGCAGAAAATTTCTTCTACATGTGAAAAAGGTGTAAGAGGCCTACTCACCTTGCCAATGATTGCTGGCCTAAGCAGAAATACCAGATCAATTTGAAAGAAGAAGCTCACTATGGAGAACAAGAAGGCGATGGCTATGTGTTCTATACCATTAACTATAGTGGTGAAGATATCAACGACATATGGTATTTAGACAGTGGGTGGTCAAACCACATGACTAATAACAGTAATCACTACAACAAAAAGGTATACCGCGGCGTTTTTTATGCCTTTCGCGGCGTTTTTCAAGCGCCGCGGAAGCTTTCGCGGCGCTTGAAAAAACGCCGCAAAAGCGCCGCGGTAGAGATCGCCGCGAAAACTCGGAGCAGTAGTGACATTTTTTTTTAAACGCCGCCAAAAATTAGCGGCGTTTTTGAAAAAACTGCCGCTAAACGTTAGCGGCGTAAAACGCCGCAAAAAGTTAGCTGCATTTTTTTTTAAAACGCCGCCAAAGGTTGTGGCTTTCTAAAAATAAAATAAAAACCGTCCATCAATAACTGAAATTCAATCTGTAACATCTCGTTCATATTGCCTAAACAATACAATCAAATACCTAAATATTAGAAAACATGAAGAAATAAAACTTCTAAGTTTATAAACCAATGACCAGACCATCACATATTTCTTTGTGGGGGGTTTCGAAGGGAAAAACTTGTAAACAGAAACAGGAATAGTAGAAATTGCAATAGTACTTGAATGTCATGCAAATAGAACTACAATAATATTTCGACATAAAACAAAGTCATTCAGAGCAAATTTGTAACGGTCAAGAAGTTTACAAAAAAAAAATCACAACATACATATAAAGCAAGTACATAAAAGGTGTGAGAAGCGAAAACCGCACCCATCGAGGTTCAAAAGAATCAAGCAACATGATTCTTCTTTAACGAAAATGAGAACTCACAAGTAATCCTAGGAGATGGAAGTTCAAAACATATAAGAGGTAAAGGCATTGTTGCAGTCAAAACTAAATCTGGACAGTTCAAACACATATCTGAAGTTCAATACGTTCTAGATCTTGCTCAAAATCTACTAAGTGTGAGACAACTCCTCAAAAAGGGCTACAAACTCATATTTGATGACCACCATTAATGTACCATCATTGAAAAATCCACCTCCCACATTATTGCCAAAGTAAAAAATGACAAACAACAAAGTGTTCCCTTTAAATCTTCCACAAGATCACTGAAATATGAAAATGACTGGAGCTGTAGATGGCCATATCTGGCACCAAAGATTTGGACATCTCAACCTTGATGATCTAAAGCAACTACACACACATAGGGACTTATCATTGGTCTCCCCAAAATTGCAACACATCAACCCGATTGCCATGTGTGTGCCTCAAACAAAATACAAAGATACATCATCCTCCCTAGACAACCAAGAAAACTACAATGCCATTGGACCTTATTCATGCCGACATTTGGGGCCCCTCAAGAACAACTTCAATATCAGAAAAACGCTACTTCATATTTTTAGTCGATGATTTTACCAGAATCATGTGGATTTATCCCTTATGCCACAAATATGAAGCTTTCAAGAAATTTAAGAACTTTAATTCCATGGTAAAAAATGAAACAAACTCAAAAATTAAGACCTTAAGAACGGATGAGGGAGGAGAATTTACCAACAATGAGTTTGACATCTACTGCCAAGAAGAAGGGACAAGGAGAGAGATAATAGTCTGTATACCCCTAAGAAAAATAGAGTAGCAGATAGAAGAAATATAACCATAGTCAAAATGGCAAGGTGCATGCTTCACCATAAACACCTACCTAAGAAGTATTGGACTGAAGCTGTCAACACAACAACAATGTATGTCCTTAATAGAGCCCCTTGCAGAGCTCTGAATAACACAACCCCTTTCAAATCCTGGACTGGACACAAAACAAATGTCAGCCACCTTAAAACCTTTGGAAACTTCGTTTATAGCCTTGAGCCTCATCACAATCGAGATAAATTAGACGTGAAAGCTGAAAAGGGAATCATGCTAGGCTACAGTGAAAAATCAAAGGCATACCGAATTTATAATTCAGACACATCCAAACTTACAATTACCAGAAATGTTATTGTCGACGAAGAAAAGAGTTGGAACTGGTGTGTGGCTCTAGGTTTGTAACTTTCTCCAGAGGTTACACGGGATCAGTCCACAGATAGTGAAGAAGAACCTGTGTCGTCCATTCCGACACTCAATATCCCTCAATCTGAGAATTCAGGTGCTAGTGACCCTATGAACAATGAAGATTCCTCATCCCCTTTATCACCGTGCAAATTCAAATCCATATAGAAATCATAAAAGAACATACCACATACTCTGAGGCTACCACCAATAAACATTGGGTGCAAGCCATAGAAGAAGAATTGAACGCCATCCAAACTAACGACACATGGGAGCTAGCAGCCCCCCCCCCCCCCCCCCCCCCCCCCCCCCCCCCCCCCCCCCGTCAAATAACTACAATTAGTCTAAAATGGTTGTTCAAAATCAAGTATATGAAGATAGAAAAATTAAAAAATGTACAAAGCTAAACTGGTTGCAAAAGGCTATGCCCAGAAGCCTGGTATCGATCATGATGAAACTTTTGCCTGTGTAGCTCGGATTGAATCAATCCAAATACTGTTAGTTATTGCAACACAGTTCCAATACCCTGTGTTCCAAATGGATGTTTAGACATCATTCCTAAATGGAAGCATAGAAGAGGAAATATATGTGAAGCGGGCCACAAGATATGAGAGAAAGGGAGAAGAAGAGAAGGTATTTCGACTAAAGAAAGCTCTAAACGGGTTAAAGCAAGCTCCACGTGCTTAAAACAACAAGATAGACACTCATATGTTAGAAAATGGTTTCCACAAAACCAACTGCGAGCCAGCTCTGTATATTAAATGTGAAGGACAGAAGGAAATGCTTATACCATGTATGTATATGTTGATGATTTGCTAATTACATGATCCATCATGGGCATTGCTGATAGCTTTTTCGCCACCACATTAAATCCAAATTCCAAGTGATATATCTGGGATTAACTCGCTACTTCTTGGGGATTCAGATCTATCAAAATTAACATGTCATATTTATCACCCAGAGTAAGTATGCAGAAGATTTACTCACCCATTTTGAATGCATAATTCTCGGCCTACTTCCACATGATGGTCACCGGTGAAAAGTATAACAGAGAAGATGGAGAAGAGAAGGTAGATCCATAAAATTTCAGAAGTAGTGTAGGTTCCATGATATACTTAACCAATACCCGCCCTGGCATAGAGTTGGTGGTTAGCATCATATCAAGATATATGAAAGCAACGAGTATCAAACACCTTACTGCCGCAAAGAGAATTCAGCACTATGTCAATGGAATCAGACATTATGAGTTAAAATATATCAGGATAACAAGTTTCAGGTAAGCAGATATTCAGATAGAGACTGGGAAGGCTGCTTCGATGATCGAAGACGCACCTCTGGTTATCTATTATTCTTGGGAAAAAGCCTAATTTTCTGGAATTCCAGAAAGCAGAAAACAATAGCCTTCAATAGCTGGAGCTGAATCTGTGAAGCTACAAGAGAAGTTGTTTGGCTTAAGAGAGATGTTACAAATAAGTAAAACAGGTATTTGCAATATATTCACTTTACCATAAAAAGGTGACCAATGGGTCTTACATATAGGAGAGAAGAGGAGGGAGGAAACCTCAATAGGCAATGTGGGACTAAACATGCCAAATAATAAATACAATAAATACATTTGTTTAACACGCCCTCTCAAACTCAAGGTGGATCATGAACCGAGAGTTTGCTAATGAGATATCTGAATCTTGCAGCAGTGAGTGACTTGGTGAGAAAGTCCGCAACTTGTTCTTCAGATGCAATGAAGGGTAGAGAGATAGTGTTGGCGAGGAATTCCTGGCGAGTGAAGTGACAATCAATCTCAATGTATTTTTTCCGTTCATGGAACACTGGATTGGAGGCAATTTGAATGACACTTCGATTGTCACAAAATAGAGGAGTGAGTCCTGTTATCTGCACACCAAGATCGTGTAGAAGACGGCGGAGCCAGATGATTTCAGCAGTGGTGGAGGCCATGGCACGATACTTAGCCTCCGTGCTGGAGCGTGCAATGGATTCTTGTTTCTTACTACGCCAGGAGATCAGGGAGTCGCCCAGGAAAATGCAAAAACCGGTAGTTGAGCGACGAGTCGTAACATCCCCCACCCAATCAGCATCCGAAAATGCTCGGAGGGTGAATGGAGAAGTTGCAGAGAAAAATAGCGAGCGGTTGACGGAGGTGCGAAGATAGCGGAGAATCCGGAGGACCGCGGCGTAGTGAGCTGAGCGAGGAGCTTGAACAAACTGACTGACAAAGCTAACAACGTAGGCAATGTCAGGTCTAGTCATAGTGAGATAGACCAGCATCCCGACAAGGCGCCGATAGCGGGAGACATCTGAAAGCGGTTCGCTGTCTGTTGGGAGGAGTTTCAGATTGAGCTCTATGGGGGTGTCAACAGTGCGGTCGTCAGTGAGAGAGACGACTGAGAGAATATCAGAGATGTATTTATGCTGAGAAACCAGGATGCCGCGTTTGGAGCGGGAGATCTCTAACCCAAGGAAGTATCGAAGGGGGCCCATGTCCTTCATCTCGAACTGACTGCGGAGATGTTGTTGAAGAGAAGCAATTGTGACATGATCATCGTCAGTGATAATCATATCGTCCATATATAAGAGAAGTATGGCGCATCCCTGAGCGGAGGTGCGAGTAAACAGGGCATGATCCGTTTGTCGTTTAATGAAGCCAAACTTTAGAACAGCAGTGCGGAAATGCTCAAACCAGGCACGAGGGCCTGTTTGAGACCATAGAGGGCCCGACGGAGGTGGCAGACGTGGCCAGGGGGAACGGAGAGACCCGGAGGAGGGGCTATGTACACCACTTCTGTGAGATCGCCATGCAGAAAGGCATTGGTGACATCCATCTGATGGAGGGACCAGTTTCGGGCAGCAGCGACTGCAAGTAAGGTGCGAATGGTTGTCATCCGGGCAACTGGCGCAAAAGTTTCATCGTAGTCGATCCCATGTTCCTGAGAAAATCCCCGGGCAACTAAACGGGCTTTGTGGCGCTCAATGGAGCCGTCCGGGCGAGTCTTAACTTTGAATATCCATTTGCAACTGACAGGGGTGATGCTAGGAGGACAGGGGACGAGGTCCCAGGTGTGAGTTCTGCGGAAGGCCTGAAGTTCAACTGCCATGGCTTGCTGCCATTCGGGTTTTCCAACTGCCTCTTGGTATGACCGGGGCTCCCGGTGGGAGTGGAGAGCCGTGAGGAAGGATTGAAAAACAGAGGAATAGGAGGTAGCTGTGGTGAGAGCCGAAGCGGTAGACCGTTCAGGGCTTTGGTCGTAGCGAGCAGGCGGGTTGCGATGGCGAACAGGGTTGCGCCGAGGAGGAGCAAGATCCACGGGTGCAGAGGCGGACGGAGCGTCAGACATAGCCGTATCAGAGGGAGCAGGAGCGGGAGGAGGGACTGTGAGCAGCAGAGGAGGAGTTGAGGTGGAGGGGGGATCTTCGACTGGAGGACGGGCTGGTAACAGGAGAGGATGTGCAATGGGATTTCTGGGACGAGTTGGAATAGGGGGGAGTAGCGGAAGAGAAAGGGGTGGAGAGACAAAAGGTTGGGCGGGAAGAGTTGGTGTTGTGGAGGAGAAAAATATCTCATGTTCGACGAAGGAGACATGTCGAGAGATGCGAATGCGACGAGTGGACGGATCGTAGCATCGATAGCCTTTGTGATGAGGGCTAAGGCCTAGATGAACACAACGGGACGAGTGAACAGAGAGTTTATTGCGTTCGGTGGTGGGGAGGAGAACAAAGCAGGTGCACCCAAATGTACAGAGAGGGGCATAGGTTGGTGGACGGCAGTATAGTCGTTCATAAGGAGTTACTCCAGATAGAGCTGAGGAGGGAGTTATGTGGATGAGGTGAACAGCAGTGAGGACAGCTTCAGCCCAGAAGGAATGAGGGGCGGAGGCAGAGATGAGCAGGGCCCGAGTAGTTTCGATGATGTGACGATGTTTTCGTTCAGCGACCCCGTTTTGTTCATGGGTGTGCGGGCAAGACTGTTGATGGATGGTACCATGTGATTGGAGGATATCGCGCATGGTGGAGGAGAGAAACTCCTGAGCACAGTCAGATCGAAAATTTTTAATGCGACGGTCAAACTGAGTGTGAAGCATGGTTGTGAACGTGCGGTACACATCAGGTATTTCAGAGCGATTGCGAAGGAGATAAACCCAAACACAACGAGAGAAATCATCAATAAAACTAACATAGTAAAGGTATCCAGAATGTGAGGCAATTGGCGCTAGGCCCCAAATATCAGAATGAACTAATTCAAAAGGGGTTGTTGTTTGAGAAGCACTGCTTGTAAATGGTAGAGCAAGATGCTTTGACAAACGACAGCCGATACATATAGAAAGGGGGGAAAGGAGACACGACCCAAAGCTCCAGAACGGATAACACTTCGAAGTCGGTCGGTAGATAAATGTCCTAGACGTCTGTGCCACAAGTCGGCATCAGATACAACAGAAAAGGCAGAAGATGACGAAGCTGATGATGGGGGAATGAGGAGATGCTCCATCTGATACAGACCACCAGTCCTACGGCCCTGTCCAATCCTCTGAGCTGTCCGTGAATCCTGCACAACACAATCAGAAGAATAGAATAAAATAGTTAATCTGAGATCACAGAGAGAGCTAACAGAAATAAGGTTCATGTGTAACCGAGGAGCATGGTGAACGTTGGAGATGGTAAGATGACTAGTAGGGGCAGAAGTCGGGGTGATGGAGCCAGATCGCAAAATAGGGACAGAACCCCCATCAACAGTGGTGACTTGAAGGATAGTGGGGGTGGAAGTACAGTTGGTGAGGATGGTGGAGTTGGAGGTGAGATGGCAGGAGGCCCCGGAGTCGAAATACCAAGGTGCAGTTGGAGTAACCCGAGCAGCAGTAGTACCAGGGGAAGCTAAGAGGCTCTGTTCCGCAGGGGAGCTGGTAGAGGAGGCAGAGTGACACAGTGGTGATTGGCAAAATAACTCCTCTAGTCGTTGCAGACGGTCAGTAGCAGCAGCAGCAGTAGGGTGAGGTCCAGGGTCACGACCGCGCCCCTTACCACGATCATCACGGCGATGGTCAGGAGGTTTGTGCTGAGCAGGGCGAGGGGGCCGAGTGGGACACTCATATTTCATATGTCCTACCTTCTTGCAGTAGTGACAAGTAACAGGACTGCTGCGAGGATGCAACGCAAGCGCAGTGTCGGGCCTGGGAGCGGTGGAGACAATCACAGGAGGTCGGAGACGGGTCTCTTCATCGAGGAGAGCAATGAGGGCGTCATCTATAGTGGGAAGGGGGACCCGGTGAAGGAGCTGAGCTGCAAGTAAAGAGAACTCGGGACGCAGGGCAGCGAGGAACTGATGGAGATGACCCTCGGAAAGATGGCGCTGAAAGTCCAGAGAGCGAGGACAGCCGCAGGGCAGGGGAATCATGGAGTCCAGTTCGTGCCAGTAGGCACTCATCATGGTGAAGAAATCCTGAACAGAGCACCCTTCCTAGTGGGCAGATTGTGAGTCGCAGATGAGACGGTGACGCCGAGCACCACCACGGGGGACAAAGCAGTCTCGGAGGTATTCCCACATGGCACGGGCCGAAGGGAGACGACCGATAGAAGTGAGGAGCAGACGAGCAACAGATTCCAAATGGTAGGCCCGGATGGCTTGATCGCGACGGTGCCAAAGAGTGGCATCATCTGTAGAGATGACGGCTTTAGGAGTTTTGTCTGAGCTGGGAGTGACAGTCTTGGCGGCGACAGAGCTTGCAGGGGTGGGAGGAGCGCCGATGATGTGGTCCCAGAGATCACGGGAGCAGAGAGCGGCTTCAACAGTCAGTGACCAGTCAGGCCAGTCGCTGGCAACAGCGAGTTGAAAGGAGGTGGCTTTCAGGGGTGGGGAGATCAGAGGGGCCGCCATGAGAACGTGTCGGAGAGAGGAGCCTGCTCGTAGCTGGGGTATGGAGGGGGGGTGGGCGATCAGGAGGCTAAAAACGGGGGCTGGTAGGGGGCGGACTGAGCGGTCTGGTAGGGGGCGAACTGGAGGGTGGCAGTCTGAGGGAGGGTGGCGAGCTGAGGGAGTGGTCGGGGGAGAGGGTCTGAGGGTGGCGGTCTGAGGGAGGGTGTCGATCTGGGGTAGTGGACGGGGGAGAGGGGCAAAGTGAGGGGGCGGTCTAAGGTGGAGGTTTGAACTGAGGAAAGGGGCGGTCTGAGGGGTGTTGCGGTTTGCGGGGGAGATCTGAGCTGGATAAGGGAGGGGTGTGTGTGGGGGGGGGGGTCTGAGCTGAGGGAGGGGATCGAATAATGGAGGTGGGCGGTCTGAGCTGAGGAGGGGAGGAGCGATGTGAGCTGGGGAGGTGGGCGGTCTGAGCTGAGGAGGAGAGGAGCGAGCTGATGGAGGTTTGGGAGCGATGTGAGCTGGGGAGGTGGGCGGTCTGAGCTGAGGGAGGGGATCGAACTGAGGAGAGGGGCGGTCTGCGGGGGCGATCTGGGGGGTGGTTGTGGTCTGAGGAAGCGGTCTGGGGGGGGGGGGGGTGGTTGCGGTCTGAGGAGGAGCGGTCTGGGGGGGGGGGGGTGGTTGCGGTCTGAGAAGGAGCAGCAGCAGGTGGTTCGGATGGGTAAGGGGCGGACAGGAGCAGGAGCAGGAGCAGGCTCGGGCGGACACGCGAGCACGGAGGCGACCGGCTAAAAAAAATTAACCCTCTGATACCATGTTACAAATAAGTAAAACAGGTATTTGCAATATATTCACTTTACCATAAAAAGGTGACCAATGGGTCTTACATATAGGAGAGAAGAGGAGGGAGGAAACCTCAATAGGCAATGTGGGACTAAACATGCCAAATAATAAATACAATAAATACATTTGTTTAACAAGAGAACTAGTCGAAGGAGATGATGAGCCAACAAAAATAAAAGTCGACAACACCTCTGCCATAACGCTTGGGAAAAACCTTGTTTTCCACAACAAAACTAAACACCTGGAAATCAAGCTACACTACACGGGAGATCTATTCAACCAAAGGGAAATCACAGTGAAACACTGTGAATCTAAGAACCAACTCGCAAATCTATTAACTAAGTCGTTATTTGTGGGGCCTTTTGCAGAATTATGAGGAAAACTAAAAATGGAAGACTATCGTGATTGCGGGTGTTAGAATTGAAGTGAGCTAGCGCCAGCGCCAACGCTAGCTCCTACTCGCCACCCCCTTGTTTTGCCTATAAATAGAGGGGGTACCCCCCCTAAAGAGTGATCGATTCTGGATCTGGCGAGTATCATCAACATTGAGCGAGTTAGAGATACCAGAGCGCCACCAGGCGAGCATCGGACTTGGAGTAAGTTCGGCAGGCGAGCATCAGACTTGGAGTAAGTTCGGCCAGCTCCCTTGAGCGAGTAGCGAGTAGTGGAGATACTGCCGGCGCTAGTGCTAGCGCGCGTGGTAGTGACAAGAGGCGAAGCGGCAAGCAGCGAGCTTGCGAGTAGCTGGGAGTGTGAGTACCTACTCAGGAGATAGCGCCCGACGCTAGTGATAGCGCTCGCGCTAGCGAGTATTGGAGGAAGCGACGCGTGGCGAGCGTGCGAGTAGCTGGGAGTGCGAGCAGCGAGCTTGCGAGTAGCAGAGCTAACGCCTGGCGCTAGCGATACCGCCGGCAGTAGCGAGGAGCGAGTATCACATGCGCGGTGTGCTCCGGAGGAGAAGCGGATCTTGTCCGTGACCAAGTTCTTACCTACTATTGGCTGTTGTGATTCAAGTTGGATGCAACTTGTATTCAGCCTTGTTCAATTGTAACTAGCTACCAGAGTTATTATTGTGAAAGATTGTGTTCATCTACTTGGTGTCCTTATTCTCCCGTTGGTTGACGTGTTCTTCCGACTTCAAAATATTTCACATGGTATCAGAGGGATAGTGGGAACAAGGACGAAGCAACCAAGATGGACGGCGGAGGAGGGTATGCTAGGGGACTTGGCATTGAGCTGCTTACTCAAACCAACTACAAGAAGTGGATGTCTTGTATGGAGAGCTACCTTCTTGGAGAGGATCTCTGGGAGGTTGTTGGTGGTGGGGAGCAAGAGGAAGTAGTAGCTGACGGTGATAATGGTCCAGCTGTGAGAGCTTGGAGGAAGACCAACGCCAAGGCGGAGTTCACCTTGAAGAGAGCCATATCACCTGACTTGTTCTACCACATCATTGGTTGCAAGTCAGCATCTGCGATCTGGATAGCCCTCGATGGGTTATTCTACAAGAAGAATGTGGCGCGGCTACAATTCCTGGAGAATGAGTTGGCAAAGTCGACTCAAGGCGAGATGACGATATCCACCTTCTTCCTGAAGGTGAAGAACCTATGTGAGGAGATCTCGGCCTTGGATCCTGAAGAGTCAATCTCAGAGGCGAAGTTGAAGCGGCACATACTCCGAGGCTTGAGGAGGGAGTATGTCCCCTTCGTTACTTCCGTGCAAGGATGGGCTACTCAGCCCTCCCTTCTGGAGCTAGAGAACCTGCTATCGTCACAGGAGAGCTTGGCGAAGCAGATGGCTGGAGTATCCATCTCAGGAGGAGATGGCGAGGCCTTGTTCTCAGGAAAGAGCCCTGGGACAAGAGAAAGAAGAACTCCGGAGATGGACTGTCACAACCCGCATTTTCTCAATATTTAAAATATATCAGAGTGAGAGAATGTAACATCCCCAAAACAACTAGACCCCTAAGATGCATTTTGTCATGACAAGGTCATGACATTGCTCCAAGAAGACAAAATGGGCCAAGGAGGCCCCATGATTTCCATAAATTAAGAAGAAATGCACATTGGGGTGCAATTAGCAAATTTTGATGGCTTAGCTTAGGGTTGACCAATATACCTCCAACAAGTCAACATAACCTCATCATGACCCCTATGACCATCCAAGGAGGTGAGTAGGCCACTAGGGACCCTTGGGGTCAACCAAATTGGCCAAATTGACCAAAAGTCAACTTTGAGCTATCCTAGGTCAAACCTCCATGAATAAGGGCAATTGAACTCCAAATGATCAAATTGGACCCACCCTCTTATGGCAACCTCCCTAGGGGACCTAATGAACCCAAAAGCCCCATCATAGGGCCATCAATTTGGGGAAAATGGGCCAACTACTAAAAAGCCCCAAATTGACCTATTAATACTAAAAACTTAAATTGAACTTCAATTGACCCATTGTGATCAAATTGATCACCTCTAACACTCTTGGGCCACTTAGGGAGTCTAATGGCCCTACATTGGACCCTTGGTGTAAGCCAATTTTGAGGAAACTGGGCAAATTACCAATTTGCCCCAAATTACCAATTACACCCCTTTGGCTTCTAATTTGCCCCAAATTGGCCAAATTGACCTAGCACAACCCTACCCAAACACTAAGGGAAGTGAGTGAGACATAAGCAAGCCAAGGTGCACATTCAATTTGGAGAATTAAGGCAAAAACACCAAAATACCCAAACTACCCCTATAAGCAAATAAGTGCAATTAAGCCCCTTATGCCCCCACCATGATTGAATTCCTCTTGGAATAGGTCCATAAGGTACAAGGAAGCAATGTGGGTCAGTCACATTGGGTTGGGTGGTCTTGGGTCAAGCCCAAACCCAAAGATCCCCAATTTGGCCTATTGGGTCAAGTGAGCCCAAACTCAAGTTAGGTGGACTTAACCCAACCCCATGACCCAAAATGGCAGCCCACATGATGACCAGCCCCCAAGCCTTCAGAAATTCGAAATTGGGGCTGATTTACCAAGGTTTTTGGAGGTATTAGCTTGGGAAGAGACAAGGAAGAGGGAAATGAGGAATGAATGCCAAATGGCACCCCATTTCCCTTCCCCAAGCCCTCCTCTGGACTGAGGATTTAATTCCATCAGTGTTGGGCAGTGAGAGAGGGTCCAGGAGTGGCCAATTCGGGCGGCTAAAGGGGTGGCCGAACCACCATTGAGGGCATCCAGCCATATACCCCCCTTTGCCTCCAATTCACCTCACCATCACTCTCAGAACCCCCAAGGCAGTCAAAATCGACTACTGGAAGTCGTCTTTCGCTGAAGAATCAAGGAATCGAGCCTAAGCCGCCGCCGCCGCCACCAACAATGGTGAACACCTGCCGGAGCCGCTGCCACGCCGCCCTGCGTACGATTTCTCCTCCCCTCCCTCTGTGCTAGTGATCTAAGGTCCTAGAAAGGGCAGACGAGCTCAATTGAGCCGTCAGCCATGCGCCTTTTCCCTCCCGAACTCCGATCGGGCTTCCTCCAGAGATCGCCGGGAACCTCCACCTCCGGCCACCATTCCACCGCCAATCGACGGCCAACCCCTCAACGGAGGTGGTGGCGGCGGCAGATGGCCGGGGAGGGTGGTGGTTGGCCGGGATCAAGGCAGTTTTCCTCTGGGCCGTCGGCTAGAGGAAGGAGACGAAATCACAGCCGTTGATTTCGTCTCCTTGATCTCTATTAGCAGACCATAATTAATTCTGCCTAGGTTTTTAATCAGTTTGCATGCTGTTTTTGAAGGCCTTAGAGGCCATATTCGCAAAAATGATCAGAGACAACATTTGTAGCCCTATGGGTCTAATTTCTGTAGGATTTAAGATCAAGTGATTTGGAGCAATACTGCTCCTTGTAGAGCCATTCTACTAAGACTGCTCATTTTTGTCTATTAGCAAACCACATAATCCTGCCTAGATTTTTAATCAGTTTGAATGCTGTTTTTGAAGGCCTTAGAGGCCATATTTGCAAAAATGATCAGAGACAACATTTGTAGCCCTATGGGTCTACTTTCTGTAGGATTTAAGATCAAGTGATTTGGAGCAATACTGCTCCTTGTAGAACCATTCTACCAAGACTGCTCATTTTTGTCTATTAGCAAACCACATAATCCTGCCTATATTTTTAATCAGTTTGCATGCTGTTTTTGAAGGCCTTAGAGGCCATATTTGCAAAAATGATCAGATACAACATTTGTAGCCCTATGGGTCTACTCTCTGTAGGGTTTGAGATCAAGTGATTTGGAGCAATACTGCTCCTTGTAGAGCCATTCTACTAAGACTGCTCATTATGTCTATTAGCAAACCATAACATTTCTGCCTAGGATTTTAATGTACTTTGCATGCTATTTTTGAAGGCCTTAGAGGCCATACCATGAAAAGTTAGCAGAGACAACATTTGTAGCCCTATGGGACTGCTCTCTTTAGGGTTTGAGATTAAGTGATTTGGAGCTCTACAGCTCCTTGTAGAGCCATTCTACCAAGACTGCTCATTTTTGTCTATTAGCAAACCACATAATCCTGCCTAGATTTTTAATCAGTTTGCATGCTTTTTTTTGAAGGGCTTAGAGGCCATATTTGCAAAAATGATCAGAGACAACATTTGTAGCCCTATGGGTCTACTTTCTGTAGGATTTGAGATCAAGTGATTTGGAGCAATACTGCTTTTTGTAGAACCATTCTACCAAGACTGCTCATTTTTGTCTATTAGCAAACCACATAATCCTGCCTAGATTTTTAATCAGTTTGCATGCTGTTTTTGAAGGCCGTAGAGGCCATATTTGCAAAAATGATCCGAGACAACATTTGTAGCCCTATGGGTCTACTTTCTGTAGGATTTGAGATCAAGTGATTTGGAGCAATACTGCTCCTTGTAGAGCCATTCTACTAAGACTGCTCATTTTTGTCTATTAGCAAACCACATAATCCTGCCTAGGTTTTTAATCAGTTTGCATGCTGTTTTTGAAGGCCTTAGAGGCCATATTTGCAAAAATGATCAGAGACAACATTTGTAGCCCTATGGGTCTACTTTCTGTAGGATTTGAGAGCAAGTGATTTGGAGCAATACTGCTCCTTGTAGAACCATTCTACCAAGACTGCTCATTTTTGTCTATTAGCAAACCACATAATCCTGCCTAGATTTTTAATCAGTTTGCATGCTGTTTTTGAAGGCCTTAGAGGCCATATTTGCAAAACTGATCAGAGACAACATTTGTAGCCCTATGGGTCTACTCTCTGTAGGGTTTGAGATCAAGTGATTTGGAGCAATACTGCTCCTTGTAGAGCCATTCTACTAAGACTGCTCATTATGTCTATTAGCAAACCATAACATTTCTGCCTAGGATTTTAATGTACTTTGCATGCTATTTTTGAAGGCCTTAGAGGCCATACCATGAAAACTTAGCAGAGACAACATTTGTAGCCCTATGGGTCTACTCTCTGTAGGGTTTGAGATTAAGTGATTTGGAGCTCTACAGCTCCTTGTAGAGCCATTCTACTAAGACTGCTCATTATGTCTATTAGCAAACCATAATATTTCTGCCTAGGATTTTAATGTACTTTGCATGCTTTTTTTTGAAGGGCTTAGATGCCATATCATGAAAAGTTGGCAGAGACAACATTTGTAGCCCTATGGGTCTACTTTCTGTAGGATTTGAGATCAAGTGATTTGGAGCTCTACAGCTCCTTGTAGAGCCATTTTTCTAGGACTGCTCTTTATGTCTATTAACAAATTTGGGTGGAGTGAGCCCTATGCCTTGGGGTTGACCCAATGGCTTGAAATGTTGGACATGGATCCTTGGCAGCAATATGCCTTCCCAAAAGTTATTTGGGATTTTTGGGTACAAAAATCCCAAGATATGGAATTTACTAAATTACCCCTAATTTAGGTTATAAAATAAAAAGACGGTCATATGAACTTGGAATAGTATGAGACTTAGGATCTGGTGCTTTTAGACTAATATGTTGCTATAATAGTTTTCCCAGATTTTATTGAAGTCTTAACATAGCACTTGTAGTATAAACCCTTATACGCACACCAAATGTAATAAACGATGACTAAGGGTAAATATTACTTGGAATAATATGAGACTTAGATTTTAGTGTTTTTAGACCAGCGTTATGTCATGGTAATTTTCCCTGAGATTATTGAGATCATAATCTAATACTTGATGTGTAAATCTCTATTTGCACACCTCCTATCTTTAATAGAAACTATGACTTAAGATTCCCTGGAGAATTTATGAAATTAGGATTTGAGATCACCACTCATTGCGAACCTATGGTGATAATTGGAACTCGTTTGGATATGATGTGATCAAGATCGCACCATAGGAGTCTAATCTAGATCAACCTTGTTTCGGTCTGCGAATAGTGAAACTGATTTACATGAATTAGACCACCACTGACCTTCACACGTAGAATTGTTAAACTCTTTAGTAATTATGAAGGCTCAGGTTATTTGGAAGAGCATCTCTAAGGGCATCTTGGGAAATAAGGATTGGGGCGCGTTTAGCAAAGCTATAGGTGTGTGAGTTTACAGTGGTATGAAAAGGAGGTTAGACCTCATCAAGGCCCCACACACACAACTCATCAGTGTTAAACGATTGTATGGAAGTAAAACTACCCTTAGCCGGGGAGCCATTTTAAGGTAATACTCGAGGGAGAAGTCGAGAAGTATCTAAGGCAAACCCTGGATTAAGGATGACGAAGAATAAGAGTGTGGGTCCAAGTAAGGTTGAGAATGTTATTTGAATGTGAGCAGTTCCTCGGTGAAGAAAGGGGACTCGAGTTTAAAATGTGACGACGGGAGAGTCAGCACCCGGTCACAGCTGGAGGTGTTGGAGTTCAAGGAACTCCCCCACTCCTAATTGCCAAGTTTAACTCATCTTAGAGATGTAATGAAATTGGAGAGGAAAATGGGGATCAAGTAAAAAGGGGTAGACACCAACAAGATTAAGTGCCTTGGGAATAGGAAGTTCGGGGTGTCAGCCCGCCACACTTCCTAGTACCGCTGCGAGCCCCTCACAGGGTAACCCTCCGGATGTCCAAGGTTAACCATAAAGCTTCTAAGTGCAACTAAATCATAGACAAGACTAGTTAAGTAGGAGAACTCGGCAAGTTAACGTCCATTCCGAACCGGGACGTTATATATAAGAATGGACTGGGATAGTCCGGCGAGCGGTAGGCTCGGGTTATAAGAATGGACTGGGATAGTCCGGCGAGCGGTAGGCTCGGGTTATAAGAATGGACTGGGATAGTCCGGCGAGCGGTAGGCTCGGGTTATAAGAATGGACTGGGATAGTCCGGCGAGCGGTAGGCTCGGGTTATAAGAATGGACTGGGATAGTCCGGCGAGCGGTAGGCTCGGGTTATAAGAATGGACTGGGATAGTCCGGCGAGCGGTAGGCTCGGGTTATAAGAATGGACTGGGATAGTCCGGCGAGCGGTAGGCTCGGGTTATAAGAATGGACTGGGATAGTCCGGCGAGCGGTAGGCTCGGGTTATAAGAATGGACTGGGATAGTCCGGCGAGCGGTAAGCTCGTAGTTTGTATATAATACTAGTATAGTCTAGCGAGCGGTAAGCTCGTAGTTTATATATAAGACTAGTGTAGTCTAGCAAGCGGTAAACTCGTAGTTTATATAAGACTAGTGTAGTCTGGCGGGCGGTAAGCTCGTAGTTTGTATATAGACTAGTGAAGTCTAGCGAGCTGTAGGCTCTAATTTATAAATGCTGATGTAGATGTGCGAGCTGGAGGCTCGGTTGTAAAAGGCTAACTTATGTTGCTTGTGAATGAGATGTGGTGGGTCTCCGGATCTGTCTTAGTCGTCACACCGACAACAGTTCATTGACTCGGTAGTGCTAGAGGTTTATTAGGGCCAGGTTGTTTTACTGCGCGTCCGATGGGACGAATTCCCTAAACCCTGCCTGGCCATTTCAGTTTAGTACGCAGGAGCTCGTGAGTACCGGGTACCGGTATCACAGCGTACGTTTGGGCCTAGGTCTGGTAGTGTGACTTACCCACCTAGGTGAGGAGACGCCCGCTCCTCTGCCACCGTTTGACCACGACGAGAGGTGCCCGAGAGGTTAGCTACCTCCGAAAAGTGGGAACTAAAGGTCTGTACGTACAGAGTCGTGTGTGTGAGTTGCATGTGTATGAAATAATAATACAAACATTGCATCATTGCATTGCACTTCATAGCATAGCATTTCTGCACAAACTGAGACCTCATCGTATAAATTAGTGTGGGCTCTTTTATACGATGAGTTTACTTCTTGCCAGATCCCTTAGCTTATGTGCTATTTTATGTGCATATAAGTTAAGGTTACTTTCGTAGCTGCTCCTTAATTATACCGCTCTTTTACTTATACTGCTCTGTTACTTATACTGCTTCTTACTTTTGCTTATATACATACTCCGGCTTGGGTAGATATGCTTTCATTATTTGTTTAGTACCTTTATACTTGCTAGTCTCGCCACTGTCACCTGCTTTTGATTTACCCCTTAATGTCCTCCGCTTCCTCCTTCCACACGGTGCCTAGGAGTCGCGGGGGGAGGCGGGGACAAAATCGGCTTAGTCTTTATGACTAACGGTCGGTTGTGATCGTAGGTACACGAGGTGATGGAACCCCAGAGAAGAGGAGACATGACATAAGGAACTTATGCCGCGCGTTACTTCTACTACAATACAGGTGTTCGAGAGTTGAGAATTGATTAGCTTCCGCATAGATGTAGAGTGAGAAAGTTTATATACTTTGCTTGGATATGTACTGGGCTTAAGCCCCTTTCTCTCTTTTAGTTCATTTCTCATCAAGGACATTGTAAGCATGTATTTTGTATATTTAATGTGATTGTGGACTTGCTTCTTCTAATTGCTTCTATTACTAAGAATTGTGGTTGGCCTGGATGATGTTGATTAGCCGGCAGGATCGGCGTATTGTGGTGGGGACCATTGGGTGTAATGGTCTCGCCGCAAGACGACGGTTCTGGGCGGTAAGACCCGGTTTAAAAGCAAAAAAAAAGAGGGTCTTACAGAGAAAATACGCGCCGTGATGCCACGCCGTGCAGGGGACAACTGCAGACGCTCAGGCAAACTCCTAAATCTAATGCTCTTTTATGAATACACATGTTATTATGATAAAACAATATTTAAGTTTAAGTTGAGAACCGTGTCCCTCGGTTCAATGGATCAACTAGTCCACGAGTAAAAGTATATGTGGTCGCAGCGGAAAAATACTTGATTCAATTCTTTTATGGTCCTATATGAGCCCAAAGATCTAACATACAGCTAATGTTATGCATGACTCTAGATTTAATATAAGTAATAAAAATGTTTTATAACGTTCAAAACATGGTGACTTTCAGTTAAAGATATGCGATGAATCTAAGTTAAATGCAACTTTTTATATTTAAAGTAACTAACATGCATCCTAACATAAATCCTTCCCAGAGAGCAAGTGTAAGAACTAACAGTAGGTAACAGCAATAAACACTAGCAAGTAGTCTAACATCCACGACAAAACACTATGGGTGTCAACAAACAGACACAAACCCATAGGAGCAAATCTAGTCAGAAACGACAAAACTACCTCACAGAAGGAGGTGAAACAAACGCTGCCACTACCTGCAGCACAGAAACCTCGAGCTCTACCAGACGAACTTGCTACTGCTCTGAACCTGAGGCATTCAAAAGAAAAGAACGCCTCAGCAAGAATGTGCAAGTGGTAGCAAGAAAATCAAGGTTAGCAGCAATCATCAGTAAAAGATTGCAGAAAAGAGAGCTAAATAGAATAACATTTAATCTTACAACAACCCGAGCCAGCTCAAACGAGTGCACTCGGTAAGAGGAAGAGACAAGCCTGCACTGAAAGGTAATAGCCAAAGCATAATATATCATAATACCATACATAAGCATATAAGCTTAATAAAACTTGAGACTGATCAGCTCGAGGGAAGAGCGTCCCCCAAAAGAAGGCACTGCGACGGTGGTACCTTTCCACTAACGCTCGCAGCCCCACAAACAACCAGGAGTGCTGCGGCGGTGACTCCAATCCACCCAAACCAACAGTCCAAAAGAGGCACCGTGGCGGTGACTTTAAGCTCACACGCTCAACAGACTCACACTTAGCACCTGTAGCAGGGGTGCACAATCATATATATAAGTATATAAACAAACCCCAGTGCAGGACACCTGAGAACACTCAGAACACTAGACTACGAAGATCATGGAGATCAAGAACCACTCGCCGAAACCATCCCGGGGAATCAGGCAACAAAGCATACCTAGCTCATAAATCCAACAGAACACAAGGAGGAGTGTCAGACCGGGAAAACATGAAAACAAATGATTTTAACCATAAATCAAAACGAGAGAATCAGGAAACACCAGATTCAGCAATAAATCAATAGATTAACATTTAACTTACAACAAAGCTGAAGATTTCAGCAACCCGACACCATGCAAGGCTTGGTGTCGGAACTAGATGGGGAGAATCTTAACGCGAAGGCCAAACACCAGAACAATACTAGTGGGTTCATAAGAGAACACTTGGAACATAACTAACACAGATCATAAAGTTCGGGAACCACTCAACGATCTATTTCGGAGTATTGAAGAAATAATCTGATGAAGGAACACTAACACTACGGGGAAAAACGAGACATGACTTCGTCAAAAGACTCACCCAAAGAGCTTAGAACACTTGACAACAATGATTTAAGATACTCGGGCCCATACTGTTGAAACCGAGACTTGCGAACAAGACTTAGTCTCTGTGGAGTTCGGGGCCCTCAGCTAGCCGAGGGGCGACCAGTCCTTACTCCTCCCAAGGGAGAGCTCTAGGTTGAAGGTGTTGGAACTAGGGACTGGACCAAGGGCTTAGTGGGGAGGTCCCGCCACATACCCAGAAGTTCCCTAGGAACTTCCCCTCCCAAGCCACTACTAAGCTTGGGCACCACTAGAGGCTCTCCTCACTCCCTAGAGAGACTTGGGGAGGGAGAGAGAGAGGGAGAGAGCTAGCCTAGAATGAGATCCCCCCAAATGGTGCCCCCTTGGTCCTATTTATAGGATTTCTGAAGTTGGGCTGCAAATAGCCGAAAACTGGTCTGCCAGATTACCAAAATACCCTTGAACTGGGCTGCAAATAGGCAAATCCCGCTGCTCTTGGACTGCGAATAGCCAAAACTGGACTGCGAATAGCCAAATCCCACCGTTCCACGGCGCTAAATGCAGACCGAATGCCCTCCTGGGCTCGCCCCCTACTGGGCGTGGGGGCGAGAGAAGCTCGCCCCTTCCTTGGACGTGGGGGGGGGGGGGGGGGGGGGGGCGAGAGGGGGGCTCGCCCCTCCTCCTCTCGCCCCTCAATGTTGGGAGCGGGGGCGAGCCCCCGGGCAGCAGCCCGGGCTCGCCCCCCTTGGTTGGGAGCGGGGGCGAGCCCCCGGGCAGCAACCCGGGCTCGCCCCCCCTTGGATGGGAGCGGGGGCGAGCCCCCGGGCAGCAGCCCGGGCTCGCCCCCCTTGGATGGGAGCGGGGGCGAGCCCCCGGGCAGCAGCCTGGGCTCACCCCCCTTGACTGGGAAGCGGGGGCGAGCCCCCGGGCAGCAGCCCGGGCTCGCCCCCCTTAGCTGGGAAGCGGGGGAGAGCCCCCGGGCAGCAGCCCGGGCTCGCCCCCCTTAGCTGGGAAGCGGGGGCGAGCCCCCGGGCAGCAGCCCGGGCTCGCCCCCCTTAGCTGGGAAGCGGGGGCGAGCCCCCGAGCAACAGCCCGGGCTCGCCCCCCTTGGTGGGGAGCGGGGGCGAGCCCCCGGGCAGCAGCCCGGGCTCGCCCCCCCTGGTTGGGAGCGGGGGAGAGCCCCCGGGCAGCAGCCCGGGCTCGCCCCCCTGGTTGGGAGCGGGGGAGAGCCCCCGGGCAGCAGCCCGGGCTCGCCCCTCTTGGCTGGGAAGCGGGGGCGAGCCCCCGGGCAGCAGCCCGGGCTCTCCCCCCTTCGCTGGGAAGCGGGGGCGAGCCCCCGGGCAGCAGCCCGAGCTCGCCCCCCTTGGTTGGGAGCGGGGGCGAGCCCCCGGGCAGCAGCCCGGGCTCGCCCCCCTTGGTTGGGAGCGGGGGTGAGCCCCCGGGCAGCAGCCCGGGCTCGCCCCCCTTGGTGGGGAGCGGGGGCGAGCCCCTGGGCAGCAGCCCGGGCTCGCCCCTCTTGGTTGGGAGCTGGGGCGAGCCCCCGGGCAGCAGCCCGGGCTCGCCCCCCTTGGCCTCCACCTCCCTTCCTGTATGGGTCAATGCTACCGTGATGCTCCGATGAGCCTTCATGAGTATGCTCGGCGAATATCGGGGTTGTACACAATCCCCGCTCTCTTCGAGCGTGGCTCACGCTCGGAAAGAAATGTCCAACCCTGCATATTCGACGAGTGTCGCTGGGAATCCGGTTATTGGTGCTATCTTGGAAAAGCCACAGCACCTCCCTGAGAGGTCCCCCAACCTTGCCGGCTAGCGAGAGCCCGGCTAGCAGAGCCACCTCGGGGGAAAACACTTAAGAGAATTTTCGGCCACTGAGCGGTTCCTGACCCTGCCAGCTAGGTGGGAGCCTGGTCAGCAGGTCAGCATGGGGACTAAGTACTTGGGACTTTCCTGCCACCGAGCGATCCTCGGACCTTGTTGGAAATTGTATTCACAATTACCTTGATTTGTGAGAAGTCACCCTTAAACTAAGATTGAATTGCATTTGTATTTGATATGCTCTTCCAGTATTGTCTTGCAGATTATCATTGCTAAGTGTAAATCAATGTCAGGTCACAATGGGTCTGCAAACACAGTTTCATACAATGTAATTCCTCATTATATGAAACATGGTGATGACTCATGTGTGATCTCTCTATTGGGGTACACTTCATTTTCAAGACTATTGAAGACTTTGGAGTGCGGTCGCAGCAAGTGTTCAAGAGAAGAAAAGGAGTAAATGAATATAAATTTTCTAAGGATTTGTCTCGAGAGATCAAGCATGTCTCGAGAGGTGAGGCATGTATCGAGAAGCAAGTTCTGCTTATTTCGGTAATTCTGTTCTGAATGTCTCGAGAGATAAAACATGTCTCGAGAAGTCCTTAAGACCGAAATTTCCGTCATGTTTCGAGAGATCTGTCAGTTCTCGATACATTAGCCTTTTGTTCTTTCAACCTCAGTTCTCGAGAGATCCGTTAGTTCTCGAGAGATCCCTTATGTCTCGAGAATTCTGTCCGTTAATTTCTATTCTCTTTTCTCTGTTCTTATCGTTTCGTAAACACTCTTTCCCGATCCTAACGGCTATATTGAGTGTGTTTAAGGTCGATTTAGCCCTTAATCATTGCCCTCTATATATAGGATTGCTCTTGGGTTGTTACAACAAGTTTTCAAATCATTCTAAACCCTAATTTCTCTCCCGATCAAAAAGAACGAGAAAAGCGCCGCCTCGCTGTCGCCTACGATTGAAGATCGATCTACTCATTGGAGTTGCGAATTTCTATCAAAGAAGGATTCGATCGATCCGTGTTCTGATTCTTCAACCTCTATTGGATCGTTTCGGATTGCCAAAGACAGATTTGAAGGATCGTTGTTCTTCCTCATCGTTCTCAAAAGCCATTCAAGAAGAAGGAAGAAAACGCCTCTGTTATTCAGATCTGGTATCTTTTTGTTCAAAACCTTTTATCATCTATTGTAGGAGTTGTTATCTCCGAGCTGTAGGAGAGGTTGTTCTCCGAGTTGTAGGAGAAGTTTTTCTCCGAGTTGTAAGAGAGGTTCTCTCTGAGATTGTAGGAGTTTGACTCCGAGTTTGTAGGATCATTCTGATCCGAGATTTAGTGAGTAGTCAAGTCTAGCTGTGGTGCTAGATTGGCGAGGCCGGCAGTGGAGTACCCAAGTACGGGGAACCACTATAAATTCCTGGTGTTATCTGTGGCTGTGATCTATTTTGTGTGCTGTGCTTTACGTTTAATTTTTAATTCCGCAAAAGACGTAGAGATCACCTATTCACCCCCCTCTAGGTGATTTAGGTAGGCAACTAGATACTTCAATTGGCATAAGAGATTAGCACATATAAATCTCAAAACTATTAATAAATTGTTTTCTCAAAACTTAGTGCGCGATGCACCAGATGTTAAGTGCGTTAAAGATAGACCTTGTCATGCATGTGTAAAAGGCAAGCAAACAAGAGCTACCTTTAAGAGCATTATTGGCAAAGATTCAACCAGGTGTTTATACCTGCTCCATATGGATTTGTTTGGTCCTTTGCAAATTAGGAGTTTAGGAGGAAAGTCTTACACATTGGTTATTGTAGATGATTACTCTCGTTTTGCCTGGGTATTCTTTCTGAAACACAAGTCAGATACCTTTGACACTTTTACTAGCTTTGTCAGGCAAGTCCAGAATGAATTTAACTGTTCGGTGGTCAAAATCAGAAGTGACCATGGTACAGAATTTGAATCTGGAGCCATGACAGAATTCTGTGAAAGCCTTGGTATCTTTCATGAGTTTTCCTCTCCTCGAACTCCACAACAAAATGGAGTAGCTGAGAGAAAGAATAGAACACTTATTGAGGCTTGCAGAACCATGTTGAGTGACTCTTCACTACCTGAATATTTCTGGGCTGAAGCTGTCAATACTGCATGCCATGTGCAAAACAGAGCACTCATAAACAAAAACCATGAAAAGACTCCTTATGAACTTCTAAAGGGCAAGAAACCGACCATTTCTTATTTTCGAATCTTTGGTAGTAAATGCTTTGTGCTAAACAATGGAAAGCATTACAAAACTAAGTTTAGTGAAAAGAGCTTTGAAGGTACTTTTGTAGGTTATAGTAGCCATAGTAGGGCATATAGAGTTTTTAACAAGAAAACCCTAGTGGTAGAAGAATCTATTAATGTTGTATTTGATGAGACGAGCATGCTACAAGGCAGCTCCTCTAGCATTTCTTCTGTAGACACAGGTTCAAAGCTGCAGGACTTAAGCTTGGATCAGCCAGTTGAAGAAAATTCTCAACATTTCATCAAGATTCCCCCAATAACTACCTATGAAGAAGATCATCCGGATGAAGAGCCAATTCAAGTGGAGGAAGATACTCCAACAGCAGAAGAAACTCCTATTGGTCCAAATCATGCAAGGAACCTCGGGCTACGACACATGAGGGATCATCCAGTTGATCAGATCATAGGAGATCCTCATGAAGGAATAAGAACAAGACGAGGTACCATTAACGAGAATATGCATTTGAGTTTTCTTTCGCAGATCGAACCAAAGAAATTCCAAGAGGCAAATGAAGATCCATCTTGGATAATTGCTATGGAAGAAGAATTAAATCAATTCAAACGCTGTAAGGTATGGACACTTGTTCCAAAACCCAAAGACAAAAATGTCATTGGAACAAAGTGGGTGTATAGAAACAAGCTGGATGAAGAAGGAACAATCATAAAGAACAAAGCCAGACTTGTAGCTAAAGGTTACAGACAAGAGGAAGGTATCGACTTCGATCAGACGTACGCTCCAGTAGCAAGGCTCGAAGCGATCAGACTCTTCCTTGCTTATGCTACTTTCAAGGGTTTCACCGTATATCAAATGGATGTCAAGTCCGCTTTCCTAAATAGAGACATTAAAGAGGAAGTATACGTTGAACAACCCCCAGGTTTTGTTAATCCTGATCATCCCAATCATGTTTATTTATTACAAAAAGCTTTATATGGTTTGAAACAAGCTCCTCGAGCTTGGTATGAGACGCTATCTAACTTTCTTCTTGAGAACAAGTTCACAAGTGGAAAGATAGATAAAACATTATTTCTTAGGGAAGTAAAAGGCAAGATTTTGCTAGTGCAAATCTATGTCGATGACATCATATTTGGCTCTACGGACAATAACCTCTGCAAAAAGTTTTCTAAACTTATGCAAGGGAAATTTGAAATGAGCAGTATGGGTGAGCTGAAATATTTCTTAGGACTTCAAGTGAAACAGTCTGAAGATGGAATCTTCATTTCTCAGACAAAGTTCACTAAGGAGTTGATTAAGAAATTTGGAATGGAGAATGCAACCTCTATGAGGACTCCAATGAGCTCAGCTACATCTCTGGACAAGGATGAGAAAGGGAAACCTTTTGATGAAACCAAGTACAGAAGCATAATTGGCTCTTTGCTCTACCTTACTGCCAGTAGACCTGATATAATGTTCTCTACATGTGTGTGTGCTAGATATCAGGTGAACTCTAAGGAATCCCACTATACTGTCGCGAAGCGGATTTTGAGATACCTTAAAGGCACACCAAATCTTGGCTTATGGTACCCAAGAAGTAATGATAGCGAACTAATTGGTTTTTCAGATGCAGACTTTGTAGGTAGCAAAGACGACAGAAAAAGCACTTCCGGGACGTGCCAATTCCTCGGAAGGAGACTTATTTCCTGGAGTAGCAAGAAGCAGAATTGTGTTGCAATATCAACCGCCGAGTCGGAATACATTTCTGTTGGCAGTTGTTGCGCACAACTTCTATGGATAAAGAATCAACTTCAAGACTACAACATGAAGATCAAAGACATTCCTATGTTTTGTGACTCTTCCAGTGCAATTGCTATCGCAAATAATCCAGTCTCTCACAGTCGGACAAAGCACATCGAGCTACGATATCACTTTATCCGGGAGCATGTGGAGATGGGTGACATAAATCTGAGTTATGTCCCCACGGATAAGCAAGTTGCAGACATATTCACGAAGCCACTGGATGAGACTAAGTTCTCTTTCTTCAAGACGGAACTTGGAATGCTCAACATGGAGTAATGATCAAATCAAGCAAAACCATGAAGACATGAAGATTACAAAAATTCAGAACTTTTCCTGAAAACTTCAGGCATATGTCTCGAGAACTACATGTTGTCTCGGGAACTATCTGTTTTCTCGACAACTCAAGTCACTTTAAAATCTCGACATCATCCAAAGGACTTCAGGGAACTCTCGAGACAGGCTGGTTCTCTCGAGACAAGTTTAAGATCTCGAGATATGGTGATGTCTCGATATACGAATTGTCACTTGAGACATCAGTAAAGGAAAAACCGCGCAGAATCTTCTGAGTTCTCGAGACATAACCAATGTCTCGAGACATAGGTATTTTAAAGAATTCCAAAAATCAGGTACGCGCTGTTTCCTTTTCTATTTTTCTTCAAAATGTCATCTAAATGTCAAATCAAAATTATATATATATACGAAACCGAAAACTTGATGTTCACGGAAATCATTTCCGAGACCTCCAAGACCTTTCGACTTCTTCTCGAGCGGCGACAGGTCGGTGCTTCCGTGGTTCTCGGTGCTTCATCGTTTTCGCTCGTCACTTCTCCCTCTCTCTCGCATTAATGGCTCCTACTCCTCATCAAAAGATTGGCGTCGGCAATGAAGTCGTTCGCTCAGGTATCGCCGGTTTATCCGAAGATTTCAAAAATCTGTTTTGCTTGCTTGATGCCGCCGGTCTTGCTTTCGTTCTTGAGCATCCTTGCCGGGTGCTGTTTGATGAGGTTGAAGAGTTCTTTATCAATGTGAAGCCTATCAAGGAAGGGAGAATGTTGGTTTCATTCGTCAAGGGCATTAAGATAAAAATCTCACCTAAGACCCTCGTGAAGTACTTGCATTTATCTGAGCTTGATACTGAAGAGGTGCTAGATGACAATGACTGGTTGAGAACAGCAAGGTACTGTGGTCTGGATTCAGATTTTTCTGCAGTTAAGAGGCATAAGATGAACGATGCTGGCAAGCTTTTAGTGGACATTGTTTCCAAGGTTCTATTCTGCAAGACAGGCACACAAGGGCATGTGTCTGAAGAGACTTTTCTGTTGATGGTTGGAATTGTGTCAGGGAAAAAGAGAGATTGGGGCACAATCTTATTCTCCAATATCAAGGCTTGCATTAATTCTCCAAAATTTGCCCGGATCATCTCATTGTTCCTGAATCAGTTCAACCCAACTATCTTTGACATGTCCAAAGGTACAGTTATCCATCATCTCAAGAAGATCGATGTCCTCTCCATGCAGAGATGGGACATTCGAATCAAGAAGCCGGGAGTGGCTAGTGCTACTTCTGAGGGGGAGACTCATCAGTCTGCAGTTGCAAGTGAAGCAGAAATTCCAATTCCATCTTCTGAAGGTCAGGTACCCAAAGTTACATCATCTCCTCCTCCTCCACGGATTCGCTCTAAAGCTTCAGGTCGAGCCAAGCTACCAATCCGTTCCAAAGCCAAAGGTCAGCCCTCCTCAGCTCCAACAGAACTCATTCCATTAGTGACACAGTCAGATCCTTCAGATTCTATTCCATCACCCTCTCATGTTCACATTCAAGATTCAGTTCCATCACCACCACCTCCTTCTCCATCAGTTATTGAAGTAGAAACTTCTTTAGCAAATGAGATAGTTTCAGCTGATCTAAAGTTTATTCAACAAGAAATATCTGAAGTGCACAGTCCCAGTGGCCAACAGGCAGGGTCTGGTGCTGATTTTGTTTTCGTCAAAGAAGATGATGCTGATTCAGTTCATGAATTAACACCTCCCCTAGTACATGTTGAGGGGGAGTCAGAGTTAGATACAACCAAGAATGCTCCAGATGAGCTAGGTTGTGAAGAAGATGATGTGGTTCACTCTCTTGAGATTGAAGAGCTCCCTGATGAGCTAGGTTGTGAAGAAGATGATGTTGCTGCCCCTGCTGTTACTCTTCCTTCTTCTCATCCTTCCCCTCCAATCCTTGATGCAGACTCTCTTCTGGGAAAGATTGAAGCTATGCTCAAGAAGCAGAGTGAACAGTTTGAGAACTCTTTGACAACTGTTCACAGGAAGATTGCCTCAGTTGAAAGTGATCTTGGTAGGGAGTTAGCTAAAATCAAATCAAATTATGAAAATCTCTCTGATTTGATGAGCCTAGGGAGCAAGCAAATTGAACATGCAACTGAAGGTATAGGCACAGTGTTGGCTCAGACTATTACAATGACAAAGCTTCAAGACTCATTGTCTGATAAGGCTGAAGCAAATACATTCAGGATTGTTGATGAAGTCGGAAATTTCAAAGATGATACTCTCCAAACCCTATCTGTAGAAGTCAGAAAGGGGGAGGACATTATAATGGAAAGAATGACAAATTTAGTGGAAAGCTCTGTGTCAGCTATTCAAAGCTCATGGAAATCACAGTTTGATCAGTTCTCTTCCAGGGTGCTGAAGCAAATTGCTGATATTAATGCTTATTCCTTCAAAACAGCAACGTGGCTTCATAATCAGATTTTTCCTGAGTTAGAAATTGATCCAGATGTTCCTGTTCCTCAGTTTTCTCCAAGGCCAGAAGAACTACTTGGGAAGGCTCCTATAGTTGAAGATCAATCAGATAGGGCTGGGACCAAAAGAAAAAGAAAACATGGTGAAGGTCCCTCTGCGAGTAGATCTGTTCCGAGTTCTAGCTCTGCAGGTCTTAGCAAAGCTCAGGTTGAGAAGGCTCTACCAGAAATCTGGAGCCCAGTCTCAAAAGACATAATTCTTGAATCCTATAAGTTAGTCCATGAAGGCAAAATGAATAGATCTGAATGCTACAGCTCACTTGAATGGGAAAAACATGAGACAGCTCAAAGGAAGAGAAGAATCCATTTCAGGGCATTTGGTTATAATAATTCTGATGCTCCGGATCCACCTCCGTTTTACCATCCCAAGCCTTATGCCTATTTCTCCAGACAAGAAGAAAAGAGGAAAAGGAGGTCTTGAAGGATAATGCTGATGCTGACAAGACATATTTTGCTTTGGTTCTGATTTTGTGAACATCAAGTCTTCTTAACAATTCAATTTAGACATATATATATAACTGTTGATTTGATGTTCTCTACTTGTTCATTTTCATATCATTGTATAGTGTAGCATATTTATTCTATATTGCTGTAATTCAACTTAGTATATAGGGTTCTGACTTCTACAAATAGGGGGAGATTGTTGGAAATTGTATTCACAATTACCTTGATTTGTGAGAAGTCACCCTTAAACTAAGATTGAATTGCATTTGTATTTGATATGCTCTTCCAGTATTGTCTTGCAGATTATCATTGCTAAGTGTAAATCAATGTCAGGTCACAATGGGTCTGCAAACACAGTTTCATACAATATAATTCCTCATTATATGAAACATGGTGATGACTCATGTGTGATCTCTCTATTGGGGTACACTTCATTTTCAAGACTATTGAAGACTTTGGAGTGCGGTCGCAGCAAGGGTTCAAGAGAAGAAAATTAGTAAATGAATATAAATTTTCTAAGGATTTGTCTCGAGAGATCAAGCATATCTCGAGAGGTGAGGCATGTATCGAGAAGCAAGTTCTGCTTATTTCGGTAATTCTGTTCTGAATGTCTCGAGAGATAAAGCATGTCTCGAGAAGTCCTTAAGACCGAAATTTCCGTCATGTTTCGAGAGATCCGTCAGTTCTCGATACATTAGCCTTTTGTTCTTTCAACCTCAGTTCTCGAGAGATCCGTTAGTTCTCGAGAGATCCCTTATGTCTCGAGAATTCTGTCCGTTAATTTCTATTCTCTTTTCTCTGTTCTTATCGTTTCGTAAACACTCTTTCCCGATCCTAACGGCTATATTGAGTGTGTTTAAGGTCGATTTAGCCCTTAATCATTGCCCTCTATATATAGGATTGCTCTTGGGTTGTTACAACAAGTTTTCAAACATTCTAAACCCTAATTTCTCTCCCGATCAAAAAGAATGAGAAAAGCGCCGCCTCGCTGTCGCCTACGATTGAAGATCGATCTACTCATTGGAGTTGCGAATTTCTATCAAAGAAGGATTCGATCGATCCGTGTTCTGATTCTTCAACCTCTATTGGATCATTTCGGATTGCCAAAGACAGATTTGAAGGATCGTTGTTCTTCCTCATCGTTCTCAAAAGCCATTCAAGAAGAAGGAAGAAAACGCCTCTGTTATTCAGATTTGGTATCTTTTTGTTCAAAACCTTTTATCATCTATTGTAGGAGTTGTTATCTCCGAGCTGTAGGAGAGGTTGTTCTCCGAGTTGTAGGAGAAGTTTTTCTCTGAGTTGTAAGAGAGGTTCTCTCTGAGATTGTAGGAGTTTGACTCCGAGTTTGTAGGATCATTCTGATCCGAGATTTAGTGAGTAGTCAAGTCTAGCTGTGGTGCTAGATTGGCGAGGCCGGCAGTGGAGTACCCAAGTACGGGGAACCACTATAAATTCCTGGTGTTATCTGTGGCTGTGATCTATTTTGTGTGCTGTGCTTTACGTTTAATTTTTAATTCCGCAAAAGACGTAGAGATCACCTATTCACCCCCCTCTAGGTGATTTAGGTAGGCAACTAGATACTTCAGACCTGCCAGCTTGATTGGAGCCTGGTCAGTGGGCCAGCATCGGGGCTAGGTACCTTGAGACTTTCCTGCCTCCGAGCGATCCTCGGACCTGCCAGCTTGATGGGAGCCTGGTCAGCGGGCCAGCATCGGGACTAAGTACTTGGGACTTTCCTGCCACCGAGCGATCCTCGGACCTGCCAGCTTGATGGGAGCCTGGTCAGCGGGCCAGCATCGGGACTAAGTATTTTGAGAATTTCCTGCCACCGAGCGATCCTCGGACCTGTCAGCTTGATAGGAGCCTGGTCAGCGGGCTAGCATCGGGACTAAGTACTTGGGACTTTCCTGCCACCGAGCGATCCTCAGACCTGCCAGCTTGATGGGAGCCTGGTCAGCGGGCCAGCATCGGGGTTAAGTACCTTGAGACTTTCCTGCCACCGAGCGATCCTCGGACCTGCCAGCTTGATGGGAGCCTGGTCAGCGGGCCAGCATCGGGGCTAGGTACCTTGAGACTTTCCTGCCACCGAGCGATCCTCGGACCTGCCAGCTTGATGGGAGCCTGGTCAGCGAGCCAGCATCGGGTCTAGGTACCTTGAGACTTTCCTGCCACCGAGCGATCCTCGGACCTGCCAGCTTGATGGGAGCCTGGTCAGCGGGCCAACATCGAGACTAAGTACTTGGGACTTTCCTGCCTCCGAGCGATCCTCGGACCTGCCAGCTTGCTGGGAGCCTGGTCAGCGGGCCAGCATCGGGGCTAGGTACCTTGAGACTTTCCTGCCACCGAGCGATCCTCGGACCTGCCAGCTTGATGGGAGCCTGGTCAGCGGGCCAGCATCAGGACTAAGTACTTGGGACTTTCCTGCCTCCGAGCGATCCTCGGACCTGCCAGCTTGCTGGGAGCCTGGTCAACGGGCCAGCATCGGGGTTAAGTACCTTGAGACTTTCCTGCCACCGAGCGATCCTCGGACCTGCCAGCTTGATGGGAGCCTGGTCAGCGGGCCAACATCGGGGCTAGGTACCTTGAGACTTTCCTGCCACCGAGCGATCCTCGGACCTGCCAGCTTGATAGAAGCCTGGTCAGCGGGCCAGCATCGGGACTAAGTACTTGGGACTTTCCTGCCACCGAGCGATCCTCAGACCTGCCAGCTTGATGGGAGCCTGGTCAGCGGGCCAGCATCGGGGTTAAGTACCTTGAGACTTTCCTTCCACCGAGCGATCCTCGGACCTGCCAGCTTGATAGGAGCCTGGTCAACGGGCCAGCATCGGGACTAAGTACTTGGGACTTTCACTACATTAATCATCACATTACATGCAAGAAAAAACTAAGTAAACAACCACGCTACATGAACTTAATGGTGGAGAGAAAAACTAAGCACTTAGACAAACTTGGTCTCCTACTGCCGAGGGTGGTCTCCCTCGTTCCCATTTGGTTTTTGTTGTTGCCGCACCAAACCCCTCGCTTCCTTCAATTCCAAGAACTCAGGGCAGTTGATCGTCGCGTGACCTTCCTCATCGTGGAGGTCACAATAGGGTAACTCCACCCTACCCCCTCTTCCTCTTCTTCCTGCTTTTCTGACTCTCCTCCTTTTTTCCCAGCCAATCGCTATGGCCTGTTGAGGCGGTGGAGGGGATGCCCTCGGCCTCTGCCCCCACCTAGGGGGGTCAACCCCCTCTTCCTGGAAGTTGCCTTCCTCTTGGTCGAACTTTCTCTTGGGAGCCCCTACTCTTCCCCCCTGCTGCCTTGCCTCTGGCTCACTCAGCTTAGCCAGCCTTCTTGTGAACTCCGGGTTGGCCTCCTCACTCTCAACTTCTTCTTCCACCCTTTCCATCAACTCTTCAAAGGACAAAAGAGCTCTTCTCTTGAGATCCATCTTGAAGAAACCCTCCCGCAGCCCCAACGTGAAGGCGAGCTTGAGGGTGTTCCCGGGCACTTCTTGGACGAGGAGAACCTCCTCCCTGAACCGTTCCAGATAGTGAGCCAGCGATTCCTCTGGCTCTTGCTTGATCTTGAAAAGTGCTTCGACATCTTTCTTCCTCTTTCTTGACGTCGAGAAGCGTAGCAGAAAAGCTCGGCGCAAGTCTTCGAAGGCGTAGATGGATCCTGCAGGGAGCTGATGGAACCAGTCTCTGGCCTTCTCCTTGAGGGTGACGACAAAGAGCCGACACTTGAAGGCGTCCGACATGGGCATGATGGAGACCATGTCCTCAAACCACTGTAGGTGCAAGACGGGGTCATCCTTGCCGAAGTAGTGAGACATCTCCGCCCCCTTGAACCCCTCCGGAATCGGGGCTGAGAGGATCAGCCCACAAAAAGGACTTCCCACGCTCGCCCCCTTTGGGGCTGGGCGAGTGGGGGCATGGCGCCTCCCCTCTCGCCCCCTTGGGTCTCGGCGAGTGGGGGTCGAGGACCTCCCCACTCGCCCACTTGGGTCTCGGCGAGTGGGGGTCGAGGACCTCCCCACTCGCCCACTTGGGTCTCGGCGAGTGGGGGTCGAGGACCTCCCCACTCGCCCCTTTCCAGCACCTCTTTCCCGGATGCCTGGCCGAGGATGCTCTCGCCTACCTTTTGAGGTGAGGCCTCTGGACCACTTTCTCTCCTATCTTTGATTATCGAGGCGAAAGCTGCCTGCAGGGTCTGCATGATCTCCTGCCTGAGATTCTCAAACATCTCCAACGTCACTCCAGCCACCGGGGGTTGCGAGTGACCTGGGTCGGATCTTCCTCCACTTCCGTCCATGGAACTCATCTTGAGAGTTTCTTGAATCGGTCACACTCCACGCTCACCGCACCATGTGTTGAAACCGAGATTTGCGAACAAGACTTAGTCTCTGTGGAGTTCGGGGCCCTCAGCTAGCCGAGGGGCGACCAATCCTTACTCCTCCCAAGGGAGAGCTCTAGGTTGAAGGTGTTGGAACTAGGGACTGGACCAAGGGCTTAGTGGGGAGGTCCCGCCACATACCCGGAAGTTCCCTAGGAACTTCCCCTCCCAAGCCACTACTAAGCTTGGGCACCACTGTGTTGGAAACGTGACGTGGGCACGCGACTTCACTTCCTCGGCACCACCACTACGAGCACCTCTCCTTGACGAAACACCACTCCACTTCAGCGAGCACTCTCACGCGAACACCTACCACGGCGAAACCTCCTCACCGACAAACACCTCCACACCCGCGAACTCTTCACGGCGAATACACTCACGGCAAAAACACAACTCCAGCGAGACCTTCTATTCTCGCGAGATGCACCCCACGCGAGCTCTCCTTCCAACTCCTGCGAGCACTCCCTCAACTCACGGCGAGCACAACCCTCTACTACACGAGGTCCTCCGACGAGAATACCACCAATGAGTGCGAGCTCTGCAGGCGAGCTCTATCTCTCTCGGCGAGATACACTCCCACAACTTCCATGCGAGATGCACAGTCCTGCAGCGAGATGGAAGTGGCGAGAACTCCACCAGGTGAGCTCTCCACTTGAGTCACGGCAAGGTGCAGCCTACTGCCTTCCACACCTGCGAGTACTCCACTACTCAGCGAGCTCCAACCCTCCGGCGAGATTCCTGTAGGTGAGCTGCTGCGAGATCTCCTGCGGTGGAGGCTGGCGAGAATAAATATGGCGAGATGAACAGGCAAGAGCACAGGCGAGATATAAATTATTCCTGCGGGAATAATAAATACTCCACTCTCTCTCTCTCTCTAAACTCTCACCCTCTCTCTCTCTTAATTCTGCCGAAAGCTTTTCAACTTTTCTATTCACCGCTATAAAATTATACAAAGCAAGCCTTTATATAGGCAAAGAAAAAAAAATATAACTCTCTCTCCTCATTAAATGCTACATTCTCTCTCCTCTTTTTCAAATTAAAATACATATAAAAACACATAAAATAGTTGACCTGGTCAACACAGCTCAAACTAACAAACTCCCCCTCAAGCTTGGCCGCACATGCCGAGCTTGCCTTTGAGCTTCGCGAACGTGTCTGCCTTCAATGCCTTAGTGAATATGTCCGCGACCTGCTCTACGGTGGGGCAATACTTTACTTCGACCGTCTTCAGCTCCACTTGCTCCCGAAGAAAATGATATCGAGTCTCGATATGCTTGCTCATCCCATGCAGCACTGGGTTCTTCGCGAGCTGGATGGCCGACATGTTATCTACTAACATTGTCGTTGGCCAGTCCTGCACATGATGTAGCTCCTCTAATAGCTTCCTGAGCCAGATGGCTTGGCAGGCGCATGCCGCCGCAGCTATATACTCCGCTTCGCATGATGACAAGGCTATAGTAGCCTGCTTCTTCGAGCTCCATGAGAACGCCGCCGTTCCTATGTGAAAACAGTATCCGGAAGTGCTCTTCCGATCATTGACATCTCCACCATAGTCGCTATCCGAGTAGCCGACTAGCTTCAACTCTCCTCCTGATGAGTACTTCAGGCCATGGTCCCTTGTTCCGTTCACATATCTTAGGATTCGCTTCACTGCGGTGAAGTGATCCTGCTTGGGCTCCTCCATGTACCTGCTTACTACCCCGACTGCATACAGATGTCCGGCCTAGTGAAGGTCAAGTACCTTAGACTCTGATAACTTCCCAAAAGGAAGTTACTTCCCTACTTATTTTATTCTAATTTTCATTAAAAAGAGGAAAATAATCCCCAAATTATAGTAAATATGTTTAAATATTTTATTAATCAATGTTGGGCTGATTTCGGTCATTTTCCATGTTTTCTATCTAAGATTGGTCAAAGGATTCAAGTTGGGGAAGCAATGGAACATTTATTGCTGATGCAGAAAATAAGTTGCAACGCCAGAAATTTGCAGGTTGCAACGTGGCGACGAAAATTTAGATTTTTGAATTTTAAAAGTGGCGCCTATGTGTCATTCCAAAGGAGGCATCCCTTCAGATTTGGAAGGGAAGTTATGAGCACGAAAATGAGGGGGAAAAATCATTATTATTGTGGGAGAGAACTTGGAAATAAAAGGAAGGAACTTTTGGAGGTCTTCTTCCCCTTGGAGATTTCGGCTAGGGCTTGGAGAAAGAAGGCGTGGATCTTCACCAAGGAGAAAGATCTGAGACTAGAAACACTTCTACATCATTTTTGATTTCCTTAATCATGTCTAGTAAGATCTACTTTGATTTGCTACTCTTCTCTTCTTCCATGAACTAATTTTCTAAGTCTTGCATGTGTGAAGTACCTTAGTTGTGATGATGACTTGATTTTCATTTATAATTTGTGAATGTATTGATGTTGATCTTTATTAAATTTATGATCTATTCTTGGGATTTTGGTTTAAGTTTCATCTTTAAAGTGCTTGGCAACAATTCGAGAGATGAGTCGGGCTAGATGAACGTTTATTCGCACGGCGATATTCGAGAGAGGAGTCGTGTAGTTTTTAACCAAACTTCCGTATTTATACTTCATCGCGAGATTCGAGAGAGGAGCGTTGAAAGTGTATCATAAATCTTAATATAATTCCAAGAGAGAGAGAGAGATCTCCTCTTAAATTAGCAACCGTGATTCTAGCGCTTTATGTTATTCTAATTTCATCTAAGTTGGAGACGACTAGAGGATTTGGGATAAACGGATAATGGTGATCGAGAGATAAAGTTATCCATTTTAGAATCGTTGCAAGATCATTGCTAATACTTCATGAATTATCATTTTTGTTGGTTGTCATCATAGCAAGGGAAAATCACATGTGAGACTATCTTTCCAAGTGAAGTAAAAGTATTTTAAGTAACCGTAATTAGAGTTGTAATTGTTGCTTTTGAATTATTTAATTATCTTTACCAATCATTTATTACTTGCTTGAATTTAGAGAAAAGGCGGAACTAATATTTGTGAGCACTAAGTTAAGCACTTCCTCGTGGGAACGATCACTTTCTCATCATTTTATTACTTGTACGGCACATGCACTTGCGTATTTATATACACCTCTCACGGGCGTACCAAGTTTTTGGCGCCGTTGCCGGGGAAGTGCAACTATTTAGTGATTCTTTTCTTGCAATATTAGCAAACCCTGAGTATTTAGAGCTCAAGTTTTTGTTGTTTTTAATTCTATTTTCATTGTTATTTTAAATTTTCTAAGCGGGCCTCCATAGTAATTTTGTATTTGTACAACTAGTTTATGCATAATTTTAATTTGTGAATTCACCCATGCATCATCATGTTTTCTTACTCTCAATGTCGATGGTGTGGGTCTTATAATCATAATAGTGATGATTGTTATATAGGAGGCCATGGTTATACGTCATATGACTCACCTTACAGAGCACCAATATCATATGATATGTCATATGACGAGCCTAGTTTTTATAATTACGCACCTCCACAACAAGCATCATTCCCTTATTTCAGCACGACCCCTCAAAGGCCGCAAAGAAGTAGGGAACAATGCATATTCTGTCATAGCACCGACCACATATTAAAAGAGTGCGTTGCATTTCAACGTAAAAGGGAGGAAGAGAATGAACCGTATATTGAAATTAGTATATCTGCTTATCCACCTTGTCTACGGGGGGCTATTGCGGATTCACTCCGTACACATGACGTTCCTTCTACCTCTGATGATCCATACACAGTACCACCTTGTATACGGAGGAGTATTGCGGATTTTCCTTCAGTTGATTTGTGCAATGACATGGTTGTGCCTCATATACACACGCAATCATCATCTCTTTTGGATTCACCCCACGAGGAACCAATCCACATGTGTTCTGATATTGAAATTGACGCAATTCCTCCTTTGCATAAACTTTCTACACTCATTTCCACTGATCCTGCTTTAGCCATCCAGCAGTGCGAGGTTACAGAGATTGTAGTCGAGTCGCAAAAGTTTGACGATGTCATCTCACTGGTTGAGGAAGTATCCACTTCCTCGCTTGTTGATGATGTCCATGTTGCTTGTGTGACTCCTATACCTTCTGATATCTCTTGCCCTGTTTTGGATGTCGACAGTAGTGTACAAGATTTGGAGCCTGTTGAGAGTGAGACCGGGACCACTCTCCCACTTTTTAATTATTTATGTCTTTCTTCTAATTTATTTCTTGAACCTCTTTCTCCATCTAAGAATATGCATGTTGATGAGATGAGTGAGGAGCAGATGTCCTGCTCTTCTTATTTTCTATTTCCCTTACTTGTGAAATTCAGGTATTATTATTCAGGAGAGGGAGTAACTGTGTTATCTCCATATCGGTACCCGGCACCGCAACGGATATTAAGGCAGTTACCTGTTCACTTTATCTTTCACAAACCAATAATCTAGAATATTTTCGAGACTTGAATAAGTCATGCTGGAGAGACAATAAACCCAGTAGTTATCTTATTTTTCCTGCAATTTTATTTTTCCAAGTCTAGTTCAATTAGTTTAATTTTTTTTTTTTTTGTCTATTTTGCTAGGTGGAAGGCAACCCACCATTTCTGTTATTTTTCTATCGTTTTTAGTTTGTTTTGTTTGTTTTATGTTTGTTTTTATCATTTGGAGGACAATAGGTGATGAAGAGATGGCAAAGTAGATCTTGATAATAAAAAAAAATTAGAAAGAAAATTTTCCAGAATTTAGGTTGCAACGCAAAAATTTGGCACGTTACAACATGCTAGGCTCGGTTGTAGTGTAATTTCTGGCAGTTTTGGATTTTAGGTTGCAACGCGAAAATTCTGCGCGTTGTAACATGCTAGCCTCGGTGGTAGTATAAATTCTAGCAGTTTTGGATTCCCCGTTGCAACGCAAAAATTTTGCACGTTACAACTTGCTAGCCTCTGCGGTAGCTTTAAATTCTGGCAGTTTGAATTCCGCGTTGCAACGCATAAATTTTGCGCGTTGCAACGCATCCGCGTTGCAACGCATAAATTTTGCGCGTTATAACACATACATTTTTCTTATTTTTGGATAATATTTCTGTGAAGTTAGTGCTGTGATGGTTGCATATTTTAATTTTATTGACCATTACCTTGCATTACATCACTTTAGTTACTCGAATTGCTTGGTTAAGATATGGCTCCATCCAATATCTATGGTATACGTCTAAAGCTATTTTATTTGGGATATGTTTCTGTTTGGTTTTATGATGCTATTTGCAGATCTTCTGGACTACTGAGCTATGATTTGAACGGAACACTCTTGGACTAGGCCTTCCTTGGGAGATTGCAACGAAAAGTACAGGAAAAAAAAAATATATGAGGGGAGTATTTGTTTTAGTTTTACTTTATTTCTTTCATGGTTAAATTGTCAATTATTTCCTCTTTTATATTTTCATTGAGTTCATTGCTAGGGACTAGCAATATTTTAAGTGTGGGGGTGGGTAGTGTTCAACCCCTACTGCTTGGATAAGGACTTATTTATTTATATATGCGAACTCAATAACTCCGTTTTTGTTTTTGCAATTTAACCTATAGGACATTCTTGTTATCCAATGATAATCGAGTGGTATTGCCGGTTAATCAAACGATTTCAGTCACAGAATTTGAAATTAGTGAGAATTTTTTTTTGGTAAAGCGCTCTTAAGTCTGATTTAAGCACATTTTTCCTTGAAAGATTTTACTTCAAAAAACCTAGCTTTTGATATGGCTTTCTAAAATACTATGGGAATGGGTGAGTAAGAACTGAGTTAGCGATGTTGGCTGAAACTTGGGTTATGTAGTTAAACCATTTTGACCCTCCACTACAATCTTTGTACTTGAACTCTTTTCTTGTTGAGACGTATTATTCCACGCTTACCTTCCCAATATTCTTATTAGTTACGTCTTAGTATATTAGTCATTTTATGGGTGTTTAATAAAAAAAAATGATTGAGATTCATAGTGATATGTGCCTAAGTATATGTATACATACCTGGAATGATCCCTACTATGTTAGCAAATCATAAATTATAAAAAAAAGAAAATATTGCATCATAGTGATTATGTGGCCTGGGTATGTACACTTATACTTGGAATGATCCCTACTATGAATATAAAAAAAAAGTGAAAATGTCAATAAACCCCATGATTTGGTGAATTATTAAGATTACGAACTAAGAGAATGTCTTTCTGCTATCAACATCATCCTTGAACGCTTATCCAAGTCAATTCTACTCTCTTTTAAACTACAGATCTTTGTGTAGGCTCAATCAATAATTTAGCTATTCTTATCCTTCCCTATGTTGCGGAAATCCAATGTTAAAAGATGTTTAGGAGTAACTAATTTTAAGGAAAAGCACACACAACACTTATGACTTTATTTGAGTTTTACCTTTCATTCGAGCTAATGGATTTGTGAATGATTGAATTCGTGTTGATTTATTGGCTTATCAGTTGAGTAAAGCGGATTTCATTAATATGCCTTAGTTAATTTGTTGTTAAGGATGTGTGATTATCTGAGTTTGCACAATTTCATCAATTCTTTATCCAAGCTTTGAATTGATTATATTTGCTAGGGACTAGCAAATGACTAAGTGTGGGGATGTGATAACTTCCCAAAAGGAAGTTACTTCCCTACTTATTTTATTCTAATTTTCATTAAAAAGAGGAAAATAATCCCCAAATTATAGTAAATATGTTTAAATATTTTATTAATCAATGTTGGGCTGATTTCGGTCATTTTCCATGTTTTCTATCTAAGATTGGTCAAAGGATTCAAGTTGGGGAAGCAATGGAACATTTATTGCTGATGCAGAAAATAAGTTGCAACGCCAGAAATTTGCAGGTTGCAACGTGGCGACGAAAATTTAGATTTTTGAATTTTAAAAGTGGCGCCTATGTGTCATTCCAAAGGAGGCATCCCTTCAGATTTGGAAGGGAAGTTATGAGCACGAAAATGAGGGGGAAAAATCATTATTATTGTGGGAGAGAACTTGGAAATAAAAGGAAGGAACTTTTGGAGGTCTTCTTCCCCTTGGAGATTTCGGCTAGGGCTTGGAGAAAGAAGGCGTGGATCTTCACCAAGGAGAAAGATCTGAGACTAGAAACACTTCTACATCATTTTTGATTTCCTTAATCATGTCTAGTAAGATCTACTTTGATTTGCTACTCTTCTCTTCTTCCATGAACTAATTTTCTAAGTCTTGCATGTGTGAAGTACCTTAGTTGTGATGATGACTTGATTTTCATTTATAATTTGTGAATGTATTGATGTTGATCTTTATTAAATTTATGATCTATTCTTGGGATTTTGGTTTAAGTTTCATCTTTAAAGTGCTTGGCAACAATTCGAGAGATGAGTCGGGCTAGATGAACGTTTATTCGCACGGCGATATTCGAGAGAGGAGTCGTGTAGTTTTTAACCAAACTTCCGTATTTATACTTCATCGCGAGATTCGAGAGAGGAGCGTTGAAAGTGTATCATAAATCTTAATATAATTCCAAGAGAGAGAGAGAGATCTCCTCTTAAATTAGCAACCGTGATTCTAGCGCTTTATGTTATTCTAATTTCATCTAAGTTGGAGACGACTAGAGGATTTGGGATAAACAGATAATGGTGATCGAGAGATAAAGTTATCCATTTTAGAATCGTTGCAAGATCATTGCTAATACTTCATGAATTATCATTTTTGTTGGTTGTCATCATAGCAAGGGAAAATCACATGTGAGACTATCTTTCCAAGTGAAGTAAAAGTATTTTAAGTAACCGTAATTAGAGTTGTAATTGTTGCTTTTGAATTATTTAATTATCTTTACCAATCATTTATTACTTGCTTGAATTTAGAGAAAAGGCGGAACTAATATTTGTGAGCACTAAGTTAAGCACTTCCTCGTGGGAACGATCACTTTCTCATCATTTTATTACTTGTACGGCACGTGCACTTGCGTATTTATATACACCTCTCACGGGCGTACCAGACTCCCGACTAGGCTCTTGAACATCGTCGGGTCCACACCTTCCTCCTCAGAGTCTTTCCTCAACTTTGTCCCTGGGTCCGCTGGAGTGGAGATAGCCTTGCTACCCTCCATCCTGAACTTCTTCAGAATTTCTTCTGCATACTTCTTCTGGGATATGAAGATCCCGTCTTCCTCCTGCTTCACCTCAACCCCCAGGAAATAACTCAGCTCTCCCAAGTCCGTCATTTTGAACTCCTTCTTCATAAGCCTCTTGAACTCCTCAAGCATCGTTGGGTTGTTCCCGGTGAATATCATGTCGTCCACGTATAGACACAAGACCATGATGTCCTCGTTCTCTGCTATCTTCACATATAGGGCATACTCATACGGGCACTTCACATATCCATGCTTCTGGAGGAAGGCTTTTATCCTTCCATTCCACGCCCTTGCTCCTTGCTTCTGCCCGTACAAGGCTCTATCTAGCTTGCAGACTTTTCTCTCCTGGCCCTTTACCACATACCCTGGAGGTTGCTCGATGTACACATACTCCTCCAGGTACCCATTCAAGTACGCCGCCACAACATCCATTTGCAAGATTATCCACCCATAATGAGCCGCCAGTGCGATGATCAGTCTTATGGTATCGATCCGCGCAACTGGCGCGTAGACTTCATCGTAGTCCACTCCTTGGACTTGTCTATACCCTTTCACCACCAGCCTGGCCTTGTGCTTCTCCACAGCGCCGTCTTTGTTCTTCTTCACCTTATAGACCCACTTCACCCCGAGGGGTTTGTGGCCTGCCGGTGGATCCACTAGCCTCCAGGTATCGTTCTTCTTGATAGAAGCCATCTCGGCATCCATCGCCGCCTCCAAGATTTCTCCTGGGCAGCTTCTTCATAGGACCTTGGCTCACAATCTGCTAAGAGGCAATACAATGAATAGTTAGTATGGATTGGGGCCGTCTCCTCATAGAGCTCACCCACCCTCTTCATCCTGGGTGGTGGACTCTCGGAGTCACTCCGGCTCCCGCTGCCTCCTGTAGAATTTCCTCCACTTGAGCTTTCCCCTCTTGAGTGGGAGGTGGAAGCTCCCCCTGAATCTCTGCTCGGTGGTGATGGTGGCTCCACTCCACCATCCTCGGCTCCAGCCTCATGACCTCCTTCATCTTCATCCTCGAAGAACATGCCCTTCATGCTCCTCGTCATCTCATCCCAACTCCAGTTGCTGCCTTCTTCAAACACCACGTCTCTCGAGACGATGACCTTCTCTGTCACCGGGTTGTAAAGCTTGTAAGCCTTGCTCTCCAGAGCGTAGCCAACAAAGATACACTTCTCGCTCCTATCGTCGAGCTTCTTCCTTCTCTGTTCCGGGATGTGAGCATGAGCTACACACCCGAAGACCCTTAGGTGCTTCACGCTTGGCTTCCAGCCACTCCATGCTTCAAACGGCGTCATGAACTTCACGCTCTTTGTGGGGCATCTGTTCAGTAGATACACCGCACACTGCACTCCTTCCGCCCAGAAACTCTTCGGTAGCCCCTTCTCCTTCACCATGCTCCTCGCCATGTTCATGATGGTGAGGTTCTTCCTCTCTGCCACTCCGTTCTGCTGCGGTGAGTACGCCGCCGTTAGCTGGTGTGAGATCCCATTCTCCTTGCAGAAAGCATCAAACAGCCTCGAGGTATACTCCCCACCCCGATCTGTCCTTAGCACCTTCAGAGCCTGACCGCTCTCCTTCTCCGCCATAACCTTGAACTCCTTGAACTTGTCAAGGGCCTCAGATTTCTCCCTTAGGAAATATACCCAACACTTCCGACTGAAGTCATCCGTGAAGGTTATGTAGTATCTGCTTCCGCCTATTGAGGTGGTCTCAAACGGACCCGCAATGTCCGAGTGAACCAGTTCAAGCTGCCTCCTTGCTCTTCAGGACTTCCCTCCTTCAAAACTCTGCCTCTTCTGCTTCCCCTTCGTGCAAGCTTCACACACCTTCTGAGGTGGTGAGATCATTGGCAGATCTGTCACCATCCTTGAGTGAGATAGCAACTTCAACCCCGTGAAACCCAAATGGCCCATCCTATGGTGCCATAGCCATGCTTCTTCCTCATCCTCCGTTCTCGCGAGACAAGCCATCTCTTGAGCATCCATCTTCAGCGTGAAGAGACGGTTCGCCGTCATCTCCACCTTCACTACTTCCTTCCCTTGACCATTCTTCATTGCCAGAGACCCATCCTTCATCTGGATGCAATAGCCTCTCTCCACTAACTGCCCAATGCTCAAGATGTTGGTCTTCAACCCTGGCACATAGTACACATCGTTCAAGTGTACTCTCTCCCCGTTCAGCTTCGTCTCCACCAAACCCTTTCCTTCCAAGGAGATCTTTGACGCATCCCCGAAACTAACCTCACCCCCAATGGGTTCAAGGTTTGTGAACATCTCTCTATCTCCACACATGTGGTTGCTCGCTCCTGTGTCTGTTGGGTTTTTCTACAACCATACATCACATGTAGTCGCAGCGGAATAAAAGAGAAACAACCCAAAAAGACTTGGATCGGCCATGAATATTGAATCAAGAAGTTAATAAAAATACTAGGTATGAAATTACCTTGGCGGGATTGGATCAAATCCAACCTAGATGCTCCAAGAAGAAGATTGTCTTCGTCGGCTTTGCAAGAGTCCTCACGCAGAATGATGTCTACGTCTCTACAGTGATCCACACGAGCCGGGAGAAGAACGACTGCACCTTGCACTTCCACGAACTGCTAGGTTCGCTCCAGGAAGAACAATCACGGCGACGATCGCCGGAGAAGAGGTCGGCGGAGGCGAACGGTCGGCGGAACACTTCCGTCGGCTAGGGCGAAGGCGGAACTCTTTCCGTCGGCTCAAGTCTTCGTTAGTTTGAGAACCCTAAAAGAAGTTCTATTTATACCCAAAGGATAAACAGCTTCTAGAGGAATCGCTATCTGCAGACCACACAACATAATAGGGGCTTCTGTTATAATTCGTCGGGATTCCACGGAACAACATTCGTCGAGTTTTCACGGGACAATCCGATGAATTCCGACGAATCATATCAGACGGCAATATTTGCCGAGTTAATGATCTCTGTAACAGTTCGTCGAGATTCCACGGAACAATCCGACGAATCCCGACGAATCATGTCAGACGGCAACATTTGTCGAGTTAATGATCTCTGTAACAGTTCGTCGAGATTCCACGGAACAATCTGACGAATCTCGACGAATCCGACGAATTCTATCCGTGTAAACCCGACGAATTCAGACAACAACATTTGCTGGACTTCCCCATTCTATATGGTGATTGGTAACCTTTACCAACACAGTCAATCTTCCAACTTCTCCACATGCTCTTATGTGCGACCATGCAGGCTCATATCGCGTTGGCAGTGACATTACATGTTTGGCCACTTCTAGATCACAATGGTAACTCCAACAGTCTCAGACTTGATCTTGAAAGTATCAAACAAAAACCTCACAAACAATGAGCGGCATCTAGCAATGCATCATTGCTCCCCAAGCAATAAGAGTTCATAACTCATGAGCCTTTATGACCAATGTTCCAGCGTTGTCTTTGTCCCTTACATCCGGAAAGAACTAGAGGCATGGACCGTGTCACCATCATAATAGCTCAATCCAAGTTTCTTGATCTAGAACGGACTTCCAGAGAATGGTGAGCTCAATATCACATATTGACTCAACCAAGCATGGCCATGCATTTCTCAGTCCAATTCCATCAAGGGGCCCATGGATGCAACTCCTGTTATATAGGAGGACAAATCCCATATCTGCTCACACCCAAACACCCAAATGATTCGTAACGTACCCAACGACCACCCTTATCATCAACCTTCTTCATGGAAGACTTTAGATGACATCAAAGCACGCTCTTCCTCACTCGATGAATGCTGTGACTTCAGGTCAAAGGACCACAACACCATTGTCAAATGAGACCTAATTGTGACACTTTTAAGTAACAATCCACAAAGTAGTCTCAGGTTGGGTCTGTCCAGTACAACTTGTTCACTAACAAGTACCCACGTGATGACTTGATATCACAATATCATGACCTGTGAGAACCGGTCATCAGTCAACACACATGCTAGTCTTAACGTATCATCATCACCCTTAGCTTCTACGATAATACCTCGACCAGGGACCTTTTAAGAATGAAGCTTCGAAATCATAGGCTCTCACATTCAAGTCACGTACTTGATGTCCTATGGAAGCGAACATTCTAAGGGTATTTATCACGAATTTTATTCTATCATATAGAAACAGTATATCGTAATAAAAGAACTTGCCATTAATCGTAAACGGAAATAATTGATACACAATTCATCATATGAATAAATAATAAACAGCCAACAGAATATGTATTTTACATACAACCCACAAGACTCCCACTAGAGTTGATCACTCAGGTATCGTATACCCATTGATCTAGTATGACCATCATGCTTTCTCTGCGCGAGAGGCTTTGTCAGTGGATCTGCAATATTCTCCTCAGTCGACACTCTGCAAATGTTCACATCTCCTCGTTCGACAATCTCACGAATAAGATGGAACCGCCGAAGTATGTGCTTGGAGCGCTGATGTGATCTAGGTTCCTTAGATTATGCAATTGCACCATTGTTATCACAGTAGAGAACTACGGGACCAACAATGCTAGGAACTACATCTAGCTCCCCGATGAATTTCCTAATCCATACAGCCTCCTTCGCTGCATTTGCCGCAGCGATATACTCGGCCTCAGTTGTAGAATCAGCAACTGTCTCTTGCTTGGAACTCTTCCAGCTCACAGCTCCTCCATTCAGGCAAAACACAAACCCTGACTGAGACTTCGAATCATCCCTATCAGTTTGGAAGCTGGCATCCGTGTAACCACTTACAACGAGCTCTTCCTCTCCACCATACACCAAGAATACATCCTTAGTCCTTCTCAAGTACTTCAGGATATTCTTTACGGCTATCCAGTGACATTCACCAGGATCAGACTGATACCTGCTAGTCATGCTCAAAGCAAAAGAGACATCGGGTCGAGTACATAACATTGCATACATGATTGACCCAATTGCCGAAGCATATGGAATCAACTTCATGCGGTCCTTATCTTCACAAGATTTTGGACACTGGTCCTTAGAGAGATTTACACCATGAGACATGAGCAAAAATCCTTTCTTGGACTCAAGCATGTTGAACCGCTTCAACACCTTCTCAATGTACGTACTCTGGGTCAAACCCAGCAACTTCTTCGATCTATCTCTATAGATCTTAATACCGAGTATGTAAGTCGCTTCACCCAAGTCCTTCATAGAAAAGCAGTTCCCTAGGTTGTTCTTAACAACTTTCAGGGTAGGTACGTCATTCCCGATCAACAGTATGTCATCTACATACAATATCAGGAAGACAACAATGCTCCCACTGATTCGCTTGTAAACACACGGTTCCTCCTCGTTCTTGACAAAACCAAACTCTTTGATCTTCTCATCAAAACGAAGATTCCAACTTCTAGAGGCCTGTTTCAATCCATAGATGGACCTATTCAGCTTGCATATTTTAGTGGCTTCATTTGGGGATACAAAACCCTCGGGTTGTGCCATGTACACTTCCTCAAGGAGGTTTCCATTTAGGAAAGCCGTTTTGACATCCATCTGCCAGATCTCGTAGTCATAATAAGCAGCAATAGCAAGCAATATCCTAATGGACTTTACCATGGCAACAGGGGAAAAGGTCTCATCATAGTCGACACCATGAATTTGCTTGAAACCCTTAGCCACCAGTCGCCCTTTGAATGTATGTACATTCCCATCCATGTCGGTCTTCTTCTTGAAGACCCACTTGCACCCTATGGGTCGTACCCCTTCAGGTGGTTCCACCAAGTTCCAAACTTGGTTTGTATACATGGAGTCCATTTCAGATTTCATAGCCTCAAGCCATTTGTCGGAGTCTGGTCCATTCATAGCCTCTTGGTAGGTCGCTGGTTCATCATCATGATCCATAAGCAACACATTACCTATTTGAGACACGAGAAATCCATATCTCTCAGGCTCAAATCTTGGTCTACCAGATCTACGTAGGACTTGTGTCTCTTGAGCAGGTTCTCCAGCTACAACATCTTGTAGTCCTGGCTCAGAATCCAATTCTGGTTCATTCACTACTTGTGGTTCTTGAACTTCTTCAAATTCTACCTTTTGCGTCTTTCTTGATAAGAACTCTTTCTCCAAGAAGACACCCGTCCTTGCGACAAACACTTTGCCCTCAGACGGTAGGTAAAAGTAATATCCTTTCGTTTCCTTAGGATATCCCACCAGATAACACTTATCTGATTTGGGTTCTAGCTTGTCAGGCATTTGACGTCGTACGTATGCCTCACAGCCCCAAATTTTAATGAATGACATACTAGGACGCTTCCCAGTCCATATCTCATATGGTGTCTTTAGAACCATTTTCGTTGGAGCGCGATTAAGTGTCATTGCAGCAGTCTCTAAAGCAAAACCCCAAAAGGAAACAGGCAAGTCTGCATGACTCATCATCGACCGTACCATGTCTAACAGAGTATGATTTCTCCTCTCAGACACACCATTATGCTGCGGTGTCCTAGGTGGAGTGAGCTGTGATACAATACCACACTCTTTCAGATGATCACGGAACTCATGACTCAGGTATTCGCCACCTCGATCAGATCAGAGTGCTTTAACCTTTTTACCCAATTGGTTCTCCACTTCATTCTTAAACTCTTTGAACTTTTCAAAAGTTTCGGATTTGCACTTCATAAGATACACGTATCCGTATCTACTGAAATCATCAGTAAATGTAACGAAGTAGAAATACCCACCTCTAGCTATAGAACTCATGGGCCCGCATACATCACTATGTACAACACCCAAAAGATCCTCAACCCTCTCAGTATAACCAGTGAAAGGGGCTTTAGTCATGTTGCCTAATAAACAAGACTCGCATCGCTCAAATGATTCATAATCAAATGAGTCCAATAGTCCATCTTTATGGAGCTTGGATATGCGCTTCTCGTTTATATGGCCCAAACGACAATGCCAGAGATATGTAGGATTTGAGTCATTTATTCTTAGTCTTTTATTATTATCTACATTATAGATCGGATGGTCCAGGTTCAAAACATAAAGACCATTAAACAATTGAGCTACAGCATAACAAACATCATTCTTAAATATAGAACAACAATTGTTCTTAATTATAAAAGAAAATCCAATCATGTCTAAGCATGAAATGGATATAATGTTTCTAGTTATGGCCGGAACATAATAACAATTATTAAGTTCTATTACAAGCCCACTGGGCAAAGAAAGACGGTAAACCCCTACGGCTACAGCAGCAACTCTTGCTCCATTGCCGACGCGCAGGTCCACCTCTCCTTTACTCAGCAATCTCCTCCTTCCCAGTTCCTGCACATTTGTACAAATGTGAGAACCACATCCGGTATCCAATACCCAAGATGAAGGAGCAGAAAGGTTTATCTCTATAACGTAAATATTCAAAGCGGAAGTCATACCTCCCTTCATTTTCCGCAGACCGTCAATGTACGAAGGACAATTCCTCCTCCAATGACCAGCCTTGCCACAGTGGTGGCATTTCCCTTCCTTCACGGTGCTCTTCTTTTTCAGCGCAGAAGATTTGGGCTCAAGATGCGACTTAGGTCCCACCTTCGTCTTCTTGAAGCCCTTGGCCTTACCCTTGCCTTTATGTACCATCAATATGGGACTAGCAGGCTTGGCCTTCTTCATGTTTATCTCGGCTGTTCGCAACATGCCTAGGAGCTCGGGCAGTGTCTTGTCTATTTCATTCATGTTGTAGTTCAAGACGAACTGCTCATAACTATCCGGCAACGATTGCAGGATAAGATCTGTGGCCAACTCTTGACCCAGAGGAAAACCCAGTCTCTCCAGGTTCTCTATATACCCAATCATCTTGAGTATGTGAGTACCAACCGAGTCTCGAGCTCCCATTTTGCACTGAAATAAGGCCTTCGTGACATCGAACCTCTCTTGACGAGCTTGCCCTTGAAACATTTTCTTTAGGTGCTCGTCAATCTCCTTGCACCCCATGTTCTCGTGTTGCTTCTGAAGCTCAGAGTTCATGGTGGCAAGCATAAGGCACTCGACGTCTAAGGCGTCATCGGTATACTTCTTATAAGCATCCTTATCAACACGGGACGAGTTCCCGGTCGGCACCTCAGGGGCTTCTTCTTCCAAGACGTAGAGCTTTTGCTCTTGCCTAAGAACAATTCTCAGGTTCCTATACCAGTCCATATAGTTCGTCCCACTAAGCTTGTCCTTCTCAAGGATAGCTCTCAGGGACAAGGTGGAATGTGAACCACTTGCCATGGAATTCTACAAGAATTCATGCAGAATTTAATCAGTACCTTAATTTCAAAATACAATTTATTTTAATTTGGACTTCAATTAAATACTCCCACTATTTTATTCAAATTGATAGCCCTCACTATCAATTCGGAGAGTCCATGCGAGCTACTCTCTTAGTGGACAAGATCCGTATTTCACCAACACCACGAGTCCGCTTTGGCGTTCCTCTCATAATGCGGTTATTTAGGTAGACAACACTTGTCAATTGCATCACTATGCAACTCTTGTATGGTTGGTGAATAACTCTTTATTCGCATCCATCATATGGAGCATGCCAACCCTATGCCTCTAGGCACTCAACCTTTGAGGTCACCTAGTTAAGTTAGACCCGATGTCGACAGTGGGATATCACAATTATCCGCTCGCACCCTTACCAAGATAGATTAATGCACCTTGCTTTGGCAAGCCCACACTTCATCGATCGAGGCAGGAAGAGTGTCATCCATCGGAAGGCATCCGAACACTTAATATTTGATGAAGGGATTTTAATTTTAAATAATAGGTTAACACTTAACCATGATCAACATTTGATCAAAGTGCACACCCACAGAAAAACAAGCATTCTAAAATCCACATGCATCCCTTATGTGCACAACATAAGACTATCAACCTTTGATAGACGAAAGGGCTAAATCTGGACATTTAGAACTCTTCCAAATCTTCAGATTTACATGCATTGGACAAAGGCAAAGACAACTCGACTTAAAGCAGTAGACAAGCTCGTCTCTCATTGTTGGATTCAAAATCCAAAATAATACAAGGGTTCATTAACCACTTGAGGGACGGTTACTGCTAAGGAGACAACAATTTCTAACAATTAGAAATTACCACGAAATCCCAGACGTTCCTGGCGGGGTTCCAAGGGGCCGCGCCCCTGGCGGGGTCTTAGGGGAAGAGCCCCTAACGGGGTCCAAGGGGCAGCGCCCCTAGCGTTGGGTTTTTCCACAACCATACATCACATGTAGGCGCAGCGGAATAAAAGAGAAACAACCCAAAAAGACTTGGATCGGCCATGAATATTGAATCAAGAAGTTAATAAAAATACTAGGTATGAAATTACCTTGGCGGGATTGGATCAAATCCAACCTAGATGCTCCAAGAAGAAGATTGCCTTCGTCGGCTTTGCAAGAGTCCTCACGCAGAATGATGTCTACGTCTCTACAGTGATCCACACGAGCCGGGAGAAGAACGACTGCACCTTGCACTTCCACGAACTGCTAGGTTCGCTCCAGGAAGAACAATCACGACGACGATCGCCGGAGAAGTGGTCGGCGGAGGCGAACGGTCGGCGGAACACTTCCGTCGGCTAGGGCGAAGGCGGAACTCTTTCCGTCGGCTCAAGTCTTCGTTAGTTTGAGAACCCTAAAAGAAGTTCTATTTATACCCAAAGGATAAACAGCTTCTAGAGGAATCGCTATCCGCAGACCACACAACATAATAGGGGCTTCTGTTACAATTCGTCAGGATTCCACGAAACAACATTCGTCGAGTTTTCACGGGACAATCCGATGAATTTCGACGAATCATATCAGACGGCAACATTTGCCGAGTTAATGATCTCTGTAACAGTTCGTCGAGATTCCACGGAACAATCCGACGAATCCCGACGAATCCGACGAATCATGTCAGACGACAACATTTGCCGAGTTAATGATCTCTGTAACAGTTCGTCGAGATTCCACGGAACAATCCGACGAATCTCGACGAATCCGACGAATTCTATCCGTGTAAACCCGACGAATTCAGACAGCAACATTTGCTGGACTTCCCCATTCTATATGGTGATTGGTAACCTTTACCAACACAGTCAATCTTCCAACTTCTCCACATGCTCTTATGTGCGACCCTGCAGGCTTATATCGCGTTGGCAGTGACATTACATGTTTGACCACTTCTAGATCACAATGGTAACTCCAACTGTCCAGGTATCACACTTCATTTTTCCCTTCTTCCGCACCTCGGTAGGTTAGGAACATCATCGGGTTTCCACCTCCAGCATTGTTCCCATTGTTCCTAGCCTCCGCATAGTGGTTAGCTTCTTCTCTCTTCCTCGGACTCCAGCAGTCGTAGCTCATATGCCAATACTTGTTACAGTTGTAACATTGTACTTGGGACATATCTCCTCGGCCTCTTCCTCGGCCTCTTCCTCTTCCTCTTCCTTCTTGCCATCCACCTTGATGTTGCTCCCCCTCTTTCTGGTAGTTCTGGTTTCTCCCTTGATTTCTACCTCCTCTTCTTCCTCTTCCTCTTCCTTGGTGACCTCGGCCACGCTGGCCGCCTCCTCTTCCTGAACTTTCCCCAAAGTTCAACTGGGTCTGGAGTGCTTTTCCCAAGCCACTCGCTTCTTCATCATCCTGCGGCATCCTGTACTCATGAGCTTGCAAAGAGCCTACAAGCTCATCAACGGTCATCAAGTTGAGGTCCTTCGATTCTTCGATCGCCACCACTATATGACGGAACTTCTTGGCCATAGATCTCAGCAACTTCTCCATGAAGCTTACATCTTCGATTGCCTCCCCATTTCTCTTCATCTCGTTTGTGAGCGTCCGCAGACGAGTCACATAGTCACCGACCTTCTCGGTGCTTTGCATCTTGGTTACTTCATACTCCGCACGGAGTGACTGCAACTTCACCTTCTTAGCCTTCTCAACCCCTTGCATGGAGCGTTGCAACACCTCCCATGTTTCCTTAGAGGTTCTCGCGTCTGAGATCTTCTCGAAGGTTGCCTCGTCGACCCCTTGATACAACAAGAAGAGAGCCTTCTTGTCTCCCTTCCTTGCTTCTCTCAATGCCGTCTTCTGCGCGTTGGTCAACGTCGCCTCTACTGCGGCAGTACGCTCCTCATACCCATTCTCCACTACATCCCACAACTCCTTTGATGCGAGTAGTACTTTCATCTGGATGCTCCAGTTCCCATAGTTGGTCTTCGTCAACTTGGGGACTTGCCCCGGCATGGCTCCGCTCGTCTCCATCACTTCTACTCCTCAAACCTTCCGAGTCACCGCAAAGGTTTGCAAACTACCTCTGATACCACTTGTTGGAAACGTGACGTGGGCACGCGACTTCACTTCCTCGGAACCACCACTACGAGCACCTCTCCTTGACGAAACACCACTCCACTTCATCGAGCACTCTCACGCGAACACCTACCACGGCGAAACCTCCTCACCGACAAACACCTCCACACCCGCGAACTCTTCACGGCGAATACACTCACGGCAAAAATACAACTCCGGCGAGACCTTATATTCTCGCGAGATGCACCCTGATACGCCCGCGAAAGGTGTATATAAATACGCAAGTGCACGTGTCGTACAAGTAATAAAATGATGAGAAAGTGATCGTTCCCACGAGGAAGTGCTTAACTTAGCGCCCACAAATATTAATTCTGCCTTTTCTCTAAATTCAAGCAAGTAATAATGATTGATAGAGAAACTTAAATAGTGCAAAATAAAACAACTACAATTCTAGTTACGGTTACTTAAATTACTTTTACTTCACTTGGAAAGATAGTCTCGCATGTGATTTTCCCTTGCTATGATGACAACCAATAAAAGTGATAATTCATGAAGTATAGATGATTCTCTTGCAACGATTCTAAAATGGATAACTTTATCTCTCGATCTCCATTATCCGTTTATCCCAAATCCTCTAGTTGTCTCCAACTTAGATGAATTTAAAATAACATAAAGTACTAGAATCACGGTTGCTAATTCAAGAGGAGATCTCTCTCTCTCTCAGCATTATATTAAGATTTATGATGCACTTTCAACGCTCCTCTCTCGAATCTCGCGATGAAGTATTAATACGGAAGTTTGGTTAAAAACTACACGACTCCTCTCTCGAATATCGCCGTGCGAATAAACGTTCATCTAGCCCGACTCATCTCTCGAATTTTTGCCAAGCACTTTAAAGATGAAACATAAACCAAAATCCCAAGAATAGATCATAAACTTAATAAAGATCACATCAATATATTCATAAATTATAAATGAAAATCAAATCATCATCACAACTAAGGTACTCCACACATGCAAGACTTGGGAATTTAGTTCATGAAGGAAGAGAGAAACCACAAATCAAAGTAGATCGTACTAGACATGATTCCGGAAATTAAAACGATGTAGGAATGTTTTTAGGTTCAGATCTATCTCCTTAGTGCTGGACCGAGTCTCCTTCTCCAAGCCCTAGCCGAAAATCTCTTTCAAGAAGAAGAAGACCTCCAAAATTCTCTCCTCTTCTTTCCAAGTTCTCTCCAAAAATAATCCCCTTTAATGCTGTAATTTCGTGCTCTTAACTTCCATTCCAAATCTGAAGGGATGCCTCCTTTGGAAATACACGTAGGCGCCTCTTTTAAAATTCAAAATCTGAATTTCGCCGCCACGTTGCAACCTGCTAATTTTTGGCGTTGCAACCTATTTTCTGCATCAGCAATAAATGATCCATTGCTTCCCCAACTTGAATCCTTTGACCAATCTTAGATAGAAAACCATGGAAAATGACCGAAATCAGTCCAAAATTGATTAATAAGATATTTAAACATATTTACTATAATTTGGGGATTATTTTCCTCTTTTTAATGAAAATTAGAATAAAATAAGTAGGAAAATAACTTCCTTTTGGGAAGTTATCACACCCCCACACTTAGTCAGTTGCTAGTCCCTAGCAACAAAATAATAAATTCAAAACTTGAATAAAGAACTGATGAAATTGTGCAAACTCAGATAATCACACATCCTTAACAACAAATTAACTAAGACATATTAATGAAATCCGCTTTACTCAACTGATAAGCCAATAAATCAACACGAATTCAATTATTCACAAATCCATTAGCTCGAATGAAAGGTAAAGCTCAAATAAAGTCATAAGTGTTGTGTGTGCTTTTCCTTAAAATTAGTTACTCCTAAACATCTTTTAACATTGGATCTTCGCAACATAGGGAAGGATAAGAATAGCTAAATTATTGATTGAGCCTACACAAAGATCTGTAGTTCAAATGAGAGTAGAATCGACTTGGTTACGCGTTCAGGGATGATTGTTGATAGCAGAAAGACATTCCCTTAGTTCGTAATCTTAATAATTCACCAAATCATGAGGTTTATTGACATTTTCACTCTTTTTTTATATTCATAGTAGGGATCATTCCAAGTATAAGTGTACATACCCAGACCACATAATCACTATGATGCAATTTTTTTTATAATTTATAATTTGCTAGCATAGTAGGGATCATTCCAGGTATGTATACATATACTTAGGCCCATATCACTATGAATCTCAATCATTTTTTTAATTAAACACCCATAAAATGGCTAATATACTAAGACGTAACTAATAAGAATATTTGGAAGGTAAGCGTGGAATAATACATATCAACATGAAAAGAGTTCAAGTACAAAGATTGTAGTGGAGGGTCAAAATGGTTTAATTACATAAACCCAAGCTTCAGCCAACATCGCTAACTCAGTTCTTACTCACCCATTCCCATAATATTTTAGAAAGCCATATCAAAAGCTAGGTTTTGAAGTAAAATCTTTCAAGGAAAATTGTGCTTAAATCAGACTTAAGAGCGCTTTACCAAAAAAAAATTCTCACTAATTTCAAATTTTGTGACTGAAATCGTTTGATTAACCGGCCATACCACTCGATTATCATTGGATAACAAGAATGTCCTATAGGTTAAATTGCAAAAACAAAGACGGAGTTATTGAGTTCGCATATATAAATAAATAAGTCTTTATCCAAGCAGTAAGGGTTGCACTCTAACCACCCCCACACTTAAACATTGCTAGTCCCTAGCAATGAACTCAGTGAAAATATAAAAGAGGAAATAATTGACAATTTTACGATGAAAGAAATAGGAATAATGTAAAACAAATACTCCCCTCATATTTTTCTGCATGTTGCATTGCCACCTTCCAAAGAATTCTTAGTCCATGAGTGCTTCGGTCGAATCATAGCCCAGTAGTTCAGGGGATCTGCAAATAACTTCACAAAACCAAACACAAGCATAACCCTGATAAAGTAGCTTTTAATTTAGAGATTCTAACGTTAGCAATGGATATTGGATGGAGCCATATCTTAGCAAAACCTTTCAAGTAACTAAAGTAATGGAATGCAAGGTAATGGGCTATAAAATTAAAATATGCAAACATCACAGCACTAATTTCACAGAAATATTGTCCGAAAATAAGAAAAATTTATGCGTTGTAACGCGCACAATTTATGCGTTGCAACGCGGAATTCAAAATTTATGCGTTACAACGCGCAAAATTTATGCGTTGCAACGCGGAATTCAAACTGCCAGAAATTAAAACTACCACCGAGGCTAGCATGTTGTAACGTGCAAAATTTTTGCGTTGCGACGCGGAAAATCAAACTGCCAGAAATTAAAGCTACCACCGAAGCTAGCTTGTTGTAACGTGCAAAAATACTGCGTTGCAACGCGGAATCCAAACTGCCAGAAATTAAAACTACATCCGAGGCTAGCACGTTGTAACGCGCGAAACTTTTGCGTTGCAACCTAAATTCTGGAAAATTTCTTTCTAAAATTATTTACTACCACGATCCACATTGCATTCTCATACCATTTTTCATTTTGATTTCCGGTGCAGATGTGCTCTCTTCCATCACAAATTTTCCTCAAATTGAAAAAGAAAAACATAAAACAAACAATCTTAACTAAAAACGATAGAAAATAACGGAGAGGATGAATTGCCTTCCACCTAGCGCCTCGTTTAAAACGTCTCGGCCGGACGCTTTCCCTATTTCATTTTTAACTGAAGGTTAATACCATCGCCTCGCGCTGGTCACTTCCTTCATAATATTCTTTCAACCTTTGTCCATTTACTTTAAACTTTGATCCGTCTCTCTCATTACAAATCGTTATTACTCCGAACGGATGTACCTCCTCCACCCGAAAAGGTCCAGACCATTGTGACTTCAACTTTCCCGGGAATAATCTCAGTCGTGAGTTATATAGGAGGACGAGCTGCCCTTTTTTGAACTCCTTTCTTCGCAACCTCAAATCATGCCATTTCTTCGTCCTTTCCTTGTACAACCTAGCATTTTCATACGCGTTAGATCTGATTTCTTCCAATTCGTTCAAATGAAAAAGTCTGTTCTTGCCCGCTTCTTGGAGATCGAAATTCAACCTTTTTATTGCCCAATATGCTTTGTGCTCCAATTCGACTGGAAGATGACATGATTTGCCATAGATCATTTTATATGGGGTTAGGCCTATCGAGGTTTTAAATGCCGTCCTATAAGCCCATAATGCCTCGTTTAGTTTTTGTGACCAATCCTTACGAGTTGCGCTTACCGTTTTTTCTAGGATTGATTTTATCTCTCTATTAGAAACTTCAGCCAAACCATTTGTTTGAGGATGGTACGCAAGGGCGACTTTGTGAGTGACTCCATATTTTCGTAGGAGCGATTTAAATTGAGCATTACAAAAGTGTGCTCCACCGTCACTTATTATGGCTCTGGGTGTACCGAATCTTGAAAAAATATTAGCCTTAAGAAATTTTAGTACAACCTTAGCATCATTCTTTGGTGTGGCTATAGCTTCTATCCACTTCGAGACGTAATCCACAGCTAAAAGTATATAAAGATTTCCATTTGAGTTTACAAATGGACCCATGAAATCTATTCCCCACACATCGAAGACCTCCACCTCTAGAATATTAGTCATTGGCATGCTATCCCCACGATTGATGTTACCCGTTCTTTGACATCTATCACAACATTTTGCGAATCTATGAGCGTCCTTAAATAGTGATGGCCAATAGAAACCAGCCTCTAGGACTTTTATTGCCGATCTCTCTCCCATAAAGTGTCCACCATAAGGTGAAGCATGACATTTTGCTAGGATACCTTGTACTTCTACCTCCGGGATGCATCTGCTGATCACTTGGTCAGCACAAATCTTAAACAGATACGGATCATCCCATATGTAAGATTTCACCTGGTGGAGAAACCTTTTTCTTCGTTGATAGTCCATGTCTGGGGGAAATACATTGCTCACTATGTAGTTCACAATGTCTGCATACCATGGCATACTCGCCTCAGATATTGCCAGCAACCTCTCATCGGGAAAATTCTCTCTAATCTCTATGTCCACATCTTTCTCACACTCATACTCTAGACGTGATAGGTGGTCTGCTACCGGATTCTCCGCTCCCTTACGATCCCTAATCTCTAAGTCGAACCTTGCAATAGGAGAACCCACCTAATCAGTCTAGGTTTAACGTCTTTTTTCTCCACTAAAAATCGAATTGCTGCATGGTCCGTATAAACAATCACCTTAGAAGCTACCAAGTAGGATCGAAATTTGTCAAAAGTGAAAACGACTGCTAATAACTCCTTCTCGGTAGTTGTGTAGTTTACTTGTGCATCAATCAACGTCTTGCTAGCATAGTAGATTGTGTGAAAGACCTTGTCACACACCTGTCCTAAAACTGCGCCCACAGCAAAGTTGCTAGCATCGCACATAATGGTGAATGGTAAAGACCAATCGGGTGAAATAATAATGGGTGAAGAAATCAGACTTTGCTTCAAAGAATGAAAGGCGGCTAGACATTCCTCATCAAAGTTAAAATGTGAATCTTTTTCTAATAAATGACTTAGTGACTTAGAGATTTTAGAAAAATACTTAATGAAACGACGGTAGAAGCCGGTGTGTCCTAAAAAACTTCGCACTCCCTTAACATTAGTTGGTGGGGGCAATTTCTCTATAACCTCTGTCTTTGCCCGATCTACTTCCAATCCCTTCTTTGACACCTTGTGTCCTAAAACAATTCCTTCTTTGACCATAAAGTGACATTTTTCCCAATTTAGGATCAAATTGGTTTGAATGCACTTATCCAAAGCTTTCTTCAACACTTTCAGACATTCATCAAATGATCTCCCAAATACTGAAAAATCATCCATAAAGACCTCGATCCCCTCATCAATCAGATCAGTAAAAATAGCGATCATGCAACGCTGGAATGTGCCAGGAGCGTTACACAATCCAAAGGGCATTTTCCTAAATGCAAATGTCCCAAAAGGACAGGTGAAGTTAGTCTTCTCCCGATCCTCGGGAGCTACCATGATTTGATTATACCCCGAGTAACCATCTAAGAAACCGAAATACTCATTTCCTGCTAACCTATCAAGAACCTGATCGAGAAATGGAAGTGGGAAATGATCTTTCCTAGTCGCCTTATTCAACTTTCGATAATCCATACAAATCCGCCATCCAGTTACCGTTCTAGTGGGGATCAACTCGTTGCTCTCATTCTTAACTACCGTAATGCCCCCTTTCTTTGGCACACATTGAACAGGACTTACCCACCGGCTGTCGGAGATAGGATAAATAATACCCGCATCCAACCATTTGATTATCTCCTTCTTGACCACTTCTTTCATTGGTGGGCTAAGTCTTCGTTGGTGTTCAACTGACTCTTTTGCTTCTTCTTCCAAAAGAATTTTGTGCATACAAATTGAGGGACTTATCCCTCTAATATCTGCAATGGTCCACCCCATTGCTCCTTTATACTCACGGAGAACCTCAAGCAATTTCTCTTCATTTTCCTTAACTAAAGATGCATCAATAATAACCGGTAGTGTGTTATCCTTACCTAAAAAAACATACTTTAAGTTTTCGGGTAGCAATTTCAATTCAAGTGTAGGTGGCTCTAAGATAGAAGGCTTCATGACCTTAGACTCACTTGGTCTACTTATTAACTCAAACATGTTAGCATTTGGCATATGATCATAAATACTTAAAGCTTCTACAGTTTCCGTTAAGTCTGGGTCCTCTTCTATTTCTTCATTTGTTAACACACTCAGGATTTTACGCTCCCAATCATTCTCATCATACATCATACGTGTAGGTGCATTCACTTCCTCAATAGAAAAACACTCCTCCTTATCATCCGGAAATTTCATAGCCTTGAGGATGTTGAATGTCACATTCTCATCATTAACTCTCATCGTAAGCTCACCCTTCTGGACGTCAATGAGTGTTCGTCCGGTGGCCAAGAATGGTCTACCAAGAATGATGGGGACATCCTTGTCCTCATCCATATCAATTACCATAAAATCGGCGGGGAAAATGAATTTATCCACCTTAACCAATACATCCTCTACAATTTCCTTGGGAAATGCTAGAGACCTATCGGCCAACTGTAGAGTCAGAGATGTAGGTGTGATCTCCCCTAAACCAAACTTCTTATAGATAGATAAAGGCATCAGATTAATGTTCGCCCCAAGGTCACATAGAGCTCTCCCAACAAAGTTTAAACCGATAGAACAAGGAATTGTGAAGCTACCGGGGTCCTTAAGCTTGGGTGGCAACTTCTTCTGCAATATAGCACTACACTCCTCAGTCAACGCCACTATCTCTTTATCAACAAACTTTCTTTTCTTTGCCAAGATATCCTTCATAAACTTGGCATAACTTGGCATTTGCTCAAGAGCCTCAGCAAATGGGATATTTATAGTTAACTTTTTGAAAATCTCCATAAATTTTTGGAATTGTGTGTCAAGTTTGGATTTAACAAGTCTAGCCGGAAATGGGGGCGGTGGATAGACTACTTCTTTCTTTTGATTTAGTTTCTCTTTTTGTTTATCTCTCACCTCATTTTTCTCAACCAACTCGTCCTTCTCTAATATGCTCGACTCACTTAGCTTCTTACTCGTCTCTTCTTCCCTAACTTTCTCAAGCAACCCCTCCGCACTTGGGATCTCTACACCACTCCTTAGTGCAATAGCCTTGCAATGGTTATTGTGATTATCTTTTGTTGGATTGGGTGTGGTATCAGAAGGTAGAGTTCCAATGGGCCTTTGACTTAATGAATTTGCAAGTTGACCCATAGTAGTTTCTAGTGATCTTAACGTTGATTCTATTCCTACCATTTTTTAGTCATACTTTTGAAACATGCCTAAGATAAACTCATCAGTCACCTTCCTTTGGTTTACTTGTTGGGGTTGAGAGTTGTTATTGATAGGTAGTTGATTCATATTTTGATTAAAACCTTGTGGTTGACTCATCCCTTGATTATTCTTCCAGGAAAAATTTGGATGATTTCGCCACTCAGGGTGATAATGATTGGCAAATCCTGTCGGAATTTGTCTTGGTTGCCCTCCCACATAATTTGCTTCTTCAGTTATTTGATTTAGTTGTTCAACTGTGAGCGGGGCACTAGTTGTATGGGTTGAGAGTGAATCTAATCTTTTGTTAATTAAATTGAACTGCGATGCCATCTGAGCGGCCAAAGAAGTGATTTGGTCCACCTGATGAACTCCCGCTGGATTACTATTAGTTTGCCTCTCATATGCTTGATAATTATTAGATGTTAAGTCTTCTAAAATAGCATACGCGTCTTCAGGATACTTTTTCATTAATGAGCCCCCAGCGGCTCCATCGACTAAAATCATGGTTGCAGTTTGCAGCCCATTATAAAATGTGGACACTTGCTGGTGCTGGTGCAACCCATGATGAGGACATTTTCTCAATAGCTCTTTAAAACGTTCCCATGCGTCGTAAAGAGTTTCCCCGTTACCTTGTAAAAATGTCGTAATATCCCTTTTCAGTTTTGCAGTCTTAGATGGTGGAAAATATTCGTTCAGGAACCTATCGACTAGGTCGTCCCATGTGGTGATACACTCATGTGGTAATGAGTCTAACCAATCCTTAGCTCTACCCTCTAAGGAGAACGGAAATGCTCTCAACAGGATTGCATCTTCCGATGCTCCATTGAACTTAAACATATCGCAAATTGCTAAGAAGGTTCGTAAGTGGGAATTTGCATCTTCATGTCCTAGACCCCCAAACTTATTGTTTTGCACTTGTTGCATAATTAGTGAGTCCATTTTAAAATTGTTAGCAGCAATTGCTGGTCGAGCAATGCTGAAGTGCAAACCTCCCCTTAGAGGTGTGTTATAATCGTGACAAGTCATACGTGGTGGTGCTGGCGGTTGGGCATTTTGATCAACCTGACCATCATTATTATTAGCATTATTTGGCTCAGGATCATTCATCGCAGGATGAATAATGTTAACGGTCCTAAAGTCTCTCATGTTTCGTCTACAGGTACGCTCAATTTCAGAATTCAATGGCAATAGTTCTACTTGTCTATATCTGGACATACACCGACCAGTATTCAAATAGACAAATAAATTAAAACAAATAACACGAACAAACAAATGCTTGATCTCTAAGTACTAAGGTTTCACAAATATTGTGAGAAATAAAACACTAAATTAGCGCGCTTTCCCGGCAACGGCGCCAAAAACTTGATACGCCCGCGAAAGGTGTATATAAATGCGCAAGTGCACGTGTCGTACAAGTAATAAAATGATGAGAAAGTGATCGTTCCCACGAGGAAGTGCTTAACTTAGCGCCCACAAATATTAATTCTGTCTTTTCTCTAAATTCAAGCAAGTAATAATTATTGATAGAGAAACTTAAATAGTGCAAAATAAAACAACTACAATTCTAGTTACGGTTACTTAAATTACTTTTACTTCACTTGGAAAGATAGTCTCGCATGTGATTTTCCCTTGCTATGATGACAACCAATAAAAGTGATAATTCATGAAGTATTAATGATTCTCTTGCAACGATTCTAAAATGGATAACTTTATCTCTCGATCTCCATTATCCATTTATCCCAAATCCTCTAGTTGTCTCCAACTTAGATGAATTTAAAATAACATAAAGTACTAGAATCACGGTTGCTAATTCAAGAGGAGATCTCTCACTCTCTCAGAATTATATTAAGATTTATGATGCACTTTCAACGCTCCTCTCTCGAATCTCGCGATGAAGTATTAATACGGAAGTTTGGTTAAAAACTACACGACTCATCTCTCGAATATCGCCGTGCGAATAAACGTTCATCTAGCCCGACTCATCTCTCGAATTTTTGCCAAGCACTTTAAAGATGAAACATAAACCAAAATCCCAAGAATAGATCATAAACTTAATAAAGATCACATCAATACATTCACAAATTATAAATGAAAATCAAATCATCATCACAACTAAGGTACTCCACACATGCAAGACTTGGGAATTTAGTTCATGAAGGAAGAGAGAAACCACAAATCAAAGTAGATCTTACTAGACATGATTCCGGAAATCAAAACGATGTAGGAATGTTTTTAGGTTCAGATCTATCTCCTTAGTGCTGGACCGAGTCTCCTTCTCCAAGCCCTAGCCGAAAATCTCTTTCAAGAAGAAGAAGACCTCCAAAATTCTCTCCTCTTCATTCCAAGTTCTCTCCAAGAATAATCCCCTTTAATGCTGTAATTTCGTGCTCTTAACTTCCATTCCAAATCTGAAGGGATGCCTCCTTTGGAAATACACGTAGGCGCCTCTTTTAAAATTCAAAATCTGAATTTCGCCGCCACGTTGCAACCTGCTAATTTTTGGCGTTGCAACCTATTTTCTGCATCAGCAATAAATGATCCATTGCTTCCCCAACTTGAATCCTTTGACCAATCTTAGATAGAAACCCATGGAAAATGACCGAAATCAGTCCAAAATTGATTAATAAGATATTTAAACATATTTACTATAATTTGGGGATTATTTTCCTCTTTTTAATGAAAATTAGAATAAAATAAGTAGGAAAATAACTTCCTTTTGGGAAGTTATCACACCCCACGCGAGCTCTCCTTCCAACTCCTGCGAGCACTCCCTCAACTCACGGCGAGCACAACCCTCTACTACACGAGGTCCTCCGGCGAGAATACCACCAATGAGTGCGAGCTCTGCAGGCGAGCTCTATCTCTCTCGGCGAGATACACTCCCACAACTTCCAGGCGAGATGCACAGTCCTACAGCGAGATGTAAGTGGCGAGAACTCCACCAGGTGAGCTCTCCACTTGAGTCACGGCAAGGTGCAGCCTACTGCCTTCCACACCTGCGAGTACTCCACTACTCAGCGAGCTCCAATCCTCTGGCGAGATTCCTGTAGGTGAGCTGCTGCGAGATCTCCTGCGGTGGAGGCTGGCGAGAATAAATATGGCGAGATGAACAGGCAAGAGCACATGCGAGATATAAATTATTCCTGCGGGAATAATAAATACTCCACTCTCTCTCTCTCTAAACTCTCACCCTCTCTCTCTCTTAATTCTGCCGAAAGCTTTTCAACTTTTCTATTCACCGCTATAAAATTATACAAAGCAAGCCTTTATATAGGCAAAGAAAAAAAACATAACTCTCTCTCCTCATTAAATGCTACATTCTCTCTCCTCTTTTTCAAATTAAAATACATATAAAAACACATAAAATAGTTGACCTGGTCAACACAGCTCAAACCAACACACTGGAGGCTCTCCTCACCCACCTAGAGAGACTTGGGGAGGGAGAGAGAGAGGGAGAGAGCTAGCCTAGAATGAGATCCCTTCAAATGGTGCCCCCTTGGTCCTATTTATAGGATTTCTGAAGTTGGGCTGCAAATAGCCGAAAACTGGTCTGCCAGATTACCAAAATACCCTTGAATTGGGCTGCAGATAGCCAAATCCCGCTGCTCTTGGACTGCGAATAGCCAAAACTGGACTGCGAATAGTCAAATCCCGCCGTTCCACGACGCTAAACGCAGACCGAATGCCCTCCTGGGCTCGCCCCCCTACTGGGCGTGGGGGCGAGAGAAGCTCGCCCCTTCCTTGGACGTGGGGGGGGGGGGGAGATAGGGGGGCTCGCCCCTCCTCCTCTCGCCCCTCAATGTTGGGAGAGGGGGCGAGCCCCCGGGCAGCAGCCCGGGCTCGCCCCCCTTGGTTGGGAGCGGGGGCGAGCCCCCGGGCAGCAGCCCGGGCTCGGCCCCCCTGGATGGGAGCGGGGGCGAGCCCCCGGTCAGCAGCCCGGGCTCGCCCCCCTTGGATGGGAGCGGGGGCGAGCTCCCGGGCAGCAGCCCGGGCTCGCCCCCCTTGGCTGGGAAGCGGGGGCGAGCCCCCGGGTAGCAGCCCGGGCTCGCCCCCCTTGGCTGGGAAGCGGGGGCGAGCCCCCGGGCAGCAGCCCGGGCTCGCCCCCCTTGGTTGGGAGCGGGGGCGAGCCCCCGGGCAGCAGCCCGGGCTCGCCCCCCTTGGTGGGGAGCGGTGGCGAGCCCCCGGGCAGCAGCCCGGGCTCTCCCCCCTTGGTTGGGAGCGGGGGCGAGCCCCCGGGCTCGCCCCCCTTGGCTGGGAAGCGGGGGCGAGCCCCCGGGCAGCAGCCCGGGCTCGCCCCCCTTGGCTGGGAAGCGGGGGCGAGCCCCCGGGCAGCAGCCCGGGCTCGCCCCCCTTGGTTGGGAGCGGGGGCGAGCCCCCGGGCAGCAGCCCGGGCTCGCCCCCCTTGGTTGGGAGCGGGGGGAGCCCCCGGGTAGCAGCCCGGGCTCGCCCCCCTTGGTGGGGAGCGGGGGCGAGCCCCCGGGCAGCAGCCCGGGCTCGCCCCCCTTGGTTGGGAGCGGGGGTGAGCCCCCGGGCAGCAGCCCGGGCTCGCCCCCCTTGGCCTCCACCTCCCTTCCTGTATGGGTCAATGCTACCGTGATGCTCCGATGATCCTTCGGGAGTATGCTCGGCGAATATCGGGGTTGTACACATACGGCAAAAAGAGCACACAACATTGATGCAACAATTCGAGATACCCGACAAGGATAAGCTTAAACTGAATGCCAAACACCAGATAAAAACTCAACAGGTCAAAGAAAACACTTGGTGAGTCCAAACTTGACCCCCCAACAACTCTCGTAGTAATACGACGAATAAAGCACGAAAGGACACAATAAATGATCACTAAACAAATCCAGGACACTCAAGGAATAAGACATAGTTACCACTAAAAGGTCTCAGCAAAAAGGACACAAAAGCTTGATAACATCGCTTAAGATACCCAGGAACACCCGGTAGAAAAACATAAGGACATGTTAAAGACCAATCAGAATAAGCGATGGAATCGACTGAAAGACTCATCAAAAGTCGACAGGAAACTCAACAAAAGCTGACGGGAAGAGACTTATATTACGGTCAATGAGGAAGACTTAACAAAAAGTCGACGAGAAGGACTTAACAAGAAGTCGATGAGAAAAACTTAACAAAAGGTCGACGAGAACACTTAATCAAAATTGACTGGGAGACTTTATGTCAAAGTCGACGGGAAAGGTCGATAAAATCGACGGGAAGACTTCATAATGAAGTCTACGGGACAACACAATAAAATCGATTAGAAAACTTGATAATAATCGACCAGAAGGTTAATTAATTAACGAGAAGGAGATGCAGACAGATGAAGACTGGAGCTATAAGGAAGACAGTCGACAAGGATTTAATCCAGGCAGAACTCATGATGCACAATCGAAGCAATGTACGCAGACAAAAGGGATACCAGGAGCATGTAGCCGAATTAAATACCAAATCAAAATGGCGAGGCGAACAAAACGATAGCAAGTTATCACAACAACGAGGTAATGCATTAGGTGAATACAATTCCGAGAATTACCCAAATAACGGAACGAGTCCAACGAACGTCCAAGGGTAGGTATATGACAAAAGAAATATTTCAAATCGAAGATCGGACACGACAACGCGTCAAGACTAATTTATAAACGAATTGCAAGAGATTTTACGATGTTCGGAAGAGAAAGGAGAAAGGAGAAACCACCACTTGCCTTGGTTTCGCCGGAGACGTCTTCCGAAATGCACCACGTCGTAGATCGGGGCAAAAGAAGACGGGAGAAGTTGAAATCTACGAGAAATCGGGCGAAATAGGAGTTGGGGCCGAAAAATCCTAACGAAAAAGTTCCACGAAACAGGAGGAAATTACCACGAGTGCGAAGCTCTCGTCGAGAGCTTTCCGGATCTATGCTCGGTTCGCAATTCCGACCACCGGAGCTCCGTCGGCGGCGACCGCAAGATTCAAGAAAAACCCTCTCTCCGACTCTCGCGCTCTGGTTCGGTCGGCGTAAATGAAGAAGGAGGAGATGAACATGAATCGCATATATATATATATATATATATCTAATAATAATATTAATGATAATAAAAATAATAAGAATAATAATAACACTAATAATTAAGAGTGTTTGAAGTTATAAGAAATAACAGAAGTTGCGTTTCGTTAATATTCAATTCGTCTAATGTTCAATTCGTCTATTATCTTTCGCCTGTTACTATAGACTGAATATAACCGAATATATATAAAGTTATAGCCGAATGTATACATGTATGCATTAGCCGAATACCTATACTATAGCCGAATATTAATAGCATATATATCATATCATATAATAATAATAATAATATATATATATATACTATTATTACGACCGAAAATTAGACGGATGCCTAAACCGACGAAAATCGTATCGTAGGTTCGCTACGAATCCAACGGCGAAGTCTGAATCAAGATCCAACGTACCGTTCTCGAGATATAAATCTCCAAAGTTTACGTTAAACGCAAACCATACAAAACTTCAAACACGCGCCGAGACTCCAAAAACGATCGAATCGCGACGAAACTTGACGGGCAAGTCTAAAATTAAACAACTTAATTTCCTATCGTAAAATTTTCCAATTTCTGTGACTTTCAAAATTTTGCCGGCTTGACCAAACGGACACGAGAACGCACTAATAGCGATGCGTCGCTAACTCTGCACTAGCGTAACGCCCTTACGTCATTATTACGACAATTAAAACAATTAAAATAATAGTCGAAAATCAAGGGCGTTACAGTCACTCCCCCTAAAAAGAAGTTTCGTCCTGAAACTTAGAACGCAAAACGAATCTAGAGGCCAAGAAAGATAGGTTTAAATTCGCTGGATATGAACGCTACCCGAAGAAGACCAGAAAAATGAATGAGGATAAGATGCTTACTCAGCACTCAATCTTACGTCTCCAGAACACATACAGACTCTTTGACATAGAAAAGATTAGGCTGAAACATCAATATCGAGCTAGGGGCCAGATAACAAAAACACAAACTTTCACGACTGGCTCACGTGAAACACATCGTGAACACTAGGGAAAGAAGCAGGCAAACACAGCCTGACAACAGACACTCTGATGCACTCACTCTGGCATCAGAGAAACTATCTAGAAAACCATGCCCCCAACTACGAGCTCTAAATTAGCACTCTGCCAATTGCAAATTTCTCATAACGCAACTGAGCCAACACTAGCTCCTCACCGATAAGCGAAACCGCGACACTCAAATCCACCAAAGCTTCCAAAATCTGCCTCAAAATGCTGACAGACACAACATTTAGATATAAGCCTTACTAAGCCAACTTGAACTTCCTAACACCAAACCATTTCCTTCAGATCACAATACATTTCTTTTGAAATCAAAATGATAAGCAACGCTATAACTTTATGCTTCGCTACAAATCCTTGCCCGAATATCCTTAATAGCAGGAATATAATATTTACTTCTAAATTTCTACGTGATCATATCTTTCTCAAAAAAAAAAAATCCAGAAAATCTTTGCATTAGACTTAACCCTGAATGAAACGCAATTCCAATCTATAAAGGCTCTCCAAACACTAAGCTGGTCAACAATAATATTGCTTCCAACAGTTGTCAATAACATTCTCTCTGCCAGCTACTACACTAAAACACTAATGATGAGTGTAGGGTAATTCTTCCTATAAAATTTCAAATTCCATGAACCATTCGCAAGCACAATCCCTGTCTACGTTAGAACAGAACACCCAAACCATGATCAAAATTCACGACAAGGTCTTCTAAATCCAACACTTCCAAATCAACCTAAGCGATAAAAACCACTTAGAAGGGAATATAGCACTAAGAGGATCAACTAAACGATCGACAATCTAACGATGATCGGCCACGAAACTGAATCGAGAAGAACGCTCGCTCAACTAACCTCTATTTTCAATTCACTTGTAAAACCACACACATAATTTTCATAACGAAAATCCAAATCCAAAGGTGCAAGCCAAAAACTAGGTCAAAAACTTAACCTGAAAACACCTGGGCAGAAACTGCGCTTGTATCACAACCATTTGCCTTAACAACACCTCGATACTCTGACGTAACTCCTTAGTCACCGCATCACTAAGCGCACCTAAGGGTTCACCCTCTAACCGGAGAGCCGACTCCGACGCACCACGCTCTGGAGTCATCGACAGCAATTACGAACGAACATCTCATCTATACCTGGTTACCTAGCTTACTACCTCAACTAGGAAACTAGAATCATCTAACTCAAACAGATCAAAAATGTATAGACACTTGCACTTGCTGTTACCTTGCTCTGGGATTTCATAAATGATGTTATGCTCTAATACTTGGGATGATGCTCTGTCATCCCTTTTGACTCTTGTGCCTATGGTATGAATGCATGTATTCTTTATTCTCTTTTGAAATCATGTGTGTACGTGTGTCATCATGTAAACCGTAACTTAGCACGCGTGCTTATGCGATGATATGTTATGCATGTAGTGTTATGCATTCTAAAAAGTCCTTAATGAATGTCATGAGCGACGTACACATGTAACGTTATACATCCCATACTACATAACATTACATGTAACGAAAAAAGAAAACGTGCTAATGGGCATTCATGTAATGGTGGTTATGCATCTCATACTACATAACCGTCACATGTTGCCACCTATGGTGGATGCATATACAAACACATATTATGCATCCCATACTACATAATATGCCCCGTATACTTCTTATCATGCTATGAGTGTAGTGACTATGCTTTGGTTAAGACGTACTGATAGCACATCGGTGTGTGTATGCAAATGAATGGAGGAAATAACACTTATCAGATTGGCTGGTTTGACCAACTTGCCAAACCAACCTATCTCTGATACCAACTGTCACAACCCGCATTTTCTCAATATTTAAAATATATCAGAGTGAGAGAAAATACGCGCCGTGATGCCACGTCGTGCAGGGGACAACTGCAGACGCTCAGGCAAACTCCTAAATCTAATGCTCTTTTATGAAAACACATGTTATTATGATAAAACAATATTTAAGTTTAAGTTGAGAACTGTGTCCCTCGGTTCAGTGGATCAACTAGTCCACGAGTAAAAGTATATGTGGTCGCAGCGGAAAAATACTTGATTCAATTCTTTTATGGTCCTATATGAGCCCAAAGATCTAACATACAACTAATGTTATGCATGACTCTAGATTTAATATAAGTAATAAAAATGTTTTATAACGTTCAAAACATGGTGGCTTTCAGTTAAAGATATGCGATGAATCTAAGTTAAACGCAGCTTTTTATATTTAAAGTAACTAACATGCATCCTAACATAAATCCTTCCCAGAGAGCAAGTGTAAGAACTAACATTAGGTAACAGCAATAAACACTAGCAAGTAGTCTAACATCCACGACAAAATACTATGGGTGTCAACAAACAGACACAAACCCATAGGAGCAAATCTAGTCAGAAACGACAAAACTACCTCACAGAAGGAGGTGAAACAAACGCTGCCACTACCTGCAGCACAGAAACCTCGAGCTCTACCAGACGAACTTGCTACTGCTCTGAACCTGAGGCATTCAAAAGAAAAGAACGCCTCAGCAAGAATGTGCAAGTGGTAGCAAGAAAATCAAGGTTAGCAGCAATCATCAGTAAAAGATTGCAGAAAAGAGAGCTAAATAGAATAACATTTAATCTTACAACAACCCGAGCCAGCTCAAACGAGTGCACTCGGTAAGAGGAAGAGACAAGCCTGCACTGAAAGGTAATAGCCAAAGCATAATAAATCATAATACCATACATAAGCATATAAGCTTAATAAAACTTGAGACTGATCAGCTCGAGGGAAGAGCGTCCCCCAAAAGAAGGAACTGCGACGGTGGTACCTTTCCACTAACGCTCGCAGCCCCACAAACAACAAGGAGTGCTGCGGCGGTGACTCCAATCCACCCAAACCAACAGTCCAAAAGAGGCACCGTGGCGGTGACTTTAAGCTCACACGCTCAACAGACTCACACTTAGCACCTGTAGCAGGGGTGCACAATCATATATATATAAGTATATAAACAAACCCCAGTGCAGGACACCTGAGAACACTCAGAACACTAGACTACGAAGATCATGGAGATCAAGAACCACTCGCCGAAACCATCCCGGGGAATCAGGCAACAAAGCATACCTAGCTCATAAATCCAACAGAACACAAGGAGGAGTGTCAGACCGGGAAAACATGAAAACAAATGATTTTAACCATAAATCAAAACGAGAGAATCAGGAAACACCGGATTCAGCAATAAATCAATAGATTAACATTTAACTTACAACAGAGCTGAAGATTTCAGCAACCCGACACCATGCAAGGCTTGGTGTCGGAACGAGACGGAGAGAATCTTAACGCGAAGGCCAAACACCAGAACAATACTAGTGGGTTCATAAGAGAACACTTGGAACATAACTAACACAGATCATAAAGTTCGGGAACCACTCAACGATCTATTTCGGAGTATTGAAGAAATAATCCGATGAAGGAACACTTAACACTACCGGGCAAAACGAGACATGACTTCGTCAAAAGACTCACCCAAAGAGCTTAGAACACTTGACAACAATGATTTAAGATACTCGGGCCCATACGGCAAAAAGGGCACACAACATTGATGCAACAATTCGAGATACCCGACAAGGATAAGCTTAAACTGAATGCCAAACACCAGATAAAAACTCAACAGGTCAAAGAAAACACTTGGTGAGTCCAAACTTGACCCCCCAACAACTCTCGTAGTAATACGACGAATAAAGCACGAAAGGACACAATAAATTATCACTAAACAAATCCAGGACACTCAAGGAATAAGACATAATTACCACTAAAAGGTCTCAGCAAAAAGGACACAAAAGCTTGATAACATCGCTTAAGATACCCAGAAACACCCGGTAGAAAAACATAAGGACATGTTAAAGACCAATCAGAATAAGCGATGGAATCGACTGAAAGACTCATCAAAAGTCGACAGGAAACTCAACAAAAGCTGACGGGAAGAGACTTATATTACGGTCAATGAGGAAGACTTAACAAAAAGTCGACGAGAAGGACTTAACAAGAAGTCGATGAGAAAAACTTAACAAAAGGTCGACGAGAACACTTAATCAAAATTGACTGGGAGACTTTATCTCAAAGTCGACGGGAAAGGTCGATAAAATCGACGGGAAGACTTCATAATGAAGTCGACGGGACAACACAATAAAATCGATTAGAAAACTTGATAATAATCGACCAGAAGGTTAATTAATTAACGAGAAGGAGATGCAGACAGATGAAGACTGGAGCTATAAGGAAGACAGTCGACAAGGATTTAATCCAGGAAGAACTCATGATGCACAATCGAAGCAATGTATGCAGACAAAAGGGATACCAGGAGCATGTAGCCAAATTAAATACCAAATCCCGAGCAAACCTTGCTTGAGGTCTAACAAGCACAACCTTCAGCTAGACATGAACTCTAAGGTTTATAAATAATTTCAACGACGGAGGAGGCGACACTTTTGGTTGCATTGACATAACAATTTAAGCGATTCGGCTCACTAACTTACGCAAAGATCAAAATAACGATACAACTTACAAGTGAAACATTCAAGTTAATACGACGGATAAAGTGACACTACAATCAAAATGGCGAGGCGAACAAAACGATAGCGAGTTATCTCAACAACGAGGTAATGCATTAGGTGAATACAATTCCGAGAATTACCCAAATAACGGAACGAGTCCAACGAACGTCCAAGGGTAGGTATATGACAAAAGAAATATTTCAAATCGAAGATCGGGCACGACAACGCGTCAAGACTAATTTATAAACGAATTGCAAGAGATTTTACCATGTTCGGAAGAGAAAGGAGAAAGGAGAAACCACCACTTGCCTTGGTTTCGCCTGAGACGTCTTCCGAAATGCACCACGTCGTAGATCGGGGCAAAAGAAGACGGGAGAAGTTGAAATCTACGAGAAATCGGGCGAAATAGGGGTTAGGGCCGAAAAATCCTAACGAAAAAGTTTCACGAAACAGGAGGAAATTACCACGAGTGCGAAGCTCTCGTCGAGAGCTTTCTGGATCTATGCTCGGTTCGCGATTCCGACCACCGGAGCTCCGTCGGCGGCGACCGCAAGATTCAAGAAAAACCCTCTCTCCGACTCTCGCGCTCTGATTCGGTCGGCGTAAATGAAGAAGGAGGAGGAGATGAACATGAATCGCATATATATATATATATATATATCTAATAATAATATTAATGATAATAAAAATAATAAGAATAATAATAACACTAATAATTAAGAGTGTTTGAAGTTATAAGAAATAACAGAAGTTGCGTTTCGTCAATATTCAATTCGTCTAATGTTCAATTCGTCTATTATCTTTCGCCTATTACTATAGATTGAATATAACCGAATATATATAAAGTTATAGCCGAATGTATACGCATTAGCCGAATACCTATACTATACCCGAATATTAATAGCATATATAGCCGGATTTGTACAATCATATCATATAATAATAATAATAATAATATATATATACTATTATTACGACCGAAAATTAGACGGATGCCGAAACCGATAAAAATTGTATCGTAGGTGAACGGCGGCGCTACGAATCCAACGGCGAAGTCTGAATCAAGATCCAACGTACCGTTCTCGAGGTATAAATCTCCAAAGTTTACGCTAAACGTAATCAAACGCGCGCCGAGACTCCAAAAACGATCGGATCGCGACGAAACTTGACGGGCAAGTCTAAAATTAAACAACTTAATTTTCTATTGTACAATTTTCCAATTTCTGTGACTTTCAAAATTTTGCCGGCTTGACCAAACGGACACGAGAACGCACTAACAGCGATGCGTCGCTAACTCTGCACTAGCGTAACGCTCTTACGTCATTATTACGACAATTAAAACAATTAAAATAATAGTCGAAAATCAGGGGCGTTACGTGGACCTTCAACGTCCTCTCAGGGAGATGGGGGGAAGTTCCTCCCTGCGCGCGATGAGAAGGGGAGAACCCTTTGCTTTGCCTGTAAGAAGTATGGGCATATGGCAAAGGACTGCCGGTCTAATCTGAAGGCCGATCATGCTGCTAACAAGGAGGGAGATCACCAGAGAGGTGGAGGAAGAGGCGGAGGTCACCAGGGCGGTGAGAGGGGGGACAATTGTTTCCTGGCAGAGATGACGACAACGTCAGTCGATGTCTTAGCCTCCATCAACCTCGAGAACGACTGGATAGTGGATTCCGGTTGCGGGCATCATCTCACTGGAGATATGTCCAAGTGAAGTTCTTGAAGAACCTATCGTCTGTGGATGCTGACGTCATGCTCACCGGGAGAAGGGTGAAGGATTTGTCTGACGAACTGGTCTCATACCAGGGAGTCTCTTCAGTGGAGCTGCCGGAGAGTGGAGAAGCTAGCAGGGAAGAAGAGTGGGTCACTGAGGACCCTACTGTGGAGTTGGAGTTATCTCCAAGTGCTCCATCGCCATCTGGCTCAGGAGGAGCTTCTGGCTCAGGGGGAGCTACGAACTCAAGAAGCAGGGAGAGCACCGCTTCAGGAGGAGTTCAGAGAGGAGCTCAGAGAGGAGCTCAAGCAGAGGAGTCTACCGGAGTGGTAGATAGTGGCCAAGCCTTGAGGAGGTCGAAGCGAACCATCGTTCCGCCTGCTCGCTATAAGGAGGGGAACTTCGTGAGTTTGGTTTCCTGCTTCTTCGCAGGACCACTCGATGAGAGGGAACCTGCCTGCTTTGAGGATGCTGCTGGCATCAAGGAGTGGGACGCGGCCATGATCGAGGAGATGGAGGCCCTAGAGAAGAATGAGACATGGGACCTGGTTCCCATGGTGGAGGGCATCAAACCTGTCACCTGCAAATGAGTGTACAAGGTTAAGAAGAGAGCTGATGGAGAAGTGGAGCGGTACAAGGCGAGGCTTGTCGCTCGAGGCTTCTCTCAAACCTACGGAGAGGACTACGAGGAGACATTTAGTCATGTCGCAAAGATGACGTCGGTGAGGACGATCATCGCTCTAGCGGCGTGCCGAGGTTGGAAGCTGTGGCAGCTTGATGTGAAGAATGTGTTCCTATATGGAGAGATAGACAAGGACATATTCATGGTGCAACCACCTGGATACGTGTCCAAGTCTCAGCCACGTCATGTCTGCAAGCTGAAGAAGGCCCTCTACGGGTTGAAACAGGCGCCGAGAGCCTGGTATGGGAAGATTGCGGAGTACTTGCAGTTCTGCGGCTACGATGCCTCAGACTCAGACTCCAGCATGTTCGTGAAGATGAGTGGAGGTCTTCACGTGCTAGTGCTGCTATACGTCGACGACATGATCGTGACAGAGAACAACCCTGAGGAGGTCGCGGCGCTGAGACAGCAGCTTTCCATACGTTTCGAGATGAAGGATCTTGGTGAACTGCACCATTTCCTTGGCCTCCAAGTTGAGAAGAGAAGAGGCGGGCTGTATGTTTCCCAGAGGGCGTATGCCGAGAGGATCGTCGAAAGATTCGGCATGAAGGAGGGGAAGAGCAGCTTCGTTCCTCTGGAGGCTGGGCTGAAGCTTCGGAAGGAAGAAGGGAGGATTCTTCCTGATCCGAAGATCTTTCGAGCACTGATGGGGAGTCTTATCTACCTGACTATCACGAGGCCGGACATTGTCTTTGCTGTCGGCCGAGTTAGTCGGTATATGCAGGAGCCGCGGAAGCCTCATCTGGAGGCAGCCAAGGGGATACTGAAGTACGTGAAGGGCACCCTTGAGATGGGGTTGTCCTATGAAGAGAAGTCTGACTTAAAGCTGCATGGGTACACGGATGCAGACTACGGAGGTGACGCTGATGATCGCAAGTCAACATCAGGTTACGTGTTCTTGTGTGGAGCAACTGCTATCTCGTGGTGTAGCAAGAAGCAGGACTCTATTTCCCTTTCTACCACGGAGGCCGAGTACAAGGCGTCGTCCTTAGCAGCTCAGGAGTGTGTCTGGCTAAGGAGACTAGTGGAGGATGTGGACGAGGAGGTCAGCGGACCTACTATGCTTCGTGGGGACAACGAGAGTGCATTGAAACTTGTAACCAATCCAGTATGTCATGCAAGGACCAAGCACATAGAGATCGAGCATCACTTCATCAGAGAGAAGGTGCTGGGTGGCTTGATCGCTGTGGAGTATGTGCGGAGTGAAGAGAACCTTGCGGATATATTCACGAAGCCCCTATCTGCGGGGCCGTTCCGGAGGCTTCGTACATTGCTTGGAGTTGTTCCTGGAGCTCACTTCAAGGGAGAGTGTTAGAATTGAAGTGAGCTAGCGCCAGCGCTAGCGCTAGCTCCTACTCGCCACCCCCCTTGTTTTGCCTATAAATAGAGGGGTACCCCCCCTAAAGAGTGATCGATTCTGGATCTGGCGAGTATCATCAACTTTGAGCGAGTTAGAGATACCAGAGCGCCACCAGGCGAGCATCGGACTTGGAGTAAGTTCGGCAGACGAGCATCGGACTTGGAGTAAGTTCGGCCAGCTCCCTTGAGCGAGTAGCGAGTAGTGGAGATACCGCCGACGCTAGTGCTAGCGCGCGCGGTAGCGACAAGAGGCGAAGCGGCGAGCAGCGAGCTTGCGAGTAAGCTGGGAGTGCGAGTACCTACTCGGGAGATAGCGCCCGACGCTAGTGATAGCGCTCGCGCTAGCGAGTATTGGAGGAAGCGGCGCGTGGCGAGCGTGCGAGTAGCTGGGAGTGCGAGCAGCGAGCTTGCGAGAAGCAGAGCTAACGCCTGGCGCTAGCGATACCGCCGGCGGTAGCGAGTCAATAGCGAAGGAGATGATGAGCCAAATAATAAATACAATAAATACAATAAATTCATTTGTTTAACAAGAGAACTAGTCGAAGGAGATGATGAGCCAACAAAAATAAAAGTCGACAACACCTCTGCCACAACGCTTGGGAAAAACCTTGTTTTCCACAACAAAACTAAACACCTGGAAATCAAGCTACACTACACGGGAGATCTATTCAACCAAAGGGAAATCACAGTGAAACACTGTGAATCTAAGAACCAACTCGCAAATCTATTAACTAAGCCGTTATTTGTGGGCCCTTTTGCAGAATTAAGAGGAAAACTAAAAATGGAAGACTATCGTGATTGCGGGGAGGTGTTGGAAGTCAATCCCGACAGTGAATTAAAGAATAACCTGCAAGCAGATCAAAAAAGAGCATCAGGCAGCGAAGATCACGATAAAGGATCCAACCACCAGACAAACCACCGAAAGTGAAGCCACCTGAACCTATATCAAGACAAAGAAGATTTATGTCTAGCCTTCATCAACTATTTTTTAAGTTTATTTTATCATGTTGTAATGTTACCTTTTTTTTCCCTTGCTGTAGCCTATATATGAAGGTTGTTTCCCTCCTCGTAATGTAAGAACTTCTGGTTGTAGTATCAAGTATTTTTAGTGAAATGGAATCCCGGTAGTGCCGCCTACCTTTCCCCTTGTAATAATTTCCTCTCCTATTTCTATTTTCCTACAAATGATGCTTCCATATGAAATGATGTTCCCCACGACTTTATTTTCAAGATGAAAAATATTTACAAAAAATAACAAGAAAAGCATTGCAAATGTCATCTTTCAGATATTTTATTAGCATAATAATCTTTCAAAATCATTACATGACAGGGCAATTTCCAACAACCACACCATGAGCTACAGGACATTTGGCAAGTGGGCAATGATCATTTGCATCACCTCCCCACCAATCTATTCCAAAGATGTTATGCGATTGCAGAGAAAAGAAGATTAGTATTCCCATAAAGCCTACTCCAGCATCCAAAGCAGCCGACATTACATATGTGTGTCTTGCCCACCAGTTTTTATGTCTTTTGTAAACATAATGATTAAAGAAAATTCCAACCAAACCCCACATAATATAGTTTACCGAGTGTACTGGTGGAACACTAGATCCTCCTGAGATCAATAGAGGAATGTGTATATACTTGAGCCATTTATACTGAGGGAAAGATTTTGCGAGAAACCAGAAGGGAATGGGAAGCAACAAGCCTATAAGGAAGAAGAAGTTCAAAGCCGAGTAGTGCCCGAGCTTGCCGAACATCCTCATCGGTCCAACAAGTCCCCAAATTATAGATGAATTATAGAATACATTATCACTAGGGCAAGTCCATGGGCTGCCCTGTGGCAACTTACTTGGTTCGCATATATGCTCCACAGTGTCAAGAAGGAACCATGCTGTTCCATAGGAAACAGTAGCTGCTATCATCGTACCTGTGAACTGTAGATGAAATTTATATAGAAATATTAGATTGTGTGTTGAAAACAATTGAAATGGAAAGAGCGTGTTTATTACTTGTGCGATGAACATGGACTTTGGGGGTATTTTCATGTAATGCCCCAAATTTAAATCACTGAGTAGTGTGAGTGCTTGCCACATACTCGCCGTGCTATATATCTTGAACGTCACAACTGCAAGCGGCTTTCCAGGTAGTATTAGGCCAATGATGTATTCTGAAATAACATTAATTCCATTTCTCTGCATAATATTTAGTAATTGTAATAGTAAGTTTGTAACAAAAATAATTAACAAGAATTATATTATCTGCTTAATTTTGTGGTTGTTGTTATAGAATGAAGATTTATCATGTATACAATATTGATGATCACCATATTAGTTGTTGCCATTATAACTCCAATTGGTAATGTGAAGAACAACCCCATAGTGCCGGCGAATAATACCCCCCACCATGGGAGTTGCAGCTGTTTGCCAAATCCTAAGCAAGTGAGGAGAGAGAGAGAAATGATTGTAACTAAGAGGACAAGAAACCACCACTGGGGCACAGACTCATAATTTCGTTTCATCAATCTGCTGTGAACATCCTCTACACTATCCTTGCCATATTCTTTTGTATTTTTGAACATCTTCCAAATATCCCTGTCGACATAATTAATAGACTTAATTATAATGAAAAATACGTGATTGTGTAACATGAATAGGCTTAAAATCATCACAATACATACTTTCCATGATGAAGAGCAACATGTGTGATTGAAGCGGCCAGGTTAGCAAAACTTGCACTATAAACCAAAGCAAATGAAAGAGTTATATTCAACTTGCTGTAAGTCTCTTCTTGATAGACATTAAGAGTGAAGCTGTCATCATTGATGATCCGAGAAATATTATAGGGTTGTCCATGAGAGTCAAATACATTGGAAGAGATCAACGGAAATCTTTTGGCATTGTAGACATTTGTCCAATACCCAAGTGGAAGAAGCACATATACAATCAGAATGTAGCTGATCACTATATTGAAGATTGCAGTTGCAGGTGTGGCCAATGGGCTACCTAAGAAGCCAACAACTGTGGACCAATCAAGACCAAAAGAGCCAATGCCAAGGCCATTAAGTCCAGATCCAATTTGATGCATGGTGATGGAATTTCTATATACTAAGCATAGAATAGAGATGACAGAGACAGAAGGAAAGAGGAAGCCAGGAATCACATAGTATGCAAAGCTTCCGATGAAAACCATTATGAAGAATTGAAACCTCGTCAGGCTTCCCTTTTCTTTATTTTCATTGAGATGTAGTGCTCTAGCAAAGTGACATTAATAGAGATATAAGTATAAGTTTCATAATAATGAAAACTAAAACTTTCAAAATGTAATTTTGTTTATAAAAACTCTAACTTTATCAATAAAAGTTATGATTTATAAAGTAGCCGTTTAAATTTTCAAACACACGTTTAGATATATATGAATAAAATCCTACAAGCGCATGCTACAATCTTACAAAACTCTTATATATATATATATATATATATATATATATATATATATATGTAGATGCCATGGTTTTGTCAACATTATTTCATTACCCCAAACTTTAAAATTCTTCGTAAAATCCTTCTATGTTAAAAAGGAAGAAGCAACAACATATTGAGTTTTATACTTGAAGAGCGAAATGAGAGTTATGAAAACAGAGTTATGAAGTAATACTTGAAGAGCGAGACTTGGACAAGGTTGCCTGGCCACCACATATAAGGCGAGTCAACCAAGTATTTTTTGAAAATTCCAGCAAAACTATACCCAAGCAACTGCCATAAATGTTCCAAGAAGAAAATTGAATTAAAATTACTTAAAATACTATATAATAATGTCTGCATCATACTAATTACTTGAACAGTTGAACTAGCTGAATTTATTTTGAATGCATCATTACTTGTCCAAATAATAATTCATTCATCAACATGAAATTTTATTTGGCCTTAGCTAGAAAATTTGGATGATATAATTTTTGTAGAGCAAATTAATGGAAGTCATATTTATAATTTTTTCTGTATATGAAGTCATATTTCTAATAATTTAAGAATTGGATTTGTTGTGTTTCGTATATCATTATGCACCTAATGATGCCAATTATGCCACTTAACTTTATTTAAATATGCTGTTTTTTCTATTACTCAAGATTTATCATTTTTTTTAACATTTACAATTAACCTTTTTTTCACTAAATTTTGTTGTTTCAACATCAATCCATGCTAACTCTGTAGTATTTGAAATGCAAATTTCAATTCGAATCCAAGCCGGTATCCAAATTTGAATTCAGGATTTCGGGATAAATTTGGATTCGAATGAATAGCTATTCGATTGAATTCGGTTCGTGAACACCCCTACTTGTATCATACATAATAAAAGTATATAATTATAAGAACTAACTCCTTGAGAGCTTCTCACCGCTGTTGTCTGCACCAACAAGAAAGCTACAATGGGGTTTATCTTTTTGTGATAGAAAACCTTAACAATTGTTATTATTTCAATGGCTCCACCGCCACCTCCTGCGCCTGCTAAGATGGTGACGAGGCAGTGCTCCTTCATAGAAAATGGCCCGGGATTGAGGGAGAAGGATGCCCAATTTGTAAACGGGATCATGTTCACTTTCTTGTTTGGGAGAGTTTTGGCAAGAAATCTGCCGATGGGAAGGGTGATGATCTGCGCGCATACAGAACCAATGTACAGTTGGTTTGATCTGTATCCGAAGAAGGTGTTCGCGAAGGAAAGCAGCACGCATGATGTAACCCCAAGCACCCATGCGCGCCATGTTAGCACGGGAAGATTTGGATTGTCGATTGGGTCCACCGTTAGCCTCACCTCTTCAATCGGATGGTCATTGGCTTCAACTGTAAGTAAATATACACCAATTAATGTTTGGTAAGTTATTGAAGAGTTATGTCTATGTTATGAAGAGTTGTAATAATGAAAAACTTTCTTATTTAATGAAAAAGTTGCCTTTTTGTGTATGAATGACTTTTTATATAGTTGTGTCTCCTTGAAAGATTGCGTTTGTTTACAAGATTATATCTTTTCCCAACATGTACATGTATTCAATGGATGTATGAATAATTGAATATGTGAAGAGTAATTTGGGCATGTGAAGATTCATTCATTTTAAAAATTGTAAATCACTATTTGGGTCGAGGTGTAATCAATCTGAAAAGTGAAGTTTAAAGATTAGCAGTATAGATGGATTCATCATAACCGTCGATTCTCCACCAATAGTTTGTCATTTATAGCTACGCAAATTGGTCTAAGCGTACGTTGGAGATAAAGAAGGAAACATGACTAAAAAAGAATAAGAACATAGTAGTTATGTAAAGGCAGCATTTCTATTAGCATGTCGAGACGAAAAGATTGATGATTTTAAAGATTTCACATAGAAAGGTGTAAAGGGGAGTATGTTGGTATAAATTTATTCATGTTTCGTAAGTTGTCATACAAAGATGTATATATCCACTAAGTTTACTTACGAAGATTTGTTTGTTTTATGAAAAAAATTGTCTTTCTATTAACATAAAGAAATAGATTTGGGGCATGGTATTTATATAAATTTATTAAAAAGGATATGTATATAAATTTTTTAAAAAGGCTATGTATATATATATACCTTGCCACCCTTCTGTTGGGTCTAAGTTGTATTTCCTGTCTTCAATTTCTTTCATGGCTTATCAAGTGAAGTTGAAAGCCTGCTTCCTTTCTCTTCCTCTCCCTCCATTTAAATACTTTCAAGAAATATAATTATTTATTTACCATTTCTATATTTTAAATATATATTTGAAATAATATATGGCACGGCCGGTGAATACTACTTGATGGATGGTTACAAGTGATGAAATAATAATATATAATGATTAAGAAACTTAGCTGATAAACAATAATTTGTAGGCAAGTGATCGCCTTTTTTTTGTTTTTAACGTTTATATATATATATATGTATATATATATATATGTATATATAGATGTATATATATATATATATGTATATATATATGTGTGTATATATGTATATATATGTATATATATATGTGTATATATATATGTGTATATATATATATATATCTATACTATTATATAAAGATATAGAGTTATGGTGTAACTCGGTTCGCCAACAAATCTACGCCGTCTGATTCTCCTTATCGGTTGGATAAGGAGAGAGAGAGGGAAAGAGGGGAGAGAGGGAGTGAGGCCCACAATTAAGAGAGAGAGGGAGGGGAGAGAGGGAGTGTGGCCCACAATTAAGAGAGAGAGAGAGAGAGAGAGAGAGAGAGAGGAGAGGGCGGCAGGGAGAGAGGGAGGGGAGCTATGGTGGGGTTTGTTTTTTGGCTTTAAATTTTTTAAAAATTTAATATATATATATATATATATATATAAGACTAATATATAATTAATATATAAATAATTAAAAATTATATATATAGAATTAATATATACATAATTAATATATATACAGAATTAATTATACATAATTAATATATATACATAATTATGACAGTGCCGGGGGCGGGCAAAGCTCGCCGGGGGCGATCGAAGCAAGTCGGGGGCGGGCAAAGCCCGCCGGGACATGCAGTGTACTGTCGCGCGTGGCACGGGGGTCCCCCGTGCACTGTCACTCGTGTATATATATATATGTATATATATGTATGTATATATATATATGTATGTATATATATATGTATGTATGTATATATATATATATGTATATATATATTGATGGGGTTAAGCCCATTAAATAGGAGATCCCCACTTATGGAAGAATTAACAACCAAGAAAACTTGATATTCTTGGAATTCTCCCCGCAAGGAAAGCCAATATTCATGGAATCCTCTCCCCACAAGGAAAGCTCCACCCCGCGCATGATCGACACACCAGATCCCGCAAGCAGACCGTGATCCCCACGCGGCCCTGCACGCCCGTGGCCGACCACGCAAGGGCCGGCCGCCTGGCGCCGGCCTTAGGCAGGGCCTCCTGTGGCCGGGTCGGCCGCCCTCCGTCCCGACCGCCCTCTCGGCCGGCGGCCGCGCACCATCTCCTCCTTCCGGCTACGCCTGTTTAGGGTTTGGGGTAGGTCCATCATTTCCAGGAATTTGGTGATCCGCATGATAGAATCCGGGCGATCCTATTGGTCGGTCCAATAGTTAGCGGGTATAGTTACTGGACCGCCCCTTCAAAAACCTATAAATAGACCCATTCTATTCACTATTGGTCTCACTTTTTGGGAGGGGGATTCTCTCTCTTTCTTTCTCTCTCTCTCTCTCTCTCTAGATATTGGAGACTTTGAACTCACTATCAGCAGACCGGGTGGAGACTTAGAATTCGCTATCAGCAGACCGCTAGGAGACTTGGAACCTATTATCCGCAGACCGCTGGGAGACTTGGAACTCGCTATCATCAGACTAATCAAGGAGCTGAAGGCCCGCAGTGGTAGGGACGAAGCCTGGACCCGGGGGGCAAACTCACATTGGAGCAAGGCAACTGACTCTCTCTCTCTCTCTCTCTTCTCCATCATTCTAACGAGGCGTGGTCTGTCTCCCTCGCTCTCTCAAGAATAAATCTGTAATTAAAAGAACTCAAAGCATAGTGAAGGTTAGGCCGGCACAGCTCCGACCGCGTGGTTTTTCACCCTGATTATGAGTTTTCCACGTCACCAGCTCTTAGACTCGGTCTTCTCAGGAGACCCATTTATCTGTTTGCACGTTCGGGCGCTAGTGGGCTAAGGCGGTCAAATTGCCCGATCTACCGGAGGCCCCGAGCGATCCGCAATAGATTGGCGTCGTCTGTGGGAAAGAGTTCCCTGTAACCAGCAGAAGAAGTAGAAGCCAATCAGGTACATGGCAGGAAAAGGCACGCGAACGACTCGAGGATCGGCTAGCAGAGAACCAAACGACGTTCTTCTGTCTCATTCCAACGCTCCGGAGCTGCGCGAGGATGCCCCACTCCTGGGCGATGCACCCGCAGGAGGAGACACCCCCGAAGTAGACATCCAGGCCGAAATGATCTCCATTATCAAGCGCATTGTCGGCGGAAACCCCGCGCAGGAGAACGTGCCGCCACCCGATGACCGCGACCAAGGGCCTGGGGTGTGGGAAGCAGAGTCAGAAACATCAAGACGAGCGAGCCTGGAATGCTCCGCTCGCCCGGTTATGGCAGACGAGGTCGTCCTCCCACCACTCCAAGACAGGGGCAGCAAGGGATACAGTAAGGGAACTGCTAGTAGAGGAGTATGGATCGTTGGGCCGTCGAGCCGCGCTAATGCGTCGCCCTGATCCAGGAGCTTCACCACTAGCGGCCGAGGTACTGGCATATCCCATCCCGCCTGGGTTCAAGCTCCTGCACATCGAGACGTACGACGGGGCAGAGGACCCTATGGAGCCTGTAAACCACTCCGCAACAATCCTCCATCTCTACCGCGCACCTGACCAGCTGCTCTGGCAAGTTTTCCCTACCACGCTGAAGGGACAAGCACGAACTTGGTACCATTCCCTCCGGGAATGATCCATCCGGAGCTTTCCTCAGCTTACTCAGACGTTCTTAGATCAGTTCATCGCAAACAGACGCGTGGTGAAGGATCCTTCCCACCTCTCCTGGATCCGGCAAGGCGAGGGGGAAACATTGAATGAATTCTTCCAACGCTTAACCTCGGAGGCCAGGAAAATCCCGGGGGTGGATCAGGAGCTCCTCCGCGGAGTCTTACTGGGTGGACTCCGCCCCGGAGGATTCTACTCAGCTCTGATGCGGGAAACGGTCCCAAGCTACCCCGACCTGGTGCACCGAGTAGAGGCACAGATAGCAGCTGATGAAGCAATCGATGCTCACAAGAGGCAGTTTGAGGAAGGAGGAAAGAGGAAGCGAGAAGAGTCGGCGCCCAAGCACCGGGAAGAGCACAGGGAGAGCGAACACCGGAAGGACCTCCACGGGGACCGGCACCGCCAGCGGTATAACGAGTACTCACCACTCAACACCTTGCGCGCCAACGTGCTTTACGCCATCCGAGACGATCCAGATCTGCGGAGACCCCGGGAAGGGAGACAAAACGAAGTACTGCGAATTCCACAGGGGCACCGGGCATGCCACTGACGAGTGCCTAACACTGAAGGATGAAATCGAGCAGATCATTCATCGGGGAGCACTTGGAAGGTTCGTACAGGACCAGGAGAGGCACTGCCCGGACGAGCGCAGAAGGGACCAGGCTCTCGAAGCACTAAGAAGCAAGCCAGTCGTAGGAACGGTCGAAACCATAACGTGAACGCCATTCGACACCGTGAACTCGATTGTGTAAAGTGAAACAGGGCAAGAAACACCGACCAAACTAAAGATCAGCTTCGGGGATGAGGATTTGGAAGGATTGTTGCAACCGTACCAAGATCCACTGGTGGTGACTACAGAGATTGGAAACCCCAGCTTCCGCGTCAAGCAGATATTGGTCGACAAAGGAAGCTCGGTAAACGTAATATTCATGCCATCCCTTCTAGGGATGCGCATCCCAAAGGAGGATCTCAGGTCAGCAGCCGACCCGATCTATGGCTTCAATGGAGGGCCAACTGCGGCCAAGGGAACGATCACACTCCCAATCACGCTTGGAGAGTTCCCGAGACAGGCCACCCACCAAATGTAGTTTATGGCAGTGGATACCGAGTCAACGTACAACGCGATCTTCAGACGCCCCCTCTAGATCGCATTCGGGGCAATTCCATAAATTCCTCATCACACCATGAAGTTTGCCACGCCTACCGGAGTCGGAGTTGCCAGAGGAAACCAAGGGGTAGCCAGGGCATGCTACCTATAGCAGACCAGCCACCAGCTAGGATCACCTGGCAAACAGGAGAGGGGGAATCGAGCAGGCCGAAACGACCATGAAGAGAGCAATAGTAGAGTGGAGATCACCAGAGCGTCGCACGAAGACCATTTATCCTTTACTGTTTTCTCGAACTTCCTATTCTTTGTCGTTTTATTTGCCACTAAAGACGCGAGCTAGCGCTCACGCAAGACTGCCATTATAAAGTCGCGAGCTAGTTCTCGTGCCATCCTCTGCTATAAAGTCGCGGGCCCGCACTCACACACCATTTCTTACGTATTCCTTGCCCTGACAGTTTTAAACTCAAAACCTTGCAGGGACATCACAGGCAGGACAACCCCGCATGGACACTCCACAAGGACCAGCCCTGGGGAAGGATCGTGGCGCGCACATCACGAGGCAAGGACAGACTCCTGCCGTTGCAAACCACAACATGGCATCCACGGACACGCATCGACATCCCCCAGTTCGCCCGGGTCTCGCCCAGATGTTCAGCGGCATCCCCCAGTTTACCCGGGACGCGCACAGATATTCAGCGACATCCCCCAGGATAGCACCCTCAGTCTCTCCCTGGCGGGCAAAGGTTGCCCCCAAGTCCAGGCGATCGAGCACGGAGCTATCCGGGTCTCGTCCTTCACGACCTCTCGCTGTCAGGGATCGAAGGTCAGCCCTTCTCCGCACAGCAAGTCGCAGCACCGTCAGGGACTGCCCCCCTCAAGGTCGACTTAGTTCGAAGATTCGCTCTTCACCAACACAAAATCAACGACATCCCCCAGTAATCCTAGGTCGCGCCATCAGCGACATCCCCCGGTTTACCCGGGTTTCACCTAGACATTCAGCGGCATCCCCCATCTTACTCGTGTCTCGCCCAGACATTCAGCGACATCCCCCGGCTTGCCCGGGTCTCGCCCAAACATTCAGTGGCATCCCCGGTCTTGCCCAGGTCTCGCCCAGACATGCAGCTACATCCCCCAATTTACCCGGGTCTTGCTCAAACATTCAGCGGCATCCCCTGACTTGCCCGGGTCTCTCCTATACATTCAACGACATCCTATGGTTTACCCAGGTCTCACCCAGACATTCGGCGGCATCCCCTGGTTTACCCAGGTCTCGCCCAGACATTAGGCTTCATCTTCCGGTTTACCCGGGTCATGCCCATACATTCAGCGACACCCTCCCCCCCGGTTACGCCCGAGTCTCGTCCGAGCATTGAGCAACGTCCCCCAGGACGCCCGGGCCTCGCCCGAGTCTCATCCCTAAACAAAACACCCTCCAAGATGCCGGGCATAACCTCCGCTGACGGGTTCAAAGGGTTCACCATTTGACCTAGGGGCTAAACACGAGCCCAATTGAGCCTCTCCAACTAGCAGAGCGACATCATGCCACCCAAGCGTTAACGCGACAAGTAAAACGGGGCACCGACAACCAAAAAGCGTGAAAAAAGAGCAGGATCCATATATGACACAACAGACAAGGAGCACAATCACAAGATAACAAGTCTCATAAAAATCAAATCAAACCAATGAACGAAAAAGTACAAAAGATACCTAGCACAACAAGCCTACTCCTCGTCGGACTCCGCCAGCTCAGCCACAGAGAGGTCATCAACACCAAGGTTGTAGGTATCACATCCCCGCTCGCGAATGACATTTCGGAGCATCTTGGATACCCCAAGGCGGAAATCCGCATCCCAGATCTCAGCAAGCTAAGCTCCGGCTCAACCTCCCTCACCCAGAACTGCTCTCGAATCTCCTCGGACAGCTGGCCCCGATCCACCTGAAAGGTTAAAAACTCTTGTACTCGGCTACACCAGTCACCTTTAGCTCGGAGAGATGCTCCTCGGAAGAAAGCCGCTCAACCTCAGACTCCAAACGGGTCACGTCCTCAAGCGCCTTCTCAGTCAAGGACTTTTGGGACTGTAGCTCCTCCCGGAGATGCGTCAGCACCATCTTTCCCTCCGCCACCGTCAGGTCCAGCTCTCGAAGCCGGGCTTGATCGCACTCCCTCTTCTTCGCTAGCGCCGCCAGGGAAGCACTAGACGCCTTCAACTTCTCCTGCAGGGAGCTGTACTGGTCCTTCAAGCCGACATAACAATCATTCCAGGAGAGCACAATCCGGGCCTGAACTCCAATCTGCAACCAAACAGGAGGTAACCAAGGCCCGCAATAAAGCCAAGTGCCCAAAGAAAAAAGGAGCTCGCTTACTGCATGGTTCATGGCCACAAGAGACGAAGAAACCCTCTCCCCCTTCGACGAGGGCACTGCAACCGGCCCCTCTTCCGGGATCTGGGGGGCAAAGGAGCCAATCACCTCAACATCGGGTCCAGGCACGGGACCCCGTCAACTCTTGAACCGCAAGGAGAATCACCTGAACCTTCCTTCTGTCTACCTGCCGAAGGACGCGGGAGGGCAGACTCGCCACCATCAGAACAAACTACCTTTCTCTTCCGGTCACGCCTCAAAGGAACGACGATGTCACGCCCCGGATCAGAGGATAGTACGCATAATAGCAGACGCTTCTCGTCCACGAACAAGGAGATACTGTACGTACAACTGAACCGCCAAGTCTTGAGGACGCGAAAACTCAAGAATAGGAGAGAACTCGCACTCCCGACCTTTCGCTCGCCCGCAGCCATCCGAGAGGGAACTTCAGAGCTCGGTCCATCCCCAACAATTATGAACGAATCCATAGACCGTGTTCCCATGCCGCCTGTCGACACGATTTTCGAACTGCAACCAGGACTTGTTGTTATGAACCTCGACACGGCCGCCGCCATCCGGGTGCACCTCACACAAGTCTTTGAACAGATCCAGGGAAAAAACCAAGCCGCGCTCGCAGAAAAACGCTATCAGCCCCATCAAGCGCGTCATCTGCAGGGGAACAAATTGGGACAGTAGAACGTCGCAATGCTTCAGGATGGCCGTGATCTCGTCACACTGAGGAAAGCGAACGCCCACTCTCAACGATGAATCGCACAAGGTCGTCCATCCAACCGGAGGACTCTGCACTCGCTGGCGGTCGTTGGGCGTCCTGATCTCGATCACAGTGGGAATATTGTATCGAACCATCCAGGAGGCAACTTGCTCCACCGCGAGAATCGACCACATCCTCATCGGCATGCCCTTCACCACACGTCTCAGAGGATGTACAAAAATAATCAAAACCAAAATGATTAGGCAAGGCATCCACAGCCGCAAAGGGAGCGCAAGGTCCGCAAACTCGCCACAACATCAAAGCACATGTCACACACACATAGCACGAGCGTGCGCGTCACCCGCGTGCGGCACGTGGACAGCGCGCGCGGATGACACGCCCACATCGTGCGCGCACAGCGCACACGCATCGCGCAACACGCACGCAGACAGTGCGTGCGCACCGTGTAGAGCACACGCAGACAGTGCGTGCGCACATCCTCGTACGCGCACGCATCCTCTCGCGTGCCCGCACACGCATTTTTCTTGCACCCCTTACACGTGCTCTCGATCCATTCACATACCTTGCCGGCCTCCGACGCGCCGCCTCGATCTCCTTCAACACTGTCCGCCATCCCGAGGAAAAGAGAAGAAAGCTCTCGAAACTCTCTTATATTAATACTCGGCTTCGAAAACTTTGGGGGCAAATGATGGGGTTAAGCCCATTAAATAGGAGATCCCCACTTATGGAAGAATTAAAAACTAAGGAAACTCGATATTCTTGGAATCCTCCCCGCAAGGAAAGCCCGTATTCATGGAATCCTCCCTGCAAGAAAAGTTCCACCCCGTGCACGATCGGCGCACCGGATCCCGCAAGCAGACTGTGATCCCCGTGCGACCCCACAAGACCGTGGTCGGCCACACAAGGGCCGGACGCCCGACGCCGTCCATGGCCGGCCGCCCCGGCCAAGGCGCAGCCACCCTAGGCCACGCCCTCCTAAGGCACCGCCACCCATGGCGGCGCCGGCCTTGGGCGCGGCCACCCAAGGCCGCGCCGGCCTAGGGCAAGGCCGCCCTAGGCCACGGCCTCCTAGGGCGCCGCCGGCCAATGTCACGGCCGCCTAGGGCGCGACCGCCCAAGGCCGCGCCAGCCTCGGGCGAGGCCGCCCTAGGCTGCGGCCGCCTAGGGCGCCGCCGCCCAAGGCCGCGCCGGCCTAGGGCGAGGCCGCCCTAGGCCGCGTACGCCTAGGGCACCGCCGCCTGAGGTCGCGCTGCCGGCCTTGGGCGGCCCGCCCTAGGCCGCGGCCGCCAAGGGCACCGCAGCCCGTGGCCACCCCAGCCCCGGGCGCTGCAGCCCAAGGCCTCGCCGGCCTTGGGCGGGGCCGCCCGTGGCCGGGTCCGCCTCCCTCCGTCCCAGCCGTCGTTTCGGTAGGCGGCCACACACCGTCTCCTCCTTCCGGCTATGCCTGTTTAGGGTTGGGGGTAGGGCCGTCATTTACAGGAATTTGGTGATCCGCGTGATAGAATCCGGGCCATCCTATTGATTGGTCCAATAATTAGCGGGTATAGTTACCAGACCGCCCCTTCAAAAGCCTATAAATAGACTCCTTCTATTCACTATTGGTCTCACTTTTTGGGAGGAGGGATTCTCTCTCTCCCTCTCTCTCTCTCTCTCTCTCTCTCTAGTGATTGGAGATTTGGAACTCGCTCTCAGCAGACTGGGTGGAGACTTGGAATTCGCTATCATCAAACCGCTGAGAGACTTGGAACCTGTTATCCGCAGACCGATGGGAGACTTGGAACTCGCTATCAGCAGACCGGGTGGAGACTTGGAATTCGCTATCAGCAGACTGCTGGGAAACTTGGAACCTGTTATCTGTAGACATGCTCATCGGCACGTGCTATGCACGCATGTTTCGTGCACCCTTTACACGTGTTCTCGATCCGTTCACATACCTTGCCAGCCTCCGAAGCTCCGCCACGATCTCCTTCAACACCGTCCGCCATCCCAAGGAAAAGAGAAGAAAGCACTCGAAACTCTCTTATATTAATACTCGGTTTCGAAAACTTTGGGGGGAAAATGATGGGGTTAAGCCCATTAAATAGCAGATCCCCACTTATGGAAGAATTAACAACTAAGGAAACCAGAAATTCTTGGAATACTCCCCGCAAAGAAAGCCAATATTCATGGAATCATCTCCGCAAGGAAAGCTAGACCCAGCGCACGATCGGCGCACCAGATCCCATAAGCAGACCGCGATCCCCGCGCGGCCCCGCACTCCTGCGGCCGACCACGCAAGGGATGGCCGCCCGGCGCCGGCCATGGCCGACTGATAACTTCGCAAAAAGAAGTTATCTTTATCTCTATTTTTATCCTTTAAGTCTCGTTATATGATATTTTTATATGAAAATTAGTTAAAAATCCAATTGTCGCATGAATTGAAGTCAAAATGGTTGTTACTCTCATTTCTATATCTTTTTATGATAGGATTCGGAGAGAATATAAGTCAAGTATTGAAGGCTAAGTATTGTGCAAATTCTGGGAAAAATGTTGCAACATGTTCTCAACAAAGCTGACAGGTCAAATTATGCAGAAATGCAGATCCAGAAAAATGTTGCAACATTTTCATAACAAATCTGACGGTTACAGAAATTTAAACCCGAATTTATCAAGTTTTCAACGGTTGCAATCTAGTTTTTTGGCATCCATTCAGCAATTAATTATGCCAACAAGTGGGGCCCACGCACAGGAGAGAGAGGGCAGTTTCAAAAGAGGATTTTCGGCCATTTGAATCATCATCTAGCATTTTTGGCGACGAGAGAGGAGGAGAAAATCTGAGGAGAAATTCTGCCAAGGGAGAAACCAGTCCAGATCTGGCATTTGGGCTGAAGGAAACATTTCTACGTCACTGGAGAAGGGAAGATTCGTATTTCTTTCGAAATGTTTAGTAAGATCTCTTCAGTTTTGTGTTATTTTCCCTCAATCATGAACTAAAACTCTCTAGTCTTGCATGATGAGAGTAGTATGTGTATTTTGATGATGAACATCTTTGATTTCGAATTTGTTTTGTGATTATCTTTATAGATCTTGTGATTTTTATGGTGAAATTGTTGGATCTTGTCTTTTTATTATATTGCGTTGCGAGAATCGAGAGATGAGCGTCGTAATATTAATTTAAAGGCTAGTTTATCGCAGTGCGAGAATCGAGAGATGAGCAGTGTGAATCATTACCCAACATTTCTATATTTTTACCGCGTTTCGAGAATCGAGAGAGGAGAAACGTACGTGTATCACAAGATCTCTTTAGTTTCGAAAAGTGAAAGAGATTTCCTTTTCATGCTAGCGAACTTGATTTTTGCACTTCATAATATTTTCGTTTCACCTAAGTTAGAGATAACTAGGGTTGCGTAGATATTAAGACTCCTTGTATCGAGAGATAAAGGTATCTTCTTTTAAAATCATCGCAAGATAATTCAAAACTCAATCGAATGAAATATTTATTTTATCATCATCATAGTATACATATGAAATCGGAAATGCAAGACTACTTTCTCTAATTGCTAAAAAGTACTTTAAGATCTAGTTAAATTAGTCTAATATTTATCTAAAAGTTTTAATCTATTTTCATAAAATCAACTACACCATTTTGCTTGGATTCATAGAAACGGTGTAGCTAGTAATTGTAAGCACTAAACTAGTCACTTCTCCGTGGGAACGATCTCACTCATTCTGTATTACTTGTACGACACGTATACTTGCGTTTTCAAGCTCTATTTTGCGCGTATCAAGTTTTTGGCGCCGTTGCCGGGGAAGTGCAACGGATTTAGTGTTTTCTTACAATATTAGTGAACCTTAGTATTTGGAGGTCAAGTTTTATCTTCACTTGTTAGTTTCTTGTATTTTTGTTATCATCTTTATTTTCTGATAGTGTATGTCCAGGTATCGACCCGTTGAATTAATTCCTCTAAATTCTGAAATCGAACGAACCTGTAGACGAAATCGAAAGTCAACTAGGCTAGAACAACTTAATCAACTAGCAATGGATAATCAGAATCAAGACGATGAGCCTCACCAGAATGGGCAGGATTTAGGTGGTCAAGTAGAACAAAATGGACACCCAAATGAACCAAGACGAACTTGCCGGGATTATAATATGCCTTTTAGGGGAGGGGTACAGTTTAGTATTGCTAGACCCGCGATAGAGGCCAATAACTTTAAGATAGATTCCATGGCAATGCAACTTGTTCAAAACAACAAGTTTGGGGGTCTTAATCATGAAGACCCTAACTCTCACCTTAGAACTTTCATAGAGATTTGTGACACGTTTAAGGTTAACGGTGCATCTGATGAAGCCATTAAGCTACGCTTATTTCCTTTCTCTTTAGAAGGGAAAGCTAAAGACTGGTTGAACTCATTACCTCATGAGTCCATTACTACTTGGGCTATTTTAACTGAAAATTTTTTATCCAAATATTTCCCTCCATCTAAAACTGCTAAGTTAATGCGAGATATTTCTACATTCATGCAAGTAAATGGAGAAACCTTATATGATGCGTGGGAACGATTTAAGGAATTGTTACGTAAATGTCCCCACCATGGGTTAGCCATTCACCAACAAGTATGGACGTTTTATAACGGCCTTCAGACATCTACAATGATCCAAGTAGATGGAGCTGCAGGAGGTTCACTGATGAACAAGTATCCTGAAGATGCCTACGGTATTTTAGAAGATCTATCTTCTAATAATTATCACACGATTGAACGTCAAGTACATCCTCCCACTACGACAGGATTGTACCAAGTTGACCAATTAACGTCATTTGCAGCCCAAATGACGTCCCAATTTAATACCATTAACAAGAGGTTAGATGTTTTGACGTTGTACCAAAATCAAATGAATCCTCAAGTTAATAGCATTATTACTCCCATGGTTCCTCCTAACCCCGCCTTAACAATTGAACAACTCGTAGGGGGTAATGAAGAAGTTAATTATTTAGGAGGGCATTATAAACAAAATACGAACCCTTATCTGAACCACTATAACCCCGAATGGAGAAACCACCCTAATTTCTCTTGGAAGAACAACCCCGGTCCTACTCCACCACACTTATTTAATTCTAATGCTAATTCTCATCATCAAAACAATAATTCCAACCAAGCAGGACCATCTAGAAAGGTAACGGACGACTTCATCATAGAATCAATGCAAAAGAATGAAGCTCGTTTCTCTAGTTTGGAAGGGTCAATGAGAATGATTGAATCGCAACTAGGACAAATTGCCAACGCGTTAAGTATTCGACCGCAAGGCACACTCCCTGCGGATACCACACCTAATCCCAAAGGAGATAATCATCATTGTAAGGCCGTCACATTACGAAGTGGGCGTGAGTTAATAGTTGGTCAAGACACTAATCCATATGAACAAAATAAAAGTCAAGACCAAGAAGAGGCCAAGAATCCTAGTGATCAAGTAATAATGGGAAGAGATGAGGGTGATAAGAGTGAAGAGGAAGAAGTAATAATAAGAAGAACTGATAAGGACATAGAAAGAGAAAAAGAGGAAAGAAGGAAGGAGAACCCAAGAACTTATCCACCACCACCGTTTCCCCAAAGATTAAAAAAAAGCAAACTAGATCAACAGTTTCAGAAATTCTTAGAAATTTTTAAGAAGTTGCAAATTAATATACCCTTTGCCGAAGCTTTAGAACAAATGCCAAGCTATGTTAAATTCATGAAAGATATCTTAAACAAGAAAAGAAAATTTGGCGCAAATGAGACGGTAGTTCTCACACATGAGTGTAGTGCGATCCTCCAAAAGAAATTACCGCCAAAATTGAAAGATCCCGGAAGTTTCACAATTCCGTGTTCTATTGGGTATCAATTTGAGGGAAAGGCTTTGTGCGATCTAGGGGCAAGCATAAATCTCATGCCCTTATCAATTTATAAAAAGTTGGGTTTGGGAGAGATCTCCAAAACATCGCTTACATTACAATTGGCCGACAAATCTCTTACCTTTCCAAAAGGAATTGTAGAAGACGTCTTGGTCAAGGTAGAAAAGTTCATTTTTCCCGCGGACTTCGTAGTTTTGGATATGGAAGAAGACAAAGAGGTACCTATAATTGTAGGGAGACCTTTCTTAGCAACTGGGAAAACTTTGATTGATGTTCATAAGGGAGAGTTAACCATGAGAGTTAACGACGAGCAAGTTACATTTAATGTACTTAAGGCGATGAAATTCCCGCATAGAGAAGAGGATGTTATGGAAGAAGCAAAATGCATTACTTTTTATGACTACGGCCTTAGCAAAAATACTGATTTTGAAGATGATGCATTAACGGATATATCAACCGATGAAGAAAAATCTGTACACGACAATGAAATCCAGGATTGTTTGGAAGCATTTACATTTCAAACCGCATTTATCCGTAATCCTGAACCATTAGATATGCAAGAGAGGTCTTGTGTGCTGAAACCTTCTATTATTAATCCACCCGTTCTTGAGTTAAAGCCACTTCCTGAGCACTTATCATATGCATACCTAGGAGAGAATGATACGTTGCCGGTCATAGTTAATTCTAAATTGATACCGGAACAACATGAAGGATTATTAAATCTTTTAAAGAGACATAAACTTGCCATAGGATGGACTATTGCGGACATTAAGGGAATTAGTCCTTCACTTTGTATGCACAAAATCCTTTTAGAGGAAACCTTCAAGGGGTCTATAGAGCATCAACGACGTCTTAGTCCACCTATGAAAGAGGTAGTAAAAAAAGAGATTATTAAATGGCTAGATGCAGGAATAATTTACCTCATCTCGGATAGTTCATGGGTCTCTCCGGTCCAATGTGTTCCTAAGAAAGGGGGGATGACCGTAGTAAAGAATGACAAAAATGAATTAATTTCTACTAGAACGGTCACGGGATGGCGTATTTGTATGGACTATCGGAAATTGAATGAGGCCACAAGGAAAGATCACTTTCCTTTGCCTTTTATAGATCAAGTCTTAGATAAATTATCCGGAAATGATTTCTTTTGTTTCCTTGATGGGTATTCGGGTTATAATCAAATTACGGTAGATCCGGAGGACCAAGAAAAGACAACGTTCACGTGTCCTTACGGAACATTTGCTTTTAGGAGAATGCCGTTCGGCTTATGCAATGCACCGGCCACTTTTCAACGTTGTATGATTGCTATATTTTCGGATATTATGGATTATGGCATAGAAATATTCATGGATGATTTTTCCATTTTTGGGAAATCGTTTGATGAATGTTTGAGGTGTTTAGAAAGAGTGCTTTTACGATGTATTGAAACTAACCTCGTTTTAAATTGGGAAAAATGTCACTTCATGGTACGGGAAGGCATAGTACTTGGGCATCATGTATCAAAAAATGGGTTAGAGGTAGATAAGGCAAAAATAGAGGTGATTGAGAAATTATCTCCTCCTAAAAATGTAAAAGCATTGCGTAGTTTCTTGGGGCATGCAGGATTTTATAGGAGATTCATCAAAGATTTTGCAAAGATTGCAAAGCCTTTGAGTAGTTTGCTTGAGAAGGACATAAAGTTTTATTTTGATGAAATTTGTTTAGAGGCATTTAATGAATTGAAAACCCGATTAATTACATCACCTATTGTAGTAGCCCCTGATTGGGAAGAGCCGTTTGTCCTCATGTGTGATGCTAGCGATTACGCTGTTGGAGTAGTTCTAGGACAAAAGCGAGAGAAGGTCTTTCATACCATTGCATATGCTAGTAAAACTCTAATTGAAGCCCAAATTAATTATACCACGACTGAAAAGGAATTACTCGCTGTGGTTTTTGCATTTGAAAATTTTAGATCTTATCTTCTATGCACAAGAGTTATCGTATTTACCGATCATGCAGCTATCCGTTATCTAATGGAAAAGAAAGATGCTAAACCTAGGCTAATTCGTTGGGTTTTACTACTACAAGAATTTGAGTTAGAAATCAAAGATAGAAAGGGTGTTGATAATCCGGTTGCCGACCATCTTTCTAGGATTGAATCCCCAAGTGCACTAGTCCCGTCCGAGATTAATGAAAGATTCCCGGATGAACGTATTTTGGCTATTTCTGATAATTCCTTGCCATGGTATGCCGATTACGTCAATTACCTTGTTAGTAACATCTTACCTTCAGATTTTAATTACCAACAACGAAAGAGGTTTTTACACCAAGTGCGGTCTTATCTTTGGGACCCACCTTATCTGTTTAAAATTGGTGCAGATGGAGTTGTAAGGAGATGTATCCCGGAAGTAGAAATGCATCCTATTTTAGAAAGTTGTCATAGTTCTCCCTACGGAGGACACTTTAAGGGGGATAAGACGGCTATGAAAGTTTTAGAGGCCGGTTTCTTTTGGCCTACATTATTTCATGATTCTCGGGAACATGTAAAAAGGTGTGACCGATGTCAAAAGGAAGAAAATATTAAGAAGAACGAAGCTATGCCTATGAACCCAATTCTAGAAGTTGAGCTTTTTGATGTCTGGGGTATAGACTTCATGGGACCATTCGTTAATTCGAATGGTAATTTATATATCCTCTTAGCTGTAGATTATGTATCGAAATGGGTTGAAGCCATAGCCACGACCAAAAATGATGCAAAGGTGGTGTTATACTTTTTGAAAAATTTTATATTTAGTCGATTTGGAACACCCAAGGCTATTATAAGCGATGGTGGAAGTCATTTCTGTAATCACCAATTTGCCGCGTTGCTGAAAAAGTACGGGGTTAGGCATAAGGTAGCATTGGCATACCACCCCCAAACAAATGGGTTAGCGGAAGTATCTAATAGAGAGATCAAGAAAATCTTGGCTAAAACGGTTAGTGTAAATTGCAAGGATTGGTCTCAAAAGCTTAACGATGCCTTATGGGCATATAGAACCGCTTTCAAGACCCCGATTGGTGTTACCCCATATCGTTTAGTTTATGGAAAGGCTTGTCACTTACCGTTAGAGTTGGAGTATCGGGCATACTGGGCCGTTAAGAAAATCAATTTTGATTTTCAAAAAGCCGGTAAATCTAGATTACTACAGTTAAATGAATTGGAAGAGATCCGGACGCAAGCATATGAAAGCGCAAGGGTTTACAAGGACCGCACTAAAATGTGGCACGACCGCCATCTTACGGAGAAACATTTGCAACCAGGGCAACTAGTTTTATTATTCAACTCACGACTTAAAATTTTTCCTGGCAAATTAAAGTCTAGGTGGTCGGGACCGTTTCGGGTTAAGGAAGTGCTTTCTTATGGGGTTGTTACGATCATCAATGAAAAAGATCATTCGGAGTTCAAGGTCAATGGCGGACGTCTTAAGGCTTATTTAGGAAACGAAAATGAACGAGTAATATCGTTCATACACTTGAAATAAACATTTTCAAGCCGCTGAATGTCCAGCCGGGACATTAACTAAGGCGCTTTGGGGGAGGCAACCCCACTTTTCAATGATGATTTTTCTATTATTGTTATTTTTCTTGTTTTTCATTTTTTGTTTGTTTGTTTTTCTCTCAAAACGATGCATGACTGAAATCTCATCATCTTAAGCACTTAAAAATTTAATTTTCCCTTCGTTCGGTTCAGGCATAGGCTAAAATAGGTTCAGAAAAAAATGTTACAACATTTCCTTGAAATGTTGCAACAATATTTTCTCTGTCTTTTAACACTGCAAAAGTTCATTTAGTAAGAAACTGGCCGGTTCACTTGAACCAGCTATTTCTTTACACCTGGAGTGCACCTGAACCGCGCCTAAGGTAGACCACGCCTGGAGTGAACCGCGATTTATGACGTAAACAATAAAAATAGAACTGCCAACCCTCATCCCTCCCCAAAATCCCGATCTCTCGAAACCCTTCCTCGCCGACCCTCCGCTCAAAACCCTACCGCACCATTTCCATTCATCCGCCGGTCGAAACAAACAACAGGCGGCCGACGTTTACCCTCATTAAGCGTCTGGAAGTGGTAAGTATTATCCTAGCCCTCATCCTTCGCGCATTTGCGAGATCTCCCTCCGCCACTTACTCCAACTCTCCTCTCCTCAGACATGGCTCCAAAGAAAGATCGACAAAAGGAGGTGGCACATAAACCCTTCCTCAACGAAGACGCCAAAGCTCGTTACGAACTGCTGAAGGAAAAGCCCTTCATCAACGAACGAGGGTTTGAACTCGAAATTCGCGGTTGGAGTCGCGCATATGTACAGCAAATGGAGAAACTCGGCTGGAGTTCCTTCTGTCACCCCCGCACTGAGGCCGTCCAACAATGGGTCTACGAATTCTACGCTAACGCCAAGTTCCATAGGAATGGAAAAATTCGTATACGAGGGCGGGAGGTCGATTTCTCTCCGGAAGGTATAAATTCCTATTTTGATTTAACAAATTTGGACAAAGATGTGTACGAATCAGTTCGGACTACAAACCCATTCGATATTGCCACAACATTGTGCCTAACTAGAGACATAACCTGGGTCCATGAATCCTCCCATGTTCTGAATGCAGCCCTTTTTACTCGTGAAGCTAAGGTTTGGCTTCTTTTTGTCAACTCAAGCATCATGCCAACCAAACACCCAAACCATGTCTCTTTTGATAGGGCTTGCATCATTTATAGTATTCTAAAAGGGATTCCAATTGACATTGGGTATATCATCTCGAGTCAAATTCAAAAGAAGGTTAAAACGGATGGAGGCAATCAGTTATGGTTTCCTACACTCATCACCTCATTATGTTGTTACGCCGGGGTACTAATCGCCGACTCGGACACTACCACCATAGTAGGTAAGCCAATAACATGTTCGGTTATTACCTCTTATGTTAAGGTACCATTAGAGAAGCCTTCCCCCAAAGCCGGTAAGAAACATCAACCTCCCCCATCGTCGAGCAAAACAACCCAAGTTCCGAATCCTTCGCCACTTTCCCCTAATCCTCCGGTATGGCCGACCATATTTAAATACTTGCAAACCAGCGTCAAAATTCAGCGTCAACAACATCGTCACGTCATCTCTTATTTAGATGTTTTATATCATAATCAAGTCGAGCTTCTCCATCATTTGAATGTACCGGAAGAAAGAATAGCTGTGCGGGAAGTGAATCCCGCTTGGTTTGACCCCCCACCGTCTAGCTCTAATGCAAGGGAGGCGGCAACTTCTCCGGCACCACCAGCTCAAGCGGAAGCAGCCATGGAGGATGCAGCCATGGACGACGATTTAGAAGAATTTTTAGCCGAGGACGATTCCGACGAGAGCGACACATTCTAAATTGTGTACTTTTACTGCTAATTGTTTGTGGACTTAATCTTACTCTTATTGAACTCTATGGTGACTTACTTTTAATCTTACTGAACTCTATGGATTTACTCTTACTCTTACAACTGAACTGCTATTAACATATAGATGCTTCTTTAACTACTGCTACCTAAAAATATTTGATTGATTTCATGTTGATGCTAGGCATTTATGTTTGCTTAATTCATATATCATGCTCTCTAAGTTATATCTTATTGCGAATTATGAGGTATAAGTTGTGATCTGAAGAACTTATAAATTTGAACTATGATTTGGAAATTAATTTGGAATTACTTATTATGCTGATGAAAGTTCTATTTTCCTTTTGATTCTGAGTTGTTATGTGATGTTGTCAACTGCTGCTGGCTTAACTGTGTGCTTTCAATTGCTTAAGTTCTTGCACGTCACTTCTGAAACACTTGTTCCTGCTGCGGTATGAAGAATTAAAGGAAACTGTGAATTTCTGCAACATGACCACAACGTATAGGGGAGTATTCTTCTTTTCATTTAACATTTAAACATTTTCATTTTCGAATACTCCGAGTTCATGAATCAATTTTATTTTATAAATTTGCTCGGGTCTAGCAAAGAACTTGGTGTGGGGGTGATAGCAATGCGAAGTGCAATGCTAAGTTTCTTCATCATTTGAGTGGCGAGCATCTTATTAAAATATTAATATCAATTCCTTACTATTTCTTGTTAGCATCTAAAATTTTTTTATTTGGTACGAAGTGTCTATCACAAAATTTCTGACTTTACCTTGATGTTAGTACGATGTAGTAGCACTCCATGTCGAATTTCCTCTTGCACTGTATTCCTGAATTTTTCTTTGTTTCCTACAAGATATTTCATTAACTGCTTAAAACATAGAGGGGGAGAGATGAACGTTAACTGAGCTTTTATTGTTTGCCAACACTTTGAGATTATTTAGTTATTCAATATGCTTACCCTTAGTCTATTGTTTTGAATTTTGTCTCTGCCGATTCAAAGTGACCACCACAAAAATTTGTTTTTCCTCACTTTCTAGTCAATTCTTAACGACTTTTCTTACCTTGAGTGTTTTACTTATCTTTAAAAGAAAAATAATTGTGTAAAAATGTCGTAGTGATATGTGGCCTGAGTGTGTATATACCCACTCGGAACGATCCCTACTATTGACCAAAAAAAAAATAGATTTATTTGCAAGAATGCCATAGTGATATGCGGCCTAGGTATGCATATGCATATTCTGGAATGATCCCAACTATGGGCATAAAAAAAAGGGGGAAAAGAACAAAGTGATAAGGTCATAGTGATATGTGGCCCAAGTGTGTATATACCCATTCGGAATGATCCCTACTATGGACATTCAAATTTTATATGAACTTGGGAGGTAAACCCCACGGTAGGAAGAAGACTTAAAAGCATTGACTAGAGAGTCCTATTGTTACCTTGAATTCCGAAATTATCTACCATGTCAAAATTCATCTCTTTGCTTATCCTCATGATATTCCTTGCACTACTTAATCCTTTGTGAAAGTGAGCTCATGACTTAGTATATTCGTCATCATCCCCTAGCTATGTAGTGAGTTAAGAAATTGTGTTGTTTGGGAATAGATAGTTCCAAGGAATACGCACACACATCATCATGAAAGTGACATGGAGCTTTAACTATTATCAAACTAATCAATGGTCATGTTTGAAAACTTTTTTTATGTTGATTGACATTTTACACCAATTAATATTTCAATATTGTGAGCATGATGGTTATAATCTATGAGTAAGGACATTTCAGAAAACTTACATCGATAAATGCTCGCCCACTCAATGGAGTGCATCGATCTATCTTTGCTAGGGACTAGCAAAGAACTAAGCATGGGGGTGTGATAACTTCGCAAAAAGAAGTTATCTTTATCTCTATTTTTATCCTTTTAGTCTTGCTATATGATATTTTTATATGAAAATTAGTTAAAAATCCAATTGCCGCATGATTTGAAGTCAAAATGGTTGTTACTCTCATTTCTATATCTTTTTATGATAGGATTCGGAGAGAATATAAGTCAAGTATTGAAGGCTAAGTATTGTGCAAAATCTGGGAAAAATGTTGCAACATGTTCTCAACAAAGCTGGCAGGTCAAATTGTGCAGAAATGCAGATCCAGAAAAATGTTGCAACATTTTCATAACAAATCTGACGGTTACAGAAATTTAAACCCGAATTTATCAAGTTTTCAACGGTTGCAATCTAGTTTTTTGGCATCCATTCAGCAATTAATTATGCCAACAAGTGGGGCCCACGCACAGGAGAGAGAGGGCAGTTTCAAAAGAGGATTTTCGGCCATTTGAATCATCATCTAGCATTTTTGGCGACGAGGGAGGAGGAGAAAATCTGAGGAGAAATTCTGCCAAGGGAGAAACCAGTCCAGATCTGGCATTTGGGCTGAAGGAAACATTTATACGTCACTGGAGAAGGGAAGATTCGCATTTCTTTCGAAATGTTTAGTAAGATCTCTTCAGTTTTGTGTTATTTTCCCTCAATCATGAACTAAAACTCTCTAGTCTTGCATGATGAGAGTAGTATGTGTATTTTGATGATGAACATCTTTGATTTCGAATTTGTTTTGTGATTATCTTTATAGATCTTGTGATTTTTATGGTGAAATTGTTGGATCTTGTCTTTTTATTATATTGCGTTGCGAGAATCGAGAGATGAGCGTCGTAATATTAATTTAAAGGCTAGTTTATCGCAGTGCGAGAATCGAGAGATGAGCAGTGTGAATCATTACCCAACATTTCTATATTTTTACCGCGTTTCGAGAATCGAGAGAGGAGAAACGTACGTGTATCACAAGATCTCTTTAGTTTCGAAAAGTGAAAGAGATTTCCTTTTCATGCTAGCGAACTTGATTTTTGCACTTCATAATATTTTCGTTTCACCTAAGTTAGAGATAACTAGGGTTGCGTAGATATTAAGACTCCTTGTATCGAGAGATAAAGGTATCTTCTTTTAAAATTATCGCAAGATAATTCAAAACTCAATCGAATGAAATATTTATTTTATCATCATCATAGTATACATATGAAATCGGAAATGCAAGACTACTTTCTCTAATTGCTAAAAAGTACTTTAAGATCTAGTTAAATTAGTCTAATATTTATCTAAAAGTTTTAATCTATTTTCATAAAATCAACTACACCATTTTGCTTGGATTCATAGAAACGGTGTAGCTAGTAATTGTAAGCACTAAACTAGTCACTTCTCCGTGGGAACGATCTCACTCATTCTGTATTACTTGTACGACACGTATACTTGCGTTTTCAAGCTCTATTTTGCGCGTATCACCGACCGCCCCGGCCAAAGCGCGGACACCCTAGGCCACGCCCTCCTAAGGCGTCGCCACCCATGGCGGCGCCGGCCTTGGGCACATCCACCCAAGGCCACGCCGACCTAGGACAAGGCCGCCCTAATCCACGACCGCCTACGGTGCCTCCGCCCAAGGCCGCTCCGGCCTCGGGCGAGGACGCCCTAGGTCGCGGCCGCCTAGGGGGCGCCGCCGCCCAAGGCTGCGGCCGCCTAGGGCACCGCCGCCCGAGGTCGCGCCGTCGGCCTTGGGCGGCCCGTCCTAGGCCACGACCGCCAAGCGCACTGCAGCCTGTGGCCTCCCCAGTCTCGGGCACCGCCGGCCTTAGGCGGTGTCGCCCGTGGCTGCGCCGTCCGCCCTCCGTCTCGGCCGCCCTCCGTCCCGGCCACCCTTCATCCCGGTCGTCGTCTCGGCAGGCGGTCGCGCACCGTCTCCTCCGTCCGGCTACGTATGCTTAGGGTTTGGGGTTGGGCCATCATTTATGGAAATTTTGTGATCCGCGTGATAGAATCTGGGCGATCCTATTGGCCGGTAAAATAATTAGTGGGTATAGTTACCAAACCGCCCCTTCAAAAGCCTATAAATAGACCCATTTTATTCACTATTGGTCTCACTTTTGGGAAGGAGGGATTCTCTCTTTCTCTCTCACTCTCTCTCTCTCTAGTGATTGGAGACTTGGAACTCGCTATCAGCAGACCAGGGGGAGACTTGGAATTCGCTATCATCAGACCGCTGAGAGAATTGGAACATGTTATCCGCAGACCGCTGGGTGACTTGGAACTCACTATCAGCAGACCGGGTGGAGACTTGGAATTTGCTATTAGCAGACCGTTGGGAGACTTGGAACCTATTATCCGCAGACCGCTGGGAGACTTGGAACTCGCTATCAGCAGACGAATCAAGGAGACGAAGGCCCGCAATGGTAGGGACGAAGTTTGAACCCGGAGGGCAAGCCCGCATTGGAGCAAGGCAATAGACTCTCTCTCTCTTCTCTATTATTGTAACGAGGCGCGGTCTGTCGCCCTCGCACTCTCAACAACAAATCTGTAAAAGAACTCAGAGCATAGTGAAGGTTAGGCATGCACAGCTCCCGCCGCGTGGTTTTTCATCCCGATTGCGGGTTTTCCACGTCATCAGCTCTTGGACTCGGTTTCTCAGGAGACCCATTTATCTGTTTGCACGTTCGGACGCTAGTGGGCTAAGGCAGTCAAATTGCCCAATCTACCGGAAGCCCCGAGCGATCTGCAACACACACACACACACACACATGTTATGAAATCGGATCGAGTACCGCGGTAGCGCAACAGAATAAATCGAGCAAAAATAATTACGCAAAAGTAAAAAAAATGAGAAAATTCCAAGCACACACAGACGACACAAAGATTTACGTGGTTCAGAGAGGAGCTCATACTTCCACGGGGAGAGCCCTGGAGAAGATCCACTGATAAAATGAGGAGTTACAGAGTATTACAGCAAGAACGTAATGGTCGGAACAACGAGCCAATGGAAGAAGAAACTCCAAGTCTGAAAAATGGGCTGTCGGAAATCCGACAGAGATGTCGCCGAGCGACACTGGCACTGTTCTTCTACTTCCTTCCTCGCTCCGCCTCCTGCTGCCGCCTGGAGAAACTCCGCCTCCTGATGTCGCCTGGAGAAACACCACCGTCTGCTGGTTCGCCTGGACTGATTTGCCGGAGTCGCCGCCGCTTGCTCTGCCAGAAGCCGATCCCGCCTGGACCGACCGGATGATGCCGCCACCGCACGCCGCCGAAGCAAGGCTTCACCGAGATCTCCGGATCTCTGAAGTGGTCTGATAACTTCTCACAAAGAAGTATTTTTACTCATATTTTGTACCCCTTTATTATATATATTTGCTAAATGTTTGCTAAAAATATATTAAATATGAGTAATTTGTTATTTGGATCAAGTTCGGGGCATTGTCGTCATTTTCACATGCTTTTGAACAGAAATTCCAATGACACCTAGTTTGAACGGACAAGAGTTATGCATATTTGGAGTAAGGGAAATATGTTACAACATATTATTGCAGTGCATAAAAAAATGTTACAACATATTTAGTGCAGTCTGAAATATGTTATAACATATTCCTACAGTTCAGAAAAAATGTTACAACATTTCGGCGGAAACTGAAATTTCCATTTCGAAATTAAGCAGTTCTGGGCAGTTACGACAGCCAGCCAACGCATCTATTCGGCCATTTGAGGTCTCTAAGGGGGGCGTACGACTACTTAAGTGAGCAGGAGAGAGAAAAAAAGGCATCGAATCATTATTGAAGAAGGTTGGCGTGAGGAAGAAGAAGGGGGCTGCATCGGATCTTCATCAAGGAGGTTCTGCACAAGTTCAACTAAAAAGTTCTGCAGCGTTTAGATCTCTAAGAAGTCATGCCTTGTAAGATCTCTCTAATCTTGCGGAATTCTATCTCAGTTATGAACTAATTTTGTTTAATTTTGTATGGTGAAATTACTACGGTTGTTGTGATGAAGTCTTCTATTTAAACTTTGTGAATGTTTGATGAGTGTTCTTTATTGAGTTATGAAATTGTTGTTGAAATTCTGGACAATGAATTTTACCTTCTATTGCGCTCCGAGAATCGAGAGAGGAGGGGAGTAATGCTAGGAAAAATTCTATCTTCTTACACCGCGAGAATCGAGAGATGAGCGTTGTAAATCTTTAATCCAAATTTCTTTATTTTGCGCATCACTTCGAGAGTCGAGAGAGGAGAGGTGTATGTGTTTCATAGTCTCATTCTAGTGGAGGAAAGTGAAAGAGATTTCTTTTTCTTGCTCGCGACTACGGTTGTCTTTTGCACAATCTTCTTCACTTCTCTTATGTTAGAGATAACAAGAGTAGTCTAGGATATTGAGATCTCCGATATCGAGAGATACGGTTGTCTCCGTTTAATTTGTTGAAAGAAACTCGTAAAGCATTCAAATAAAATATTAAGGATTCGAACATTCATCATAATCGTCGTAGGAAATCATTATACAAGACTACTATTTTCTCCGACTGATATTTCAAAAGTTATTTTGAATACTTTCTTTAGTTTAAATCTTCTTTAGAGTTTTTATTAATTTTCATAATCACTTCATTTAATCTACTTGGATTTAAAGAAACGGTGTAGCTATTATTTGCAAGCGTTAGATTAATCACTTCTCCGAAGGAACGATCTCTACTCATACTTTATTACTTGATCCGACACGTGCACTTGCGTATATACACTTTGGGCGTATCAAGTTTTTGGCGCCGTTGCCGGGGAAGTGCGACGAATCTAGTGTTTTTCTTGCAATATTAGTGAACCTGAGTATTTGGAGCTCAAGTTTTTGTTTTTCTATTAGATAAATTAATTGTGAAGTTTTTTTTTAATTCCCTTTTCATTGTTATTTAAAATTTTCTAAGCGGGCCTTCATAATGGTTTTGTATTTATACAGATAATTTATGCATCATTTCAATTTATGAATCTACCCCTACAAATCATGTTTTCTTATTCTCAATGTCGATGGTGCGGGTCTTATAATCATAATAGTGATGAATGTTATATAGGAGACCGTAGTTATATTTCATATGACTCGCCCTATGTGGCACCAATATCCTATGATACATCATATGTCGAGCCTAATTCTTATAATTACACACATCCACAATAAGTATCGTTCCCTTATTTCAGCCCGACCCCTCAAAGGCCGAGAAGAAATGAGAAACAATGTTTGTTTTGTCATAGCACTGACCACGCATTAAAAGATTGCATTGCATTTCAATGTAAAAGGGAAGAGGAGGATGAGCCGGCAATTCAAATCGTCTCGTCCTCTTCTCATTCCGGCGTTTCTTCCACCTATGATGATATATACGCAGTATCACCTTGTCTACGAGGGAGTGTTGCGGATATTCCTATCATAATTTCCGATGATTGGTGCTATGACATAGTGGAACCTCCTCTCCCTACGCATTCATCATCTCTTTTGGATTCACCCCAGGAGGAACCAATCCATGTATTCTCTGATACTGTGTTTGACATAGTTCCTCCATTGCATAAACTTTCTGCACCCATTTCCTCTGATACTGTTGTAGCCATCCAGCAGGGCGAGGTTATAGAGATTATAGTCGAGTCGCAAAAGTTCGACGAGGACATCTCACCGGTTGAGGAAGTATCCACTTCCTCGCTCGTTGATGATGCCCATGTCACTTGCGTGACTCCTATACTCTCTGACATCTCTTGCCCTGCCTTGGATGTTAACAACAGTGTATGTGCTTTGGAGCCTGTTGAGAGTGAGACCGGGACCACTCCCCTGATTTTCAATTATTTAAGTCTTTCTTCTAATTTATTTCCTAAACCCCCTTCACCAACTGAGTCTATGCAAGTTGATGAGTCGCAGGTGCATCAGGAGGATAGGGAGCGACAAACTCAATTTGATGTGGTGAGCATCCTCTTTTGTGAGGAGGTTGATCCCTCCTTCATCGAGGCAGCTCTACTTGTTGCTTTCTCCCCATGTATTGTCCCTGAGGACGATGACACCTTGCTAGACAAGGATATATATTTTGATGAGATGAGTGAGGAGCAGACCTCCTCCTCCTTCTCTTACTTTCTATTTCCCTTACCTGTGAAGTTCGTGTATTATTATTCAGGAGAGGGAGTAACTGTGTTATCTCCGTATCGGTACCCGTTACCGCAACGAATATTAAGGCAGTTACCTGTTCACTTTATCTTTCATTGGCCAATAATCTAGAATATTTTTAAGGCCTGAATAAGTCATGCTGGGAAGACAATAAACCCAGTAGTTATCTTATTTTTCTTGTTTTTTATTTTTTTTCCAAGTCTGGTTTATTTAGTTGAATTTTATTTTTATTTGGCTATTTTTCCTTGTTTGTTGGAGCTCATCACCGCAGGTACTCTTCATTTGGGCTTATCATCTAAATATTTGATCTTATTTCGCCTCCTGAGCATGTAAAAAGAAGAGATGTGAAGAAGCTTCAGATTGTTAATTTCAGGGGAGTATTTATATTCAGTTTTTATTTTGAATGATTAAATCTTTTTTATTCAAATATGATTTACTGTACTCATTTTTCAAAAAAAAAAATGCTAGAGACTACCAAAAGCTTAAGTGTGGGGGTATGAGAGTAACCTCCACCGATTGGGTGATGGATAGTTTATTGCATAATAATTTGTGGAACCTTACTCTTATTTCAAGTTATGCAATTCATTTTAATTGGTAGACTTGTCATTCCTAAAAATTCAGATTTCTGCATTAGAAGTTAGTAAGATATGTAGAGTTCCTTTATGTATTTCCTCTATGCACAATATTCATTAAACAATGATTTACTCCCTACAAAATAACTTTATTAACTTCCAAACATATTATGGAGTGGTGAGCAAGAACTGAGTCAATGTTGTAAGCTAAGACATGTAGTGTATGTAGTTAATTGATAAAAATGATTAAGGACACCTTTTGATAAATTTGCACCATAAAGCCTACAATTGTTTTGATTATCCCTAAAGCTTTGTGCTTGAGCTTTGCCATTTTGATACACATTGACTATACACAATTTTCCTATAAATTTTACTAGTTATTTCTTAGTAAATTTTCCAACTTTGGGTGTTTAATAAAAGAAAAAAAAAAGCAAAATGTGTTTCATAGTGATATGTGGCCTAAGTATGTGTGCACTTACTTGGAATGATCCCAACTATGTTCATAAATTAAAGAGAAAAAATGGTATAATGACATAGTGATATGTGGCCTAAGTATGCGTACACCTTCTTGGAATGATCCCAACTATGAACATAAAAAAAGAGTATGATGATTAATAAACCTCAAAGTATGGAGAGTTATTGAGAATTTTAATTAGGGAAATTTCTTCTACTATCAAAATCCATCCTTAAGTTCCTTACCAAGCCAAAGTGCTCCTATTGCAAGTCCTTATGATTTCTATTCAAATTGAACTACTAAACTCTTGTGGAAGCCAAATCAAAGACTCGGATTATTCTTATCTTTTCCAATTATGAGGAAGTTTAACGAGTTAAGTTGTTTGGGAGTGAATGATTTTAAGGAATAGCACACACAACACTAGGAAATCATAATTGAACTTTAACTCTTATAAAACTAATGGATGTGTGCATGTTTGAAATTTTAATGATTGACATGTTTACCCACTATTAATGCGAATTACTTGAGAATTCTTGATTAAATATGTTTAAGGGTAAGGAGACTCAAATTTATGTGTTGATAGATATTCACTCATTCAATTAGTTTTAATGATATATCTTTGCTCGGGACTAGCAAAGAGCTAAGTGTGGGGGGTGTGATAACTTCTCACAAAGAAGTATTTTTACTCATATTTTGTACCCCTTTATTATATATATTTGCTAAATGTTTGCTAAAAATATATTAAATATGAGTAATTTGTTATTTGGATCAAGTTCGGGGTATTATCGTCATTTTCACATGCTTTTGAACAGAAATTCCAATGGCACCTAGTTTGAACGGACAAGAGTTATGCATATTTGGAGTATGGGAAATATGTTACAACATATTATTGCAGTGCATAAAAAAATGTTACAACATATTTAGTGCAGTCCGAAATATGTTATAACATATTCCTACAGTTCAGAAAAAAATGTTACAACATTTCGGCGGAAACTGAAATTTCCATTTCGAAATTAAGCAGTTCTGGGCAGTTACGACAGCCAACCAACGCATCTATTCGGCCATTTGAGGTCTCTAAGGGGGGCGTACGACTACTTAAGTGAGCAGGAGAGAGAAAAAAGGCATCGAATCATTATTGAAGAAGGTTGGCGTGAGGAAGAAGAAGGGGGCTGCATCGGATCTTCATCAAGGAGGTTCTGCACAAGTTCAAGTAAAAATTCCTGCAGCGTTTAGATCTCTAAGCAGCCATGCCTTGTAAGATCTCTCTTATCTTGCGGAATTCTATCTCAGTTATGAACTAATTTCGTTTATTTTGTGTGGTAAAATTACTACGGTTGTTGTGATGAAGTCTTCTATTTAAACTTTGTGAATGTTTGATGAGTGCTTTTATTGAGTTATGAAATTGTTGTTGAAATTCTGGACAATGAATTTTACCTTCTATTGCGCTCCGAGAATCGAGAGAGGAAGGGAGTAATGCTAGGAAAAATTCTATCTTCTTACACCGCGAGAATCGAGAGATGAGCGTTGTAAATCTTTAATCCAAATTTCTTTATTTTGCGCATCACTTCGAGAGTTGAGAGAGGAGAGGTGTATGCATTTCATAGTCTCATTCTAGTGGAGGAAAGTGAAAGAGATTTCCTTTTCTTGCTCGTGACTACGGTTGTCTTTTGCACAATCTTCTTCACTTCTCTTATGTTAGAGATAACAAGAGGAGTCTAGGATATTGAGATCTCCGATACCGAGAGATACGGTTGTCTCTGTTTAATTTGTTGAAAGAAATTCGTAAAGCATTCAAATAAAATATTAAGGATTCGAACATTCATCATAATCGTCGTAGGAAATCATTATACAAGACTACTATTTTCTCCGACTGATATTTCAAAAGTTAATTTGAATACTTTCTTTAGTTTAAATCTTCTTTAGAGTTTTTATTACTTTTCATAATCACTTCATTTAATCTACTTGGATTTAAGGAAACGGTGTAGCTATTATTTGAAGCGTTAGATTAATCACTTCTCCGAGGGAACGATCTCTACTCATACTTTATTACTTGATCCGACACGTGCACTTGCGTATATACACTTTGGGCGTATCATGGTCGCGTCAAAGACACCGCCGCCGGCCTCCTCCTCTCTCAATCCTCCTTATGATTTTTCACATTAATAATCCTTGCTTGCTTATCCTATATAGGCCAAAATCCATCTCTAATTTAAGGAGAAAATCTCCTTAATTAGGAGATATCTAAATAAGGCTTGGCCTTAAAAAAGGCAGAGCAGCCAATGAAGAAAAATCCTTCTTGTTATATACCCGTAGATGCCTTGGGGTGCGTCTAGGGAAAATTCCACTAAAGGAAGGTAGGGTCAATGCATGGTCTCCCGAGTTGAGAGGGCCGAACCCGCCACTTTCACCGCCAACACGCAAGCACGCACGAAGCGCGCGTCACGCCTCGCCGTAATCGAACCCCGCTACTGGGGTGCGGTTAGCCCGCACCCCAATAGCGGGGTGCGAATAGCCGCACCCCCCATAGTGGGGGATGCGGCCAAACCGCACCCCATGTGGGGTGCGGCCAAACCGCACCCCCTTGGGGTGCGGCTCCCTTGGGGTACGGCCAAGCCGCACCCCATTAGGGGTCCGGCCAAGCCGTACCCCCCTTTGGGGTGCGGCCACGCCGCACCCCCCTTTGGGGTGCGGCCAAGCCGCACCCCATGAGGGGTGCGGCCAAGACGCACCCCCTTTAGGGTGTGGCCAAGACGCACCCCCCTTTGGGGTGCGGCCAAGTCGCACCCCCCTTTGGGGTGCGGCCAAGAGGAGTCGCCCCCCTCCCTCGGGCGCGGCCGCGCCGCGCCCGCCTTTAGGGGCAGTCGAACCGCTCTCCTCCGTGGCTAGGTTGGGGTGAGTCCCCCCTCTTCCAGCTCGCCGCCCGCTTTTCGGGCTCCGGGCTCCGCTCGGAGCATTCTCACTTTTCCGACTCGGCTCGCTCACTTTTTGTCTTTCTAGCACGCTCACATTTCCGACTCGGCTCTCTCACTTTTTGTCTTTTCAGTTTCTCACTTTTTAGGAACAGCTTGTCGCCTTTCCTCGAAGGGCAGCATGGTCATTTACGAAAAATGGTGATCCGTGGGCTATGAACCGGAAAATATGATTCGTCCTCCCAGGTGGTTACGGTGGTTACAACAGCAAAATTACCGGGCTACCCCCGGCCAAAGCTATAAAAGGACCCCCTAGGCTTCATTTGAGGGGATCCGGCATGAATGCCCAGAGAGAGCTCCTTGAAGACTTCCACGGAATTCTCCTTCGGCGCTTGAAGATCTCCTTCGCGGACTTGAAGTTTTCCGTCTCCACGAAAGCGGACAAGGCTTTCTCACTTTCGTCTCCATGAAAGCGGGCAAGGCTTTCTCACTTTCGTCTCCACGAAAGCGGACAAAGCTTTCTCACTTTCGTCTCCACGAAAGCGGACAAGGCTTTCTCACTTTCGTCTCCACGAAAGCGGACAAGGCTTTCTCACTTTCGTCTCCACGAAAGCGGACACGGCTTTCTCACTTTCGTCTCCACGAAAGCGGACAAGGCATTCTCACTTTCGTTCTCTACCGTTCTCAGAAGGAAAAGACTTAGTTTTTTCCGAGAGGTGGCCTGTTGCCCTCGGAACACTCTCTCTCTCTCTCTCTGGTATTGTAACGAGCAGCGGCTTGTCGCGCTCGACTTCTAAATCTCTAATTGTAACCCCCCAGAAGATATTGGAAGTTTGGTCGGCACAGCTCCGACCACGTGGATTTTTACCCTTTCAGGGTTTTCCACGCTAAAAAGTCCAGGTGTAATCAACGAATCTCAAATTGACTGTTTGCGCGCTTGGTTCGCTCCCGAGCTAAGGTGGTTCAAGTAAACCGGTCTACCAAGAGCCCTAAGCGACCCGCAACAGTTTGGCGCCGTCTGTGGGAACATTCCCAGAACTCTTTGAAGGCCAACTGCAATGGCAAGGAAGAGTGCTCGCACTACTGAAGGATCAAGGCCGGAAGGACGCATCGACCCAGCTCCCTCCCACTCGCTCATCAATGCGCCTCTCGTAGAAGAGGCAGTGCTTATGCCTGCGACGGTCCTGGAAGGTCGCATTCGGCAAATGGAATAGCAACAAGCCGAGATGCTAACTCTCGTGAGAAGCCTAGGGGCACCTCGAGTTCCCATTCAGTCTCTAGCATCAAACACTCCGCCGCCCCCAGTTCCGAATCATGCTCCGGTCGAGGGAGCCGTTCGGGAAGATGGAGTCTCTGAAGATTTCTCTGATGCTGCAAGCTCCGCATAACCTGCTCGGCCGGTCAGAGGACCGGAGGCTGACCCTCATCACCCCCGCCAAGGAAGAGCCGCTCCCGTCCGAGCAGTGGAAAGAACCACGCGAGAGGAAATACGCGACATGATAGAAGAAGAGTACGCCCAAGCAGGACAACGCGCGACTCTCGCCCGCTGTCCCGCACACCGCGGCTCCCCCCTATCGCCTCAAGTACTGGCTCATCCAATTCCGAACGGCTTCAAGCTTCCCCACATCGAAACATTCGATGGAACGGACGACCCCCTGGAACATGTCAATCACTTCTCCACCATCATGAGGATTTACAGTGCTCCCGATCAACTCCTTTGTCAAGTGTTCCCAGCAACCTTGAAGGGACAAGCACGCACTTGGTTCCACTCCCTGCGAGATGGGGCCATCAACAACTTCGCAGAAATGGCGCAGCAGTTCGTGGACCAGTTCATAGCTAATCGTAGGATTGTCCGAGATCCCTCCCATCTCTCGGGAATCCGCCAGAACGACGGAGAAACATTGAAGGACTTTTTCCGACGCTTCACCTCTGAGGCTCGACAGATTCTGGGAGTCGACCCCGAACTCCTGCGAGGAGTTTTCCTTGGAGGTCTCCGCCCAAGTGGTTTCTACTTAGCCCTAATGAGAGAAACCGTACCAAGTTATCCTAACCTCGTTCATCGGGTTGAAGCTCAGATAGCCGCTGACGAGGCCATCGAAGCGCACCATCGACAATTCGAAGGTAGCCAAGGAAGAAAGAGGGGGTCAGATCAAGCCCCTCGTGGACGAGAAGGCCGTCGTGACGAAGGACGCCGTAACGACGAACGTCGCTGCGACCCCCGAAGAGACCTGGGTCCGCAGCCCCCCAGGGTCTACACTCCGTTGAATACTACCAGAACAAACGTACTATATGCCATTCAGAACAACCCAGAGCTCCGCGCACCTTGGGCGTTAGCCCCGAACCCAAGGGGCGATCAGTCCAGGTACTGCGAGTTCCATCAGGGGACCGGGCATACCACCGAAGAATGTGTTGGAGTTGCCATTGTGATCTAGAAGTGGTCAAACATGTAATCTCACTGCCAACGCGATATGAGCCTGCAGGGTCGCACATAAGAGCATGTGGAGAAGTTGGAAGATTGACTGTGTTGGTAAAGGTTACCAATCACCATATATATAGAATGGGGAAGTCCAGCAAATGTTGCTGTCTGAATTCGTCGAATATGATTCGTCGGAATTTGTCGGGTTTACACGGATTGGATTCGTCGGATTCGTCGGATTCGTCGGATTCGTCGGGATTCGTCGGGTCATTCCGTGGAAACTCGACGAACTGTGACAGAGATCCTTCACTCGACAAAGTGTTGTCGTCTGTCTGGATTCGTCGGAATTCGTCGGGATTCGTCGGGTCATTCCGTGGAATCTCGACGAATTATCACAGAGAGCCTTGACTAGGCAATTGTTGCCGTCTGTTGTGATTCGTCGGAATTCGTCGGATTGTCCCGTGAAGACTCGACGAATTGTTACAGAGATCATTTTCTTGGCAAATGTTGCCGTCTGATCTGATTCGTCGGATTCGTCGGATTCGTCGGATTGTCCCGTGAAATCTCGACGAATGATCTTCCGTGAAATTCCGACGAATTGTAACAGAAGCCCTTATTCTGATGTGTGGTCTGCGGATAGCGATTCTTCTAGAAGATGTTTATCCTTTGGGTATAAATAGGACTTCGTTTTAGGGTTCATTACACTTACGAAGAGAAAGGCCGACGGAAGGAGTTCCGTTCACGCCTCACGAACCCTAGTCGACGGAAGTGTTCCGCCGTCTCTGAATCGCGTCCGCTGACCTCCTCTCCGTCGATTGTCGCCGGCATTGTTCTTCCTGAAGCGGATCTAGCAATCCGTGGAAGTGCAAGGTGCAGCCTTTCTTCCTTCCGAGTTGCGTGCGACGTGACTTGGCGTTCTCCCGGCTCGTGTGGACTTCTGTAGAGACGTAGACATAATTCTACGTGAGAACTCTCCTCGCCGCCAACAGGATTCAACTCGTGGAGCATCTAGGTTGGATTTGATCCAACCCCATTGAGGTAATTTTTGCCTAGTATTTTATTAACTTCTTGATTCAACATTCATGGCCAATCCAAGCATTTTTGGGTTGTTTCTGTTTATTTCCGCTGCGCCTACATATGATGTATGGTTCTAGAAAAACCCAACAGTGGTATCAGAGGGAGGTTCTGGTCTTGGATGTTGTTTCAGAAGTTTGGTTATTCCAGTACGTGCAAATCTAGGTATTTAGAAGCGTTCTAAATGTCAAGATTTCTTCCTGGAACATCAAATGTTGATGATTTTAAAAGGGGGTCTTGGAACCCCGCCAGGAACGTTTGGGATTTCGTGGTTATTTCTAATTGTTAGAAATAGTTGTCTCCTTAGCAGTAACCGTCCCTCAAGTGGTTAATGAACCCTTGTATTGTTTTGGATTTTGAATCCAACAATGAGAGACGAGCTTGTCTACTGCTTTAAGTCGAGTTGTCTTTGCCTTTGTCCAATGCATGTAAATCTGAAGATTTGGAAGAGTTCTAAATGTCCAGATTTAGCCCTTTCGTCTATCAAAGGTTGATAGTCTTATGTAGTGCACATAAGGGATGCATGAGGATTTTAGAAAGCTTGTTTTTCTGTGGATGTGCACATTGATCAAATGTTGATCATGGTTAAGTGTTAACCTATCTTTAAAATTCCCTTCATCAAATATTAAGTGTTCGGATGCCTTCCGATGGATGACACTCTTCCTGCCTCGATCGATGAAGTGTGGGCTTGCCAAAGCAAGGTGCATTAATCTATCTTGGTAAGGGTGCGAGCGGATAATTGTGATATCCCACTGTCGACATCGGGTCTAACTTAACTAGGTGACCTCAAAGGTTGAGTGCCTAGAGGCATAGGGTTGGCATGCTCCATATGATGGATGCGAATAAGGAGTTATTCACCAGCCATACAAGAATTGCATGAGGATGCAATTGGCAAGCGTTGCCTACCTAAATAACCGCATTATGAGAGGAACGCCAAAGCGGACTCGTGGTGTTGGTGAAATACGGATCTTGTCCACTAAGAGAGTAGCTCGCATGGACTCTCCGAATTGATAGTGAGGGCTATCATTTTGAATAAAATAGTGGGAGTATTTAATTAAAGTCCAAATTAAAATAAATTGTATTTTGAAATTAAGGTGCTGATTAAATTCTGCATGAATTCTTATAGAATTCCATGGCAAGTGGTTCACATTCCACCTTGTCCCTAAGAGCTATCCTTGAGAAGGACAAGCTTAGTGGGACGAACTATATGGACTGGTATAGGAACCTGAGAATTGTTCTCAGGCAAGAGCGAAAGCTCTACGTCTTGGAAGAAGAAGCCCCCGAGGTGCCGACCGGGAACTCGTCCCGTGTTGATAAGGATGCTTATAAGAAGTATACCGATGACGCCTTAGACGTCGAGTGCCTTATGCTTGCCACCATGAACTCTGAGCTTCAGAAGCAACACGAGAACATGGGGTGCAAGGAGATTGACGAGCACCTAAAGAAAATGTTTCAAGGGCAAGCTCGTCAAGAGAGGTTCGATGTCACGAAGGCCTTATTTCAGTGCAAAATGGGAGCTCGAGACTCGGTTGGTACTCACGTACTCAAGATGATTGGGTATATAGAGAACCTGGAGAGACTGGGTTTTCCTCTGGGTCAAGAGTTGGCCACAGATCTTATCCTGCAATCGTTGCCGGATAATTATGAGCAGTTCGTCTTGAACTATAACATGAATGAAATAGACAAGACACTGCCCGAGCTCCTAGGCATGTTGCGAACTGCCGAAATAAACATGAAGAAGGCCAAGCCTGCTAGTCCCATATTGATGGTACATAAAGGCAAGGGTAAGGCCAAGGGCTTCAAGAAGACGAAGGTGGGACCTAAGTCACATCTTGAGCCCAAATCTTCTGCGCTGAAAAAGAAGAGCACCGTGAAGGAAGGGAAATGCCACCACTGTGGCAAGGCTGGTCATTGGAGGAGGAATTGTCCTTCGTACATTGAGGGTCTGCATAAAATGAAGGGAGGTATGACTTCCGCTTCAGATATTTACGTTATAGAGATAAACCTTTCTGCTCCTTCATCTTGGGTATTGGATACCGGATGTGGTTCTCACATTTGTACAAATGTGCAGGAACTAGGAAGGAGGAGATTGCTGAGTAAAGGAGAGGTGGACCTACGTGTCGGCAATGGAGCAAGAGTTGCTGCTGTAGCCGTAGGGGTTTATCGTCTTTCTTTGCCCAGTGGGCTTGTAATAGAACTTAATAATTGTTATTTTGTTCCGGCCATAACTAGAAACATTATATCCATTTCATGTTTGGACATGATTGGATTTTCTTTTATAATTAAGAACAATTGTTGTTCTATATTTAAGAATGATGTTTGTTATGCTGTAGCTCAATTGTTTAATGGTCTTTATGTTTTGAACCTGGACCATCCGATCTATAATGTAGATAATAATAAAAGACTAAGAACAAATGACTCAAATCCTACATATCTCTGGCATTGTCGTTTGGGCCATATAAACGAGAAGCGCATATCCAAGCTCCATAAAGATGGACTATTGGACTCATTTGATTATGAATCATTTGAGCGATGTGAGTCTTGTTTATTAGGCAAGATGACTAAACCCCCTTTCACTGGTTATACTGAGAGGGCTGAGGATCTCTTGGGTGTTGTACATAGTGATGTATGCGGACCCATGAGTTCTATGGCTAGAGGTGGGTATTTCTACTTCGTTACATTTACTGATGATTTCAGTAGATACGGATACGTGTATCTTATGAAGTGCAAATCCGAAACCTTTGAAAAGTTCAAAGAGTTTAAGAATGAAGTGGAGAACCAATTGGGTAAAAGGGTTAAAGCACTCCGATCTGATCGAGGTGGCGAATACCTGAGTCATGAGTTCCGTGATCATCTGAAAGAGTGTGGTATTGTATCACAGCTCACTCCACCTAGGACACCGCAGCATAATGGTGTGTCTGAGAGGAGAAATCGTACTCTGTTAGACATGGTACGGTCGATGATGAGTCATGCAGACTTGCCTGTTTCCTTTTGGGGTTTTGCTTTAGAGACTGCTGCAATGTCACTGAATCGCGCTCCGACGAAAACGGTTCTAAAGACACCATATGAGATATGGACTGGGAAGCGTCCTAGTATGTCGTTCATTAAAATTTGGGGCTGTGAGGCATACGTACGACGTCAAATGCCTGACAAGCTGGAACCCAAATCAGATAAGTGTTATCTGGTGGGATATCCTAAGGAAACGAAGGGATATTACTTTTACCTACCGTCTGAGGGCAAAGTGTTTGTCGCAAGGACGGGTGTCTTCTTGGAGAAAGAGTTCTTATCAAGAAAGACGCAAAAGGTAGAACTTGAAGAAGTTCAAGAACCACAAATAGTGAATGAACCAGAGTTGGATTCTGAGCCAGGACTACAAGATGTTGTAGCTAGAGAACCTGCTCACGAAACACAAGTCCTACGTAGATCTGGTAGACCAAGATTTGAGCCTGAGAGATATGGATTTCTCATGTCTCAAATAGGTAATGTGTTGCTTATGGATCATGATGATGAACCAGCGACCTACCAAGAGGCTATGTATGGACCGGACTCCGACAAATGGCTTGAGGCTATGAAATCCGAAATGGACTCCATGTATACAAACCAAGTTTGGAACTTGGTGGAACCACCTGAAGGGGTACGACCCATAGGGTGCAAGTGGGTCTTCAAGAAGAAGACCGACATGGATGGGAATGTACAGACATTCAAAGGGCGACTGGTGGCTAAGGGTTTCAAGCAAATTCATGGTGTTGACTATGATGAGACCTTTTCCCCTGTTGCCATGGTAAAGTCCATTAGGATATTGCTTGCTATTGCTGCGTATTATGACTACGAGATCTGGCAGATGGATGTCAAAACGGCTTTCCTAAATGGAAACCTCCTTGAGGAAGTGTACATGACACAACCCGAGGGTTTTGTATCCCCAAATGAAGCCACTAAAATATGCAAGCTGAATAGGTCCATCTATGGACTGAAACAGGCCTCTAGAAGTTGGAATCTTCGTTTTGATGAGAAGATCAAAGAGTTTGGTTTTGTCAAGAACGAGGATGAACCGTGTGTTTACAAGCGAATCAGTGGGAGCATTGTTGTCTTCCTGATATTGTATGTAGATGACATACTGCTGATCGGGAATGACAAACCTACCCTGAAAGTTGTTAAGAACAACCTAGGGAACTGCTTTTCTATGAAGGACTTGGGTGAAGCGACTTACATACTCGGTATTAAGATCTATAGAGATAGATCGAAGAAGTTGCTGGGTTTGACCCAGAGTACGTACATTGACAAGGTGTTGAAGCGGTTCAACATGCTTGAGTCCAAGAAAGGATTTTTGCCCATGTCTCATGGTGTGAATCTCTCTAAGGACCAGTGTCCAAAATCTTGCGAAGATAAGGACCGCATGAAGTTGATTCCATATGCTTCGGCAATTGGGTCAATCATGTATGCAATGTTATGTACTCGACCCGATGTCTCTTTTGCTTTGAGCATGACTAGCAGGTATCAGTCTGATCCCGGTGAATGTCACTGGATAGCCGTAAAGAATATCCCGAAGTACTTGAGAAGGACTAAGGATGTATTCTTGGTGTATGGTGGAAAGGAAGAGCTCGTTGTAAGTGGTTACACGGATGCTAGCTTCCAAACTGATAGGGATGATTCAAAGTCTCAGTCAGGGTTTGTGTTTTGCCTGAATGGAGGAGCTGTGAGCTGGAAGAGTTCCAAGCAAGAGACAGTTGCTGATTCTACAACTGAGGCCGAGTATATCGCTGCAGCTAATGCAGCGAAGGAGGCTGTATGGATTAGGAAATTCATCGGCGAGCTAGATGTAGTTCCTAGCATTGTTGGTCCCGTAGTTCTCTACTGTGATAACAATGGTGCAATTGCACAATCTAAGGAACCTAGATCCCATCAGCGCTCCAAGCACATACTTCGGCGGTTCCATCTTATTCGTGAGATTGTCGAACGAGGAGATGTGAACATTTGCAGAGTGCCGACTGAGGAGAATATTGCAGATCCACTGACAAAGCCTCTCGCGCAGAGAAAGCATGATGGTCATACTAGATCAATGGGTATACGATACCTGAATGATCAACTCTAGTGGGAGTCTTGTGGGTTGCATGTAAAATAAATATTCTGTTGGCTGTTTAAAATTTATTCATATGATGAATTGTGTACCAATTATTTCTTTTTACGATTAATGGCAAGTTCTTTTATTACGATATACTGTTTCTATATGATAGAATAAAATTCGTGATAAATACCCTTAGAATGTTCGCTTCCATAGGACATCAAGTACGTGACTTGAATGTGAGAGCCTATGATTTCGAAGCTTCATTCTTAAAAGGTCCCTGGTCGAGGTATCATCGTAGAAGCTAAGGGTGATGATGATACGTTAAGACTAGCATGTGTGTTGACTGATGACCGGTTCTCACAGGTCATGATATTGTGATATCAAGTCATCACATGGGTACTTGTTAGTGAACAAGTTGTACTGGACAGACCCAACCTGAGACTACTTTGTGGATTGTTACTTAAAAGTGTCACAAGTAGGTCTCATTTGACAATGGTGTTGTGGTCCTTTGACCTGAAGTCACAGCATTCACCGAGTGAGGAAGAGCGTGCTTTGATGTCATCTAAAGTCTTCCTTGAAGAAGGTTGATGATAAGGGTGGTCGTTGGGTACGTTACGAATCATTTGGGTGTTTGGGTGTGAGCAGATATGGGATTTGTCCTCCTATATAACAGGAGTTGCATCCATGGGCCCCTTGATGGAATTGGACTGGGAAATGCATGGCCATGCTTGGTTGAGTCAATATGTGATATTGAGCTCACCATTCTCTGGAAGTCCGTTCTAGATCAAGAAACTTGGATTGAGCTATTATGAGGGTGACACGGTCCATACCTCTAGTTCTTTCCGGATGTAAGGGACAAAGGGACAAAGACAACGCTGGAACATTGGTCATAAAGGCTTATGAGTAATGAACTCTTATTGCTTGGGGAGCAATGATGCATTGCTAGATGCCGCTCATTTTTTGTGAGGTTTTTGGTTTGATACTTTCAAGATCAAGTGGGAGACTGTTGGAGTTGCCATTGTGATCTAGAAGTGGTCAAACATGTAATCTCACTGCCAACGCGATATGAGCCTGCAGGGTCGCACATAAGAGCATGTGGAGAAGTTGGAAGATTGACTGTGTTGGTAAAGGTTACCAATCACCATATATATAGAATGGGGAAGTCCAGCAAATGTTGCTGTCTGAATTCGTCGAATATGATTCGTCGGAATTCGTCGGGTTTACACGGATTGGATTCGTCGGATTCGTCGGATTCGTCGGGATTCGTCGGGTCATTCCGTGGAAACTCGACGAACTGTGACAGAGATCCTTCACTCGACAAAGTGTTGTCGTCTGTCTGGATTCGTCGGAATTCGTCGGGATTCGTCGGGTCATTCCGTGGAATCTCGACGAATTATCACAGAGAGCCTTGACTAGGCAATTGTTGCCGTCTGTTGTGATTCGTCGGAATTCGTCGGATTGTCCCGTGAAGACTCGACGAATTGTTACAGAGATCATTTTCTTGGCAAATGTTGCCGTCTGATCTGATTCGTCGGATTCGTCGGATTCGTCGGATTGTCCCGTGAAATCTCGACGAATGATCTTCCGTGAAATTCCGACGAATTGTAACAGAAGCCCTTATTCTGATGTGTGGTCTGCGGATAGCGATTCTTCTAGAAGCTGTTTATCCTTTGGGTATAAATAGGACTTCGTTTTAGGGTTCATTACACTTACGAAGAGAAAGGCCGACGGAAGGAGTTCCGTTCACGCCTCACGAACCCTAGTCGACGGAAGTGTTCCGCCGTCTCTGAATCGCGTCCGCTGACCTCCTCTCCGTCGATTGTCGCCGGCATTGTTCTTCCTGAAGCGGATCTAGCAATCCGTGGAAGTGCAAGGTGCAGCCTTTCTTCCTTCCGAGTTGCCTGCGACGTGACTTGGCGTTCTCCCGGCTCGTGTGGACTTCTGTAGAGACGTAGACATAATTCTACGTGAGAACTCTCCTCGCCGCCAACAGGATTCAACTCGTGGAGCATCTAGGTTGGATTTGATCCAACCCCATTGAGGTAATTTTTGCCTAGTATTTTATTAACTTCTTGATTCAACATTCATGGCCAATCCAAGCATTTTTGGGTTGTTTCTGTTTATTTCCGCTGCGCCTACATATGATGTATGGTTCTAGAAAAACCCAACAGAATGTACCAGACTTAAAGATGAAATCGAACGTCTCGTCCGTCAGGGACTCCTAGGGAGATTCCTGCAAGGCCAGGTCCCCAATCAGCATCAACAACCTAGGGGTGCAAGGGAGCAGCCTCCCGCTCCCCGGGGCGCGGAAGGAGGAAGACCGATCGTGGGAGAAATCGAAACGATCGCTGGACCTCCCGTCCTAGCGGCGTAAATCCTCTCGATCGCCAAACCCCCGAGAGACCACAAAGACAAGAAGCTCAAACAGGACACTACGATCGCCTTCGAAGAAGAAGACCTGCAAGGATTATGACTACCGCACCAGGATCCCCTCATAATCAGTGCAGGGATCGGGGACCCCTGCTTTAACGTGAAGAGGATATTAGTCGATAACGGAAGCTCAGTTGATGTTCTGTTCCTTTCTACCTTGCAAAGTATGAAGCTCACAAAGGACTAGCTCAGCCCTGCAGCCGGGCCCATCTACGGCTTCGACAACCGACCTGTCCCTGTTCAAGGCATGATCACTCTCCCAGGCACACTGGGCGAGTTTCCGAGACAGTCAACATACAACATCCAGTTCGTGGTGGTGGAATCCACTTCCGCCTATAATGCCATCTTCGGGAGACCACTCCAGTCTATCTTTGGAGCAGTCCCATCAATTCCGCATCTGGCCATGAAGTTCCCGACCGCCGCCGGCGTAGGGGTCATAAGAGGGAACCAGGAGGCAGCCAGAACCTGTTATCTGAAGCAAGCTCAGCCAGCAAAGGCAACCGCTCTCAACATCAATAACTTCGATCTACGAGATGAAGCTACTCTGTAGCGATGAGCGCCCGTCGAAGGACTAGTAGAAGTACCGCTCTCCCAGCGAGACCCAACCCGGACTGTTCAGGTCGGGTCGCTCTTGTCACAAGAAGTGCGGGAAGAGTTCACAACCTTCCTGCAGGAGAACGAAGACATTTTCGCTTGGAGCCCAGAAGACATGCCCATGGTAGATCCCGAAGTCATTTATCACTCTCTAAATATCAACCTCGCCTGTCGGCATGTAATCCAAAAGAAGAGGAACTTTGCCCCCGAGCGGTTGAAGGCGATCGAAGAGGAAGTAGACAAACTCCTAGAAGCACAATTCATACGCGAAGCAGAATACCCCACGTGGCTTGCCAACGTGGTCATGGTGAAAAAGGCCTCCGGGAAATGACGAATGTGTGTCGACTACAGCAATCTGAACCAGGCATGTCCAAAGGACAGCTTCCCCCTCCTGAGGATCGACCAGCTCGTCGACACAACGGCCGGACACAAGCTACTTAGCTTCATGGATGCTTATTCCGGCTACAACCAGATAAGGATGAATCATGCGGACGAGGAACATACCGCCTTCCGCACCGACAGGGGAGTCTACTGCTACAAAGTGATGCCGTTCGGCCTTAAGAACGCTGGAGCCACCTATCAGAGACTGATGAACAAGATCTTCAAGAGCCTTATTGGAGAAACAATGGAGGTATACGTGGACGACATGTTAGTCAAAAGTGTCCACTGTTGCGACCACTTGAGAGACTTGGGAAAGTGCTTTCGGCTTCTCCGTCGCTTCCAGATGCGACTCAACCCCAGCAAATGTGCATTTGGTGTGACGGCGGGAAAGTTCTTAGGTTTCATGGTAACCAATCGGGGAATCGAGGCCAACCCCGAGAAGATCACGACGTTGGAGGATATGTCGCCACCTCGCTCAATTAAAGAAGTGCAACGCCTGAACGGGAGGATCGCTGCGCTATCCTGTGTCTTGTCACGAACGGGAGACAAGTACCTCCCCTTCTTCAAAATCCTCCGGGGAGCGCGCCACTCCGGCTTCTAGTGGACCGACGAGTGTCAGGTGGCGTTTGAACTACTCAAACAATACCTGGCTTCGCCACCGCTTCTGTCAAAGCCCACCCCCGGAGAAACTCTATTTTTATACCTGGGTGTGTCGCCTACGGCTCTTAGCTTGGTGCTCGTAAAAGATGAAGGAGAGGTGCAATGACCAATCTACTACCTCAGCAAAGTCCTCTCCGACACCGAAATCAGATATCCAGCAGCGGACAAGACAGCCTTGGCCCTTGTCTTTTCGGCGAGGAAGCTTCGGCCTTACTTCCAGGCTCATACAGTAAAAGTGTTGACACAACTCCCACTACGAGCAATCCTCCAGAAACCAGAAGTCTCAGGAAGACTAGTGAAGTGGGTCGTGGAACTCGACGAGTTTGACATCCAATTCCTGCCCCGACCAGACATCAAGTCACAGGTACTCGCCGACTTTGTCGTAGAATACACCATCCCACCAGAAGCAGCTCCTGTCGAAGGCACCACTGGCCCCCGTTGGACTCTCTTTGTCGATGGTGCCTCTGGAGCTGAAGGGGCCGGAGCGGGACTGCTCCTCATAAGTCCCGATGGGATCACCTTGGATTACGGACTCCGATTGAGATTCTCCGCGACAAACAACATTGCCGAGTACGAGGCGCTGATCGCCGGTCTTCGACTCGCCATCAATTGCAAAGTAGAGAACCTAACCATCTACGCAGACTCTCAACTCGTAGTCTCACAAGTCGAAGGAGACTACGAGGCCAAGAGCGACCAGATGGCGAAATACCTCGCATTCGCGAAATTACTTCTCCAGAAGATCTCGTCGTATCAAATTCTACACATTCCTCTGGAGCAGAATTCTAGGGCTGATGCTCTTTCAGAGCTCGCCACTTCACCCTCCAGCTACCAGTCTCGAAGACGCCGGATAGAAGAGATCGTGATTCCGAGTATTCAAGGACCGTGGGAGGTCGCAACCATCCACCAGGAAGACACTACAACAAACTGCACCTGTTGTAAGGACTGGAATGTAACTGAAACACAGTTTGTTACTAATAGTTATATTTAGTAACAAAGATTTTTTGTTGTTACAAAAACTAACTTTATTGTAACGAATATTTTAAATTTTGTTACAATAATAATTAATTCGTTACTATAACTATAAGTATTTGTAACAACACCAATGTTACGTTACAAATAGAAAACTTTTCTCACAATAAGTATCAATTGTAACGACATCATGAAAGTTTTTTGTGACAAAGACATTGTCCTTACTAAAAGTAATATTTTATTATTAAAGTTTTGTTACAAAAAATATATCATATTTTATTTTCAATTTTTGTACAATTTTATTATCAAAGTTTTGAATTATTATTTTTTTTTGAAAAAAAAAATTGTATGCGCGCGACAGTACCCCGCCTCGATAGTGCTCTAACGCGACGACAGTACTCCTACAGCTCGCAAACATTCGTGCTCGGCTGTCGCAGATATGTGGTACTATTGCGATATGTATTTTTGCGCGTATGGGTTTTTTTATAAATCTTTAACTTTTTATAAAAGTTTTTCTGCCTCTCTCCCATGCAGCTCTATCTCTCTCTCACATGACTGAATGAAATATACGGATGAATATTTCCCTCCATAAAATTTTGAACAAAACAAAACTAAAAATTAAAAATATATTAAATGTAAAAATGAATGCAAATTAATATAACATTAATTTTTTAATATAATTTTGGAATTAAAATAAAATCACACACGAACCCGCGTGCACGCAAATGCACTCTCGCGCGCACGCAAATGTACTCTTGCGCGCACGCAAATGTACTCTTGCGCGCACGCAAATGCACTCTCGCGCGCACACGAATACATGTGCGCACATGAGGCCCATGTTCCCCGCTCGACAATACCCCCGCCTCGACATTGCCCGACTGTGTACATGAGCTTTAAATACACAAACACGCACAAACACACAGACACAGACACAGATTGTGTGTAACACACATAGATACACAAACACAGACACACACAAGCACAGACAAACATGCATGCATAGACAGACAAACACTCACACACAACCCAAATACACAGACACAGACAAGCACGTGTACATACAGACATAGATATATACATAGACACAAACACATGGACACAGACACAGATCACTTGTATAGATACATGGACACATACACAGACACATTGACCGACACACATACGTACGTACACAGACACATACACATACAGACACAAACACATGGACACAAACACAGACACATACAGCATACAGACACAAACACATGGACACAAACACAGACACATGGACCGACACATATATATACGTACATAGACATTCAAATACACAGACACACACAGACAGTCACAGACACATGCACACACACACACACAAACACACACACACACACACACACACACACACACACACACACACAAAGACACACACACACACACACATACAAACAAAGACACACACAGACACAGACACATGCAGATACACGTAAACACACAGACACACATACATACAGATACAGACACACACATGCACAAGCAAATATAGATTATGCACAGACACAGACACAGACCCCATGCAACATGCACACACACACACACACACACACACACACACACACACACACACACACATATGCACAATCTCGATTTTGAGTTGAGATCGAGTTCAATGAGCTCAATCTCGAACTCGAGTTCAATGAGCTCAATCTCGATTTTGAGTCGAGCTCGAGTTCGTTGAGCTGGAGCTCGATTACTACTCGAGCTTCAGCTCAAATATTTTTGATCATGATGGCGCGCGAGCCATCTCTCGAGATCGAGCAAAAAATAGTCACATATAGAATGTTGAGTCAACATATCAAATTATGTAATAAACTTGCATAAATGACCCCATTTAAAATTACGCAAATATTTGGGTACATATGCGCACCTCCCGGAGGTGCGCGAGCAGATTCGACCGTAGGATTGCGAGATCCCACGGTGGATAAAGCAGTATAAAAGAAGTATTTCAGATGTTTTTGCGGGAGATGCATCTCGACCATTGATCGCGAAATCCTACAATACCGCACCTCCCAAATTTGATGCGCATACGTACTTAAATATTTATCTTAAAACTATGAGCATGAATTATTTGGAGGGAAATTTCCCTCCATAAACCCAGCTCCATCCCTTCCTTGATCCTGAAGCATATTAATTCTCGAAACCCTCGACTCGTCCCGTCCTTGATCGCGGCTCGCTTCTTCCTCCTGCGAATCAGCACGACTCGTCCCGTCCTTGCGCTATTCCTCCATCCATCGTTCCTGCTGCTAATCGAGGACTCGCATACAGTCTGGATGTTCTCTGGTTAAGGGTTCTGGTAAGACCTACAGTCTTCTTCCTACATCCTTCCTTAAATCTTGAATGTTCTCTGGTTAAGGGTTCGGCACAGGGGAAATTCCAGCTTCCTCAACCCTAGCCACAGAAAAGGCCTCCACTCTTCTTCCTAAACCTCAACTCGACGGAGGAGAAAAATCTACCAAAGTTGTAACGCCTGATCTTCAGGTACCCAGATCCAGAGCCTTTTTTTTCTTCCTCCCAAAGTTGTAATGCCTTATTCTCAACATGTAGTTGTAATGGTTCTTCTTCCCAGCTGTTAGGCCTTCCTCCCAATGTTTTTTTTTCATTTTCTTCCCAGAAATTAGGACGTATTCTCATCTAGATTTGGTGATTATTTTTCAGGTTAATTTAGGGCATTTTCTTTCCAGCATTTAGCACTGTCTTTTCAGAATTTTACTCTCCTGCACAAGTTAACGTGGTTGTCTAATTTGGTGTTAGTATATCATATTATTTCCACCAAATGTTGGCAGCCACAACTATTGTGTGGTATGGTGCTTTTCTTAGATGAGAACAAAAGTATATTCATTACAAAGCATATTCTAGGCCACGTTAACAAAAAAATGTCGTCTAAGAAGATTTGTTATACAACATCTTTTTTATAGATTTGTTCACCCATCAAAAAATTGAATAAAGCTATATTGACAAATCTAATTAGACAACAAAGCTATGTGATTTAATATGTTATGTGAACAAATCTAATTAACAACAAAGCTATGTGATTTGGTGCTAATTTGTGAACATATCTAATTAGACACCAAATTAGGTTAGAGCGTCCCAATAAAAGTGCTGTCTAATTGGATTTGTTCACATAGATTTCCTTAGTATAACATATTATTTCCACCTCTTTCTCCAACCAAACAATGGATTTGTTCACATAGTTTACTGTGAGTGTGATTTGGGCACAAATGTTGTATTCTCTAATCTTCTACTTTCTTTTGTGTTCTTCAATTTTTTATTTGTATGTACTAGTTTTTTATCTTCATGATATTGTCTTATCCCATTCTTTTTTTGTTAGCTATGGATAAAAGCTGGATTTATGAAGCAGATAGATTCAGTTCTACCTATACTAGAGGCGTGGATTTATTTTTAGAGTTTGCACGGGCAAATGCTATTTACTTTGAAGATAAAATTCTTTGCCCATGCAATGTATGTCGAAACACTAAAACAAAGAGCCTCATTGAAGTTAAAGCAGACTTGCATTTGAAAGGGTTTTACAGATATTATAAGGAGTGGATACATCATGGAGAAGCTAAACTGACTAGTTCTTTTGTGTTCAGTTCGAATAGTAACAATAGTGGACCTTCTCAAAGTCATGAAAGTAACGATGATATTGAAGCCATCGATGATTTAGTTGATTTGATACATGAGATTGGAGATGCAGAACTTCCAGAACATTCTAACGAAGATAGTACGGGAACTTTTTCAAGTCTATTATGTAATGTCAGACGTGAACTATACCCAGGTTGCAAAAAATACTCTTTGTTAGCATTCATTGTTAAACTGCTGCATATCAAAGTAATGAACAAGATGTCAGATAAGTCAGTTAACATGCTTCTTGAATTGCTAAAGGACGTGATGCCAGAAGGTAATCTTATTCCAAAATCTGTTTACTGGGCTAGGAAACTTCTTTCTGGTATAGGTTTGGGTTATAAGAAGATAGACGCGTGTAGACATGATTGTGCACTATTTTGGAAAGAGAATGAGAAGAAAGATGTGTGTCCTGTGTGTGAAGAACCACGTTGGAAATATAACGAAGGAAAAGGAAAATTAATTGCTCAAAAGGTTTTGTGGCATTTCCCCTTGACACAAAGGCTACAAAGACTTTATATGTCTTCTAAAACAGCAGCTGACATGAGGTGGCATACTGAGAAGCATATAGAGATAGAAGGTACGTTGAGTCATCCGGTAGATTCACTTGCATGGAAGAGTTTTGATGCACATTATCCTAGTTTTGCTGCAGATCCACGCAATGTTAGGCTTGGATTGGCTACTGATGGGTTCAATCCGTTTGGAAATATGAGTACTTCTTATAGTATGTGGCCAGTTGTGCTAATTCCATATAATATGCCGTTATACAAAGGTATGAAAGATGAGTTTCTTATGATGTCATTATTAATTCCTGGCCCACGTGCGCCTGGAAAAGATATTGATGTTTATCTTAGACCACTGATAGAAGAATTAAAAGAATTATGGAATGGTGTTGAGACTTTTGACACATACACCAAAGAGACTTTTAAAATGCATGCTGCTCTTATGTGGACAATCAATGATTTTCCAGCTCTTAGTAATTTATTTGGGTGGACCACAAAGGGTTACGGGGCATGCCCAACTTGTTTATATGATACAGATTCTAAAAGAATTCGAAGTAAGATATGCTACATGGGACATCGTCGTTATCTACATAATGATCACCCTTATCGAAGGAGTAAATTGTTCGATGGAAAGTCAGAAAGACGTTCAAAACCAAGGGAGTGGAGTGGCGCACAATTGCTTTCAGATTTAACCAAACTCGAACATAACTTTGATAAATTTGGAAAACACCCAAGCAAGCGGAAGAGGAAGCGCAACAATGAAGAAGGGAATTGGGTAAAGAGAAGCATCTTCTTTGAACTACCTTACTGGCATAAGCTTTTGATACGACACAACATTGATGTAATGCATGTTGAAAAAAATATTTGTGATAGTGTTTTGGGCACATTGATGAACATTGATGGAAAAAACAAAGATACGGAAAAAGCGCGAGAAGATTTGCGAGACCTTAACATCCGGAAGGAGTTACACTTGATTAGAAATGGAAGTACTATAATAAAACCTCAAGCATGTTATAATCTATCTTCCGATGAGAAAAAAAGGTTTTGCAATTTTTTAAAAAATGTCAAGTTTCCAGATGGATATGCGTCAAATATTTCAAGATGCGTAAAGGATGGGAAGATTTATGGACTTAAATCTCATGATTGTCATGTTCTACTACAACGGTTAATTCCTATTGGCATTCGTGGGTTTCTACGCGCAGATGTCGTTGAGGCACTATACGAGCTAGGAGATTTTTTTAAAATTTTATGCTCAAAGACACTAAAGGTAGAACATATCGAGAAGTTGGAGAGTAATATCCCAATTATTTTGTGCAAATTGGAGAGAATATTTCCTCCAGCATTTTTTGATGTAATGATTCACTTGGCTATTCACCTTCCGAAAGAGGCAAAGATAGCTGGCCCAGTTCACTCACGTTGGATGTACCCGATTGAAAGGTACTTGTTCTTTATGCATTTATACTTTATTATCTTACATAGCATAAATGAACAATTTTGTTATTATGATCATTGAGTTTTCCTTTTAGGTTTCTTAAAACTCTTAAAGGATACGTACGTAATAAAGCTCGTCCAGAGGGTTCTATAGCTGAAGGATATATTGTAAAAGAGTCTTTGACCTTTGTGTCAATGTACCTAAATGAAATAGAAACAAGGTTCAATAAAGAAAATAGAAATGAAGATTCAGTGGAGCATCAACAAGAGTGTGAATTGTCGGTTTATGCATCAAAAGTGAGACCCTTTGGACCTCTTCGCCGTTGCAAAGCACTTTCTAAAAAAGATCTAGATGCAGCTCATAACTTTATATTAAACAATTGTAGCGAAGTAGATGATTTCCGAAGGTTCGATTCATGAAAGAGCTCAATTTCCTTACTTAATTTGTAACAAATTTTGATGTACTTTTTTTTAAATAGTAAGCACATGGAGGAGCTTAAAAGAGACGAAAATGAAAGAAACATTGACAAAACTCATCAAGAGCAGTTTCATCATTGGTTTCAAGCGCATGTAAGCTCCAAATACGAAGATACCCTTGAAGATTGTTAATTTATAGTATCATCTATCTAATTAGCTTCCTATTGTATTTTGTATAGATAAATAGAGTGCATAACACAAACTCGGGCGAAGTCTCCAAAGAATTATGGGCATTGGCAAATGGTCCACAATCATACTTAACAAAATTTTACTCTGGTTGTATTGTTAATGAAGTACGATTTCATACACATGATCGAGATGATCGCCGAACAACACAAAATAGTGGTTTACTTGTTGTGGGGGAACAACAAAATATCTTGGTAGAGTTTTATGGAGTATTAAGTAGGGTCGTTGAATTGACCTATCTTCATGGATATAAAGTAGTATTATTTTGGTGTGAGTGGTTTGACACTGGTGGGAAGAAGACTATGCATAAAGATAAATATTTTTTGAGCATCGACACAACTTCTCGTTGGTGTGAAGATGATCCATTCGTTCTTCCAAACCAAGTGCAACAAGTGTTCTATGTCGATGACACAAAACTCGGCGATCCTTGGAAAATTGCACAACTTGTATGTCATAGACACCTTTGGGACATAGAGGAACACGCTGACCTAGAAGTGGAGGAGATGCATGATAACATAGTTCAACAACACGAGTCCTCAGAAACTGAATTAATATATGCTACCGAAGATCAAAACTTGCAATTCCTAGGGAGAGATGATATAGAACCTGATATTATAAATATAGAAGTTCTAACTAGAATCCAAGAAGAGGAAGAAATCAATAATATTGTCGATGGAGATGAGTCAATAGATGAGGATGATGAAACACTAGTGCAATATTGTGACGACAGTGATCATAACATGTAAAGCTAATCCAAACGGTACGTTAAGTTTTTTCTTATTCATTAGATCGAAACTGTAATGCAATTCTTCCATTTTATGATATCTCTAAATAATTTAATGTGATGTTTAACGTTTGCATCTTATTTACTTTGCAGTAATATGCCTCCAAAAAATGCTATTCTACGGCGCCCTACGACAAGGAGCAGAAAACAACTGCTTGTTGCTGAAAAACCAACAAATACTGAGGTTGTTGAAATGTCACCTACACCAAATACACCTTCACCTCCACCAAATACACCTTCACCTAATCTGCCGCAATCACAAAGTGCATCAGTTGCCACCATTAATGATGATGATACCACTATTAATGAAGGAAATGATGAAAGTCCAATACAGGGTTCTGATAATAGTAGTAAGTATACCTTATTTTATTTCACAAGTTTGTATCATTTACTTGAATCATATATTTATTAAGGATTTTTAATTATGCAGTGGGAAGCTCATCTATAAGAAGAGGTCGTGGGGTGACCACCGGAAAGTCGATTGAGAAAGCAATACTAGAAAATGTATGCTTTATTTAGGTATATTAAAACTTACATACACTTACTATATGTTAACATACTTTTATTTGTTTTGTTAGGACAAGAAACTACTTGAGATTGAGTTTCCTGAAGGTTTTAAGAAGCCGCATCGCTATGCAAAGCACCTTGCAAATGGTATAGGTGTTATTGTAAGACACAGTGCGGGTTTGGATTTTTTGAACCCATGGAGTGAATTGGGGGAAGAGCTGAAACTTACTTTATATGCTGCATTAGGTGTAAGTAATTAATATTTATATACCATATATGTGAATTTGTTTGGGATAACCAAATAATTTATTCTTTTGTAGCAATGGTTTGTGATAAAGAATTGGGAAACAGATAAAAGTGTGCAAGAGTTCATGGAGGAGATGTTTCAACGTAGCTACACACATTGGAGAGGAAGATTATCTGCAAGGCATAGAGATTATATTGTGGCAGGCAAGAATCCAAGAGCTAGTAGCCCATTTGAGTGGATCTCAATCGAGAATTGGTGTCAGTTGTGCGATCTCTTTGAAAGTGAGACTTTTAAGGTGAATGTGACTACTTAAGTAAATTCTGTTTAATACATATGTTATTAATCACACATTCAATGACTAGAATCCAATACTTTTGTTTGCTTGCAGAAAAGGTCCAAGACAAATGCTGATAATAGATCACACATGCCGTTTACTCATACGTCGGGTTCTAAATCCTATCATTCCCGACTGCTGGAAATGGTAATGCAATAAATACATGTGGGTTATTGATTACTATGACATATTCTCAAATATTTTTTTAATATACAGGTTAATCAAAGCCCGGTTGAGAACTTTGCGAACACCCATAAGAAGAATGGGGTGTTTGTCAGCGAGAAAGCAGAAGCGGCATACGTAAGTCAAAATATATTTGAAACTTTCGCAAAATTGATTGATAACATACATTTCTATTATAACACTATATTTTACAGCGTGAAATGGAAAGGCTGAGGACAACAACAGATTCTGACAGTGATCTCATATGCTCTGAGAGAGAAATTATAAAGACTGCACTTGGAAACAAGTCTGGTTATGACAAAGGGCTAGGCTATGGTGTTGTGCCTTCAAAACGAATGAAGAAGACATTGAATGTGACTACTCAGTTGAAAGAGAAGTTGAATGTAGCGGAAGAAGAATTGCGCGATGCCACAACTCGTCTAACAGCACAAACAGAGCTTATAGATAAACAGGAAGCTTTGATTCAAACACACAATGCAGAGATTGCAGGATTAAAGGAGGGGCAAAATGAGCTGAAAGAGCAGCTGGCATTCGTTCTGCAAAAATTTGGGGCAATTCCTTGACTTTGATGCACACACCATTTACTTTTTGGTGCACTTTTTTGTTGTCAAATGGTTTATGACTGTTAGTTTTTTAGTTTACTGCTTTGTGACTATTTTATTACTTTTGCTTGGTTTATGACTGTTAGTATTTTGGTTCCAAGCTTGGGAATCTGCTTGGTTTGCTGGCTTGGATGATTATGTTTTGCCGATTATATACTGATTAGTAGGTTTTGTTAGTGGGGTGTTAGACTATTTGGCATTTTGCTGCTGGGTATGTATTGCAGGTCTTGCTTTGGCCAGAACAGTTTCTCCAGGTATGCATATTGTATTTGTTTTCACTACCTGGTGTTGTGGCTGTGCACTAAATTTTCTATTTTTGGCCAATGATGGTTATGGTTATACACTTATACTTAGTGATTGCAAATATGTCTGTTGTTTCAGTTTCTGCAATATTACCAATATGTTTGTTGTTTCATTATCTTCTTTGTCTTGTACTACTGCCTCTTCTTCACTGTCCTTTTCTTCTACTTGTTGGTTTTCAATTTCAGTAGAGATGGTATGGAAGGGATCAGGAAATGATTCAACCATCATCTTGGGTTTTGACTTTGTAGAAGTGTTATCCCAATTCCATGTAGTATTCACTTAACTGGAAAATGAAAATGGCATTTCCCTTTCTTCACCACCAACCCCAGCGCCCATCTCTCTCCTCTGTTTCCTGATATTCTTAAAGGCTTTCACCTTGTTTCATCGCACAACCTCCAACAACTGGAGAATGTAGAGAGAGAGAGAGGGGGGATAGAGAGAGAAGCATTGTCGCGCAGGTTATCTTCTTAAGTCAAGACATGAATCAGAGTACTGAAGATGAACACTGCATTTTTAATTTGACCAGCTACTTCCTTATAGCTCCACTTTTTCTTTCTGGTACTTGAATCATGGTGTAGAGTTTTGAAAAGAATTTTATTGAAAGGAACATGAATCCAGGTACTCTTAATTTTCGCTCCGTCTTCTGTAATTTTCTATACTCAACCCATGAATGTAGAACTGTGTTCATCTTTTCTTATTTTCTTACAATACCTTTTGATAATTTCCTAGATCTACTGTTCTCAAATGCTGTGTTTTGCATAGAATTTTAGCCATTTTCTTCAGTTTCGTACACTGTAACCCCATTTATTTTACTGGCTTTATCTTCATATTAATCCCGTTCTCCATTAAAATAGGCAAATGTTATAAGCACACCAGTTTTGGCTATTCGCACGCCAATTTTTACGAGTTATTACGCATAAACTGGGTTTTGGCTTGATCAATCATTTTCTGGTTTTGACTTTGTAGAAGTGTTATCCCAATTCCATGTAGTATTCACTTAACTGGAAATGATTTAATGCAAATTTGATCATCCAAAGGACATTCACTTAACTGGAAAAGAAACTGGAAATCCCATAAAGATTGATCAAACAATATATAGTTCTGATGCTGTCAATGGAGATATAAACCACGGAAAGACTGGCAGGTGTGTATTTTTTTATTTTTCTGTATGTAGAATTTTCTTTGGCTAAACTCAATCTTGGAGATCATAAAATTTCTGTGAATTTTCCTTCTGGCACAGCTGCAAATATGGTGCTACTTGTCGATTTAATCATCCTGATAGACTCCGTATGTTTCTTAATGTACTATATATTTTGGGGATTTGTTTTTCTTGTTTTAGCTCTAATGGTTGTTTGGTTGAAATCTTCTGCAGTTATCAATTCTATGCATACTACTGATTCAACCAATGCATACATAACTCCAACAGTTGCTAGTTTACCTATTGGAGTCATGAACCCAGCTGCTAGCTTTTTACCTACTATAGACCATCGTTTGTCTCAGGTAGCTAGCTTGCCTGATATTCTCTTTCGCAATGCAGCTTGGAGTTTCCATTTTCCCTCAAAGGCCTGGAGAAATTGAATGTGATGTATGCTATCTATATACTTTGAAGCTATTTTGATGATTAATGAGTGCAGTTTCAGTTAGCTTAATCTTTGTCCAATGTTATACTGATCTATTATATTGTTGTTTTCTTTTAAATTCTGATGTCTCTTGTTCAATGACATTGTTCTCCGTTTGCAAGCAAGAAGTTTCATAAACCAGAATTTACCATTAGGAATATACTGACCTTTCATTTTGGTACCATACTTACATTTATTATTATGATTGCCTTTGTTGCCGATCTCAATTAGTGTTAGGATAGCGTTCATTATTCATATCATTACATGCAGGATTAAGAACTGTCATCCTAAAGGGCTTGGTATACCTGTTTAATCACATGTTTTTTCCATTAAAGATCTTCATGTTGGATGGCTCAGATTGCATAATAAGTAATCTCTTATCATTTTTGTTAGACCCTCTAAGATATCTGTCATTGATAAAATGATTGATTTCATGTTCAGGATATGATAGACGTGGTTGATTATAAAAACATTATTATTAAGGAGTCCCTATTTCTCAAACTACTTGCAAATACAAAATTCAATTGACAGCCCTATTCCACTTTAGTTTATTGACCTTAGTTTGACAATCCTATGCAACTAATTCATCAAAGAAGATATTTTGTATGCAGTATTATATGAAGACTGGTCAGTGCAAGTTCGGGGAGAGATGCAGGTACCACCACCCAATAGATAGGTCTGCACCTGCCACAGCTATTCCTAAGACGGATCAAGAAAATATCAAGCTTACTCTTGCTGGGCTTCCCAGAAGAGAGGTACATTTTTTTGTCGCACATTTTTCCAAGTTGTATATATTCATCTGATTCTCACTCTCTCACACATACTCCAAGTAGTAACATTTTCTCCTTGAAAAGCTTGCTAACCAGCATTACTTCGAATTTCATATCTTGGTTTGGAGTTGCGAGGTATGACAGTTCCAAAACAGTGAAACTATCAACAGCATACATTTGGTGAACAAGTAATATTTAAATCCGTGATAGCATTGAAGTATATGAAGCTATTTATGCTAGAAGTCTGTGCCTCTCAATACACTATTCTGGACCATTAAAATTTGTCCTTTCTATACCTTGTTATCTACAAGCTTAAAAATTAAAATTGCTTCTATACCTTGTTATCTACAAGCTTAAAAATTAAACATTGGGAGAGGTTTTATTGCAGGGTTCAGTGGCATGCCCTTTCTATATGAAGACAGGCACATGCAAGTATGGGGTGGCGTGCAGATTCGATCACCCTCCTCCCGGGGAAGCCATAGCCATGGCGTCCGCTGGTAATACAGCCTACGGCGAAGAGCTGGAAAACAAGAAGTGATTTTAAATCTTCCGCTGGTAATACAGCCTACATCCGCTGTTATACTGATCTATTATATTGTTGTTTTCTTTTAAATTATGATGTCTTTTGTTCAATGACATTGTTCTCCGTTTGCAAGCAAGAAGTTTCATAGATGGCATATACCCAGTTTTTGCTGCAACTCACTTTTGGAGAGAAGTGATTTTTTGTTTCTTTTAGGTGATCATTTGATTCCCTAGATCTGTTTTGTTCCCGGTAAATTTTTTTCTAACTACCCTTATGTTTACTACTCTCTATCTATAAGTCTTCCAAATACCAATGGTGTCTTATAAGTATTCCATAATTATGTTATGATGGCAAACCTATGTCTACAATTATCAATTTTGGTGTTATTATTTGAGACATTATTTTTATTTGTAGCGTGATCTTAATTGCTCTCTTTTATTTGTAGGGTGCTCGAGCATTGACCGGCAAGTGACGAAAGATTCATTAGTCAGAAAGTGATGGATGATTCATTTTTCGAAAAATGACGGAAGATTTATTAGAAACATGTTGATCTTGTAATGTAATATTGTATTATTTTAGAAGAGATGATAATAACTTGTACTCTATGTAAAACTTTTTGTTGTGAATAAAAATATATTTTGATCTTGTTATGAAATATTAAATATGTGTGTTTTCAAGATTATTATTTGTAATAAAATCTCAGGTACACAAAAAATAGAAATGGAATATTTTTGATACATAAATGAATTGGCTGTAGTAAGAAGAATGGAAAATAAATGTAACAATTTTTTCGTTACTATTGTTTAATCTATTGTAACGAAATAATGTTTATTATACTTTATTGTAACGAAGTTATTTTATTTTTAGTGAGAAAAAAAAACATTTGTAACGAAATAGTTTTAATCATAACTTTTTTTTTGTGAGGAAAAAATAACATTTGTAACGAAATAATATTTATTGTGACCAATTTATTGTGAGGAAGAATCTCTTTTTGGTGAGAAAATATCATTTGTTACAATTACTTTATTTGTAACGACATTCATACATTCGTTACAATAACCTTTAGCGTCGAGCTTTAGAGGAGGACCGTTACTTAAAGTTTTTTTCGTTACCAAAGAGTTTTTGTAACGAATTTTGGCACTTATTGTAACGAATTAGGTCCTTACTATAAGTGCAGTTTGTTGTAGTGAGAGTCATCCTGGATGACCCCCCTACGAGCTTACCTCGAGCACGGACACCTACCTGAAGACCGCCTAGAAGCACGCAGATTGCGGATGCGGGCAGCATCATTTACTATCGTGGACGGGGAGCTCTACAAGCGGGCATTCTCAGGACCATATCTAAAGTGCCTACCGGCGGGCGAGTCAGACTACGCCCTCAGAGAAGTGCACGTGGGAGTTTGCGGAGAACATCTAGGCAGAAAAGCGTTGGCACAAAAGATTCTACGCCAAGGCTTCTATTGGCCAACAATGAAGAAGGACGCGGCCGAGCTGGTCCAAAAGTGCAGGAGCTGTCAGCTGCATGCTAACATGCCTCATCAGCCCCCGGTCGCGCTCTCCATAGTCCAAAGTGCGTGGCCGTTCGCGCAATGGGGAATCGACCTCCTCGGCCCCCTACCTCTGGCTTCAGGACAGAGGAAGTTCATCATTCTAGCCATCGATTACTTCACCAAGTGGATATTAGCGGAACCCCTAGCCAAAATCACAGAAGAGAGCGCTAAACAATTTGTCTGGAAAAACATCGTCTGCCGCTTCGGTATCCCAGCGACAATCATTGCCGACAACGACACTCAGTTCACCGGGAAGTCCTTCACTAAGATGTGCGAGGACCTGAAGATCAACCTCCGTCATACCGCGCCGTAGCACATACGCAAACCAACGGACAAGTAGAAGTTACGAACCGCACCATCCTCAAAGGGTTGAAGACGCGCCTAGAAGAAGCCGGGGGACAATGGGTAGACGCACTCCCAAACGTACTATGGGCATATCGAACAACAGAGAGGACTCCCACAGGAGAGATGTCATATAACCTCTGTTACGGTACTGAAGCGATCATCCCCATCGACATCGGCATTCAGAGCACTCGAGTGCTAACCTTCGATCCCAGCAAGAATGACGGACTGCTTCAGGAAAACCTTGACCTAATCCCCGAAGTCCGGGACGCCGCCGCCCAGCGTGCCGCGTCTTACCAAAGGCGCGTAGCCCGGCTCTATGACAGAAGGGTGAAGCCCAGACCAATCAACATAGGAGATCTCGTCCTACGCAGCATCGAGGCGGCTGGAAAGGGCCCCCAAGGAGATAAACTCTCACCCACCTGGGAAGGTCCGTACGTTGTCACTGCGATCGTAAAACCCGGGACATACAGGCTCAGAACAGCGGAAGGAAAGACTCTACCACGCACCTGGAACGCCCAGAACCTGCGCCGCTTCTATCAGTGACATCAAGTCTTCTATCAAGAAGAAAGCCGCGAGCTCATACTCGTGCAAATCTATCTTATATTATGTATGCACAGCCACGAGCTCAGACTCGTGCAAACTTATCTTGTATTCCAAAAACTATGCGCAAAACGATTTCGACTATAAAAAATGTATGCTTCAACATCTATATTCAATTAAGAAGGCCTTTATTTCAGGGCCCTGCCCTGGGGACTTCGCACCGCCGTCGATTGAAGGTTCGCCCTTCTCCTCTGTCGTAGAGTCCCGACGTCGTAGGGGCCTGCCCCCCTTACGTTCGCCCCCGGTTTGAATACACCAACTATTCACCGGCCATCGCGGGGCCCTGCCCTGGGGACTTCGCACCGCCGTCGATTGAAGGTTCGCCCTTCTCCTCCGCCGTAGAGTCCCGGCATCGTAGGGGCCTGCCCCCCTTACGTCGCCCACAGTTTGAATACACCAGCTATTCACCGGCCATCTCGAGGCCTTGCCCTGGGGATTTCGCACCGCCGTCGATTGAAGGTTCGCCCTTCTCCTCCGTCGTAGAGTCCCAGCGCCGTAGGGGCCTGCCCCCCTTACGTTCGCCCCCGGTTTGAATACATCAGCTATTCACCGGCCAAGCCTATATTATATAAAAGCCGCGAGCTCAGACTCGCGCAAACTAATTTCTTGTTATTATAAACTCGCAGGGCCGAACCCGCGCAGACTACACCGTTATCTCGTAAAAGGCTATCAAGCAGTTCGGGTATCAACGCCTAAACAGAACAAGAGAGCAATGTTCAAAGCTGCCACAGAAAAATCGAAACCTCCGAACTCCTCCGCGGCAAAACTCGGACTCCGAAGGTTTGGGGGGCTTATGTTATATACCCGTAGATGCCTTGGGGTGCGTCTAGGTAAAATTCCACTAAAGGAAGGTAGGGTCAACGCATGGTCGCCCGAGTTGAGAGGGCCGAACCAGCCACTTTCATCGCCAACACGCAAGCACGCACGAAGCGCGCGTCACGCCTCGCCGTAACTGAACCCCGCTACTGGGGTGCGGTTAGCCCACACCCCACTAGCGGGGTGCGAATAGCCGCCCCCCCCCCCCCCCCCCCATAGTGGGGGATGCGGCCAAACCGCACCCCTTGGGGTGCGGCCAAGCCGAACCCCATTAGGGGTACGACCAAGCCGCACCCCCCTTTGGGGTGGGGCCAAGCCACACCCCATGAGGGGTGCGGCCAAGCCGCACCCCCCTTTGGGGTGCGGCCAAGCCGCACCCCCCTTTGGGGTGCGGCCAAGCCGCACCCCATATAGGGTGCGGCCAAGCCGCACCCCATGAGGGGTGCGGCCAAGCCGCACCCCCTTTGGGGTGCGGACAAGAGGAGTCGCCCCCCTCCCTCGGGCGCGGCCGCGCCGCACCCCTATTTGGGGTGCGGCCAAGCTGCACCCCCCTTTGGGGTGCGGCCAAGAGGAGTCGTCCCCTCCCTCGGGCGCGGCCGCGCCACGCCCGCCTTTAGGGGCGGTCGAACCGCTCTCCTCCGTGGCTAGGTTGGGGTGAGTCCCCCCTCTTCCGGCTCGCCGCCCGCTTTTCGGGCTCCGCTCGGAGCATTCTCACTTTTCCGACTCGGCTCCCTCACTTTTTGTCTTTCTAGCACGCTCACATTTCCGACTCGGCTCGCTCACTTTTTGTCTTTTCAGTTTCTCACTTTTCAGGAACAGCTTGTCGCCTTTCCTCGAAGGGCAGCATGGTCATTTACGAAAAAATGGTTATCCGTGGGCTCTGAACCGGAAAATATGATTCGTCCTCCCGGGTGGTTACGGTGGTTACAACGGCAAAATTACCGGGCTACCCCCGACAAAGCTATAAAAGGACCCCCTAGGCTTCATTTGAGGGGATCCGGCCTGAATGCCCAGAGAGAGCTCCTTGAAGACTTCCACGGATTTCTCCTTCGGCGCTTGAAGATCTTCTTCGCGGACTTGAAGTTTTCCGTCTCCACGAAAGCGGACAAGGCTTTCTCACTTTCGTCTCCACGAAAGCGGACAAGGCTTTCTCACTTTCGTCACCACGAAAGCGGACAAGGTTTTCTCACTTTCGTCTCCACGAAAGCGGACAAGGCTTTCTCACTTTCGTCTCCACGAAAGCGGACAAAGCTTTCTCACTTTCGTCTCCACGAAAGCGGACAAGGCTTTCTCACTTTCGTCTCCACGAAAGCGGACAAGGCTTTCTCACTTTCGTCTCCACGAAAGCGGACAAGGCTTTCTCACTTTCGTCTCCACGAAAGCGGACAAGGTATTCTCACTTTCGTTCTCTACCGTTCTCAGAAGGAAAAGACTTAGTTTTTTTCCGAGAGGTGGCCTGTCGCCCTCGGAACTCTCTCTCTCTCTCTCTCTCTCTCTCTCTGATATTGTAACGAGCAGCGGCCTGTCGCGCTCGACTTCTAAATCTCTAATTGTAACCCCCCAGAAGATAGTGGAAGTTTGGTCGGCACAGCTCCGGCCACGTGTTTTTACCCTTTCCGGGTTTTCCACGCAAAAAAGTCCAGATGTAATCAACGAATCTCATATTGACTGTTTGCGCGCTTGGTTCGCTCCCGAGCTAAGGTGGTTCAAGTAAACCGGTTTACCAAGAGCCCTAAGCGACCCGCAACACTTCTTATATATAATGATATTTCATAGAACAGATTTCCACTATTTAGAAATTACAGATGCATACGAATTGCTGAGGTGTCACAATCTCAACACACATATATATATATAACAAAACAATATATGACCGGGTCTCCATTATTGGTGCGACCGGGTCTTCCGCTAATTATTTATATATAACAAAACAATATATGACCGGGTCTCTGTTATTGGTGCGACTGGGTCTTCCGCTAATTATTTGGGACAAGAATATTGGGAAGAATATTGCGCGCATTGCCGCAATGAATTGCTAACTACTTTGGATTGACTGTCACGAACAGTTGGGGATGGGATCATTCCAAGCAATCAAATGACTTTTTCAATTCCAAATAAAACGGAAAGAAACAAAACAATATATGACCGGGTCATGCGCAACTTCTGAGAACACTTAGAACTATATAAATATATGTATCTTTATTATATAAACCAATATGTATATTTGAAGGCACACCAAAAAATAGATCTGGACCGTTGGATGAGACTGGAACAAAGAATAGCCATCAGATTGAATGAATCCGGCCTTCAAATAGCCAAAACTGCAAATATCACCCTCCCTCAACTCCAGGAAATCCCGATCCCCCCTTCCGCAAAAAATTCGCCCGGGAGTCCTGACCGCCGCCCACCGGGGGGTTCGCCGGCCTCCGGCGAACCCGCCGGGATCTGTCCGGCCGCGAGCGGGCAAGGCCACCGCCGGCGGTGGCCCTGCCCGTGAGACCCAGATCAGATCACGGCGGGTTCGCCGGAGGCCGGCGAACCCCCCGGTGGGCGGCGGTCAGGCCGTCGGCGGCACCGCTGGCGGCGGATGAGGGAGCACGGGAAGCCTCCTGCTGGGCGTAAGCCCGCCTTGAATGCCAAGCGGGCGAAGCCCGCTTGGTTACGGGTGAAGCCCGCTTGGTTACGGGTGAAGCCCGCAGCGGCGCATCGAGAACGGGCGTACCCCGTTCGAAGATACTAGTGTATACACACACACGAGTGACAGTGCACGGGGGGGGGGGGCATGCTCCGCACAACAGTACCCGACTCGCGGAGGCGAGCTTCGCCCGCCCCTGTCGCGTTGCTGTCAGGTGGCCTTCGGCCGCATCTAGGCTTTTATAACATTAGTCTTGTTTTTTATGATTTTGAGTTCGATTTGTATTTTATTTGTAAAAGTGATGAACATGAAAGTTGTAGATCTCATCGAGATGAATAACTTTCATGTTGACCACTCTTTGATTTGAAGCTGTTTAGGGCCTCGATTTAAGCCTCAAAAAAGTTCACGCCGAATCGGGATCCTAAACCGCTTCAAATTAAAAACTGATCAACATAAAAGTTATTCATCTCGATGAGATCTACAACTTTCATGTTGATCACTTTTTCAAATAAAATAAATATTAAGGAGAAATCGTAAAAAACATCACTAATCTGATTGGTGGCGTCCCATTACACCATTAAGGGGATTTCCTTATATATAGTATATATAGATATACACACACGAGCATCTTCTCACGGGCTATGCCCGTGCTCGATGCTCTCGGGCGGCCTTCGGCAGTATCAATGCGGGCTTCGCCCGTATAAAGTCTGTGTTGCGCCCATCTTCACTGCTCTCGATTGCACGGGCTTCGCCTGTGAACGTCACGAATGTTTTGTTGCTAGCACCCCAGCGCGCCGTGAAGCACGCATTGATGCGGCCGAAGGCCGCCCGAGAGCATCGAGCACAAACGTAGCCCGTGCGAAGATGCTCTTCTATATATGTAAATTATATTATATTTTATATTATATTTTATATACTTAAAGTCATTTATATATTATTATTATTATTACCACCGCCCCCTCTCTCTCTCCACTCCCTCTCTCTCTCCCCTCCCTCTCTCTTCTCCCCTCGATCTTTCCCACATTAGTTTTTTTACGGACAGACAGTGTAGCAGCCCTAACTTCTTTATTATATAGTATAGATACACTTACACACGATTGACAGGCACGGGCCTTCGGCCCGATCCAAGACGATATTTGTCGTGGGGGAGATATTTGTCATGGGAGGAGACATTTGTCGGGGGGGGGGGGGGGGGGGGGGGGGCGACATTTGTCGTGGGGGCGACATTTGTCGTGGGGGCGATATTTGTCGTGGGGGCGACATTTGTCGTGGGGGCGACAAATGTCGCCCCCACGACAAATGATTCACACATTTGTTTTGCTTGGGAACGAAATTGGCTAAGACTGTAAGTAGGACATCTCCCCAACACATAATTCTTAAGTATTTAGAATGTTTTGAAGACTACAGATGAGGAACGTTTGAATGGGGGAATGGGGGGAGAATAAGTTCCATATCCACCCTCCAATCCTTTCATTAAATGAGCTGCTCCAGCAATATTCAATTCGCATTAAATTCGTTCTCCAGAGATTTTTTGCTTTGGAATTTAGAATCAAAAAAATTCCCTAGCTAATATGGCCTTAGCTAATTTTAGCAAGAACTTTTTTCTTTCTAATTTGCAAAGAGTTTTTAGCAAGGAATTTTATCGTTCTTAAAATAGCAAGGAAATACAGTTTTGATGCTAATATTTTTATATTTTATGTAATTATTCTCTTAAATTAAAATAATATATATATATAATAACTTTAATGAGGCTTGCCTAGATTCAAACTGCAAACCTTTTGAACACAACATACCATACTATATCAACACACCTAACTAACTCATTTGTTTTAAGGGGGTGATAATATATATATATACATAGACGCACCGCGCACGCACTCATGTATAAATTCATTAAATTTATATAATTTATAAAATTATATAAATATGTATAAACGTGTTTATATATATATTGTTAATTAAATAATTAATATATAAGTGTGTATATATATGCACGTGTGTATATATATAGTTATTTATATATACATATATATTTCCTTATATATACATATATATTACTTTATATAATTTATATAAGTATATAATATATTATTATATACATTTATATATATAATTTTTCAAACTATACAATATATATATATAATTATTTCATTGAATGCTAATAATTTATGCTAATTTATAAATATATTTAAATATTTATAAAATTATATACACAAATTTATGTAAGAAAGAGAGATGAAATTTTTTTGAAGGAAATAAATATTTGAGTCATAAATATTTTGCAACAAAAAAATTCGCTGCTATTTTGCAACAAAAAATTTGCTACAAAAAAATTTGTTGCTAATTTAGCAATAAAAATTTTGTTGCTATTTTTGCAACAAAAAAATCTCTTGCTATTTTTGCTGGTAAAATAAAAAATAATTTACCTAGCTAAATTTGATGCTAATTAGGAAGAGATTATCTAGTCTTCCTAATTTCCCTTGCTAAATAAGAGTTTTCTTGTAACTCCAATTGGCAATGTGAAGAGCAACGTCATAGTGCCAGCCAATAATACCCCCCACCATGGGAGTTGCAGTTGATTGTCAAATCCTAAGCAAGTGAGGAGAGAGACAAAAATGGCTGCAACTAAGAGGACAAAAAACCACCACTGGGGTACTGACTCATAATTTCTTTTCATCAATCTACTATGAACATCCTCTACACTTTCCTTAGCATCTTCTTTTGTATTTTTGAACATCTTCCAAATATCCCTGTCGACATAATGAATAGACTTAATTATAATGAAAAATACGTGATTGTGTAATATGAATAGGCTTAAAATCATCGCAATACATACTTTCCATGATGAAGAGCAACATGCATGATTGAAGCGGCCAGGCTAGCAAAGCTTGTACCATAAACCAAAGCAAATGAAGAAGTTATATTCAACTTGTTGTAAGTCTCTTCTTTATAGACATTAAGAGTGAAGCTGTCATCATTGATGATCCGAGTAATGTTATAGGGCTGTCCATGGGAGTCAAATACATTGGCAGAGATCAACGAAAATCTTTTGGCATTATAGACATTTGTCCAATACCCAAGTGGAAGAAGCACATACACAATCAGAATGTAGTTGATCACTATATTGAAGATTGCAGTTGCAGGTGTGGCCAATGGGCTACCTAAGAAGTCAACAATTGTGGACCAATCAAGACCAAAAGAGCCAATGGCAAGGCCATTCAGTTCAGATCCAATCTGATGCATGGTGATGAAATTTCTATATACTAAGCATAGAATAGAGATGACGGAGACAGAAGGAAAGAGGAAGTCAGGGATCACATAGTATGCAAAGCTTACGATGAAGACCATCATGAAGAATTGAAAGCGTCGGGCTTCCCTTTTCTCTTTTTTCATTTAGATGCAGTGCTCTAACAAAGTGACATTAATAGAGATATATAAAGACTTCATTAATATAAGTTTCGTAATAATGCAAACTAATATATATATATATGTGTGTGTGTGTGTGTGTGTGTGTGTGTGTGTGTGTGTGTGTAACAGAACGTGCAAGAAGAGCACTTCGTCTTTCCACTGACAATTTTTTTCTTCTTACCCTGCACTTACGGGTGCGGCTACCGGGTCTCCCGCTAATTATTTGGGAGAAGAAAAAATATTGGGCGCATTGCCGCGAGTAACGGCGAACCACAAAACAGATATCATGATGTGACCCATCCACAAAACAGATATGACCCGGTCCACAAAACAGATGTGACCCGGTCCACAGGAATCTTATCTATAATATAATAACATATATACTATCTATTACTACTTAAAAAGAAATATCATGGTTAGATAATTAGACTAGCTAAATAAGACATTGAGATAATCTCGATCATTGGATGTCAAGCCCAGCCGTCGGATCTCTTTTTTGAAACAGGCTCGCTCTTCTTCTTTTTTATTCCGAAACCCACCCGACTTCAGGTTTTGCGATCTCTGCTCCCGACCCTCCTTCACCCATTCTCTCCCGCTAGGTCATCAATATCTCCTCACGCCGCCGCTTCCGCGATCTCCTCACGCCGCTGCTTCCGTGATCTTCCGTCGCTTCTTCCCTTCGCTTCATCTAGGGGAAACTTCCTCGTTCTGAGAAAGAAGCCATTGAAGTCATCACGATATCTGCCACTGAAGTCATCAACGAACCAGTGCCGCTCAACACTTCTACAGACGGAACTTCCTCCGGAATATTTAGCTTCTCCACCTCCAGCAAACCAAGATTCGGGAACCTACTTCCATGCTAAGCTCCCCACGCCCTATGACCTATCCACGATCAACAGGAACTTCCTCACAACTCGGTATTTTGTTTTGGTTGAATTTTCCCTGAGTTGAGCGCAGGAAGCAAGCCTGCAGGACAGTATTTCTAGTTTTATATACAGTTGTAACGTCATATACCATTGTATATAGACTGTATTTTTAGTTGTCAATACAGTTGTACAAAGGATGGTGAGGGAAATGCATTTATCTATTACATTTTTTATTTTTTCACAAAATAATTAACTGAATACTGATACGACTTTTTGTGTATATACGCAAGTATACGTGCCGGCTCAAGTAATATAATAGTGAGTTAAGATCGTTCCCTCGGAGAAGTGAACACTCTAACACTTATGAATATTAGTTTACTCTTTTCCTTAAATCCAAGTTAAATAATTCGATTGGTTGGACGAAACTAAATTTCAGAATATTTAAAACTAATTTTTAAAATACTAAAAGTACTTAAGTTATTTTTTTAACTTTTAGAGAAAGGAATCTTGTATATCACTTCCCTAGATCTGTTGTGATCGATATTTGCTAAATATACCGATGCATTATATTTGATTTACTATCTCGCTCGATTTAAAACTAGGAATCATAATCCCTCGATCTATGAATTCCCATAACCTAGATTTCACTAGTTATCTCTAACTTAGAAAAATGCTAGGTAAATTAATTTGCTCAAATCGCTCTTGCTAAAAGGTGACGGAATCTCTTCCTATCTCCTTTATTATATCAAAGTTTTGATATAAACACACCGCTCCTCTCTCGAATCTCGCGGCGTAGTATAAGAGTAAAGATTTAAATTAGATATTCATGCGACTCATCTCTCGAATCTCGCCGCATAACATTAAGTATTTATCTTAAATAAATCGTGATTCCTCTCTCGAATCTCACCACGAAATATTGAAGATAAACATGATTCAAATCTTTCGCAATAAATCATAACATTGATAAAGATAGCAAACCAAGAAATCATACGGAAAAATTATAAATTAAACATCACAACAAAAACTAGTACTCACGACATACAAGATACGAAGAATTAGTTCATGATTCTTGAAATGAAAAACCAAATTGGAAAGATCTTACAAGACATTGTTTGGAGTCTAAATATTAGCGCAGGAATGCCTCCTTTTCGTTGCCAAATCCGATCAATGTGTCGTCTCTTTCTTCTTCTCCAAGACTTCTTCACTTTTTCTCTCTCTAAAAGTACTCTCGTCTCTCCTCTTGCTTCCTGAAAATGCCGAAGTCCTCCTTTATTTGTCCACGCTACCGTCCAAAAGCTGAAAAGAGACGTCCTTTCAACAAGGAACCGCATGCCTATTTTTGATTATTTCGAAAATAATCAACTTTTGGTTCAGCATATTCAATTTAAACCGCCTTGTTACAACCAAGTTATGACCAAACTGCTGTAATCTTCCCATCATTGTAATTCCTGCCTAAAGTTGTCCATTCTTTCATGGATTTCTCGCACTCCTGCACAAATATACTGCATGTTCGCCGATAAACTGTCCACAATTGCAGATATGAAGTTTATTAGTCAATTAATCGTTATTTTTCCTATACCTTTCTCAATATTCAGTAAATTAAAGGAGTTAATAACTTCTTTATGAGAAGTTATCACACCCCCACACTTAAGTCTTTGCTAGTCCCTAGCAAGAATTAAATCAATTCTAAAAAAAAAATTTGAAAACTTCTATTGAAACAGGGCAAGAATCATCTTTTTTACGTACACCAACGTTAGGCTTACTTAAGGATTTCAAATTAACTAAGGCAAATCTCTTAAAAGATGTTTCAACCTTTTACAATTCCGTTAGTTAGATAACAAGTGCAGCTCCCTCAATATTTCTATGTTGTGTGTGTGCTTCCTTAAAATTGTCCACTCTCAACAATTTAACTCATTAAACATGCTCATAATTGGAAATGGTAAGAAATTGCCGAGTCTTTGTTTTATACCTCCACAAGAGTTTAGTAGTTCAATTTGATAAGAAATCATAAGGGCTTACAATATGAATGACTTTGGCTTGGTGAAGATTTTATGAATGAATTTTGATATAGAGCGGAATTTCCCTAGTTAACATTCTTAATGACTTGCCATACTTTGAGGTTTATTTCTTAATCAAATTTTTTTTTTAAGAACATAGCAGGGATCATTCCAAGTAGGTGTACACACACTTAGGCCACATATCACTATGTCATTATACATTTTTCCCATTTTTTTTTATAAATTTTCTTTTACTTTATGATCATAGTTGGGATCATTCTAAGTAAGTGTACACACACTTAGGCCACATATCATTATGCCTCACACACATTTTTTTTTAAATCCCCAAAGTCGGAAAGTTAACTAAGAAGTAACTAGTGAAATTATTGGAAAATTGTGCTTGGACAAATGGTATCAAAATGATAAGTTCAAGCTCAAAGACTGATGGATAATCAAAAATAGTTTTGTGGTGTGATCTGATCCAAAGGTGACCCTACTCATTGTTATCAATTAACTACACACTCTATGTTTTAGATTACAACATTGACTTAGTTCTTGCTCATCCTTCCATAATTATGTTAACCGATTAATAAATTATTTTGTCGAGAGCAAATTCTTTAAAGAATCTAGTGCATAATTGAAATACTATAGAGAGCTATAACCGCATCTTACTAACTTTAAATTTATTAGTTGAAATCACCATATTAATTAATCTGCCAATTAGTGTAAGACGAAGTAACTTTAGTAACCCTTCTGTTGGTAACAAAAATGAAGAAATTATCGTAAACTGCCCTGAATAGAAATTTTATAAGTGAAAATAAACGGAGGATAACTGACGTCACCCCCACACAAAAATAGCTGCTAGACCCTAGCAGAGACCTCATTGAGAACGTAGTGAATTAAATAAATTAAAATAAGAATCCAAAGAAAATATTAATTGAAAAACCAACACTCACCTGTAAATTTGGCAGGAAGGATGCCCATTGCACGTGTGGCAGTATTTGGTAAGGTAATCATTCATAGCACAATAAGAACTGCATTTAGTGGAGTACAAAAATAGTAAAGCAAGAAGTGTGATAATGCTAACATGAGAGAGAAGAAAATTCTTATATCATACTTCATAAATCAAGTACTTGGCATAAAAATCAAGATAAGACTTATGCAGATATAAGCAGAACAGTCCAAATCATTTATCGATTAGGTAAAACAGTACAAATGAAGATAAAGCTCATGCAAAGTAAAGCAAAACAATGATCAAACATTCACAGGAATTAATTAACCATATAAGCTATTCTTATGATTGAGACAGTATAAATTAATTCTTGGCAATTAAAGCATAGAAGTATCAGAAATTTCACCTAAGGTTAAATTCATAAGAACAGCATATTATCTCATAAAGCCAAGTTATTGAATTTGTTATATATTAAAAATGATAGCAGCTTCTCATCAAATAGAATTAGCGGGAAAGCAATATCAGAATATCAGCAAATAAGAGAAACAAAATTTAAAGCAGGATACTAATAGCTACTTAAGAGTAGCAGCATCAGAGTAACATATACTCCTCTAAAATAAATAACATCACAGCAGCATGAGGAATAGCATAAGAGTCTTCAAAATAACAAAATAATAATCCACCATTGTCTGATTAAAGCAATAATTAAGAAGAGCTAAGCATCAGGCATCTCGTCATCCATGTCGTGGGCTTCACTAATATCAATCCGTTCGCCATCTGGATAGAGCAAATAACCTTGCTGATCAAATCTCGATTTGTATTTGTAGACAGTCTTCACGGTATCTAAACCAGCATCCTCCATGAGTCTAGCTTGATTCCGCAGGAGATCATCACATTTTTCATTAATGAGTAGATGACTGAATCGCTGATAACATTTCATGTATTCCCTTTCTTCTGTTGCACTTACCATATTATCAATGATCTCTGTTAAGTCAACCTGTGCTGGTGCGGTGGAAGAAGAAGGAGTACTCGCAGCGGGCTTGGGGACAGGATATGTATTACCAGCAGGAGGCGGTGTGCTCTCAAGATTATCTGAACTATCCCGAATATTGCTTGTAATTACTACCTTAGTAATATGGTGTCCACCTTTGGTAATTAAAGTTTCCTTGTCTCCCCACATTCCGCTAACACGGCAAAGTTCAGTAATAAGAGTAGGGAACCATAATTGCAACCTATCCATAGCAAGGAGTCTCTTCTGAAGTTGATCTGATATTATTTTCCCAACATCAAAACGAATGCCCTTTAAAATACAGCAAATTAATATGGCACGGTCCATAGCGACTCGTGTAGTATTTTTGGTAGGGATTATGCTTGTGTTAATGAATAAAAGCCGCACCTTGGCCTCCCGCTTTAAACTTGGCTTTCAAATTGGAACCTTCCGTCGAAATCCAGGCTGTGTCGACATTATTACAAATCTCCTCCGCAATGACGGACGGTGGGGTTGTGGCTTGTACGCGCAGATACTCTTCTTCATTCGGAACCGTCATTCCAAAATAGCTATTAATCGCCTTACCGGAAAAATCTACTGAACGACCTCGCACATAAATTTTTCTCTCCTCAACGGTCAGCGCATTAGCATAAAATTCATAGATCCAATGCAACACCGCTTCCTTTCGGGGGTGGCAAAATGATTCCCACCCAAAAATTTTTAATTTTGTGACATATTCCATACTCCATGCCCGTTTTTCGATCTCAAACCCTCGTTCAAAAATGAAAGGTTTATCTTGTAAACCTTCATATCTCAGTTTTGTGTTATCATTAATAAATCGAAAATCCTTACGAGGACTTGGTGCGGGTTTGCTCTTAACTTTACGCTTAGATGACATTTTCTGATATTAAAAAAAAATTGATACTAGTAAGAACCCTAGAATATTGTAAGATTTTATCATCTTTTCATAAGGAAGAAGGGTTGTTGCGAAATGTTACCGACTTAAAGGTGAAATCAACGCCGCCTGGTTTGGACAAGAACTCGAACGCTGACGCCGCCGGATCGGGATGAGAACTCGAGTGCTGACGCCACCGGATCGGGATGAGAACTCGAGTGCTGCTCTCCGCCTCGTCGTTCGACAGTCGCCGCTGCTCTTCGTCGAAAAGGGAAATAGAGTTCCTAAAACGCAGCTGTCGAACCAGGGGAGGGGAAGGGCGAATAAAAACTAAACCGGGTTTCCAAGTTCTTTATATATTAAATGTTGGACCGGCGGTTTACTCCAAGTGGTTTGACAGGTTTTTATCCAGCGGTTCGGAGAAGTTACAGTCGCCAGCCGGTCAGTTATACACGTTATATCTTGAACCGGCGAGTTCGGTTATCTTTTTATTTATTTTAAAATTTTTTCTTTGTTCTCTTAGTCAAAAGGACAGAGAATAAAAAGTTAGAACCTTGGTTATAACTTTGTCATGACATTTTAATGCAAATTTTTTTTTATGGACCTTCCTACGCTTTTCAACTTTTAACCTTTATAGTTACTACTTAATTAATTAATTTTAGTTGGGTTGCCTCCCAATTAGCGCTTGATTTAACGTCTCGGCTAGACTCAGCCAATCTTTAGACAGATAAATTCGTTACCATCACCTCTCGCGGCTCATTGTTATGAAAGTAAGCTTTAAGTCTTTGCCCATTTACTTTGAAAATAGAACCGTCTTTGTCATTACAAATGGAAACTACCCCAAAAGGATGGACTTCTTGAACTCGGAACGGACCAGACCACTTAGATTTCAATTTACCCGGAAATAGTTTAAGGCGAGAATTATAAAGTAGTACTAATTGATTCGGAATAAATTCCCTCTTCTCTATGCGAGCGTCATGCCATTTTTTTGTTCTTTCCTTATATAGTTTTGCATTGTCATATGCATGAAATCGCATCTCATCGAGTTCATTGAGATTAAGCAACCTATTCTTACCGGCTTCCGTATAATCGAAGTTTAATTTTTTTGTAGCCCAATAAGCTTTATGTTCTAACTCGACAGGAAGGTGGCAAGCTTTTCCATAGATCATCTTGTATGGGGTCAGTCCTATGGGCGTCTTAAATGCAGTTCTGTAAGCCCACAACACATCATTCAATTTTTGTGACCAATCTTTCCTAGTGGCACTTACCGTTTTCTCTAAAATAGATTTAATTTCCCTGTTGGAAACCTCAGCCAAACCATTAGTTTGAGGATGATATGCTAAAGCGATCTTATGCGTCACTTTGTACTTTCTTAGTAATGTTGTAAATTATGAATTACAAAAGTGGCTTCCGCCATCACTAATAATCGCTCTAGGTGTACCGAATCTTGAAAAGATATTAGTTTTTAAAAATTTTAATACGACCTTGGCGTCATTCTTATGCGTAGCGATGACTTCGACCCACTTTGATATGTAGTCGACTGCTAATAGAATATATAGGTTGCCATCCGAATTAACAAATGGTCCCATAAAATCTATCCCCCAAACATCGAAAATTTCAACCTCTAAAATGGTATTCATTGGCATGCTCGCTTTACGACCCAGGTTTCCTGTTCTTTGACATTTATCACAACTCTTCACGAATAAGTTCACATCCTTAAATAAAGTGGGCCAGTAAAAACCCGACTCCAGAACTTTTGCCGCAGTCCGGTCTCCCTTAAAATGTCCTCCATAAGGTGATGAATGACACTTTTCTATGATACTAAGAACCTCTACTTCAGCAACACACCTCCGGATAATTTGATCCGAACAGATTTTATATAGGTATGGCTCGTCCCACAGATAATATTTCACCTGCTGGAGGAACCTTTTCCTTTGTTGATAGTCCATATCCGGATGTACTATATTACTAACTATGTAATTCACATAATCAGCATACCATGGTATACTACCCACAGAGACAGCTAAAATCTGTTCGTCCGGGAAATTTTCTCTTATCCCTACTTGTTGATTCCTCTCATCGCATTGTTCTAATCTCGATAAATGATCGGCTATTTGATTTTCCGCTCCTTTTCGGTCTTTGATTTCAATATCAAATTCCTGAAGCAAGAGGACCCATCTAATTAGTCTAGGTTTGGCGTCCTTCTTCTCCAACAGGTATCGTATTGCCGAGTGATCTGTATAAACTATCACTTTAGAATTTATTAAATATGAACGGAACTTATCGAATGCAAACATTACAGCTAAGAGTTCCTTCTCGGTTGTGGTGTAGTTTATTTGTGCATCAATAAGTGTCTTGCTAGCATAATATATAGTGTGAAAAATTCTATCCCGGATTTGTCCTAAGACAACTCCTACGGCATAATCACTAGCATCACACATAAGAACAAAACGAGATGACCAATCCGGTGTTGTGACAATAGGTGACGAAACTAACTTGTGCTTTAATGTGTCAAAAGCATGCAAACAATGATCATCAAATAAGAAGGGAGTGTCTTTTTCTAACAAGTTACATAAAGGTTTTGATATTTTAGAGAAATCTTTAATAAACCTTCTATAGAATCCTGCATGGCCTAAAAGCTACGAATACCCTTGACATTCTTAGGGGGAGGAAGCTTTTCAATAACTTCAATTTTAGCCCGATCTACCTCCAAACCCTTGCTTGATACTTTATGGCCTAAGACAATTCCCTCTCTCACCATGAAATGACACTTTTCCCAATTTAGTACTAAATTTGTCTCAACACATCTTGTTAATACTTTCCTAAGGACTTCTAAACAGCAGTTAAATGACTTCCCAAACACTGAGAAATCATCCATAAACACCTTTATACCGTTATCCATTAAATCAGTAAAAATAGATATCATGCACCTTTGAAAAGTGGCGGGTGCGTTACATAATCCAAATGGCATTTTGTGAAATGCAAATGTACCATAAGGACATGTAAATGTGGTCTTTTCTTGGTCTTCCGGAGCAACCATAATCTGATTATAGCCGGAATACCCGTCTAAGAAACAAAAATAATCGTTACCCGCAAACTTGTCAAGCACTTGATCAATAAAAGGTAGTGGAAAGTGATCCTTCCGAGTTGATTTATTTAGTTTCCTATAATCCATACATATTCTCCAACCGGTAACCGTCCTAGTTGGTATCAACTCGTTGTTATCATTTTTCACCACCGTAATTCCTCCTTTCTTCGGTACATATTGTACCGGACTTACCCACTTGCTATCCGAAATAGGGTAAATAATGCCTGCATCTAACCATTTTATTATCTCTTTCATAACTACTTCTTTCATGGGTGGACTAAGCCTACGTTGGTGTTCAATTGACCATTTAGCCTCATCTTCTAATATGATTTTATGCATACAAATCGAGGGGCTAATGCCACTAATGTCTGCTATAGTCCATCCCATGACCTTCTTAAATTCTTTCAAAACAAAAAGTAGTTTTTCTTCATCTTCAAATTTTAATGATGCATCAATTATTACCGGAAGAGTATTTTATTCTCCAAGAAAAGCATATTTAAGATGTTCTGGAAGAGGTTTCAAATCTAAAGTTGGAGGTTCAATAATTGATGGTTTCATAGTTTTTGGTTCACTTGACCTAGTTATAGATTCATAATTCCTAAAAATAGGCAATTTATAATGGGATTCTAAAACTTTAACACATTCATCCAATTCTACATCATCATCCCACTCTTCATTTGTCAAAATTGTGAGAAGTCTTTGTTCTAGGTCATCTTCATTCCCTTAATTAATTGATTTTTTATCTCCACTTCTTCAATAGAGTAACAATTTTCTTTATCATTTGGAAATGTCATAGCTTTTAGGATATTGAATGTTACTTCCTCTTCATTTACTCTCATTGTTAACTCCCCTTTTTGTACGTCAATTAAAGTTCTTCCGGTTGCTAAAAATAGTCTCCCTAAGATTATGGGCACATCCTTATCCTCTTCCATGCCCAACACTACAAAATCGGCCGGAAAAATAAATTTCTCCACCTTAACCAATACATCCTCAACTATTCCCTTAGGGAATGCTAAAGTCCTATCGGCTAATTGAAGTGTAAGAGTTGTTGGAGTTATCTCTCCTAGACCTAACTTTGTATATATAGATAAGGGCATTAAATTAATGCTTGCACCTAAATCACATAATGCTTTCCCGACAAATTTTACTCCTATGGAACAAGGTATGGTAAAACTACCGGGGTCCTTAAGTTTTTGAGGCAATTTCTTTTGCAAAATCGCACTACACTCCTCCGTTAATGCAACTATTTCTCTATCTAGAAATTTTCTTTTCTTCGATAGAATATCTTTCATAAACTTGACATAACTAGGCATTTGCTCTAATGCCTCGGCGAATGGTATATTAATTGTAAGCTTCTTAAAAATTTCCATAAATTTTTGAAATTGTTTGTCAAGTTTTGTTTTATTTAATCTAGATGGAAAAGGTGGAGAAGGGTAAATGATTTCTTTCTTTTTATTATTTTGTAGATCTACTTCCACTTCCTCTGGCTTCTTAATTTCAATAGACTCTTCTCTCCTAGTTGAATTTTCTCTTGCCTCTTCTTCCTTTAACTTCTCTAGTAATCCATCCCCACTTGAGATCTCTACCCCACTCCTTAATGCAATAGCTTTACAATGATTGTTTGGTTCTTCTCTTGTTGGATTAAGTGTGGTGTCCGATGGTAGCGATCCTATTGTTCTTTGATTTAAAGCATTTGCCAATTGACTAATTGTGGTTTCTAAAGATCGGAGTGAAGAATCAATACCACCCATCCTAGAGTCATTCTTTTGGAGCAAACCTATAATATACTCATCAGTCAATTTCCTATTATTGGTTTGTTGATTAAGCATATGGGTTGGTATAGGATTAATGTTTTGATTGAAACCTGGTGGTTGAATTGCATTTTGTGAATTTTCCAAGAAAAATTAGGATGATTTCGCCATTCTGGATTATAATGATTTCCGAAATTTGAAGGTCCTTGCCTTTGTTGGCCTCCTAGATAATGTACTTCTTCAGTTACTTGGTTTAATTGTTCCACTGTCATTGGTTCACTTGTTGAGGGGGTAGATAGAGAATCTAACCTCTTATTTATTAAATTAAATTGAGTGGCCATTTGGGCTACTAACGAAGTGAATTGATCTACTTGATGAATACCGGCTGGTTGGTTACCTTGCCTTTCGAATGCTTGGTAATTGTTAGAAGTAAGATCTTCTAAAATTTCCAAAGCATCTTCTGGATATTTCTTTAATAAAGACCCTCCCGCAGCTCCGTCAACTAGGATCATCGTAGTGGTTTGTAAACCGTTATAAAAAGTGGCTACTTGTTGGTGTTGCGCCAACCCGTGATGCGGACACTTCCTAAGCATTTCTTTAAACCTTTCCCACGCTTCATAAAGTGTTTCGCCATGATTTTGGACAAAAGTGGTGATGTCTCTAACCAATTTAGCTGTTTTAGAAGGGGGGAAGTATTTATTCAGAAATCTCTCTTCCAATTGATCCCACGTAGTGATGGAACCGGGTGGTAAAGAATCAAGCCAGTCTTTAGCTCTTCCCTCCAAAGAAAATGAGAATAACCTCAATTGAATAGCTTCATCCGAAGCCCCATTTACCTTGTACATATCACAGATTTCTACAAATATTCTTAAATGAGCGTTTGCATTTTCATGATTTAGACCCCCAAACTTGTTATGTTGTACTAGTTGCATTGTGGTAGAGTCTATTTTAAAATTATTAGCGGCGATTGTGGGTCGCGCTATACTAAATTGCAAACCTCCTCTTAACGGTGCGTTATAGTCTCGACAAGTCATTCATGGTGCAGCATTTTGAACATTATGGCCGTTGTGTTCGACTTGACCATTAGGGTCCACCTGACCCCCATGATCATTTTCATTGCCTTGCTGATTATTGTCCATCTCTTGATGAATAATAGCGCTTGCTCTAACAGTTTGCCTATTCCGTCTACAAGTACGTTCGATTTCTAGATTCAAAGGTAATAATTCAATGTTACGCAATCGGGACATACACTAGACAAAAATTCAAAGTGAAATAAAATAACGACTTGGTCTCTAATTACTAAGAGCTCACTAATATCGTAAAAAATAAACCGTTAGATAGCCGCTTCCCCGGCAACGGCGCCAAAAACTTGATACGACTTTTTGTGTATATACGCAAGTATACGTGTCGGCTCAAGTAATATAATAGTGAGTTAAGATCGTTCCCTCGGAGAAGTGAACACTCTAACGCTTATGAATATTAGTTTACTCTTTTCCTTAAATCCAAGTTAAATAATTCGATTGGTTGGACGAAACTAAATTTCAGAATATTTAAAACTAATTTTTAAAATACTAAAAGTACTTAAGTTATTTTTTTTTTTCAACTTTTAGAGAAAGGAATCTTGTATATCGCTTCCCTAGATCTGTTGTGATATTTGCTAAATATACTGATGCATTATATTTGATTTACTATCTCGCTCGATTAAAAACTAGGAATCATAATCTCTCGATCTATGAATTCCCATAACCTAGATTTCGCTAGTTATCTCTAACTTAGAAAAATACTAGGTAAATTAATTTGCTCAAATCGCTCTTGCTAAAAGGTGATGGAATCTCTTCCTATCTCCTTTGTTATATCAAAGTTTTGATATAAACACACCGCTCCTCTCTCGAATCTCGCGGCGTAGTATAAGAGTAAAGATTTAAATTAGATATTCATGCGACTCATCTCTCGAATCTCGCCGCATAACATTAAGTATTTATCTTAAATAAATCGTGATTCCTCTCTCGAATCTCACCACGAAATGTTGAAGATAAACATGATTCAAATCTTTCGCAATAAATCATAACATTGATAAAAATAGCAAACCAAGAAATCATACGGAAAAATTATAAATTAAACATCACAACAAAAACTAGTACTCACGACATACAAGATACGAAGAATTAGTTCATGATTCTTGAAATGAAAAACCAAATTGGAAAGATCTTACAAGACATTGTTTGGAGTCTAAATATTAGCGCAGGAATTCCTCCTTTTCGTTGCCAAATCCGCTCAATGTGTCGTCTCTTTCTTCTTCTCCAAGACTTCTTCACTTTTTCTCTCTCTAAAAGTACTCTCGTCTCCCCTCTTGCTTCCTGAAAATGCCGAAGTCCTCCTTTATTTATCCACGCTACCGTCCAAAAGCTGAAAAGAGACGTCCTTTCAACAAGGAACCGCAGGCCTATTTTTGATTATTTCGAAAATAATCAACTTTTGGTTCAGCATATTCAATTTAAACCGCCTTGTTACAACCAGGTTATGACCAAACTGCTGTAATCTTCCCATCATTGTAATTCCTGCCTAAAGTTGTCCGTTCTTTCATGGATTTCTCGCACTGCTGCACAAATATACTGCATGTTCGCCGATAAACTGTCCACAATTACAGATATGAAGTTTATTAGTTAATTAATCGTTATTTTTCCTATACTTTCTCAATATTCACTAAATTAAAGGAGTTAATAACTTCTTTATGAGAAGTTATCAAATATCAATCTTTGTATTTTTATGATCATTTTAAGTACTCATATGTATATATTTTGAGGTGAAAATACACTTGTAAAAAAATGTATTTCTTGAACTATTGTACAACTGTATTTACAACTAAAAATACAGTCTATATACAGTTGGTATATGACGTTACAACTGTATATAAAACTAAAAATACTGTCCCGCAGACTTGCTTCCTGAGCTCAACGCAGGGAAAATTCAGCAAGCCATCTTTCCCTTCCGATTCCCACTATCCTTGGATTTACTCTCTTTATTAATAATGGTATAAACATTCCAAAGTATATTCTAGCCATTGTCAAGACCGTTTGCAGGGTTAAGAAGTCTCTCTCTATTTGTGGTTATGACAATTTTTTTATAAATTATTACCATGAATTAATGCTTACTTTACATTCAACAATGTTAAGAATGGATCATTAGATTAACTACAACATGTTATGTTAACATATAGTATATCAAATTTACTACTGCCATTCCACATCCTACCATTTCATCATGAGCCATCATTACAATGCCATAAACCAAGAAAATGTAAACATGTTTTAGTCACATTTCTATTGAATTGTATTTGTGAAATCTGAACCGTGATTCCTAAATTTTGAAATTAAGATGTGTGATTTTTATAATTGATGTTTGCTGTAGTTTGCACAACTGCAGTTTTGTAGTACAAACTGCAGTTTTTAGTACAAACTGCAATTTGCATTGCAGCAAAACGGTTGTTTGTACACTAAGACGAGCGGTGATTTCAATTTGGATTGTTGTTTGTGCTACACTGCATCGATAGGTAAGAAGATAATTACATTCATCAATAACCTCAAGAAATGCTTTAGTCAACTTCAAGATTAATTTGTAGCTTTATTTCTGTTGATTTGAAAGCAATTTTTAGGTTGGGAGAAGCTGGAAGAGACATTCATCAATACAAGCTATCTGCAAAAGAGACTGATGTTTATGATATCTGTAAAGCAACAAATCTCCGAATACATATTCTAAATGTAGTGAGGCATACAAAAGAGACTGATTGTTGTTTGGCCTGCTTACAGAATGTTAGTTTGTCAATTCTATCGGTGTAGATTAAGCACCAAAGTCCTCCTTTCCTTATATGTTCATCCCCTCAACACATTATTTCTCAATTTTAGAATTCCTCAGGTAAGTTTTTCTCATTTCTCATTAGTTGACAGTAATTAATTTGGAAAGTTCATTTTTTCAGGTATTTTTTTCATTTTGTTCTACATTTTCGAAGCCTCCTATAGATCAGAGAATTACTCGGTCTCGGGTGTCATTTCTTTGTTGTTTCTTCTTTGCAATATCATTTGATTATGATTTATTAGCGTGAGTTGTTGTTGTTTACATTCGTTATTTTTTTAGTGCAAAAAACCATGACACTGCTCTACAAATATTCTCCCACCCCACGATCAATGTCGCCCCCCACAAACAATGTCGCCTTCCAGGACAAATGTCTCCTCCCATGACAAATGTCACCCCCACGACAAATGTCTCCCCTCACGACAAATGTCGCCCTCATGACAAATATTGTCTTGGATAGGGCCGGAGGCCCGTGCCTGTCACTCGTGTGTGTGTGTGTGTGTGTGTGTGTGTGTGTGTGTGTGTGTGTGTGTGTGTGTGTGTGTGTGTGTGTGTGTGTGTGTGTGTGTGTGTGTGTGTGTGTGTGTGTGTGTGTGTGTGTGTGTGTGTGTATACACACACACGAGTGCCCGACACGGGGCTCGGGGCTCCGCCCCTACGGCCAAGCGTGACAGTACCCCCGGCGACGGCGGGCTTCGCCCACCCCCGGCTTCGCCCGCAACATATACATATGAGTACTCAAAATGACCGTAAAAAATATACATCAATATTACAATATTTATTTTGTAAAAAAAATACAAATATACTTTAAAATATTATTTTTCTCTCTCTCTCTTTCCCTCTCCGCCACACTCTCTCCCCCTCTCTCCTCTCTTTTTCTCTCTCTCCCGGGAAGTTTATTTTTATTTTTTTATAATAAAGATGTTTCGGATAAAACATGTGAAAGATCCAACGGTGAAAAATGAAAGCACAGTAAGAGCATGGAGAATGTTATATTCACTTATATAATAAATATATATATACACACACACACACACGAGTGAGAGGCACGGGGCTCCGCCCCTACAGCCAAATGCGCCAGTACTCGGACGGCGATGGCGGACTTCGCCCGCCCCCGACGAGCTTCGTGTGGGCGGGCTTCGCCCGCCCCCGGCCAAGCGCAATAGTACCCGACACGCGACGGCGGGCTATGCTCATGACGCTCCGGGCTGCACCTGCATCAAGCCGGTTGCGCCACAACATATACATATGATGAGTACTCAAAATGACCGCACAAAAATTTTAATTATTATTTTATAATTATTATTTTAACAAAAAATCATTTTAAGGTAAGTCCAGGAGATCTAATGATTACCTATCATAGTAGGTCTAATGATAGAAATTCATAAAATAAAAAAGGATGAGACTATATTTGACAATTTTGAATGTTTCACCAAAAGCAACTTCTTATATACAGTAGTTAAATATATATATATATTAACGTTGTTAACTTGTTATCGTCAATATATAAATATATATCTTAACGTTATTATCGTCAATATATACATATATATCTTAACGTTGTTATCGTCAATATATACATATATATCTTAACGTTGTTATCGTCAATATATGCATATAGTTATCGTCAATATATACATATATATCTTAACGTTATTATCGTCAATATATATACATATATATCTTAACGTTATTATCGTCAATATATATACATATATATCTTAACGTTGTTATCGTCAATATATAAATAAAAATATAAATATATATATACACACACACACGAGCATCTTCGCACGGCGCTAGCCTGTGCTCGATGCTCTCCGTGCGACAGTACCCTCGCCTCGGCAGTGTCCCGGCGCGACGGCGCTCCGGCAACTCGCAAACCCCCGTGCATCAACCAATATATGTAATTTGTTAATGACACAACATCCTGGCACGACATGCCTCATGTCTACAACTACAACGGACCCAAAATGATAATACCAGAGGTGCCTAGGAACATGCATGTCAAAGAGCAATGAAATTTTGTTTTTCGTGAATTCGCAAAATCAACAACCATCGTGGTGCCACAGTCCTACGACATCAGAGAAGTGAAAAAGGAATTCAACATAAATTAGTAATAGTGAGGAAATATTCATGATGTTGGATTGCACGGTATTACAATAGTGCATACATATATTCTATTGCTTTTTTTTATCTCCACAGATTATTGCAGTACATTTTGTATTTTATTCATCGCATTTGCTTTAATTATTACTTTTGATCGTATTCATCACATTTGCATACATATATTTTGTTGCTTTTTTTATCTCCACAGATTATTGCAGTACATTTTGTATTCTATTCATCGCATTTGCTTTAATTGTTACTTTTGATCGTGTTCAACTTGCTTATCTACTGAACATGTGATATATTTACACAAATGATGCTTCATATGCTCTAAGATTGAACCTGATGGCAGTTAACGGTGTATGGATTTATTATTGATCATATTTCGGCGTGTGGATCAATAAGAATGAACATGTAAATCTGACAAGCCACTTTATATATGATCAATAACAAAATGATATAAGAATGAACATGTAAATCAGCTCTCTGTGACATGATCTTCAGAAATACAGACTTCACATATCAACAGTTTCAACGATGGCACCAAAACTTAATGATCATATGTTGATTCCTTAATTACCATATACAGAAATCAGCCTATTTCTGAGTATGGAACCAAATCTTAATGATCATATGCTGAGGTATAAACGAGACAACAACAAATGAGTAGGGTTGATTTCTTACCATATATCAACATAATTATTAATATTGATCATATGCTTTAAGGTTGAACCTGATGGCAGTTCAGTAGATTGCATCTGATTGCAGTTCATGTAATATGGCACATAATCAATATGAATAGGATAAATATTTATGATCAATATATATCATGATTCTTCATTATTTAGAAAATGTGAGTTCATACTTTAAATCAATGTTGTTGTCATAGGAAATTTTTACAGTAGCATGTTCGGTGATACTCAAGGTTTCCCAACAACTGTAGCATGTTCGGTGATCCTTTAATCAATGTTCGGTCATCCTTTAATTACGTTTTATTTAAAAAATGTTCGGCTTCCCAAATTTTTTACGGTAGCATGTTCGGTGATTCTTTAAATCAATGTCGCCCTCACGACGAATGTTGCCCCCACGACGAATGTCGCCCCCACGACGAATGTCGCCCCCACGAAGAATGTCGCCCCCATGACGAATGTCGCCCCCACGACGAATATCGCCGCCACGATGAATCTCGCCTAGCATAGGGCCGGAGGCCCGTGCCTGTCACTCGTTTATATATATATATATATATATATATATATATATATATATATATATATATATATATATATATATGTATGTATATATAACTATTTGAATGGATACTAATAATTTATGCTAATTTATAAATATATAAATAATTTATAAAATTATAGAAACAAATTAAATATATTAGTAATTTATTGCTACGAAAAAAATTAATTGTTATTTTAGCAACAAAAAAATTTGTTGCTATTTTTGCAATAAAAAATCTCTTCTATTTTTGCAGGTAAAATAAAAATGTATTTACCTAGCTAAATTTGATGCAAATTAAGAAGAAATTATATAAGCTTCCTAATTTTTCTTGCTCATAGATTGTGAAAGTGCACAGTATTGTTTGGTCGAGGTGTCTAAAAGGGCACCCAAATGCATGCCCGCATCGCAATGTCCTTCTCGATCGGAGGAGAACTATTCGAAACGTCGCGAAGATAGAAGATTTATTAGCATCCCAAATGGGCCATTGGAATTTAGAAGATGAAATTTCAAACATAAACATTATTTTGTTTTTAGAGTAGCATGCATATCTTGTGGCAAATGTCTCGAGGAATTGATGAAGAGAATGCTCAATTGTTAATACCTTTGAAACGTGAAGCATTTTTCATACAAAATTATAAATGCAAATCGAAATCAATAAGAGATCCTATCATGAACACAATGATTTGCATGTGTGAGCAGTGATTGTGACTAAATTCATCTTTATATATAAATTGAAGAATGACAAAATTATAGCATGTTGGAAGCCTCAGTTGGAATACATTTAGTATAAATATAGAAAAGCAAGAAATAACCTTTTAAGGTCGCCTAGCCTAAGTGTTAGAGAAATTAATTAAAATAAATGTAATCTAGAGAAGCTTCTTCCTGTCTCTTAGAAACTGTATTTCATTTAATGTATTAAATTTAATGAGCTAGGCATCTAGAAACATCTATCTGATGTATAAATACATGCATTGTAGCAAGATTCAAAGTGAGAAAATACTTTAGTACTTTCAGAGTTTTCATTTGCCTCCATCCTCCTTTCTCTGCTTCTCATTAATTACCTGATCCTTCCTGCTGTTTTCTTTGTGATTGAATTCATCTTGGATGGGGAGCAGCCCGCCCGACCCGTTAGGGTCTACTCACGATGACCTCGGGCGCAGTGACGATCGGGACCGCTCATCTTGAGCTGATCGTCATCATAGTATTTTTATTACTTAGACATTTTTTATTTTGAGTTGTATTTGGTGTTTTTTTGAGTCGGGACGATCGACCAATCATAGTCGTTCGTTGCCCCCTAGAGTCTTATAAATAGAGGATGAGTGCTCTCATTTAGGGGTATTGAAGGATCGGAGCATAGAAGCCATCATTTGGTCATTTTTGTGCCAAAGTCGAGTTTTAGGCGCGAAGCCTTGAATCCCCCTCCACCTTGCCGCCCCCACCATTTTCCGAGTCCTTGTTTCCCTACTAAGCAGCCGGCCCCCATCCAAACCTCCCTTGGCCGGCCACATTCCCAACACCCTACCCCTTGTCGTGGGTCCACGTTGTCCCCCTTCACCCACAGCACAGCCGGCAACCCCCATTATCTCCTCCAACAGCTAGCCGGCCATGCATAGACCATCCCCTCTACATCCTTTGCCGGCCACCTCTCATCTCCTAGACCCCCTTCTGATCCACCTGCCAAGTTTCCCACAAAAACAGCCCTTTTCCCCTCATTCCCACCTCCGTCGATCACCGGAAAACATTTCCGGCTACCTTTGGTGATTCCCCGCCACTTTCCCATCGATTTCCCATCATTCTGCGTTTACCGGCGATCGCCGAAAGATATCTCCAGCGACCACCGCCACCGGCGGCCAGCTCCGGCCACCACCGACCTCCACCCAGCCGACAACCACCACCACCCATAACCCCGTCCATAACTACCCCACTACCCCCACTCCCTAAAATTTAGGAACTAATCCTAAATTTAAGCCTCCACTTGCTCCACTTATCCCTGAAGAATGATGTTACAAACTCCAAAATATATAGCAGGAATTCGATACCCTGAAGATGCTAGACGATGAAGATACAACCACTTCTTATATGTCAGAATCACCAACCTTACCAATCAGATTAAGAACTATGGAGACACTATAGAGGAGAAGAAAGTTATCTTGAAAATTCTCAAAACTCTCAATCAAAAATATGCTCTGATAGTAACAAACATTGAGGAAAACAAAGATGCTAACACACTTACCATGGAGCATGTTATGGGGTCTCTTCAAGCACATGAAGAGAGACTCAAAAGATATGAAGGTCAGTCCATAGAACAAGCTTTTCAAAGTAAGGTTCTCATCGACATATCCATTAACTACACTAACAACCCTGATGCACATGACATTCCTATTCTCGACGGGTCTCAATATGACACACAACATTCAACTGCAAATTTAGAAGCTCCAATGCGAAATGTTGAAGATCCCTTCTATGCCCAACAATTCACTCAACAAATACAAAAATATCTCCTAGCTTGGGCAATTTAATTGTGTATTCGATATTCCCGGCGGACTTGATACAGTTGCTACTTTTTGGATTGATAGAGTTGTACGTTCAACAACACTTTTTTAAACATGCATCTCCTATCGATCAAGATACATCTTCTACAATAACTTTTGTTTTTGATCCAGGAGGATGTACTATTTCGATAAAGTCTACACAATTGGAGTCAACAATAACCAAATTTCATGATGCATATTTTGTTTTCGTAAACACCCTTCACGTCATTTGCGGTCGTCATTTAATAACCAAATTAAAGCTGAATAACACTACTCCTCACGCCGGAAACAAAACTGATAGAGATGAAACTTAGTTTGTTTTCTTTATTCACGTACCTACAAACTTTTTCTTTAACAAATTCTAATCTATTTAATTAATGCCTTACGACTTTCATTTTGAGCATGCAGCTCCTACCGCTCTCGATCTCCTTCCTTCTCTGAACGTCAAAATATATAGAGGAATGGGCGCAACAACAAGCCTATAAGGAAGAAAAAGTTCAAAATCGAATAGTGCCCGAGCTTGCCGAACATCCTCACCGGTCCAACAAGTCCCCAAATGATTGATGCATTATAGAATACAATCCATGGGCTACCCTGTGGCAACTTACTTGGTTCGCATATATGCTTCACAGTGTCAAGAATGAACCATGATGTTCCATAGGAAACCGTTGCTGTTATCATCGTGCATGCGAACTGTAGATGGAGTTTATATAGAAATATTAGAATACATCATTCTCATCGATCTAAACGATTATATTGGATGGAGTGTGATTATTACATGTGCGATGAGCATGGACTTGGGCGGTATTTTCATGTATAGTCCCAAATTTAAATCACTGAGTAGTGTGAGTGCTTGCCACATACTCGTCGTGCTATATATCTTGAACGTGACATTTGCGAGCGGCTTTCCAGGGAGCATTAAACCAATGATGTATTCTGAATGAACATTCAATCCAACTCCCTGCATAATATTTAGTGATTGTAATAGTAAGTTTGCAACAATAATAATTAACAAGAATTCTATTGTCTTCGTAAATTTTTTTTTGTTATAGAATTAAGATTTATCATGTATACAATATATTGATGATCACAATATTAGTTGTTGCCACTATAACTCCAATTGGCAATGTGAAGAGCAACGTCATAGTGCCAGCCAATAATACCCCCACCATGGGAGTGGCAGTTGATTGTCAAATCCTAAGCAAGTGATCAGAGAGAGAGAAAAATGGCTGCGACTAAGAGGACAAAAAATCACCACTGGGGTACTGACTCATAATTTTTTTTCATCAATCTACTATGAACATCCTCTACACTTTCCTTAGCATCTTCTTTTGTATTTTTGAACATCTTCCAAATATCCCTGTCGACATAATGAATAGACTTAATTATAATGAAAAATACGTGATTGTGTAACATGAATAGGCTTAAAATCATCACAATACATACTTTCCATGATGAAGAGCAACATGCATGATTGAAGCGGCCAGGCTAGCAAAGCTTGTACCATAAACCAAAGCAAATGAAGAAGTTATATTCAACTTGCTGTAAGTCTCTTCTTTATAGACATTAAGAGTGAAGCTGTCATCATTGATGATCCGAGTAATGTTATAGGGTTGTCCATGTGAGTCAAATACATTGGCAGAGATCAACGAAAATCTTTTGGCATTATAGACATTTGTCCAATACCCAAGTGGAAGAAGCACATACACAATCAGAATGTAGCTGATCACTATATTGAAGATTGCAGTTGCAGGTGTGGCCAATGGGCTACCTACGAAGCCAACAGTTGTGGACCAATCAAGACCAAAAGAGCCAATGCCAAGGCAATTAAGTTCAGATCCAATCTGATGCATGGTGATGGAATTTCTATATACTAAGCATAGAATAGAGATGACGGAAACAGAAGGAAAGAGGAAGCCAAGGATCACATAGTATGCAAAGCTTACGATGAAGACCATCATGAAGAACTGAAAGTTCGTCGGGCTTCCCTTTTCTCTATTTTCATTGAGATGCAGTGCTCTAACAAAGTGACATTAATAGAGATATATAAAGACTTCATTAATATAAGTTTCGTAACAATGCAAACTAAATTTTAGGAAATGTAATTTTGTTTATAAGAATTCTAATTTTATCAATAAAAGGTATGATTTATAAAGTAGCCATTTAAATTTTCAAACACAATAATCCTACAAGTGCATGCTACACTCTTAGAAAATTGAGTAGACCGGCAAACAAGGGTGGGGTTGGTATTTTCAGGATGCAGGACATCTACAAGGCTTATAAATGCAAAGCAATTTGGAACTTTATGACGGCGGATTCTACCTTGAACGAATACATTCGGATGAAATATTATAAACGGAGAAATAAGTGCATTATGCATGCTAGATCTAATGCAAAAGGTCCATGGAAGGACTATTTGAATTTCTATCACCATATGAAGGATCATTTTTTCTGAAATCTAGGTCGTGGTAAAATCAATTGCTGGAGGGACAATTGGATTGGTAACTCACCACTAATTGATTTGGGCTTCATTTGGCGCAGCTTATTTGCTCCGGCGAGTTTGGTCAAAAACTCAATTATCATAGAGTGTATGTTTGACATGACAAAGTTCACGACCGCCACCACCACGCCAAACGAAGTCTTGGTCACACCGCTCCCTAAGGGAGACCTCAGTCTCCTTATATATGATTTGTTCTCCAGTTAATGGCTGCTCCATCCTCCAGAGCACAGCAGCGAGGTTATCCTTTCCCTGATTGCTGGAGTTCAGACCTCTGATCAGCGAGGTTATCCTTTCCCGGATTGCTGGAGTTTAGACCTCTGGTCAGCGAGGTTATCCTTTCCCTGATTGTTGGAGTTCAGACCTCTGCTCAGCGAGGTTATCCTTTCCCTGATTGTTGGAGTTCAGACCTCTGATCAGCGAGGTTATCCTTTCCCTGATTGTTGGAGTTCAGACCTCTGATCAACGAGGTTATCCTTTCCCTGAATGCTGGAGTTCAGACCTCTGATCAGCGAGATTATCCTATCCATGATTGCTGGAGTTCAGACCTCTGATCAGCGAGGTTATCCTTTCCCTGATTGTTGGAGTTCAGACCTCTGATCAGCGAGGTTATCCTTTCCCTGATTGCTGGAGTTCAGACCTCTGATCAGCGAGGTTATCCTTTCCCTGATTGCTGGAGTTCGATCAGACCTCTGATCGGAGGGACATGCAGGTGTGGAGGTTGGGTACTGATGGCAATTTCTCTATAAAAACTTTTAATAAAAACATATTATATGCTGCATTAGAACCTTATGAGTTCAAGTGGATCTGGATGGATAAATGTTCCAAGAAGAAAATTGATTAAAAATTAATTAAAATACTATATAATAATGTCTGCATCATTCTAATTGCTTCATCAGAATTTATTTTGAATGCATCGTATTAATTACTTGTCCAAATAATAAATTTTTCATCAACACGAATGAATTTTAGAAAATTTTCTATACAGATTATGCTTGGATTCTACATGGATCGTTTAAGGCTCCGTTTGGGGGGACTTATTTTCTCCGGTCAAGCGGTTATGACCGCATGAATCGACCTTAAATTAAGGTCCGGTTCATGCGGTCGTAACCGCTTGACCGATGAAAATAAGTCCCACCAAACGGAGCCTAAGTTTTGAAGATCAAATTATAGGAAGTCATATTTATAATTTTTTGTTTGTAGTTATCTATCCTTCTCTATATGAAGTGGAGGTGCAAATTTAGCCAAAGCCCGTTTGCCCGTTTGCCCGGCTCGGGTTTGCCCGAGTCTAAGCATGTTTAGGCCCAAGCCTGATTGGGTCAGGACCAGGCCTAAGGGGGCTCAACAGGCTCACTTATTTAGCTAAGGCCTGGTGCCCGACCTGGGCCGGCCCAACCCTAAAGCCGGTTTAGTCCCAGCCTCATTTAGGAGCAGGCGGGGTTGACAAGCTATTTAAATAGTTGGGCGGAGCCCAACTATTTAAATATAGTTGGGCGGCCCAACTATTTATTTTATAGGTTTTTATTAATTTTTATTAATTATTTTATTTTTTAAAACAAAAACCTTTTTGATCTGGCCCCGGCCTTGCATGGGCCCAGGCTCATGGGCCCAGGCTCAGGAAAGGCATCTTAAGAGGAGCCCGGGCCCGATTTGATTAGGGCCCTGCAACAAAAAGCCCGGGCGCGCCAAACTTTATTTGCACCTAATGATACCAAGATATGTCATATTTATAAACATTAAAGAATTTGATTTGTTTCACTTCTTTTAATATATCATTATGCACCAACTATTTTGTAGTCACTCACATAGGGCTGCCCATGACAAATGTCGCCGCCCACGACAAATGTTGCCCGCCCATTTTAAGTACCGTGCACTCAAGGGATTGCAATCGGCGTGAGCGCCGTCAAGCTGAGGTACCGTCATGGCAGGGGTACCGCCGCGCTGGGCACGGGGGCTCCCCGTGCACTGTCACTCGTGTGTATATATATAGGAAATATAAAGGAAATATAACCTCATGAGTTCGAAATTAGAACAGTCGTCTGATCATGGATTGATAATTCTGTTGTCGTCCGATCGAACTCAATCAAACAACACTCTCTCTCTCCACATTTTACTAGGTCTCTTAAACCTATTACTCCGGTGTCCTAAACACTATGTAAATTTACAATTTTGCCCCTATAACACATAAAATAATTCAAATTCGGGCTGCCGGCAGCCCGCCAGCTACAACAAGCTCGCAGGTCGCCCACCTGCTACAAGCCCGCAGGCCGCCCGCCTGTAACCACAGCCCGCGCCCGAAGCCCACCCACCACCAGCAACACCTCTGTTCATGGTATGTTTATATATTTAAAAGTACAAACAAAATAGGCGGTGTAGGACTATTTCAAATAGTCGGTTGAACAGTGCGCGTGAACAGTGGCATGCGAACAATACGTGAACAGTGCGTGCGTGGACAGTGCTCATAATTCTATAAGAATTAAAGTGGCGTGTGTTGAAACCGTCAATCGGTCTCTAGAGTTCGGACCCAAAAGATAGGGCAGCCGATACTTGTCCCGTGGAAGAACTTGACTGAGGATATGAGCTAAGGACTGACCCTTGGTTGCAGCGCGGAGGTCCCACCACACACCCGAAAGATCTTAGAGAGCTTCCCCTCCCAAACTAATGCTGAACTGGGCACCTTTGGAGGGCACTAGGAGCCAACCAAAACTAACCAGAGGAGGAAAAAGCCAAAAGATCTGATCCCCCCCAAAGGTGCTCTTAAGGGTCTATTTATAGATTCTCTAGTTTGGTCTGTAAATAGCGTCATTCCACCTTTTGGATTTACTAAACGCACCCAAACTGGTCCGCTAACAGTCAAACTCCGTTGTTTGAGATGACTATTGGCAGACAGGCCTGAATAAACATGAATAAAATGTTGCACCAAAAACCTTCGGGGTCTGGCGAAGCCGGCTCGCCTCCTCCCCTGCGACCCTCCTAGGCGAGTGCGAGCGAACTCCTGAGTCGGACCCAAACGACGAGCCCCCGCTCGCCTCGCCAATGCTAGGCGCACCCCAAAGCTGCGAGCGACCACTAGCCTCGCCCTCGCATCCCGCTTATCGCAAGGAGGTGAGCCTTGCTCGCCCCGCCTTCGCGACCCGCTTGTCGCGATGCGGCGAGCCCTCACTCTATTCACCTATGCCCGAGTCTCAATTTACCCCTCGGCGAGCACGAGGTTGTACACAATCCCTGCTCTTTGCGACATTATCCTAAGATCGTAAAGAAACGTCCAACCTTTAGTGTTCGCGGGCTAGCTACTGACCTGGCAGGAATCTTTTGGTGGGCCCCACCCATAGCGCTATAAATACCACCAATCATGGGCGATGGGTACCCTCTTGACCCCTTCACTCTCTTTCGCCGCCGATTATTGTAGCTACCAAAAATGCCCCTTTCGGAAGAAGCCCAAGCTTGCCTGGATGCGTCGAGGGCGAACAGAAGGTCATTCACCATTGAGCTCGCGTCTTGGATCGGCCGGCGGACCCTTGTTGCTTCCCCAAATCTCAAAAAAGTGAAGACGGGCAGGCAACGCCCAGGGTAAGATGGGTCCTCTCTCCCGGACCCGCCACCCGACGCCGGGCTCGTCCAACATGTATTCAAGCTGATAAGTCTTGATCTCTGAAAATAAGTTAACATCCTTTTCTTCTTGCTCGCAGAACGCATCTCTCGAGGGAGTTGCCGCGGGCGAGGACCTGACGGGCGCTCGCCCTCAAACCCCTGGGAGGGTCGGTTCAGCGGCCATAGACATTGATCTCGCCGCCCTGCACGACTCCTCACCCCGATCCGGTGAGCCACACGCCTTCCTCCCAGCTAACTGGCTCTCCTTAGCCATTGACTTTCCTCCACTGCCGTCTCTTGCAGCCACCCTCCTCGCGACGCACAGAAGACGCAATTCTCTACCAGGATCATCGTTCCTGCAGGACGCGACCACCATGGTCCCAGGCCTAAGCCCTCTAGGCGAGGAGGGTCCTGACGGCCGCCACCCTACAGATCGATAGTAACGCGCTGCACCCCCTTGGCCGGGGAAAGTCGGCGACGCTTACTTACACTGAATCCTTCCAGGGGCAGCCGAGCTCCTCCCGCCAGCCTCACAGAAAGGGGGTTATCCCATCGCCAGGTTGGTTGGCGCCTTAGCGATCACTTGCACCTCGTCTTCATTAGACTGATATACTTAATTGCAGGTGTCCGCGAGATCTCTCATGCCAACCTCGACTTTGGGGAGGAAGAGCTCTCCCCCCCCCCCCCCCCCCCCCCCCCCCGCCTTCGTCGGACAAGATCGCCGATTTCTTGGGCGATCCCCATGAGCCAGAGGTTCTGAAGAGGCAGACTACCGAGGTGCTCCGAAAGTATGGCCTTATGCTGCAAGATCTCCACAACTAGGCGCGGGAGGACAGGGCGGCCTCCAAGGACCAGCTCGCCTCCCTTGAGGATGACTACGCGCGACTCCTTGCCGAGCTGCGGCTTGATACTCGCGGCGAGGTCACTTCCCCGGGGGTGCATCTTTCGTGGGCGGAGGATCAGGTGCACTTGCTGCAGCGCAAGCTCCGCGTCGTTCGCGCTTACCATTATCCTCGCGTGCCGCCGATCTCGGGGGTGCGAGGTCGAGGTCGATGGAGGTGGATCCAATATTGAACTACGGTCGGTGCCCAAGAAGAAGAAGAAGACAACCCTTGGTAAGGGAAAAGAGGTTCTTGGGGGGTCGCGGGGAGAGATTCCTTCGGCGAGCCTGGCTGCTGATAAGGAGACCGGTGAAGGCCCTGGAGAGGTCGATGGTACCTCAGGCATGCCTCGCCGGCAAGCCATCGAAACTTCGGACTCGACACGAAGCACCGGGACGAGGCCGACAAGGCTCTGTGCTGTGCTGGGATGAAGAGGACAACAGGGCCTCTGTGTAACATCCCGACTTTAAAAAGGGGTCTAGTCGGTTCGGGTGAACCCTTGGAGGAACCTAGGTCGGGTCATCAGGCAATCACGACCCGACCTTCACCACATAGAAGTGATCATTTAGAGAAATGACTGTTTTGTGTAGCATCGTGCTTCGCCACAACGTCAAAGTTGTTCATTGAGCATACATGCTCTGAATTGACTTCTGTCAGTTGCGTTAGACTCGTATGGTCAATATGAGTGCAACGGAATTCGTTTCGTTCCAATCCGAGGTCATTTGGTGAAAGTGACCGTTTTGAGTATCGCAGCGCGTCACGACGACGCAATTTTAGAATATGGAGCATACGTGCTCCGAATCGACTTCCATCAGTTGCATTAGACTCGTATAGTTGATACGAGTGCAACGGAACTCGTTTCGTTTCGATCCGAGGTCATTTGGTGAAAGTGACCATTTTGAGTATAGTAGCGCGTCACGACGATGCAATTTTAGAATATGGAGCATACGTGCTCTGAATCGACTTCCGTCAGTTACGTTAGACTCGTATGGTCAATATGAGTGCAACGGAATTCGTTTCGTCCCGATCCGAGGTCGTTTGGAGAAAACGACTGTTTTGAGTAATACCGAGCGCCGCAACAACGCCATTTTAGAATATTGGGTAAACAAGCCCCAATTTCACCCTAGTCAGTTGCAACAGACTCGCGTGATCAATTCTAGCACAATGCAATTCGTTTCGTTCAAATTCGATGAGATTTGCGAAAGGTAGCCAAAATAATCTATTTTGAATTGCGTACTGGTTTGAGCGAGTAATTATGAATAACGGACTCGGAATCAACTTCAAATAATTTCGTTAACTTCATGTGATTATTACGAACACAGCGACACCCTCTGCGCATTTATTTCGTGAGCACTTTGCATACTTTGATATATATAAATGTGTATAAATATGTGTGTGTGTGTGTAATGTGTATAAGTATATGCATATATAAACTTATATATATAAACAAAATAGTGAGGTGCCCTGTTGAAAAACCAAAACCGGCGAGCAAAACGGTGGGCGGAAAACAAGGGGCGGAATCCACCGTATCCTCTCCTTCTTATACGCAGCGCCGGGACCTCTTAACGGGGACGGGGGGGGGGGGGGGGGGGGGGGGGGGGGGGGGGGGGGGGGGGGGGGGGGGGAGACCGAGCGGGTCTCGGGGCTTCGCCTCTTCTTCTCTCATGGCTTACGACGAGAGCTTGACTCCTCCAATACTCTCCTTCTTCCTCGAGTTAATGGCAAATCAAGCGGGGTGGGGTCTCGACTCATCGCGGAGGGCCTGCGATCGGCAACCCATGAGGCTGAGATCCAAGCTATCCTTCTCCGATTACAGTAATCCTTCTCCTCCTTCTCCTCCATCCTCTTCCCCTTTTGCTTAACTGAGCTTGGCAAATTATGGTATTAGCAAGGTTTCTCCCTATCATCTATGCTAGATATCGTCTCAATTTCTTATTTCTTTGGGGTCATATGAAACCCTTGGGCTGGTGGTGGCTTCCTGGTTTTTCCTCCCAGGCTTTTGTATTAGCATTTGGAATGTTTTCTTTTTGGGAAATCGGGGTGGTGGCTGCTTGGTTTCCCCTTTCAGGTAAATGTTGTTCTGCTTATGGAAGGGGGGGGGGCTGCTCCTTTCCTTGTTGAATTGGGGGCTGCCTTGTGAGATGATTGTGGGGGCTGCTCCTTGTTGATTTAGGATGCAGGTTGTGGCTTTGGGTTGCTCCTTTCCTTGTTGAATTGAGGGCTGCCCTTGTGAGCTGTTAATGGTGGCTGATTGTTTAGGTGCCTAGGATACTGCCCTCCTTCTCTCCCTTTCTATATACATACGTATAGATATATATATATATGTACATACATGTCTTTGGAGCTGATGAAAGACTGATATAGCGGGTCGAACTATTGGAGGCGATGAAGAATGACAATCAAAATGAAATGAAGATGTAGTTTATCTCTTCTAGGTTTAGGGCATTGAGGACGGCTTGAGGAGAGGCTTCCCAGGCAACCCGTGCAACTATCATTATCGTTGGAAGAAGGGAGTTTCCTTGGTTTATAGTTAAGTCAATTAGGTTGGTGAATTTATTTTGTTCTGGGCTCAATACTAGCCACCACTGCCATGGGTGAATTCATTTTGTTAGCTCCTTACTAGCGGCTATGTGCATCCCCCTAGTTTCATCCTAAATTAAACCCTCCATTTCGAAATACTGCATCTATATGCTAGGTAAATGCAGATTTATGCTAAGTTAATTCATGGGTTTATGTTCATATCAATTCGGGTTTATGCTATAAAATTGGGGGTGCTGTTATGGGTTTTGGTCTGCGGTTAAGCTTCAGGTAGAAATCACATTAAATTCTTTTGGGGGTTTTGCCGTTGGGGGGGGGGGGGAGAGCTCTACCTTATTTACATGCAAATTGGGGGCTGTTTCCATGCATTTTGAAAGGGGGCTGCTCCTTTCCTTGTTAATATGGGGCTGCTCCTTTTATTGTTGTTTTGCGGCTGCTCCTTTCCTTGTTAGCTTGGGGCTGCTCCTTGTGATTTGGGGGCTGCTCCTTGCTGATTTGGGGGCTGCCTTTTTGTATTGCAAATGGGGGCTGCTCCTTTTGGAGTTGGGCTGCAGGTTGGTGGTTTTGCGACTGCTCCTTTCCTTGTTAGCTTGGGGCTGCTCCTTGTGATTTGGGGGCTGCTCCTTGCTGATTTGGGGGCTGCCTTTTTGTATTGCAAATGGGGGCTGCTCCTTTTGGAGTTGGGCTGCAGGTTGGTGGTTTTGCGACTGCTCCTTTCCTTGTTAGCTTGGGGCTGCTCCTTGTGATTTGGGGGCTGCTCCTTGCTGATTTGGGGGCTGCCTTTTAGTATTGCATTTGGGGGCTGCCTTTTAGTATTGCAATTGGGGGCTGCTCCTTGTTAAGTTGGACTGCAGGTTTGTTGAAATGGGGCTGCTCCTTACCTTGTTGATTTGGGACTGTTTGCTTTGAGCTGCTCTTTACCTTGTTAGTTTGGGGGCTGCTCCTTATTAGTTTGGAGGCTGCTCCTTGTTGCTGATAATGGGGGATGCACCTGTTGCCATGGTCTGCATGTGGTTGTGCTGCTTGGGTGATGCTATTTGGCTTTAGGTAGCATAATTTTCGACCCTTATATATTAATCTTGGGGCTGCTATCTATTGATCAGTTGGGGGTTGATGTTTACACTCAAACCATTGGGCTGCTGTCCTTTGTTTATTGGAGGCTGCCTCTTTGTTTCTTTTGCTTTGGGCTGCTCTTTACATGTTCTCCTAGGGGCTGTCTATTTGGGCTGCTCTTTACTTGTTCTCCTGGGGGCTGTTTATTTGGGCTGCCCCTTTGCTTGCTTTACCTGGGGCTGTCAGTTGTGGCTGCCCTTTGCTTGCTTTACCTGGGGCTGTCAGTTGTGGCTGCCCTTTTGCTTGCTTTACCTGGGGCTGTTGGTTGTGGTTGCCCTTTGTTTGCTTTCCCTGGGGCTGTTTATTGTGGCTGCTTTGCTAGCTGAGGCTGTTTGCATTGGGGGCTGCTGTCATAAAAACCTGTTGCTGCCACTATCAATTAATGTTGGGGCCTACCTTGTGAAGTGAGGGTTGTTGATATGCTTTTGGTAGATGGGCTTTGTTGTTACTACCTCCTTCCCATATTCTCTAACATTTCTTCCCTCTCTACCCCTTCACAAATTCTGATGTTGATTAAAGGTGGAAATGCTCCCTCTTCTTTTGATGTGGTACCAATACCAATGGAGATGTTATATAGGTGCCTTGGGTTTGATCACCAAGCATCCAAATGATTTACGGGAGCCTATGGGCCATATGAAGATGGCTCGATTTAATTGCCAGCCGAGTTAAAATAGTGTTACCTTCTCGGATGAAGAGATGCTAAGCTTATATAGAGTTCGTCTTCTCTCCTCCTACAGGTTGCGGGTGGATATATTGCTGATCTTAAAGGGCGTCTCTTTTCTTCCCTTATGAAAATAGTAGCCTTCGAGAAAATAATTCCTACGGGAATACAAATGTTGCCTTCGAGAAAATAATTCCTACGGGAATACAAATGTTGCCTTCGAGAAAATAATTCCTACGGGAATACAAATGTTGCCTTCGAGAAAATAATTCCTACGGGAATACAAATGTTGCCTTCGAGAAAATAATTCCTACGGGAATACAAATGTTGCCTTCGAGAAAATAATTCCTACGGGAATACAAATGTTGCCTTCGAGAAAATAATTCCTACGGGAATACAAATGTTGCCTTCGAGAAAATAATTCCTACGGGAATACAAATGTTGCCTTCGAGAAAATAATTCCTACGGGAATACAAATGTTGCCTTCGAGAAATTAATTCCTACGGGAATGAAATGTTGCCTTCGAGAAATAATTCCTACAGGAATGAAATGTTGCCTTCGAGATATAATTCCTACGGGAATGAAAGGTTGCCTTCGGAATGTGACAAGGGATAAAATCGGATGGCCTATGAGTTTTACTCTAGGGCAACCCGCACGATGGACGGTCTGGGAGGGCAACCCGTGCGAAACTAATAGAACTACGTGGGTCTGAGGCCGTATGCAAGACGATACGGAGTACGTAGGCGGTGGTCATGGGAAGACCGCCTCGGCCCAATAAGAGTCCGGATATCCCCTTCCTTATAATTGTTATATTAGGTTTGGGGGTTAGTAGGAGTTGGATTCTGTTTATAGTTCTAATAACTTGTCTTTAGCACAGGCGACAGGTGCGGATGAGTGACAGCACCTATGTGAGGATGAAGCCACGGATCAGGCTACGTCAGGTATAAAGTTTTATTAAGCCGCATCTCCTTTTGTTGCGCCCTATCCCAGGGTATACATATATGACGCAATGAAGCCTTGATGGATAGGATTCATTGCGGCGGCGAAATCAATATTACTCATACAGGTTTTGAAATTATGGTTTCTGTGATATTTAATCTTCCGCTATAGATAATGTCTTCCGCTAAGAGTAACAAAGCGCACTCTTTAATAATGTCTTCCGCTAAGGGTAACAAAGCGCACTCTTTAATAATGTCTTCCGCTAAGGGTAACAAAGCGCACTCCCTAATAATGTCTTCCGCTAAGGGTAACAAAGCGCACTCCTCAATGTTGTCTTCCGCTAAAATACTGTTTCCTTACTCTGTTGGTATGTAGTGACTTTCGCTTAACACCACCCCTAGGCGTGACGACGGAGTGTTCAAGGAAAAGGGTTGGAGAAGCTTGTGCCTTCACCCTTCGGAGTCGCTTCAGCGTCGTGCTAAAGGGTGGTGTGCGATAAGATCCCCCGGACGGACCGTCGATTTGGGAGGGGGGGTCTTACAAATGGATCAGAGCTTAACCGATCTTTCGACCTATTCATAATCACAGAAACACTTATTGCTCCGCTAATCACTGTAGCGTGGTTCGGGACGAACCACTGCAGCGGAAGCGGTGGTGGACCTAGAAGGTAAAAGTTGGCAACAAACTTAGCATATATATGAACATTTTCACTCGAACTTATCAAATTCAGTTTTGGTCATGCAAAATATTTTTATATAACTCAGATCGACACTTAAATGTCTTTTACTACATCTGATCTCGAACAATCATCTATCTTATTTCCATAAAACACTTTCTTTAAACTCTACAAACGATCATTTTAAATTTTGAACTCTGGGTTTAAGCCTCTTTGTTTTATTGGGAGTAGATGCTCGTTTCCAAAATTCCATTCAAGGTGAACTAATCAAATGGAATTTTATGCACAAATGTAAGAACTTCACTAATAATTTTAATCCCGGGGGTAAGCGTCTTTGTTTTATTGGGATTAAATACTCGTTTTCAAAATTCCATTTGAGGTAAACCAATCAAATTTTGTGTACAATATGAGGTTTTGATTACTAATTTTAATCCCAGGTTTAAGCCTCTTTGTTTTATTGGGATTAAAATTCTTACTTTCCAAAATTTCATTTGAGATAAGCTAATCAAATGAAATTTTGTGTGAATATGGAAAATTGCTCTAACGATTGCAAATATGAAGTATGCTTTGACTTGATCGATTTGACGATCTGTTTAAAAATAAATTCGTGCAATCGTAAAAGAACTATGATAAAATGTTAGTCTTTTCAATAACGTTAAATATTTCAGGAAATGATTACTGAGGCGACGTGCTGGAATGAGGTAAATTGGTGGCAAATTTATAAAATCTTGTCTACAAACCATCATAAAAGTACATTGTTAGCATTCGCGGGATTTGCGATGTTTGCATACTCAGCCAGCCGGGAAGCCTTGTTGAAAAGGGTAAGCCACTGAGGACCCGAAGGTGATGGTTACCTATTTTATTGCTTGCTTGCATTAGGAAAAGTGGCGGGTCGGTCATGCCCGTAGACCGTACGTACCGGTGCGGGAAGGTTGACGACTCTAGGCAACAGGGAGGTGTGCACCCCGGGAGCTCGGTTGTATCTTATATGCCCCGCTGGGTCCCTCCGCTGGTTGGCCAAATCCAGTTATTGCCGGATGTCTCCTACGTCCGAGGGTACACGGGGTTGTACGATGGGGCCTGGGTAGTGCGGTACATCCACACCCAGAAGTGGCAGGACCGGCCACTGTCACCGACGGCCACATCGGTGAGGCCCGCGGGGTTCGCTACCCTGCAAAAAGAAGCGGTCAAAATATGTCAACATAAAGAGCAAACTGGTAAAACATTATATGTGAGTACCGTGGCAGGACAATCATGCCTAAGGACCATTCATACACGAGTGGGAAGGTGGACGACTCATGAGGCACTAGGGAGTGTGTGAACCCCGGGAGATTATTTCCCCGCAGGGTCCCTCCGCTGGATAGCCGAATTTTGTAATTGACGGATGTTGCTCACATCCAGGAGTACACTGGGTTGTACATTAGGGCCTGGGTAGTGCGGTACGTCCACACCCAGAAGTGGCAGGACCGGCCACTGTCACCGACGGCCACATCGGTGAGGCCCGCGGGGGTCGCAACCCTGCTGGAAGAAAAGCGGTCAAACTGTTTCAACATTGTGTGTTATGATTGAGTCATGAGTACTCGTTACACATAGTTGCATATGCATCATTTGCATCAAAACATACATATCTGCATATACCATTAACATATAACCTTCGTATGGGAGTTGGTTATATGTTTATGGATCTTTACTGCCTATTTGCAATTTTATCTGTACCATTAACACATAACCTTCGTATGGGAGTTGGTTATATGTTTATGGATTTTTACTGCTTATTTACAATTTTCATCTGTTCTACCAACATATAACCTTCGTATGGGAATCGGTCATATGTTGATAGGTATTACAAAAGCTTATGCAAGTTATAACTTTTATATGTTCCACCGACACGTAGCCCTGTAAGAGAGTTAACTATATGTTGATGGATTTTTACTTTCGGACACAACTCAAAAATGTTGCGTTTCAGATATGCAAACCTTGGAAGATGTTAAGTTGCCTCCACTTCCAGTTGAGCTCGGCTCCGTGGAAGGTGTTGAGTTGCCTCCACTTCCAGTTGAGCTCGGCTCCCTGGAAGGTTTTGAGTTGTCTTCACTTCCAGTTGAGCTTGGCTCCCTGGAAGGTGTTGAGTTGCCTTCGTCTCCCGTTAAGCTCGATTCACGGGAGGGTTATCAAGAGATGAAGAGTTTCTTGTTTCTCGCGATTAGATCAATTTGAATCACTTAAGCTACTACATGACAGGAGCCATCAACACAGCTCGTCGGGTAAAACCAAACCTAGAGACCCTTAAAATTTGGGATCATTTGACACCTCTAGTGGTCTGCAATATGTCCCGTGTTGAATCTCCATGACCCACTCGTATTTTCGGGGACGAAAATTTTCTTTGTTTTATTGGATTGTAACATCCCGACTTTAAAAAGGGGTCTAGTCGGTTCGGGTGAACCCTTGGAGGAACCTAGGTCGGGTCATCAGGCAATCACGACCCGACCTTCACCACATAGAAGTGATCATTTAGAGAAATGACTGTTTTGTGTAGCATCGTGCTTCGCCACAACGTCAAAGTTGTTCATTGAGCATACATGCTCTGAATTGACTTCTGTCAGTTGCGTTAGACTCGTATGGTCGATATGAGTGCAACGGAATTCGTTTCGTTCCAATCCGAGGTCATTTGGTGAAAGTGACCGTTTTGAGTATCGCAGCGCGTCACGACGACGCAATTTTAGAATATGGAGCATACGTGCTCCGAATCGACTTCCATCAGTTGCATTAGACTCGTATAGTTGATACGAGTGCAACGGAACTCGTTTCGTTTCGATCCGAGGTCATTTGGTGAAAGTGACCATTTTGAGTATAGTAGCGCGTCACGACGATGCAATTTTAGAATATGGAGCATACGTGCTCCGAATCGACTTCCGTCAGTTACGTTAGACTCGTATGGTCAATATGAGTGCAACGGAATTCGTTTCGTCCCGATCCGAGGTCGTTTGGAGAAAACGACTGTTTTGAGTAATACCGAGCGCCGCAACAACGCCATTTTAGAATATTGGGTAAACAAGCCCCAATTTCACCCTAGTCAGTTGCAACAGACTCGCGTGATCAATTCTAGCACAATGCAATTCATTTCGTTCAAATTCGATGAGATTTGCGAAAGGTAGCCAAAATAATCTATTTTGAATTGCGTACTGGTTTGAGCGAGTAATTATGAATAACGGACTCGGAATCAACTTCAAATAATTTCGTTAACTTCATGTGATTATTACGAACACAGCGACACCCTCTGCGCATTTATTTCGTGAGCACTTTGCATACTTTGATATATATAAATGTGTATAAATATGTGTGTGTGTGTAATGTGTATAAGTATATGCATATATAAACTTATATATATAAACAAAATAGTGAGGTGCCCTGTTGAAAAACCAAAACCGGCGAGCAAAACGGTGGGCGGAAAACAAGGGGCGGAATCCACCGTATCCTCTCCTTCTTATACGCAGCGCCGGGACCTCTTAACGGGGGGGGGGGGGGGGAGATCGAGCGGGTCTCGGGGCTTCGCCTCTTCTTCTCTCATGGCTTACGACGAGAGCTTGACTCCTCCAATACTCTCCTTCTTCCTCGAGTTAATGGCAAATCAAGCGGGGTGGGGTCTCGACTCATCGCGGAGGGCCTGCGATCGGCAACCCATGAGGCTGAGATCCAAGCTATCCTTCTCCGATTACAGTAATCCTTCTCCTCCTTCTCCTCCATCCTCTTCCCCTTTTGCTTAACTGAGCTTGGCAAATTATGGTATTAGCAAGGTTTCTCCCTATCATCTATGCTAGATATCGTCTCAATTTCTTATTTCTTTGGGGTCATATGAAACCCTTGGGCTGGTGGTGGCTTCCTGGTTTTTCCTCCCAGGCTTTTGTATTAGCATTTGGAATGTTTTCTTTTTGGGAAATCGGGGTGGTGGCTGCTTGGTTTCCCCTTTCAGGTAAATGTTGTTCTGCTTATGGAAGGGGGGGGGCTGCTCCTTTCCTTGTTGAATTGGGGGCTGCCTTGTGAGATGATTGTGGGGGCTGCTCCTTGTTGATTTAGGCTGCAGGTTGTGGCTTTGGGTTGCTCCTTTCCTTGTTGAATTGAGGGCTGCCCTTGTGAGCTGTTAATGGTGGCTGATTGTTTAGGTGCCTAGGATACTGCCCTCCTTCTCTCCCTTTCTATATACATACGTATAGATATATATATATATATGTACATACATGTCTTTGGAGCTGATGAAAGACTGATATAGCGGGTCGAACTATTGGAGGCGATGAAGAATGACAATCAAAATGAAATGAAGATGTAGTTTATCTCTTCTAGGTTTAGGGCATTGAGGACGGCTTGAGGAGAGGCTTCCCAGGCAACCCGTGCAACTATCATTATCGTTGGAAGAAGGGAGTTTCCTTGGTTTATAGTTAAGTCAATTAGGTTGGTGAATTTATTTTGTTCTGGGCTCAATACTAGCCACCACTGCCATGGGTGAATTCATTTTGTTAGCTCCTTACTAGCGGCTATGTGCATCCCCCTAGTTTCATCCTAAATTAAACCCTCCATTTCGAAATACTGCATCTATATGCTAGGTAAATGCAGATTTATGCTAAGTTAATTCATGGGTTTATGTTCATATCAATTCGGGTTTATGCTATAAAATTGGGGGTGCTGTTATGGGTTTTGGTCTGCGGTTAAGCTTCAGGTAGAAATCACATTAAATTCTTTTGGGGGTTTTGCCGTTGGGGGGGGGGGGGGGGGGGGGGGGAGAGCTCTACCTTATTTACATGCAAATTGGGGGCTGTTTCCATGCATTTTGAAAGGGGGCTGCTCCTTTCCTTGTTAATATGGGGCTGCTCCTTTTATTGTTGTTTTGCGGCTGCTCCTTTCCTTGTTAGCTTGGGGCTGCTCCTTGTGATTTGGGGGCTGCTCCTTGCTGATTTGGGGGCTGCCTTTTTGTATTGCAAATGGGGGCTGCTCCTTTTGGAGTTGGGCTGCAGGTTGGTGGTTTTGCGACTGCTCCTTTCCTTGTTAGCTTGGGGCTGCTCCTTGTGATTTGGGGGCTGCTCCTTGCTGATTTGGGGGCTGCCTTTTTGTATTGCAAATGGGGGCTGCTCCTTTTGGAGTTGGGCTGCAGGTTGGTGGTTTTGCGACTGCTCCTTTCCTTGTTAGCTTGGGGCTGCTCCTTGTGATTTGGGGGCTGCTCCTTGCTGATTTGGGGGCTGCCTTTTAGTATTGCATTTGGGGGCTGCCTTTTAGTATTGCAATTGGGGGCTGCTCCTTGTTAAGTTGGACTGCAGGTTTGTTGAAATGGGGCTGCTCCTTACCTTGTTGATTTGGGACTGTTTGCTTTGAGCTGCTCTTTACCTTGTTAGTTTGGGGGCTGCTCCTTATTAGTTTGGAGGCTGCTCCTTGTTGCTGATAATGGGGGATGCACCTGTTGCCATGGTCTGCATGTGGTTGTGCTGCTTGGGTGATGCTATTTGGCTTTAGGTAGCATAATTTTCGACCCTTATATATTAATCTTGGGGCTGCTATCTATTGATCAGTTGGGGGTTGATGTTTACACTCAAACCATTGGGCTGCTGTCCTTTGTTTATTGGAGGCTGCCTCTTTGTTTCTTTTGCTTTGGGCTGCTCTTTACATGTTCTCCTAGGGGCTGTCTATTTGGGCTGCTCTTTACTTGTTCTCCTGGGGGCTGTTTATTTGGGCTGCCCCTTTGCTTGCTTTACCTGGGGCTGTCAGTTGTGGCTGCCCTTTGCTTGCTTTACCTGGGGCTGTCAGTTGTGGCTGCCCTTTTGCTTGCTTTACCTGGGGCTGTTGGTTGTGGTTGCCCTTTGTTTGCTTTCCCTGGGGCTGTTTATTGTGGCTGCTTTGCTAGCTGAGGCTGTTTGCATTGGGGGCTGCTGTCATAAAAACCTGTTGCTGCCACTATCAATTAATGTTGGGGCCTACCTTGTGAAGTGAGGGTTGTTGATATGCTTTTGGTAGATGGGCTTTGTTGTTACTACCTCCTTCCCATATTCTCTAACATTTCTTCCCTCTCTACCCCTTCACAAATTCTGATGTTGATTAAAGGTGGAAATGCTCCCTCTTCTTTTGATGTGGTACCAATACCAATGGAGATGTTATATAGGTGCCTTGGGTTTGATCACCAAGCATCCAAATGATTTACGGGAGCCTATGGGCCATATGAAGATGGCTCGATTTAATTGCCAGCCGAGTTAAAATAGTGTTACCTTCTCGGATGAAGAGATGCTAAGCTTATATAGAGTTCGTCTTCTCTCCTCCTACAGGTTGCGGGTGGATATATTGCTGATCTTAAAGGGCGTCTCTTTTCTTCCCTTATGAAAATAGTAGCCTTCGAGAAAATAATTCCTACGGGAATACAAATGTTGCCTTCGAGAAAATAATTCCTACGGGAATACAAATGTTGCCTTCGAGAAAATAATTCCTACGGGAATACAAATGTTGCCTTCGAGAAAATAATTCCTACGGGAATACAAATGTTGCCTTCGAGAAAATAATTCCTACGGGAATACAAATGTTGCCTTCGAGAAAATAATTCCTACGGGAATACAAATGTTGCCTTCGAGAAAATAATTCCTACGGGAATACAAATGTTGCCTTCGAGAAAATAATTCCTACGGGAATACAAATGTTGCCTTCGAGAAAATAATTCCTACGGGAATACAAATGTTGCCTTCGAGAAATTAATTCCTACGGGAATGAAATGTTGCCTTCGAGAAATAATTCCTACAGGAATGAAATGTTGCCTTCGAGATATAATTCCTACGGGAATGAAAGGTTGCCTTCGGAATGTGACAAGGGATAAAATCGGATGGCCTATGAGTTTTACTCTAGGGCAACCCGCATGATGGACGGTCTGGGAGGGCAACCCGTGCGAAACTAATAGAACTACGTGGGTCTGAGGCCGTATGCAAGACGATACGGAGTACGTAGGCGGTGGTCATGGGAAGACCGCCTCGGCCCAATAAGAGTCCGGATATCCCCTTCCTTATAATTGTTATATTAGGTTTGGGGGTTAGTAGGAGTTGGATTCTGTTTATAGTTCTAATAACTTGTCTTTAGCACAGGCGACAGGTGCGGATGAGTGACAGCACCTATGTGAGGATGAAGCCACGGATCAGGCTACGTCAGGTATAAAGTTTTATTAAGCCGCATCTCCTTTTGTTGCGCCCTATCCCAGGGTATACATATATGACGCAATGAAGCCTTGATGGATAGGATTCATTGCGGCGGCGAAATCAATATTACTCATACAGGTTTTGAAATTATGGTTTCTGTGATATTTAATCTTCCGCTATAGATAATGTCTTCCGCTAAGAGTAACAAAGCGCACTCTTTAATAATGTCTTCCGCTAAGGGTAACAAAGCGCACTCTTTAATAATGTCTTCCGCTAAGGGTAACAAAGCGCACTCCCTAATAATGTCTTCCGCTAAGGGTAACAAAGCGCACTCCTCAATGTTGTCTTCCGCTAAAATACTGTTTCCTTACTCTGTTGGTATGTAGTGACTTTCGCTTAACACCACCCCTAGGCGTGACGACGGAGTGTTCAAGGAAAAGGGTTGGAGAAGCTTGTGCCTTCACCCTTCGGAGTCGCTTCAGCGTCGTGCTAAAGGGTGGTGTGCGATAAGATCCCCCGGACGGACCGTCGATTTGGGAGGGGGGGTCTTACAAATGGATCAGAGCTTAACCGATCTTTCGACCTATTCATAATCACAGAAACACTTATTGCTCCGCTAATCACTGTAGCGTGGTTCGGGACGAACCACTGCAGCGGAAGCGGTGGTGGACCTAGAAGGTAAAAGTTGGCAACAAACTTAGCATATATATGAACATTTTCACTCGAACTTATCAAATTCAGTTTTGGTCATGCAAAATATTTTTATATAACTCAGATCGACACTTAAATGTCTTTTACTACATCTGATCTCGAACAATCATCTATCTTATTTCCATAAAACACTTTCTTTAAACTCTACAAACGATCATTTTAAATTTTGAACTCTGGGTTTAAGCCTCTTTGTTTTATTGGGAGTAGATGCTCGTTTCCAAAATTCCATTCAAGGTGAACTAATCAAATGGAATTTTATGCACAAATGTAAGAACTTCACTAATAATTTTAATCCCGGGGGTAAGCGTCTTTGTTTTATTGGGATTAAATACTCGTTTTCAAAATTCCATTTGAGGTAAACCAATCAAATTTTGTGTACAATATGAGGTTTTGATTACTAATTTTAATCCCAGGTTTAAGCCTCTTTGTTTTATTGGGATTAAAATTCTTACTTTCCAAAATTTCATTTGAGATAAGCTAATCAAATGAAATTTTGTGTGAATATGGAAAATTGCTCTAACGATTGCAAATATGAAGTATGCTTTGACTTGATCGATTTGACGATCTGTTTAAAAATAAATTCGTGCAATCGTAAAAGAACTATGATAAAATGTTAGTCTTTTCAATAACGTTAAATATTTCAGGAAATGATTACTGAGGCGACGTGCTGGAATGAGGTAAATTGGTGGCAAATTTATAAAATCTTGTCTACAAACCATCATAAAAGTACATTGTTAGCATTCGCGGGATTTGCGATGTTTGCATACTCAGCCAGCCGGGAAGCCTTGTTGAAAAGGGTAAGCCACTGAGGACCCGAAGGTGATGGTTACCTATTTTATTGCTTGCTTGCATTAGGAAAAGTGGCGGGTCGGTCATGCCCGTAGACCGTACGTACCGGTGCGGGAAGGTTGACGACTCTAGGCAACAGGGAGGTGTGCACCCCGGGAGCTCGGTTGTATCTTATATGCCCCGCTGGGTCCCTCCGCTGGTTGGCCAAATCCAGTTATTGTCGGATGTCTCCTACGTCCGAGGGTACACGGGGTTGTACGATGGGGCCTGGGTAGTGCGGTACATCCACACCCAGAAGTGGCAGGACCGGCCACTGTCACCGACGGCCACATCGGTGAGGCCCGCGGGGTTCGCTACCCTGCAAAAAGAAGCGGTCAAAATATGTCAACATAAAGAGCAAACTGGTAAAACATTATATGTGAGTACCGTGGCAGGACAATCATGCCTAAGGACCATTCATACACGAGTGGGAAGGTGGACGACTCATGAGGCACTAGGGAGTGTGTGAACCCCGGGAGATTATTTCCCCGCAGGGTCCCTCCGCTGGATAGCCGAATTTTGTAATTGACGGATGTTGCTCACATCCAGGAGTACACTGGGTTGTACATTAGGGCCTGGGTAGTGCGGTACGTCCACACCCAGAAGTGGCAGGACCGGCCACTGTCACCGACGGCCACATCGGTGAGGCCCGCGGGGGTCGCAACCCTGCTGGAAGAAAAGCGGTCAAACTGTTTCAACATTGTGTGTTATGATTGAGTCATGAGTACTCGTTACACATAGTTGCATATGCATCATTTGCATCAAAACATACATATCTGCATATACCATTAACATATAACCTTCGTATGGGAGTTGGTTATATGTTTATGGATCTTTACTGCCTATTTGCAATTTTATCTGTACCATTAACACATAACCTTCGTATGGGAGTTGGTTATATGTTTATGGATTTTTACTGCTTATTTACAATTTTCATCTGTTCTACCAACATATAACCTTCGTATGGGAATCGGTCATATGTTGATAGGTATTACAAAAGCTTATGCAAGTTATAACTTTTATATGTTCCACCGACACGTAGCCCTGTAAGAGAGTTAACTATATGTTGATGGATTTTTACTTTCGGACACAACTCAAAAATGTTGCGTTTCAGATATGCAAACCTTGGAAGATGTTAAGTTGCCTCCACTTCCAGTTGAGCTCGGCTCCGTGGAAGGTGTTGAGTTGCCTCCACTTCCAGTTGAGCTCGGCTCCCTGGAAGGTTTTGAGTTGTCTTCACTTCCAGTTGAGCTTGGCTCCCTGGAAGGTGTTGAGTTGCCTTCGTCTCCCGTTAAGCTCGATTCACGGGAGGGTTATCAAGAGATGAAGAGTTTCTTGTTTCTCGCGATTAGATCAATTTGAATCACTTAAGCTACTACATGACAGGAGCCATCAACACAGCTCGTCGGGTAAAACCAAACCTAGAGACCCTTAAAATTTGGGATCATTTGACACCTCTAGTGGTCTGCAATATGTCCCGTGTTGAATCTCCATGACCCACTCGTATTTTCGGGGACGAAAATTTTCTTTGTTTTATTGGATTGTAACATCCCGACTTTAAAAAGGGGTCTAGTCGGTTCGGGTGAACCCTTGGAGGAACCTAGGTCGGGTCATCAGGCAATCACGACCCGACCTTCACCACATAGAAGTGATCATTTAGAGAAATGACTGTTTTGTGTAGCATCGTGCTTCGCCACAACGTCAAAGTTGTTCATTGAGCATACATGCTCTGAATTGACTTCTGTCAGTTGCGTTAGACTCGTATGGTCGATATGAGTGCAACGGAATTCGTTTCGTTCCAATCCGAGGTCATTTGGTGAAAGTGACCGTTTTGAGTATCGCAGCGCGTCACGACGACGCAATTTTAGAATATGGAGCATACGTGCTCCGAATCGACTTCCATCAGTTGCATTAGACTCGTATAGTTGATACGAGTGCAACGGAACTCGTTTCGTTTCGATCCGAGGTCATTTGGTGAAAGTGACCATTTTGAGTATAGTAGCGCGTCACGACGATGCAATTTTAGAATATGGAGCATACGTGCTCCGAATCGACTTCCGTCAGTTACGTTAGACTCGTATGGTCAATATGAGTGCAACGGAATTCGTTTCGTCCCGATCCGAGGTCGTTTGGAGAAAACGACTGTTTTGAGTAATACCGAGCGCCGCAACAACGCCATTTTAGAATATTGGGTAAACAAGCCCCAATTTCACCCTAGTCAGTTGCAACAGACTCGCGTGATCAATTCTAGCACAATGCAATTCGTTTCGTTCAAATTCGATGAGATTTGCGAAAGGTAGCCAAAATAATCTATTTTGAATTGCGTACTGGTTTGAGCGAGTAATTATGAATAACGGACTCGGAATCAACTTCAAATAATTTCGTTAACTTCATGTGATTATTACGAACACAGCGACACCCTCTGCGCATTTATTTCGTGAGCACTTTGCATACTTTGATATATATAAATTGTTGAAACCGACTACTCGGTCTCTGTGGAGTTCGGGGCCCTCAACGAGGCTGAGGGGCGACCAACCCTTACTTCCCCCAAGGGAGAGCTCTAGGTTGAAGGTGTCGGAACTAAGAACTGGACCAAGGGCTTAGCGGGGAGGTCCCGCCACGTACCCGGAAGTCCCCTTGGAACTTCCCCTCCCAAGCCACTACTAAGCTTGGGCACCACTGGAGCCTCTCCTCACCCCCTAAAGAGACTTGGGGAGGGAGAGGGAGAAGGAGAGAGCTAGCCTAGGATGAGAGATCCCTCCAAACGGTGCCCCCTTGGTCCTATTTATAGGATTTTTGAAGTTGGGCTGCAAATAGCCAAAAACTGGTCAGCCAGATTACCAAAATGCCCCTGAATTGGGCTGCAGATAGCTGAATCCCGCTATTCTGAAATGCTAAATGCAGACCACTGGACTGCGAATAGCCAGACTGGACTGCGAATAGTAAACTGGACGAGGGGGGCCTCCCCTGGGCGAGAGTGGGGGCGAACCGCCCCTCCCCTCTCTGCTCCTACCTACTGGGCGAGAGAGGGAGGGGCGAGACCCCCCTCCCCCCTCTCCGCCCCTACTTCCTGGGCGAGAGGGGGGCGAGACCCCCTCCCCCTCTCCGCCCCTACTTCCTGGGCGAGAGGGAGGGCGAGACCCCCTCCCCCTCTCCGCCCCGACCTCCTGGGCGAGAGGGGGGGCGAGACCCCCTCCCCCTCTCCGCCCCGACCTCCTGGGCGAGAGGGGGGGCGAGACCCCCTCCCCCTCTCCGCCCCGACCTCCTGGGCGAGAGGGGGGGCGAGACCCCCTCCCCCTCTCCGCCCCGACCTCCTGGGCGAGAGGGGGGGCGAGACCCCCTCCCCCTCTCCGCCCCGACCTCCTGGGCGAGAGGGGGGGCGAGACCCCCTCCCCCTCTTCGCCCCTGCCGCTCTTTCTGCGAGGTTCGAGGCTACCAAACTGCCTCCTCCGGATCCTTGGGAGTACTCGGCGAATATCGGGGTTGTACACAATCCCCGCTCTTTTCGAGCGTGGCTCACGCTCGGAAAGAAATGTCCAACCCTGCATATTCGACGAGTGTCGCTGGGAACCCGATTATCGGTGATATCTCGGAAAATACATGTAGCCTCTCCGAAGAGGTCCTCCAACCTTGCCGGCTAATGAGAGCCCGGCTAGGGAGTCTGCTCGGGACTGAGCGTCTCCGGGAGCGAGCTCCACTAGTGGTCGACATCGGGTCGACACACTCCTAGGAGCGAGCTCTACTAGTGAGAGTCACCCAGCTAGTGAGAGCCTGGATTGGGGAGGACATCTCTTATCCTCCATAGGAGGTCAACCTGGCCTGCCGTCTAGTGAGAGCCCGGTCAGCGGAACCATCCAAGGGGAACATCTCTTATCCAACCTAGGAGGTCAACCTGGCCTGCCGTCTAGTGAGAGCCCGGTCAGCGGAACCATCCAAGGGGAACAATACTTATCCAACCTAGGAGGTCAACCTGGCCTGCCGTCTAGTGAGAGCCCGGTCAGCGGAACCATCCAAGGGGAACATCTCTTATCCAACCTAGGAGGTCAACCTGGCCTGCCGTCTAGTGAGAGCCCGGTCAGCGGAACCATCCAAGGGGAACAATACTTCAAAAAACATCCTGCCATCGAGCGGTTCCCGGCCCTGCCAGCTAGGTGGGAGCCTGGTCAGCGGGCCAGCATCGAGGCTAAGTACTTTTGAAACATCCTGCCATCGAGCGGTTCCCGGCCCTGCCAGCTAGGTGGGAGCCTAGTCAGCGGGCCAGCATCGAGGCTAAGTACTTTTGAAACATCCTGCCATCGAGCGGTTCCCGGCCCTGCCAGCTAGGTGGGAGCCTGGTCAGCGGGCCAGCATCGAGGCTAAGTACTTTTGAAACATCCTGCCATCGAGCGGTTCCCGGCCCTGCCAGCTAGGTGGGAGCCTGGTCAGCGGGCCAGCATCGAGGCTAAGTACTTTTGAAACATCCTGCCATCGAGCGGTTCCCGGCCCTGCCAGCTAGGTGGGAGCCTGGTCACCGGGCCAGCATCGAGGCTAAGTACTTTTGAAACATCCTGCCATCGAGCGGTTCCCGGCCCTGCCAGCTAGGTGGGAGCCTGGTCAGCGGGCCAGCATCGAGGCTAAGTACTTTTGAAACATCCTGCCATCGAGCGGTTCCCGGCCCTGCCAGCTAGGTGGGAGCCTGGTCAGCGGGCCAGCATCGAGGCTAAGTACTTTTGAAACATCCTGCCATCGAGCGGTTCCCGGCCCTGCCAGCTAGGTGGGAGCCTGGTCAGCGGGCCAGCATCGAGGCTAAGTACTTTTGAAACATCCTGCCATCGAGCGGTTCCCGGCCCTGCCAGCTAGGTGGGAGCCTGGTCAGCGGGCCAGCATCGAGGCAAAGTACTTTTGAAACATCCTGCCATCGAGCGGTTCCCGGCCCTGCCAGCTAGGTGGGAGCCTGGTCAGCGGGCCAGCATCGAGGCTAAGTACTTTTGAAACATCCTGCCATCGAGCGGTTCCCGGCCCTGCCAGCTAGGTGGGAGCCTGGTCAGCGGGCCAGCATCGAGGCTAAGTACTTTTGAAACATCCTACCATCGAGCGGTTCCCGGCCCTGCCAGCTAGGTGGGAGCCTGGTCAGCGGGCCAGCATCGAGGCTAAGTACTTTTGAAACATCCTGCCATCGAGCGGTTCCCGGCCCTGCCAGCTAGGTGGGAGCCTGGTCAGCGGGCCAGCATCGAGGCTAAGTACTTTTGAAACATCCTGCCATCGAGCGGTTCCCGGCCCTGCCAGCTAGGTGGGAGCCTGGTCAGCGGGCCAGCATCGAGGCAAAGTACTTTTGAAACATCCTGCCATCGAGCGGTTCCCGGCCCTGCCAGCTAGGTGGGAGCCTGGTCAGCGGGCCAGCATCGAGGCTAAGTACTTTTGAAACATCCTGCCATCGAGCGGTTCCCGGCCCTGCCAGCTAGGTGGGAGCCTGGTCAGCGGGCCAGCATCGAGGCTAAGTACTTTTGAAACATCCTACCATCGAGCGGTTCCCGGCCCTGCCAGCTAGGTGGGAGCCTGGTCAGCGGGCCAGCATCGAGGCTAAGTACTTTTGAAACATCCTGCCATCGAGCGGTTCCCGGCCCTGCCAGCTAGGTGGGAGCCTGGTCAGCGGGCCAGCATCGAGGCTAAGTACTTTTGAAACATCCTGCCATCGAGCGGTTCCCGGCCCTGCCAGCTAGGTGGGAGCCTGGTCAGCGGGCCAGCATCGAGGCTAAGTACTTTTGAAACATCCTACCATCGAGCGGTTCCCGGCCCTGCCAGCTAGGTGGGAGCCTGGTCAGCGGGCCAGCATCGAGGCTAAGTACTTTTGAAACATCCTGCCATCGAGCGGTTCCCGGCCCTGCCAGCTAGGTGGGAGCCTGGTCAGCGGGCCAGCATCGAGGCTAAGTACTTTTGAAACATTTTCATTGTATTAATCCTCCTAATACATGTGAGAAGACTACGCACAGGAACAAAACATCATCTTACATGGACTTAGGGATAGAAAGAAAAAACTAAGCATGGAAACCATCTTGGTCTCCTACTCCCAAGTCTGATCTTCCTCGACCTCCTCTGGTTGTTGATGTTGCTGCCTTGGACACCTCGCCTCCCTTAACTCCAAGGACTCAGGGCAGGTGGATGTCGTGTGACCCTCCTCCTCGTGGAAGTCACAGTAGGGTAACTTAGCTGCATCCCTTCTTTTTCCTCTTCTTTCTGCTTTCCTGGCTCTCCTCCTTCTTCCCCAACCGATTGTCATGGTTTGCTGGGGTGGTGGAGAGGGCGCCTTCGACTCCTGCCTCCACCCTGGGAGGTCAGTCTCTTCCTCCTGGAAGTTGTCCTCCTCCTGGTCGAACTTCCTCTTGGGGGCCTTTACTCTCCCCCCCTGCTGCCTTGCCTCTGGCTCACTCAACTTGGCCAGCCTTCTTGTGAACTCCGGGTTGGCCTCCTCACTTTCAACTTCCTCGGCCGCCCTTTCCATCAACTCCTCAAAGGACTCCGGAGCTCTTCTCTTGAGGTCCATTTTGAAGAAGCCCTCCCGCAGCCCCACCATGAAGGCGAGCTTGAGGGTGTACCCTGGCACTTCTTGGACGAGGAGAACCTCTTCCCTGAACCGTTCCAGATATTGAGCCAGCGACTCCTCTGGCTCTTGCTTGACCTTGAAAAGTGCTTCGGCATCTTTCTTCCTCTTCCTTGACGTCGCGAAGCGTAGCAAGAAACCTCGACGCAAGTCTTCGAAGGCATAGATGGATCCCGCAGGGAGCTGGTGGAACCACTCTCTAGCCTTTTCCTTCAGAGTTGTCGCGAAGAGTCGACATTTGAAAGCGGCCGACATGGGCATGATGGAGACCATGTCCTCAAACCACTGCAGGTGCAGGACGGGGTCATCCTTGCCGAAGTAGTGAGACATCTTCGCCCCCTTGAACCCCTCCGGAACCGGGGCTGAGAGGATCTGCTCACAAAAAGGACTTCTCACGCTCGCCCCCTTTTGGGGCTGGGCGAGTGGGGGCATGGCGCCTCCCTGCTCGCCCCCTTGTGCCTCGGCGAGTGGGGGTCGAGGACCTCCCCACTCGCCCACTTGGGTCTCGGCGAGTGGGGGTCGATGACCTCCCCATCCGCCAACTTGGGTCTCGGCGAGTGGGGGTCGAGGACCTCCCCACCCGCCAACTTGGGTCTCGGCGAGTGGGGGTCGAGGACCTCCCCACCCGCCAACTTGGGTCTCGGCGAGTGGGGGTCGATGACCTCCCCACCCGCCAACTTGGGTCTCGGCGAGTGGGGGTCGATGACCTCCCCACCCGCCAACTTGGGTCTCGGCGAGTGGGGGTCGAGGATCTCCCCACCCGCCAACTTGGGTCTCGGCGAGTGGGGGTCGAGGATCTCCCCACCCGCCAACTTGGGTCTCGGCGAGTGGGGGTCGATGACCTCCCCACCCGCCAACTTGGGTCTCGGCGAGTGGGGGTCGAGGACCTCCCCACCCGCCAACTTGGGTCTCGGCGAGTGGGGGTCGAGGACCTCCCCACCCGCCAACTTGGGTCTCGGCGAGTGGGGGTCGAGGACCTCCCCACCCGCCAACTTGGGTCTCGGCGAGTGGGGGTCGAGGACCTCCCCACCCGCCAACTTGGGTCTCGGCGAGTGGGGGTCGATGACCTCCCCACCCGCCAACTCCTGGCACCTCCTCTCTGGCTGGTTGGTCGAGAGGGATCTCACCCTCCTGTCGGGGAGAGACCTCCGAACCACTTCCTCTCCTGCCTTCGCCTCCCGAGGCGAAAGCTACCTGCAAGGTCTGCAGGACCTCCTGCCTGAAATTTTCAAACATCTCCAACATCATCCCAGCCACCGGGGGCTGCGAGTGACCTGGGTCGGAACTTCCTCCACCTCCATCCATGGAGCTCATCTTGAGGGTTTCTTGAATCGGTCACACTCCACGCTCACCGCACCATAAATGTTGAAACCGACTACTCGGTCTCTGTGGAGTTCGGGGCCCTCAACGAGGCTGAGGGGCGACCAACCCTTACTTCCCCCAAGGGAGAGCTCTAGGTTGAAGGTGTCGGAACTAAGAACTGGACCAAGGGCTTAGCGGGGAGGTCCCGCCACGTACCCGGAAGTCCCCTTGGAACTTCCCCTCCCAAGCCACTACTAAGCTTGGGCACCACTGGAGCCTCTCCTCACCCCCTAAAGAGACTTGGGGAGGGAGAGGGAGAAGGAGAGAGCTAGCCTAGGATGAGAGATCTCTCCAAACGGTGCCCCCTTGGTCCTATTTATAGGATTTTTGAAGTTGGGCTGCAAATAGCCAAAAACTGGTCAGCCAGATTACCAAAATGCCCCTGAATTGGGCTGCAGATAGCTGAATCCCGCTATTCTGAAATGCTAAATGCAGACCACTGGACTGCGAATAGCCAGACTGGACTGCGAATAGTAAACTGGACGAGGGGGGCCTCCCCTGGGCGAGAGTGGGGGCGAACCGCCCCTCCCCCTCTCTGCTCCTACCTACTGGGCGAGAGAGGGAGGGGCGAGACCCCCCTCCCCCCTCTCCGCCCCTACTTCCTGGGCGAGAGGGGGGCGAGACCCCCTCCCCCTCTCCGCCCCTACTTCCTGGGCGAGAGGGAGGACGAGACCCCCTCCCCCTCTCCGCCCCGACCTCCTGGGCGAGAGGGGGGGCGAGACCCCCTCCCCCTCTCCGCCCCGACCTCCTGGGCGAGAGGGGGGGCGAGACCCCCTCCCCCTCTCCGCCCCGACCTCCTGGGCGAGAGGGGGGGCGAGACCCCCTCCCCCTCTCCGCCCCGACCTCCTGGGCGAGAGGGGGGGCGAGACCCCCTCCCCCTCTCCGCCCCGACCTCCTGGGCGAGAGGGGGGGCGAGACCCCCTCCCCCTCTCCGCCCCGACCTCCTGGGCGAGAGGGGGGGCGAGACCCCCTCCCCCTCTCCGCCCCGACCTCCTGGGCGAGAGGGGGGGCGAGACCCCCTCCCCCTCTTCGCCCCTGCCGCTCTTTCTGCGTGGTTCGAGGCTACCAAACTGCCTCCTCCGGATCCTTGGGAGTACTCGGCGAATATCGGGGTTGTACATAAATGTGTATAAATATGTGTGTGTGTGTAATGTGTATAAGTATATGCATATATAAACTTATATATATAAACAAAATAGTGAGGTGCCCTGTTGAAAAACCAAAACCGGCGAGCAAAACGGTGGGCGGAAAACAAGGGGCGGAATCCACCGTATCCTCTCCTTCTTATACGCAGCGCCGGGACCTCTTAACGGGGACGGGGGGGGGGGGGGGGGGGGGGGGGGGGGGGAGATCGAGCGGGTCTCGGGGCTTCGCCTCTTCTTCTCTCATGGCTTACGACGAGAGCTTGACTCCTCCAATACTCTCCTTCTTCCTCGAGTTAATGGCAAATCAAGCGGGGTGGGGTCTCGACTCATCGCGGAGGGCCTGCGATCGGCAACCCATGAGGCTGAGATCCAAGCTATCCTTCTCCGATTACAGTAATCCTTCTCCTCCTTCTCCTCCATCCTCTTCCCCTTTTGCTTAACTGAGCTTGGCAAATTATGGTATTAGCAAGGTTTCTCCCTATCATCTATGCTAGATATCGTCTCAATTTCTTATTTCTTTGGGGTCATATGAAACCCTTGGGCTGGTGGTGGCTTCCTGGTTTTTCCTCCCAGGCTTTTGTATTAGCATTTGGAATGTTTTCTTTTTGGGAAATCGGGGTGGTGGCTGCTTGGTTTCCCCTTTCAGGTAAATGTTGTTCTGCTTATGGAAGGGGGGGGCTGCTCCTTTCCTTGTTGAATTGGGGGCTGCCTTGTGAGATGATTGTGGGGGCTGCTCCTTGTTGATTTAGGCTGCAGGTTGTGGCTTTGGGTTGCTCCTTTCCTTGTTGAATTGAGGGCTGCCCTTGTGAGCTGTTAATGGTGGCTGATTGTTTAGGTGCCTAGGATACTGCCCTCCTTCTCTCCCTTTCTATATACATACGTATAGATATATATATATATGTACATACATGTCTTTGGAGCTGATGAAAGACTGATATAGCGGGTCGAACTATTGGAGGCGATGAAGAATGACAATCAAAATGAAATGAAGATGTAGTTTATCTCTTCTAGGTTTAGGGCATTGAGGACGGCTTGAGGAGAGGCTTCCCAGGCAACCCGTGCAACTATCATTATCGTTGGAAGAAGGGAGTTTCCTTGGTTTATAGTTAAGTCAATTAGGTTGGTGAATTTATTTTGTTCTGGGCTCAATACTAGCCACCACTGCCATGGGTGAATTCATTTTGTTAGCTCCTTACTAGCGGCTATGTGCATCCCCCTAGTTTCATCCTAAATTAAACCCTCCATTTCGAAATACTGCATCTATATGCTAGGTAAATGCAGATTTATGCTAAGTTAATTCATGGGTTTATGTTCATATCAATTCGGGTTTATGCTATAAAATTGGGGGTGCTGTTATGGGTTTTGGTCTGCGGTTAAGCTTCAGGTAGAAATCACATTAAATTCTTTTGGGGGTTTTGCCGTTGGGGGGGGGGGGGGGGGGGGGGGAGAGCTCTACCTTATTTACATGCAAATTGGGGGCTGTTTCCATGCATTTTGAAAGGGGGCTGCTCCTTTCCTTGTTAATATGGGGCTGCTCCTTTTATTGTTGTTTTGCGGCTGCTCCTTTCCTTGTTAGCTTGGGGCTGCTCCTTGTGATTTGGGGGCTGCTCCTTGCTGATTTGGGGGCTGCCTTTTTGTATTGCAAATGGGGGCTGCTCCTTTTGGAGTTGGGCTGCAGGTTGGTGGTTTTGCGACTGCTCCTTTCCTTGTTAGCTTGGGGCTGCTCCTTGTGATTTGGGGGCTGCTCCTTGCTGATTTGGGGGCTGCCTTTTTGTATTGCAAATGGGGGCTGCTCCTTTTGGAGTTGGGCTGCAGGTTGGTGGTTTTGCGACTGCTCCTTTCCTTGTTAGCTTGGGGCTGCTCCTTGTGATTTGGGGGCTGCTCCTTGCTGATTTGGGGGCTGCCTTTTAGTATTGCATTTGGGGGCTGCCTTTTAGTATTGCAATTGGGGGCTGCTCCTTGTTAAGTTGGACTGCAGGTTTGTTGAAATGGGGCTGCTCCTTACCTTGTTGATTTGGGACTGTTTGCTTTGAGCTGCTCTTTACCTTGTTAGTTTGGGGGCTGCTCCTTATTAGTTTGGAGGCTGCTCCTTGTTGCTGATAATGGGGGATGCACCTGTTGCCATGGTCTGCATGTGGTTGTGCTGCTTGGGTGATGCTATTTGGCTTTAGGTAGCATAATTTTCGACCCTTATATATTAATCTTGGGGCTGCTATCTATTGATCAGTTGGGGGTTGATGTTTACACTCAAACCATTGGGCTGCTGTCCTTTGTTTATTGGAGGCTGCCTCTTTGTTTCTTTTGCTTTGGGCTGCTCTTTACATGTTCTCCTAGGGGCTGTCTATTTGGGCTGCTCTTTACTTGTTCTCCTGGGGGCTGTTTATTTGGGCTGCCCCTTTGCTTACTTTACCTGGGGCTGTCAGTTGTGGCTGCCCTTTGCTTGCTTTACCTGGGGCTGTCAGTTGTGGCTGCCCTTTTGCTTGCTTTACCTGGGGCTGTTGGTTGTGGTTGCCCTTTGTTTGCTTTCCCTGGGGCTGTTTATTGTGGCTGCTTTGCTAGCTGAGGCTGTTTGCATTGGGGGCTGCTGTCATAAAAACCTGTTGCTGCCACTATCAATTAATGTTGGGGCCTACCTTGTGAAGTGAGGGTTGTTGATATGCTTTTGGTAGATGGGCTTTGTTGTTACTACCTCCTTCCCATATTCTCTAACATTTCTTCCCTCTCTACCCCTTCACAAATTCTGATGTTGATTAAAGGTGGAAATGCTCCCTCTTCTTTTGATGTGGTACCAATACCAATGGAGATGTTATATAGGTGCCTTGGGTTTGATCACCAAGCATCCAAATGATTTACGGGAGCCTATGGGCCATATGAAGATGGCTCGATTTAATTGCCAGCCGAGTTAAAATAGTGTTACCTTCTCGGATGAAGAGATGCTAAGCTTATATAGAGTTCGTCTTCTCTCCTCCTACAGGTTGCGGGTGGATATATTGCTGATCTTAAAGGGCGTCTCTTTTCTTCCCTTATGAAAATAGTAGCCTTCGAGAAAATAATTCCTACGGGAATACAAATGTTGCCTTCGAGAAAATAATTCCTACGGGAATACAAATGTTGCCTTCGAGAAAATAATTCCTACGGGAATACAAATGTTGCCTTCGAGAAAATAATTCCTACGGGAATACAAATGTTGCCTTCGAGAAAATAATTCCTACGGGAATACAAATGTTGCCTTCGAGAAAATAATTCCTACGGGAATACAAATGTTGCCTTCGAGAAAATAATTCCTACGGGAATACAAATGTTGCCTTCGAGAAAATAATTCCTACGGGAATACAAATGTTGCCTTCGAGAAAATAATTCCTACGGGAATACAAATGTTGCCTTCGAGAAATTAATTCCTACGGGAATGAAATGTTGCCTTCGAGAAATAATTCCTACAGGAATGAAATGTTGCCTTCGAGATATAATTCCTACGGGAATGAAAGGTTGCCTTCGGAATGTGACAAGGGATAAAATCGGATGGCCTATGAGTTTTACTCTAGGGCAACCCGCACGATGGACGGTCTGGGAGGGCAACCCGTGCGAAACTAATAGAACTACGTGGGTCTGAGGCCGTATGCAAGACGATACGGAGTACGTAGGCGGTGGTCATGGGAAGACCGCATCGGCCCAATAAGAGTCCGGATATCCCCTTCCTTATAATTGTTATATTAGGTTTGGGGGTTAGTAGGAGTTGGATTCTGTTTATAGTTCTAATAACTTGTCTTTAGCACAGGCGACAGGTGCGGATGAGTGACAGCACCTATGTGAGGATGAAGCCACGGATCAGACTACGTCAGGTATAAAGTTTTATTAAGCCGCATCTCCTTTTGTTGCGCCCTATCCCAGGGTATACATATATGACGCAATGAAGCCTTGATGGATAGGATTCATTGCGGCGGCGAAATCAATATTACTCATACAGGTTTTGAAATTATGGTTTCTGTGATATTTAATCTTCCGCTATAGATAATGTCTTCCGCTAAGAGTAACAAAGCGCACTCTTTAATAATGTCTTCCGCTAAGGGTAACAAAGCGCACTCTTTAATAATGTCTTCCGCTAAGGGTAACAAAGCGCACTCCCTAATAATGTCTTCCGCTAAGGGTAACAAAGCGCACTCCTCAATGTTGTCTTCCGCTAAAATACTGTTTCCTTACTCTGTTGGTATGTAGTGACTTTCGCTTAACACCACCCCTAGGCGTGACGACGGAGTGTTCAAGGAAAAGGGTTGGAGAAGCTTGTGCCTTCACCCTTCGGAGTCGCTTCAGCGTCGTGCTAAAGGGTGGTGTGCGATAAGATCCCCCGGACGGACCGTCGATTTGGGAGGGGGGGTCTTACACTCCGTGTCTACCCTCCTCCCCTCCTGGGTGGAGCAGGAGATCGTCGGCAGTCAGGCCTTCGCATTCTCTTTCGGGCTCTACGGTCGGGAGGACGCTGCTGACTTTGATGAATTGATGACTCGGGTGCTTGCCCATGAGAGAGCGCAAGCCCAACTTCGTGCCTTGGAGCTCGCGCACATGACGGGTCGGCGCTGCTTCCAGCTGGAAAGGAATTCTAAAGAGCTCTAGAGCAAGCTAAAGGCCGCTACGGACGAGATCGCGAGCCTTCAGGAGAAGCAGAATATTTCAGACGGCCTCCTCGCCAGTCTTCAGGGCGGGATGGTAAGTTGTTGAAGAACTCGTCCCCTCCCCCCTTATTTGCTGCTTTTTTTTGTCTAACTTACCTTTCCCATCGCAGGATGTCGAGACCGCCAATTAGCTTATCGCCCGCACGTCTGACTTGGAGAAGGAGAACCATGGGTTGAAGGCCCAAAACAGCGTGTTGATCCGGGCTGCCCTTCCGACGCCTCCTCGCCGCGGCAAAACTCAGGCGTACTCGGAGCGCGAGCTGGAAGAGATGATGCAGAAGAACGCGATCGCGGCGGCAAAGCACATCTTCCACACCTTGCATGGGGCGGGCTTTCTGACCGATGATGTCGCGAGGCTGACCGTCAAGGAGGTGGTCCCAAAGTTGTTCCTACCGCTGCCCGAGTTTGACGACGGCGAGAGCGAGCGATCCGATGACCATTCCTAGGGTTCGCATAGATTTCACTTGTATTTTGATTTTTGGCAGGCAAGATCACCGAGACCTTCGTAATAGTTAATGAAATGAATTTTTTACTTAGCCAACTTTTCCGCGCTTTTGTAATTTTTATTCGCTTCGTCGTGTCGCGCCCACGTACCTTTTACACGTCGGCATTTGCGCACCGCAGCACTTACTCGCACTCACGCAGCACTCGCTGGTTGGGACTCGATAAGCGTGCGCTTCGGGCTCTCCTATCCTGAGATGTGAGGGACGATTCACCTACCCCATCTTACGTTCGCTCTGCCTTGACCCATTTCTCTATCATTCACCGTGCGCTTGGATCCGCAGGCCCCGAGCTCACTGTCACAACCTGCATTTTCTCCGTATTAAATAATACGTCAGAGCAAGAGAAAATACGTGTCGTGATGCCACGCCGTGCAAGGGACAACTGCAGACGCTCAGGCAACTCCTATTCCTATTACTTATCATGAAAAAATCATAAATTATAACTTTAAAACATGATTTAAGTTAAGTTTATTAACTGTGTCTCTCGGTTCTGTAGATCAACTAATCCACGAATAACGGTGTAAGTAGAAATACACAACGGAAAATACTAGGTTTTATTTACTTATTACCTTATATGAACATAACAATCCAATGATATAGCATATTATGCAGACCTCTAGGTTTAGTATAAGTATGAAAAGACCATTTTATAACCTAAAAAAAACAGAGTGAGATTCATTTTGAAAAAAAGTTATGAATTACTGATATAAACCCATTTTTATACTTAAAATACCTAACATGCAATCCTAGCATAAAACCTCTCAGAGAGCAAGTAAACTACTTCAAAAGAGCAAAAAAACAACTAGCAGCTAGCAAAGTGTCCAAAATCAACAAACTCTGTGGGTGTCAACAACCTGACACCAACCCACAGATCTCAATAGTATGTCTGAACTAAAACAAAACAACGAACATCTACCTCACAATGGTGCGGAGAAATAGTCAAAGCTGTTACTGCAACACTGAAACACACGCTCTAGCTCCACAGACCGCTACTGCTCTGAACCTGAGGCATTCATAAGAGAAAGAACGCCTCAGTAACAAGGTACAATTGGCGGCAGGAAACAAAACAAAGTAAACGACGGTCAACATGGGTACCAACCCAAGACCAACTATACTGCACGTAAAACACAATATGCATGATAAATAACAGTGGAAACACTTACGTAAAAATTCACGTATACCTGACAACACCAAGAATGGTGGAAAGGCAAAAGCTTATCTACACATCTATAATATGAAAGTATAAACAATGCTATAATAATTCTTATAATTAAGTGTTCAGCAAACACCAACACCGGTAAGAATCCGGTGACTGTAGGGGGAATACCTCCGCCAGCACACCCACAGAACAAACTTCATAAAGGCCCAAGGGTAAGGTGGTCTCATAGCCTGACATACCCGAACTTGAAAGTATCCAGCAACTGGGGTGGGAGATACCTCCGCCAGAACACCAGCAGTAAAACAAACAAATAACAAACCAACCAACTCGGGTAAAATCCTGTAAAAAAATATTCAATTTAAGTGCAGGGCACTGTGGCGGTGGTTTTAATCCACCAACACCAACAACCCCAAATCGACTACTTATAACTCGAGAATGGCACGACTGACTAGTCTAGATTTCAGGAAAAAAATGGTCATCAAGGAGAAAACTGTTACCTGCAGCCCATAACCACTAAGGAAACTTTACATCCAGCCCGATTGCTAACAACAGTGAGGAAGAAGCAATACTCCTCACTGAGAAACATTACCCTAAAAAACCCACTCCAAAGAACAAAGACAACTAGATGCTCACACCTTAAAGGGAGAGGAACAAGCATTAAAGAAACAGGCAAAGGAACAAAAACTACACTCAGGGAAGAAAAAATTGGCGGGAGCTCTCGTCGATCGACGGGTGGTCCCGTCGATCGACGGGAGGCCACGTCGATTTCGACTTAAAGGCTCGGAGGAACAACTTCCCCAGCTGCTGCCGACGATCGACGGGACGGTCTCGCCGATCGATGGGAGGTCCCGCCGATCGCCGGGAGGTCCCGCCGATCGACGGGAGGTCCCGTCGATTCTTACTCAGAGCCCGACCGACGACTTCCCTGCTCGCTCTCTTGTCGATCGACGGGACTGGAGGTCGATCGACGGGACGGGAAGTCGGTTTTAACTTAAAATTTACACAATTTCTTCTAAACCACCACATCATTCTACCATAGCTGAAACTCAACTTCAAAACACAAAAATAAACTTCAAGAGATTATTTGTACAAGAAAAAAAAGGGAAAAAATATCAAAGGGAGTAATTTTAGATATGGAGGATTACAACCTCTTAATGTAAGAAGTCAAGCACATAATGAGAAAATTATTAGCCATAAAATTAATTAAGACTTAAACTGGAATTAACAAAACTAAGAAATTGCTAAGAAGACAAGCAAGGGGAGCAACCACCACTTGACTCGATTTACCCGGATCCGACCTCTGAAACACTTCACGTCGTAGATCGGTCCAAAAGAAGGCACGGTAAGGTGAAATATACATAAAAGACGACCAAACGGGGGTTAGGGCCAAATACCCTAGCGCGAAAAAGTCCAAGAAATGAGAAATACTTACCACGAACGCGAAGAGCACGGCGAGAGAGCTTTCCAGATCTATGCTCCGACGAAGATTTCGTGCACCGGAGCTCCGTCGGCGGCGATCTGAAGCACCACGAAAAGACGCCTCTCTCGCTCTCTCACGTTCGACTGGTTCGGTCAGAATGAAGAAGAAGAGGGAGGGGGATATTTATATATAATAATATTAATAATAGTAAATATAATAATAGTATATTATTGCCAAAAACTAAACGAATGCCGAAACCGACGAAAATCGCACCAAAGGCGAATGTCAGCGCTACGAATCCAACGACGAGGTCAAAACCAAAATCCGACGAGCCATTCTCGAGATATAAGCTTTTAAAGTTTACGGCGAACATAAATTCTACAAAACTTCGAAAATGCGTCGAGGCTCCAAAATGGCTCGGATCGTAACGAAACTTGACAAGCAAGTCTAAAATTATACAACTTAATTTTCCAACATAAAATTTTCCACTTTAGATACGAATCCCAAACTCTGGTCGGCTAGACCTAACATACGCGAAAACGCACTAACGGTGATGCACTGCCAACTTGTCGTTAAAAGTAACGCCCTGACGTCATAAACACGTCAACACTGGATTAAATAATTCCCGGAAAAAATCAAGGGCGTTATAGTCGCTCATCTATATATGCCAGGCACTAGCATGTCGCTTGGGTTGACTGTCTTGTGAGCGGAGCCCTGCCCTGCGGGAGACTTCGCGGCCCGCAGCTCTGCGAGCCCCTGTGGGACGAGCCCTACGCCTCCTCTCCACTCATGGCTAGGGGGTCCTGGTAGTGAAACTTTCTCGAGGCTAACTTCTCGCTTATTCCTGCCAGCCTCTCCAGAGATCAACCTAACCCACCGGCTAATGAGATCCCGACAGCAGAATCATCTGGGGCAATCCAACACCACTTTTACCTTAACATCCTCTCCATAGATCGACCTGACCCACCGGCTAATGAGAGCCCAACAGCGGAATCATCCGGGGCAATCCAGCTCAACCTTTACCTTGCCAGCCTCTCCACAAATCGACCTAACCCACCGGCTAATGAGAGCCCGGCAGCGGAATCATCCGGGGCAATCCAGTCTAACCTTTACCTTGCCAACCTCTTTAGAGATCAACCTGACCCACCAGCTAATGAGAGCCCGGCATCGAAATCATCCGGGGCAATCCAGCACAACTTTTACCTTGCCAGCCTCTCCAGAGATCGACCTGACCCATCGGCTAATGAGAGCCCGACAACAGAATCATCCGGTGCAATCCAGCCTAACCTCTATCTTGCCAGCTTCTCTAGAGATCGACCTGACCCACCGACTAATGAGTGCCCGGCAGCGGAATCATCCGGGGCAATCCAGCTCAACCTTTACCTTGTCAGGCTCTCCAGAGATCGACCTGACCCACTGGCTGATGAGATCACGGCAGCGGAATCATCCGGGGCAATCCAACACAACCTTTACCTTGCCAGCCTCTCCAGAGATCAATCTGACCCACCGACTAATGAGAGCCCGGCAGCGGAATCATCCAGGGCAATCCACCTAACCTCACTACAACAAAATAGAGATACAACAACGTTTTTATTGCGGCGCTTTGTAAAACGTCGGAATAGGTTTTATTTTAAGTATGGAATTGACGACGTTTTTAATGAAAAAATGCAGCAAAAACCATACATTAAAATATCCAACCCGCTCCGCGGTCTAGGGTTCATCCGCGACTTCTGATCGCCCCGCTTCCCTTTCTCCTCCAGTCTCCGGCAAGAAGAGAGCAGCGGTGAGAAGCCTTCTTATCTACCCGCAGCCATCGTCGCCAACCCAAAGCAGCATCGACTTTTTTGAAGTGCAAGCGCCCGGCGTTGTCTACCTCATCGGTCGTGGCGCCGTCCTCAGCATCTCCTTCGATCCAATGATTCCTGTCGGACGTGCCCTAGCAGCGTCGACGACGAATCATATAGTTTGTTCATCTCCATCGACGACGAGTCGACCGTGCCCTAGCTCACTAGATGCCATCTGCTGGTGTCGATCTTGTGAGTTCAAGCCCCGCCGGCCCTAACCTTGTCGGCCCTTTCTAGTCTATTGCAGGTACAATCACATGCCCTAGCTACCCTCTGCTATTTTTTGCTATACAGATTCCATTTCCGTGTTCTGATTTCTGAGTTACTCAGGTTATCAGGTAGACATTGTTTATGATTTTGTTGATCATAAACAAACCGCAAAATCATTAGCGGCGTTTGAAAAGCGCCGCGAAAACTCCAAAAAAATGTTGTCGTAGGTCTAAAATGTTGTAGTGTCTTTACCTTGTCAGCCTCTCCAGAGATCAACCTGACTCACCGACTAATGAGAGCCCGACAGCGGAATCATCCATGGTAATCCAACACAACCTTTACCTTCACATCATATGGACCTACAACAGAGAAGTTGTGAGCAACAATATCAGTTCATATCAATATATTATTAAATAGCACCAGCTCGCAGAATGGACTTCCTCCACTCGTCGCTCTCGCCTACTCCACTCGCCCCACAAGCTCACTGACCAGGTCCACACCTGCCGGGCTGGGAAAAAGCTCTCGCCCGGCGAGGTCTCCTCCCGGCGCTTTGCCAGCCTTCTCCTTGTCCGACCTCCGTCCTGGGAACTCTCGCCTACCCCCAGAGGCGAGGCGACCTGGGTCGTGGGGGTCGAGAATTCGTCTCGCACCGTGACGGAGGCGAGGTTGATCGTCTCGATCACCTCCCTCTTGAAATCTGCCATCATCCCAACCGTCGTTGACGAGTCCGGTGGTGGCGAGCCGTCGTGGCCGGTACCTCGCTCATCCTCTCCAGCCATGTCACTTCCTTAGGACTTTCTTGCACCAGCTGCGTTCCACGCTCACCGCACTAAAAATGCTGAAACCGTCAACCTGTCTCTAGAGGAGTTCAGACCCAAAAGATGGGGGCAGCTGATACTTGCTTGTCCCGTGGAAAAACTTAACTAAGGATTTTGAGCTAAGGACTGACCCTTGGTTGCAGCGCGGAGGTCCCATCACACACCTGAAAGATCTTAGAGAGCTTCCCCTCTCAAAACAATGCTGAACTGAGCACCTTTGGAGGGCACTAGGAGCCAACCAAAACTAACTAGAGGAGGAAAAAGCCCAAAGATCGTATCCCCCCAAAGATGCCCTTAAGGGTCTATTTATAGATTCTCTAGTTTGATCTGCAAATAACGTCATTCCGCCTTTTGATTTTTCTAAACGCACCAGAAACTGGTCTGCAAAATCCAAACTTCGCTGTTTGAGATGGCTATTGGCAGACAGGCCTGAATAAACATGAATAAAATATTGCACCAAAAACCTCCCGGGTCTGACAAAGCCGGCTCGCCTCCTCCCCTGCAACCTTCCTAGGCGAGTGCGAGCGATCTCCTGAGTCGAACCCAAACAGCGAGCCCCTGCTCGCCTCGCCAATGCTACGCGCACCCCAAAGCGGCGAGCGACAACTAGCCTCGCCCTCGCATCCCCCTTATCGCAAGGAGGTGAGCCTTTCTCGCCCCGCCTTTGCGACCCACTCGCCGCGATGCGGCGAGCCCTCCCTCGCTTCACCTATGCCCGAGTCTCAATTCACCCCTTGGCGAACACGGGGTTGTACAGTGTGAGCCACTGTTAAATAATTTTTGAACAATCGCTCAGGCCACTGTTAATTATTTTGACTTTTTTTTCTTTTTTAAATAATGGGGGCGGGCGGAGCCCACCGTCGCCGTCCGGGTACTGTCGCGCTTGGCTATAGGGCGGAGCCCCGTGTCGGGCACTCGTGTGTGTATATTCCATAAAAGAAATTAACCAAATATAAAATTTGACACCTGAAAAAAATAAAACCTAAAAACAAAGGAATAATTAAAAAAGGGTGGTGTTAAAGGCAAACCAGAATTGGCTATTGGCAAACCAATTTCTATGTGTTATTACGCGCCTTTTAAAAATACAAATTGTACATGCATTTTTAGGAAGTGTTCAACACGAAAATTGTATATCTCGTCGAGATCTACAACTTTCGTGTTGAACAATTTTCCTAAAAATGCACGCACAAGGCGTATTGTCGCTCTGATTGTAACTATAGCGAATTTTTTGAAAATATGCCTTGTACATGCATTTTTAGGAAAAGTGTTCAACACGAAAATTGTAGATCTCGACGAGATCTACAATTTTCGTGTTGAACACTTTTCCTAAAAATGCATGTAAAAAGTGTATTTTCAAAAAGCGCGTAATAACTCATAGAAATTGGTTTGCCAATAGCCAATTCTGGTTTGCCTTTAACACCACCCTTAAAAAAAAGGCTATATGTACTCTGCCACCCTTCAGTTAGGTCTAATATATAAGTTGTATTGCCTGCCTTCTTTAGCTTCTTTAATGGTTAATCAAGTAATTATTTATTTACCTTTTTTTAATTTTAAATATATTTTTGAGATAAATGTGGCATGGCCTGATGGCCGGGTGAATGCAATTTGATGGATGGTGGCAACTGGCAAGTGATGGAGTAATAATAATAATCTATCAACATTTGAATGCCCAAATTACCCCGTCTATTTTTAAAAACTTTTTTCTCCATCCGTGGGGGAGAGAGAGAAAGGGCACCGGTCAACTCTTTCACGTGTGAGAGAGAGAGAGAGGGGCGTTAATTTTAATTGATTTTAATTTAAATTGTCATTTTTATTAATATCAATTTGTATAAAATTATTATGTATTTTTAATTATCGTTCAAAACATTTGTGAGGGGCGGACGCGGCGTGGTGGAGATCAAGGTACTTTTGCGATTGGTTGTAGGGGCGGAGCCCAGCGTCTATCACTCGTATATAATAATTAAGAAACTTATCTCATAAACAATAAATTTGTAGGTAAGTGATGCAACACACACACATGCAATCGCTATCGTAGCCCTACAGTAGCGATTTTTTCATATATAGTAGCGGTTTTTGAGTGCTACCATATGCATGATATGGTGTAGTGTGACCGGGTTTTTTTTTTGTAACGTTTATATTTATTTGTACATATATGTAACAATGCATGAACAGCTAATTTCTTTTTTGGTTCAACATCGCTATTATGGTGCGGCCATCGGGTCTCCCGCTAATTTTTTGGGACAAGATGAATATTGGACGCATTGCCACGATAAATTGGTAGTTTCGTGATGAAAGTACTGAAAATTTGTAACCAATAGTTTAAAGCTTATGATTACAAATTATAACAAAAAAAACAAAACTTGTTAATTCATCATGTCCGCAAGATAGTCCCAACGGATATTTTATTCTTTGTGTGCACTCTCCAATTAATGCTTGATCGGCCCTTGCTCTAATTTTCTTTTTTGATATGTTTCAAAGCTGTGAATGAAATATACCCAACTAAATCAGAATATAAAGTAGAACTAAACTCCTTGTTTGTTTGAATGGTGTTTTGTCCAAAAGATCTCTTATTTTCCGTGTGTTGTAGCATAATCATCTCATCAAAATTTTTGCCAAATAGCAGCGAGGTTTCCAATTGAAACCTCCAAAAATTTCTTCGCCGCCGGGAGGAGAAACGAGGAGGTCCGGCGGCTTCCAATGCCTACGAGGAAGGGAGCGACGGGGCGAGTTTTGCAGGGAAATGGTTTGCGCCGAACACTTCTTAGGGCAAAGTATTTGGTATTTCGTTAATATTTTGTATTAAGCGCACGGTCCGCACATATCCTATTTCGGTTTGCACATATCGTGAGCCAAAAAAAGAGCAAGGATACATATGGTGTGGGAGCTACCCTGAACCACCAAATAGAACAACATGACTTTACCCATAATTCAGACATAAAGAGGGAAGTCTGAATTCTGACACACGAATATGTAAAGCGCTAGATGCATCCGCCTTGATGATTCTACGAATTTGATTAGGAGCGTGATCTTGAGAGAAACTACAGCTAATGTTACGCATCAACGCATACTTAGACATGATGTCCGCCACCCTATTCCCTTCTCTCCGAGTTCATAGAGCCTCCACTGATTGAAATCCTTTTGCATTAAGCAATCCAAGATTATTTTTGAGTCCCCCCAAGATATGAAATCGGTGCATATTATGGTGTAAGCGCAAACTTTAAAATGTTTTGTAAAAATAATTGCAACTAATTAGAGGGCATGAAACCACCACTTGGGGAGAAAACAAAGAGGGTTGCACAATACAACTTCACACTCAATAAGAGCTCTAACCCGTTCTACTTATAGGGGAAATTAGGGCAAACCCCAAAAAAGATCAAAACGCCCTAAAACCAACATTAAGCTTCCATCACTTTCTCATGCCCCACTGGATGAATACATCACTCATTTATTTGAAGCATTAGATGACATCAAGATGAAAAATATTTACCAAACATAACAAGAAATGCATTGAAGATGTCATCTTTCACATACTTTATTAGCATATAATAATCTTTCAAAATCATTACATGACAGGGCAATTTTCAGCAACCACACCATGAGCTACAGGACATTTGGCAAGTGGGCAATGATCATTTGCATCACCTCCCCACCAATCTATTCCAAAGATGTTGTGTGATTGCAGAGAAATGAAGAGTAGTACTCCCATGAAGGCTACTCCAGCATCCAGAGCCGCCGACATTACATATGTGTGTCTTGCCCACCAATTTTTATGTCTTTTGTAAACATAATAGTTAAAGAAAATTCCAACCAAACTCCACATAATATAGTTTACTGAGTGTACTGGTGGAACGCCAGATCCTCCTGAGATCAATAAAGGAATGTGTATATACTTGAGCCATTTATATTGAGGGAAAGATTTTGCGAGAATCCAGAAGGGAATGGGCAGCAACAAGCCTATAAGGAAGAAGAAGTTCAAAGTCGAGTAGTGCCCGAGCTTGCCGAACATCCTCATCGGTCCAACAAGTCCCCAAATTATAGATGCATTATAGAATACATCATCGCCAGGGCAAGTCCATGGGCTGCCCTGTGGCAACTTACTCGGTTCGCATATATGCTCCACAGTGTTAAGAATGAACCATGCTGTTCCATAGGAAACAGTAGCTGCTATCATCGTGCCTGCGAACTGTAGATGGAGTTTATATAGAAATATTAGATTGTGTGTTGAAAACAATTGAGATGGATAGAGTGTACATGTTTATTACTTGTGCGATGAACATGGCCTTTGGGGGTATTTTCATGTAATGCCCCAAATTTAAATCACTGAGTAGTGTGAGTGCTTGCCACATACTCGTTGTGCTATATATCTTGAACGTCACATTTGCGAGCGGCTTTCCAGGTAGCATTAGGCCAATGATGTATTCTGAAATAACATTAAGTCCAACTCCCTGCATAATATTTAGTAATTCTAATAGTAAGCTTGTAACAATAATAATTAACAAGAATTCTCTTGTCTTCTTAATTTTGTTGTTGTTATAGAATGAAGATTTATCATGTATACAATATTGATGATCACCATATTAGTTGTTGCCACTATAACTCCAATTGGTAATGTGAAGAGCAACGCCATAGTGCCGGCCAATAATACGCCCCACCATGGGAGTTGCAGTTGCTTGTCAAATCCTAAGCAAGTGAGGAGAGAGAGAGAAATAATTGCAACTAAGAGGGCATGAAACCACCACTGGGGCACCGGCTCATAATTTCGTTTCATCAATCTGCTATGAACATCCTCTACACTTTCCTTAACATATTCTTTTGTATTTTTGAACATCTGCCAAATATCCCTATCGACATAATGAATAGACTTAATTATAATGAAAAATACGTGATTGTGTAATTAGCATGAATAGGCTTAAAATCATCACAATACATACTTTCCATGATGAAGAGCAACATGTGTGATTGAAGCGGTCAGGCTAGCAAAGCTTGCAGAATAAACAATAGCAAATGAAAGAGTTATATTCAACTTGCTGTAAGTCTCTTCTTGATGGACATTAAGAGTGAAGCTGTCATTATTGATGATCCGAGTAATATTATAGGGTTGTCCATGGGAGTCAAATACATTTGCAGAGATCAACGGAAATCTTTTGGCATTATAGACATTTGTCCAATACCCAAGTGGAAGAATCACATACACAATCAGAATATAGCTGATCACTATATTGAAGATTGCAGTTGCAGGTGTGGCCAATGGGCTACCTAGGAAGCCAGCAATTGTGGACCAATCAAGACCAAAGGAGCCAATGCCAAGGCCATTGAGTCCAGATCCAATCTGATGCATGGTGATGGAATTCGTATATACTAAGCATAGAATAGAGACGATGGAGACAGAAGGAAAGAGGAAGCCAGGGATCACATAGTATGCAAAGCTTCCAATGAAGACCATCGTGAAGAACTGAAACCTCGTCAGGCGTCCCTTTTCTCTATTTTCATTGAGATGCAGTGCTCTATAGCAAAGTCACATTAATAGAGATATATAAAGACTACATTAATATTAGTTTCACAATAATACAAACTAAAACTTTGAAAAGGTTATTTTGTTTATAAAAATTCTAATTTCAATCCTACATGTGCATGCTACACTCTTACAAAAATCTTATATATATTTAGATGTCATGGTTTTGTCAACATTACTTCATTAGTTCATTGTCCCAAACTTTAAAATATTTTGTAAAATTCTTCTATGTTGAAAGAGAAGAAGCAACAACATATTGAGTTTTATACTTGAAGAGCGAAATGAGAGTTATGAAAACAGAGTTATGAAGTAATACTTGAAGAGCGAGACTTGGACAAGGTTGCCTGGCCACCACATATAAGGCGAGTCAACCAGGTATTTTTTGAAAATTCCAGCCCAGCTATACCCAAGCAACTGCCATAAATGTTCCAAGCAGAAAATTGAATTAAAAATTACTTAAAGTACTATATAATAATGTCTGCATCATGCCAATTACTTGAACCAGCTGAATTTATTTTGAATACATCATACTAATTACTTGTCCAAATAATAATTCATTCATCAACATGAAATTTTATTTGGCCTTAGCTAGAAAATTTGCAATGTTGATTATGCTTGGATGCTACATGGATGATATATATTTTGGAGAGCAAATTAATGGAAGGCATATTTTAAAAATTTTTTTAGTTATCTATCCTTAAGTCATATTTATAATCATCAAATAATTTGATTTGTTGTGTTTCTTTTAATATATCATTATGCACCTAATGATACCAAGTTATGCCACTTAACTTTATTTAAATATGCGGGTTTTTTTTATTTCTCAAGGTTTATCATTTTGTAACATTTACAATTATCTTTTTTTTCACGGAATTTTGTTGTTTCTACAACATCAATCCATGTTAACTTTGTAGTATTTGAAAGGCAAATTTGAATTCGAATTCAAGCATGAATCCAAATTCGAATCTAGGGATTTGGGTAAGAATCCGAAATCAAATATTTGAACGAATCAGATTCCGGATCTCTGCATTCAATGCCAAATTTGGATTCGAATAAATATTTATTCGATTCAATTCGGTTCGTGAACACCCCTGCTTGTACCATACATAATAAAATTATATAATTATGAAAACTAACTCCTTGAGAGCTTCTCACCGTTGTTGTCTGCACCAACAAAAAAGCTACAATGGGGTTTATCTTTCTGTGATAGAAAGCCTTAACAATTGTTATTATTGCAATGGCTCCACCGGCACCTCCTGCACCTGCTATGATGGTGATGAGACAATGCTCCTTCATAGAAAATGGCCCGGGATTGAGGGAGAAGGATGCCCAATTTGCAAACGGGATCATGTTCACTTTCTTGTTTGGGAGAGTTTTAGCAAGAAATCTACCGATGGGAAGGGTGATGATCTGCACGCATACAGAACCAATGTACATTTGGTTTGATCTGTATCCGAAGAAGGTGTTCGCGAAGGAGAGCATCACGCATGATGTAACCCCAAGTACCCATGTGCGCCATGTTAGCACAGGAAGATTTGGATTGTCGGTTGGGTCCACCGTTAGCCTCACCTCTTCAATCGGATGGTCATTGGATTCAACTGTAAATAAATATAAACCAATTAACGCTCGGTAAGTTATTGAAGAGTTATGTCTATTGACTCATGTTATGAAGAATTATATTAATGAAAAACTGTCTTATTTAATGAAAAAGTTGCCTTTTTGTGTATGAATATGACTTTTTATATAGTTGTGTCTCCTTGAAATATTGTGTTTGTTTAAAAGATTGTATCTTTTCCCAACATGTATTCAATGGATGTATGAATAATTGAATATGTGAAGACTCGTTCATTTTAAAATTATAAATCACTATTTGGGTCGAGTTGTAATCAATCTAAAAATTGAAGTTTAAAGATTAATTAACACTATTCATGGATTCATCATCACCGTCGATTCTCCAGCAATAGTGTCATTAATATCTACGAAAAGTGGTCTAAAATCATGTTGGAGATAGAGAAGGAAACACGACTAAAAAAGAATATGAACATAGTAGTTATGTAAAGGCTGCACTTCTATTAGCATGTCGAGAAGAAAAGATTGATGATTTGTAAGATTTCACATACAAAGGTGTAAAGGGGAGTATGTTAGGTATAAATTTATTCATGTTTCATAAGTTGTCATACAAAGATGTATATATCCATGAAAAAGTTGTCTTTCTAATGTATGTATCTAAACTATATTTAGATTTTATCAAAAATAAAGAAATAGATGCGGGGCATGGTATATAAACCCTAAAAATAAAGGGATAATTATTTACTTACACTGCCACCCTTCTGTTGGGTCTAATTTATTGTATTTCCTGCCAGCTTCTTCAGCTTCTGTCATGGTTTATCAAGTAAAGTTGTAAGCCTGCTTCCTTCCTCTTCCTCTCCCTCCATTTAAATACTTTCAAGGAATGTAATTATTTATTTACCATTTCTATTTTTTAAATATATATTTGAATTAAATGTGGCATGCATGGCCGGTGAATGCAACTTGATGGATGGTTACAAGTGATGGAATAATAATAATTAAGAAACTAAGCTGATAAACAATAAATTTGTAGGCTATCACTCGGGTTTTTGTTTTTTTTGTTTGTAACTCCGTTCTTCAACTAACAATTTTTTTTCTTTTTCTTTTTAAGTCGCACTTATGGGTAAGGCTACTGGGTCTCCCGCTAATTGTTAGGGAGAAGAAGCATATTGGGCGCATTGCCGCGATGAATGGCGAGCAACTTTGGATTGACTCTGTCATGAGCAGCCGGGGACGGGTGGCGCATGCCCGGGTGTGCGTGAAAGCGGATCTTTTAGAGCAGTTTGGGTGTGGGTCAACAGTTGGGTTCAGAAATGTTTCCGGCGGGCGGACCGCACTTTGTTGCTTCTGGATTGGATCAAACTTGGAATAATCTGATGGCACTAATCTCGATGCAAGCAAATGGAACTTTCAATTCCAAATAAAACCGAAAGAAAATCTGTCGTGATTCGGTCCACAAAACAGATTTGACCCGAAACAAGAAACAGATACGACAGGAATCTAATCTATAGTATAATGGTATATATGATGATAATATGGAGCATTTAAAATAAGACGTATTTCCAAAAATTCACTATAGTTACACACATGTTTTAATCAGGGCGGCAATACGTCTTGTGCGTGTATTTTTAGGAAAAGTGTTCTTCACAAAAGATCATTTTTCCTTAAAATGCATCTACAAGACGTATTTCTAAAAGGCGCGTAATAACTTACAAAAAAAGTGCGGATAGCCAAAACCGTAGTGCGGATAACAATCACCTTAAAATAATGGCGCTACTATTAGCACCGCAGTTTTGGCTAGTCGCATCGTAATTTTTTCCTAATTTTTTGCGCCTTTAGAAATACGTCTTGTACATGTATTTTTAGGAACATTGTCCAACACGAAAGTTGTAGATTTTGACGAGATCTACAACTTTCGTGTTGAACACTTTTCCTAAAAATGCATGTACAAGACGTATTTCCAAAAGGCGCGAAACCTGACGTATTTCAAAGCACGCCTTGTACATGCATTTTTAGGAAACGTGTCCAACACGAAAGTTGTAGATCTCGTCGAAATCTACAACTTTCGTGTTGGACAATTTTCCTAAAAAAACATGTAGTATTTCCAAAAGCCGCGAAAAATTAGAAGAAAGTGCGGTGCGACTAACCAAAACAGCGGTGCTAATAGCAGCACCCTAAAACAATATATCTCTACCATATATAAAGAAATATCAAAATCATGAACTTTAAACTCATTAAACTGATTATCGCCGTGGAATTTAACATTATATTTCATCAGCCGTCGGATCAAATCGCTCTCTCTCCACTTTTTCATAGGTCTCCTAAACATACTAGGGGGTGACCTAAACCTACTAGGGGTGACCTAAAACTATGTTAAAATAAGGCAATTGTTAACCACACCTCAGTTTTGGCTATCCACAACCCTTTTATATGAAGTATTACGCATTTTTTTTGGAAATACGCCTTCTACAAGCATTTTTAGGAAAAGTGTTCAACACGGAAGTTGTAGATATCGTCGAGATCTACAACTTTCGTGTTTAACATTTTTCCTGAAAATGCATGCACAATGCTTATTTCCAAAAATTCGTTATAGTTACGCTCATGTTTCAATTCGAGCGGCAATACGTTTTGTGCGTGCATTTTTAGCAAAAGTGTTCAACACGAAAGTTGTTGATCTCGACGATATCTACAACTTTCGTGTTGAACACTTTTCCTAAAAATGCTTGTACAAGACAAATGTCCAAAAAAATGCGTAATACTTCATATAAAAGGGTTGCGGATAGCCAAAATTGAGGTGCGGTTAACAATTGCCTAAAATAATTGAATTTGAATCAAATACCGCCAAAAATACGATGCGCGGCGTTAGCACATAGCCCGACCCGATGAATCCACGCAATCTATGTAGCCCACCAGGAATACATCATTTTTAAAATATTAAATGTCGTTTTTTAATTTATACTGGAATAGATAACTTAATCTCACGATGTGGGACTAAATTTGAGCAAAATTTTAAAAAAGGAAAATAAAAAGGAAAATTAGCGCGACAGGTGAGGCTCGATCAACCGACCACCACCTTAACAATCAGGCACCTTATAGATTAAGCCATGAACACTCACGTTATATTGTAGGCATAGTTTTTATATGTACTAATACTAATGAAATTAAGTTAAAAGTAAATTTTTTGTTTACATTAAGTTAAAATTAACTTTTTATATGTACTAATATTATTTATAACCGCCCCGCAGGGGGCGTCCGTGCGTGGGTGCGTGGGTGCGTGGGTGCGTGGGTGCGTGGGTGCGTGCGTGTGGGTGGGTGTGTGGGTGTGTGGGTGTGTGGGTGTGTGGGTGTGTGGGTGTGGGTGTGTGTGTGTGGGTGTGGGTGTGTGTGGGTGTGTGTGGGTGTGTGCGTGTGTGTGTGTGGGGGGGGGGGGGGGGGGGGGGTGCGTCTGGGGGTGTGTGCGTGCGTGCGTGTGTGTGCGTGTGTGCGTGTGTGCGTGTGTGCGTGTGCGCGTGTGTGCGTGTGTGCGTGTGTGCGTGTGTGCGTGCATGTGTGTGTGTGTGTGTGTGTGTGTGTGTGTGTGTGTGTGTGTGTGTGTGTGTGTGTGTGTGTGTGTGCGTGTGTGTGTGTGTGTGTGTACACAGCGGTGACATTCTCCGGGGGCGGCGATATTCGGTGGGGACGACGACATTCAGCGGGGGTGACATTCGGCAGGGGCGGCGGCATTCGGCGGGGAAATTTGAGTAATTCAATGTTGTTCAACAAAAATCATATGGTGTAATGGTTGTCATCTTTGCTTGACATAGTGGAAACTTGAGTTCAATTCTCACCATTGATAATTTTTGTGAGATTAAAAAACGGATCATATGACCCTCTTTTTTCAATAAATTTAGAGGTAAAATCGTAATTTCATGTTGTAGAGTACCCTACACTTTCATAGTTTTAGGTCACCCCTAGTAGGTTTAGGAGACCAACGAAAAATTAGAGAGAGAGAGAGGTTTGATCCGGCGGCTGATGAAATATCATGCCAGATTCGACGGTCGTAATCATTTCAATGAGTGTAAAATTCATGAGTTTGATATTTTTTTATATATAGTATATATATAATGAATAATATACATATTTATAAGAGTTGCAGGTGTACAACCCCGTGTTTGTCGAGTGGATTCATCAAGCCATCAAACAATCGGGAGCGAGACTGGGCCCTGGCGAGTCAGGGCGCGAGTGGGGCAAATCAGCTTGCACCGGCCCCCAGCTCGGAGTGAGTGCGAGTCCCAGCCCCACCGGGTACTCGCCACCCCCTGGCGAGTAGGCCTAGAACCACCTGGACTCGCGTGTATGCATTGTGGCCTATTTTTTCCAGGAAATCCTATTTTCGCCTGTAGTTAGTCATTCCAAACAACGGGATTCAGCTATCCGCGGACCGTTTTGAGAAAACTATAAATAGACCCCCAAGGGCACCTTTGGAGAGGATCTCTCACTTGTTTCTCTCTCTTTTGGCTAGCTTTGATTGGCAAGAGGGTTCAGGCTTGCCGCTCACCGTGGTTTTTGGTTGGGTGGACAGGAATCCTCTAGTGTTCTCCAGGGTGCCCCACTCAGCATTTGGCTTAGGAGAGGAAGCTCTCTAAGATCTTCCGGGTGTGTGACGGGACCTGCTCGCAGCAGCTCGAGGGTCTATTCTAGTTTTCCACCATAAAGATGGAGGTTCCTGCCCCGAGAGTCTTTCCTAGTGACTCAACTCAGGAGAATTAAGTGCAAGCTACACCCTTGGTCCGAACTCCTTGTTGAACCGTGGTTTACGGGTTCAACATTTTTGGAGCGATGAGCATGGACCGTAGCTTGTTCGAAAAATCCTAAGTAAAATCCCATGGCCGAAAGCGATGGGAAAGGAGGCGACCTTAGGAACTCGCCCCCCTCAGGCGAGTTCGTTAGAAAGAGTGACTTCGATGAGTTGAAGAAGTCGATTTTGGAGACTCTGCACATCTCCCTCACGCCACCGGGCGAGTGCTCAACTCTCGCAGTTCCAGTGCTCGCCTAGCAAGCCTTGGGCGAGGAGGCACCAAGCAGGCGACCTGGGAAGGAGGTGCATGCGGGGGAGGACGAGCGAGCCCTCCACACGCGGGTGATGTTTCCCAGTCCGCCGAGTACACACTACCCAGGCGAGGAGACCGGTCGAGTTCCCCGGGCTCGCCAGGCAGATTCAAGAAGCCCATTTTGCGAGCTGACTCTCTCAGCTCCAGTTCCAGAAGGATTCACGAAGCTCATCTTATCATACTACACGTGTAAGGATAATCCCCTCCAACATCTCCAATGGTTTGAGGATGTCGTCTCCATCAATCAGATGATAGATACCTTCAAGTGTAAGTTATTTGTCATTTCTTTTAAGTGAAAGACGAGAAATTGGTTCCATCAGCTCCCCTCCGAGACCATCTACAGCGTCGAAGATCTGCGCCAGAGTTTCCTGCTGTGGTTTGCCACATCAAAGAAGAGGAAGAAGGGGGTCGAGGCTCTTTTCCTAATCCAGCAGAGAACTGAGGAGTCGTTGGGGAGCTACATGGACAAATTCCAGGAAGAGGTTCTCTTGGTCCATGAAGTGTCAGGGCATACCTTGCAACTTGCCTTCACCCTCGAATTGCGGCATGGTGTTGGGTCCAGCGTCCCTTCACTTGACCCGTAACGCCTTTCCTACTTCCTTAAAGAAAAAGTAGCGACCTTCCCATAAGTCCGGGCTTTTGAGATAATTGGTTGCGCTTGATCATACAAGTGGTATCAGAGGGAGGTTGCGGGTTTGAGACCGGGGGCGCTGATTAAATCCTGAAATTTCTCTACCCGTGTGGGTCCCGACGGGTTAGGCGGCCGGAGCCATGTGAAAAACCACCTCTGAGGCATGTGGTGCGCCAACTCTGAGCCATGTGGAGCACCTCTGATCTTGCGGTTCGTGCTGGATGCTGGGGGGGATTGTTGGGTCCATCGTCCCTTCACTTGGCCCGTAGCGCCTTTCCTAATTCCTTAAAGAAAAAGTAGCGCCCTTCCCATAAGTCCGAGCTTTTGGGATAATTGGTTGCGCTTGATCCTACACATGGGTCAGGAACCAGGAACCAGGAAGAAGGTACCAACCGTCAATCAATCGACTAGTTTGAAGGCCACCGAGAGGGTATCCTCAGGGTCACAGAAGAGGATTTGCCCATGGTGGGGGACCTTTCCAAGGAGGAGGGGGCACTTTCAGGGGGAGGGGGCAGGGACGGTTCAACCCTCCGGGGTGGCGACCGGATCCAAGACCTTTCTATCCCACGCCTCAGCATGCCATGGAGATAGGCCGATGAGGAAAAAGAGGGAGAAAGAATCACCCAGGAGGGGCAGAGAGGGGTAGGGTGGCGTTGTCATATTGTGACTTCTCCAGGAGGAAGCTCACACAACGGTTACCTGCCCCGAGTTCTTAGAAGTGAGAGAAGGGAGGGGGCCCGGCGGGGCAGCAACAACTTCAGGTGGTTGGAAGAGGAGAAGAGAGGGAGGAGATAGAGGATCGATGCGAAGACCGGGTCGATGTAGAAACTTAAGGAGGGATTGGGGTGATCCACGGAGGAGTAGGAATCGAGGCCACCCGAAAGGGGAGCCTCCATGTCATCTATCGTCGGAGTGTTGCTTCAACCTGTAGGACCCCACCCCTCAGGAAAAAATCACCTTCATTACCAAGAATATGCCAGAGCATGAAGATACGTTATGCGATGCGCTGGTAATCCAGCCAGCGATCGAGAACTTCACGGTTTCCAGAATCCTAGTGGACAATGAGAGTTCTGTTAATATGATCTTCAAGAAGACCTTCAACGAGAAGAAGGTGGAGGCGAAGAGGTTACTCGCCTCGGATGGTCCCCTCTTTGGATTCTCCGGAGAGAGGAAGTGAGTGGAGGGAGGAGTCGAGCTCCTTGTGACTCTGGGGGGAACGTCAAAGAATTGTCAGTTCGTCATCATGGACATCTCGAGTAGCTACAACGCCATCTTCAGACGGCCCCTCATCAGTGCCTTCCAGTGTGTACCTTCCTCTTACCACCAATGTTTAAAATATAGCATTGGAGGAGTCCAGATCCAAGTCAGGGGAGACCCTAAGGTGGCTAGGCAGTGCTACATCACGACTGTCAACACCATCACTTGGAAAGAGGAAGCAGAGGAGGTTGACAAGGCAATGGAGGATCAGGCTAGGATGGAAGCAGTAGAGGAGATCGAGATGAAGGAAGTCCTCACCCAGGACGGGAGGCCGGAGAAGGTGCATGTCAGCAGGAGGTTGAGCCAGAAGGACTAGAAGAAGGTCCGAGAGTGCATCCAGCAGAACATTGACGTCTTCGCATGGAGCACTGCGGACATGTCAGGAATCGATGTGGATGTGGCGTGTCATAGCCTCAACCTTGACCCGAACGTCCGCGTCATCCGCCATAAGAAGAGAGTTTTGGCAACCACTCTGGCCGAGCCCATCCGGGAAGAAGTAGGAAAACTGCTGAAGACAGGTTTTGTATCGGAGATCCAGTGCCCAGGCTGGGTCTCCAATGTTGTAATGGTAAAGAAGGGCGATGGGAGGTGGCGAATTTGTGTTGACTTCTCTTTGTTAAATAAAATATATCCCAAGGATTGTTATCCTTTGCCTCGAATCGACGCGCTGGTAAACTTAGCAGTCGGTTTTTCAGTGATGAGTTTTTAGATACTTTTTCAGGCTATCATCAGATCTGAATGCACCCGCCAGATGTCAAAGATGTTTCCTTCATCACGGGCGATGGATGTTACTGTTATAAGATGATGCCCTTTGGGTTGATAAACGCAGGAGCCACTTACCAAAGGATGATGGATCGAGTATTCAGGGAACAGAATGAAAGAAATTTGGAGGTCTACGTAGATGACCTCATTGTGAAGAGCAGGTATGTTGGGTCTCACTTCCAGGACCTAGCAGAGACTTCTGCCAACCTGCAGAAATTTAAGATGAGGCTCAACCCCCTGAAGTGCATTTTCGGGGCGGGCATGGGGAAGTTTCTAGGTCATCTTCTCACTCCGGCAGGAGTAGAGCTCAATCCTGATAAAGTGAAGGCAATCTTAGATTTGGAGTCCCCTAAGAATGCCAAGGAGGTCCAACGACTGATTGGGAACTGGCAGGGTTGAGCAGGTTCCTCTCCCGGGCAGGGGAGAAGTGCTCGCCCTTCTTCAAAGTATTGCGAGGGATCAAAAGTTCGAGTGTTCTCCAGAGTGCGAAGAGGCTTTTCAACATTTGAAGAGAAAGCTCACGCATGCCCCGCTACTCCAAGGACCAAGAGAGGGAGAGAATTTAGCTCTGTACCTCGGGGTAGGAGCTGAGGCGGAAAGCTCGATCCTAGTTCGGGAAAAAAGAAAGAAGCAGCTACCCATCTACTATGTCAGCAGGGTCATGAAGAAGGCAGAACTCAAGTACCCCATCCTTGAAAAATTAGCGTTTGCTCTGATCATCTCGGCGAGGAAGCTTCAACCGCATTTTCAGGCACACTAGATCAAGGTAATGACCGACCATCGCCTTCGCAACATCATAGAAGGGGTGGAACATTCAGGAAGATTGACAAAATGGTCGATGGAACTGAGCGAATTGGAGATCTCAATCGTACCTTGACTGTCAATGAAGGCACCTGCATGTGGTGGCTGACTTTCTGGCGGAGTATGTGGTCGAGGTGGAAGAGTCCAAGTCTCCCGAGCATTTAGCCTAGGAGAAGCTGGTGGACGGGGCTTCAGGCAGGTACTCCCTAAGACAAAGATCGAGCAAGCGATTGACATATGTTTCCCTCTCACCAATAATCAAGCTGAATATGAGGCGGTGATAGCAGGGTTCAACTTGGCAAGGGAGCTAGGGGTCTAGGACGTGAAGGTTTCAACAGACTCGATAGTGGTGACATCCCAAGTCAAGAGGGAGTTTGAGACCAGAGAGATGACTCTCCAACGATACCTCACGAAGGTCAAAGAACTCATCGGGCTATTCTGAACCTTTTTCATTCGGCATGTGCCAAGGAAGGAGAACACACTGGCAGATTATTTGGCAAAGCATGACCTAGTGTAGGGGGAACGGTGACTTTCAGCCATCCATTGAAGAAGAAGAGTTGATGGAGATTGATCGACGACCCACGTGGATGGACCCTTTCATTGCCTTCCTGACCTCGGGCAAATTCCCAGAGGAGATTTCGGATAAGAAACGATTCAGGTACAAATCCGCCTACTATATGCTTCAGGAAGGAGCCCGGTATCGGAAGACCCTGTCCGGGCTCCTTACAAGGTGTGTCTCCGAGGAGGAGGTCCCGAGGGTTCTGGAGGAGATCCACTCCGGAGTGTGTGACAGTCACTCCGGGAGTCGGAAGACCCTGTCCGGGCTCCTTACAAGAAGAGTTTATGCATTTTTACCATGCTTGTTACTCGTGCTCGTACTTGTGCTCGTTGTACTCGTGCTCGTTGTACTCGTGCTTGTTTGTTACGACTTATTGGTGTGACCGACCATTAAGACCTTGAATACAAAGGTCCGTCAAATCAGGTAGTATGATATTTAGGGCAAACTTTAAAATTTAAATATAATTATTTTAAGTTTAATTTCCTGAACTTAAAATTATGTTGTAATTACAAAATGATGAGCAAATATTAAGAGTTTTAAAAATTATGAGGGAATTTTAAAATGTCCAAATTCAATTCCCTTGTCTCTCAATTATCTTCCCCTTTAATTACAATTAAACTACTCTTTAAATTTTTGACTTCCCATCCTTTTAAAAAAACTGTCACCATTGATCCTTTAGTATTTATCCCTCCCATTTAAAATAGCTGTCAACTTGAAGTCTTGAACCCCCTCTCCCCATCTAATTTCCTTTAATATTATATATTAAAAACCCCATCATTATTATATATTGGAAATAAACAATTTTGATGATTTCTTTATAAAAGCTAATGATCCCTATCATGAAAATGGCCTGGAAAAGAGAACTGAATGAGACTTGTTTGTCTTGTTCGGTTCCCCTCCAGAGCGACTCTGCCGCCCCTCCCATCGCCAAACTCCACTTCTTCCCTCTACGTCGCCACCATCGGTGGCCCTCTTCGGTCCCGACGAACCTTCCCCCGCCTACTGTCAGGTGGTATTTCTTATATTCCTCTCTATGCCCGCACCTTGAAAGTTTAATTACATGCTTAATGTTTATTTTGATCACTAAATTTTCAGAGCTTGGCCTAATTATTACTTCTACCTGTTTGTCGTCAATTTGAAATTTTGTCTGTTCTCGCATTTTCAATTCTCGAATTGCAAGCTTGTGGATGTCGTAACTCATTGCAAAATGCACGCGAATGTTTAGCCTTATGAGCGTTTGCGAACCAAGATCGGTTATCGCTAGATAAAGCTCGCAAAAAATTGAAAAGTGTCGCGGAATTTAATTAGATCTCAAATTTTATATGTTTAAATAAATCCCTAGTTTTAGTATACATCAAGAATGAGGAAGAACAGCGGCTCTCGCTTGACCTTGTGGAGGAATTTCTGGACCTGACAACCATTCGCACCCAAAGACGGCCACTTAGCGCTTCCCGGGTGGCAACGACCCACCCTCTCAAGCACTGAGTGATCGCCTTGTCAGGCACAAGAATCACAACAACACATCAGAATCACATAGCGGAAGCAATAGAATAGGAAAACTAAGTACACAGCTTATATTTACATAAAGTGAAAAAGGCCGAAGCCTATTGTTTAGTACATCTGCCTCGGGGGCTACACATGATTATAACAAAATGCTCTTAAGTTAGTCCTATACTCTAGGACTCACGTTGCCGAAGACAGGGGGCAAGGCTGGAGTATCCGACCGGGCCATCTCTAAGGCCGATAACTCATCCTGCGGCGCGGGGGCTTCGTGTTGGCCAATCTCCTGTGATTGGTTATAAGAATAACCATTAGCCACAGAGCTAAGTAGAAAACACATTCCCTCCCCGGATCCATATTCTGGGGGCGGGCTAAAGTACATGAATAAATAGTCGAAGCAAGGTAAATGGTTAGCAGCATATATACGTATATATATCTATAAGGCCTACCAACCATAATATCTATGGGGTGACATAGACGCGCAGTACGTAATAAAAGCAATACTATCTTGCGCACACTCGCACCCAGGTATTCAAACCTGCACACACAAAAAGGGACCATGTGTCGACACAGCTTGGACCGCTTCGCTTCAAGCAGGGTTGCGAACCCCGCGGGCCTCACCGATGTGGCCGTCGGTGACAGTGGCCAGTCATGCCACTTCTGAGTGTTGTCGTACCGTTTCACTCAGGCCCTCCCGTACAACTTGGTGTACTAACTGGATGTGTCCGGCGATTCCGAGATTTAGGCCAACCAGCGGAGGCAAAACTGCGGGTTCGTAGTGGTGATAACCCGCAATGCACATCTCCCTGTCGCCATGAGTCGTCAACCCTCCTGCACCGGTACGAACGGTCTGCGGGCATGACCTACCCGCCACTTTAATAAACAATCTTCAAACAGCTTAACCAGTGAGTAAGCATTTTAAGTCTTGACGCGACATTCTTAACTCGACCGGTCACTCGACTTTTGACCGGGAGTCTCGGCTGTAGGAGGGCTCCTTATTTGGGGCTAACTCAGGAGGAGGGATTCAACTCCGGGTTTTCCCCAACTAAGGCCTCACAGAAAGGAGGAGAAGCACCGTTTGTCAGCGTAGGACCGTGCTTAGCACTAAAATATATAAAGTGCACATAAGCAGTAAGAAAGGCCGGAAGCAGGGGCCGAAATATCAGGACCAGTACGAGACTGGAGAATTGAAAGAATAGAAAGCAGTAAATAAAGGACCAGTGCGAGACTGGATAATTGAAAGTACAGAAAGCAGTAAATAAAGGATCAGTGCGAGACTGGATAATTGAAAGTACAGAAAGCAGTAAATAAAGGACCAGTGCGAGACTGGATTACTGGAAATGAACGAGAGGAAATATAAGTAAGGGGACCAGTGCGAGACTGGATTTAAACAGAAAGCATAAGTAGGGGGACCAGTGCGAGACTGGATTTAAACAGAAAGCATAAGTACAGGGACCAGTGCGAGACTAGATTTAAAGAATAAATGCTGAAAGTAAATGCAGGATCAATACGAGACTGGAAAGCATAATAAATAAAAGGGTTAGTAGTTCAATCACTCCATAACAGGAGGCTTCAATGTCGACTCTGTTCTTAGGAGGAAGTTCCGTTCAATCCCCGTTCATAGAGGTCTTTTCTCCGTTCATAGGAGCTTTCTTATATTTTATGAGATTCCTTAATTTCGTGTGCCATGGGTGTAACATCCCGATTCGAGCTAGACCCCTTGTGCGCGTTTTTGAGTCGAGTGAGTTGACTCGAGCTCGTGGTGTATTGGGGGCCCGGCTTGCACCTGAGCCGGAGGAGTGCACTCGACGAACGCGGCGAATACCATTTCTATTCCTTGTCTCGATGTTTGCTGTATCGGGATCTGAGCTGTCCGGAGAGTATAATTTGAGCAATAAAACTCGAAGGAGGCGTACCGCCTTGAAGGAATTATAGTGCGTACGTTAGCTCAAATGATGTGGTCTGCGAATAGCATATTTATCTAAAAGGCGATATGCAGCAGACGGTCTCGGTATTCACCCCAGTCAGTTTTGTTAGACTCGTGAAGCTTATACGAGTTCAATAAAACTGTCCGCGCTCGATTCTGATGAGAATCGGCGAATTTATTAATGTGGTCTGCGAATAGCATATTTATCCAAAATGGTGAAATTGACCAAACAACCTCACAATTGACCCCAGTCGGTCTTGTTAGACTCATAACAATAGTACGAGTTCAACGAATTTATCCGTTCGCGATTCCGACATCATTTGGACAGTTTTCACGTTTAAGTTAAAATTTGGCCGCAAACGCTCCGGCAAGCTTAAAATGAGCAAACGGACTCGGAATTGACCTCTGATCAATTCGTTAGATGCGTGTCAGCGAGACGGTTGAAACGAGTCCATCCAGGACAAATTTTGAGTCACATAGGGTGAGATACAAGCATTTAAATGTTAATACTAATAATATTACTATTACTATTATTATTATTATTATTATTATTATCATATTCTATATATATATATATATATTTAAGTTAGGTTAAAACTTACCCGATCCCTCTCAGCAGCCGCCTCCCCTCCTTCTAGATCAAGAGCAGCTCTCCAAGGCCGACCCTACTCCTCCTCCATCTCCGGCGAAATCGAAGCCGGCAGCCCCAAATCCACCTCTTGCTCCGGTGAGCTCTCCAAACCGCCGCCCCGTCCTCAAGCAGCAGCTCTCCTCCTAGGCCCTCCTCCACCATCTTCTCCAACTCCGGCGAGCATTTACTCCTCCGGCGTTCTTTTACTCCCCCAGCAACTCTACGACCTTTCTAGCAGCAGCACCTCGCCCCCCCTTCTAGCGACTTCCTCCTCCAACGACTTTCATTTTCCGGCGAGCAGCTCCATGGCAAAACCGAGCTCCTCTCCCCTCCAAGCAGTTGGCCTACTTCCCTCTACCAGCAGCTCTCCTCCACGGCCGAACTCCATCTTCAACTCCGGTGGCCTATTCCTCGCCAAAAGGCCATGGCCGGCCAGTGATGTCCCCTCCAAGCTCCGGCAAACCTTCATGGCCGAAGCCCTTCCTCCAAGCTCTGACGACGACAAACTCCAGATCTGGACGAGATCCGAGCTCCTCTCCTCTAGGTCAACCACCACCAATCTCCAAACTCCGGTGGCCTCAACCTCTCTCCACCATGGCTTGTGATCTCCTCCTTCTTTGGCGAGATCTCCTCTTTCGAAGACCCGAAAACAGCGAGCTCTCGCTCTCCAAACCAAAACAGCCCACTCGAGGGGCCGACTCCTCTTCGACGACGTCCGACGAGATCCGGATCGACGAGATTCAGCCATGACCGGGAGCGACGGACAAATGCCGCATACGCGGCTATTGGGTAGCAAGCATGGACACTCGGTGAGCTTCCTCCCCTCTCCCTTGGTGCTAGTTTCCTAGATCACACTAGGTGAGATATCGATCTCAATAGAGTCGATTGGAGAGCAAGCCGTGAAGAGACGGCCTGAAATAATTGTTCCGGGTAAATGTTCTGGCCACTTCCGACCGCTAATACGTCACCCGTCGATGTACCTCAAAGCGAGGAAGGTGGTGGCGGTGTTAGTCGGTCGGTTTGGGATTTTTGGTGGCCGACGAAGAGATGTGTTATATTTCAGGTTGGGAAGATCGCAGCCCTAGGCTGGAGGTAGACGATGAGGTGATCGTCTGCTGTGCTTAAGATGTGTGCTGGTAATTTTATTTTAATAACTGCAATTTTCTTTCACTCTTACATAGCCGAGTTTAAAAAAAAATTTATGTTTAGGGCATTAGTAGTCTATGATAAAGATATTAGCTCTATTAGAGGTCAGCATGTGGGTGGATACCCAATGCTTGATATGGGTAACTTATGCTATGGTGTGAGACACACTATTGTAGCCCTAAATATCTAGTTTCATTAGAAACTAAGATTTTGGCATTTGGAGGTCTGTAGACCCCAGAGGAGCCTTTTTCCTAGGGCTGGTCCTAGGTGGGGTTAGCCCACTAAAACCATAATATCTTTTGAATGGGTGGGCCTATGGGGTTGAAATTTTGGCCACATCAGTGCCCACCCTAGGCCTACCATGTGCCCAAATAGTGGTATGTTTAGGGCACCTTTTGTTTTAGTTTTAATCATAACTTAGAAAACTGACCTAAGAATAATTAGTGGGTGTAATCACCCCTAATGGCCCCAACCTTTTGGTGGCATGTAGTTATGTATATGAGTAGCCTCTGTTTCAAATTTGAGGACAATTGTAGTTCATCTTAATGGTGAACCCCCAAGGGGTATTTTGATGCCCTAGGTTTGAAAACCACTTAGCCTTGGTGGCTTGTGGATTTTGGAGCTTAGCCATAAGGGCTTATCCAAATCCAGTGGTAATAGGGCTTAGGGATTGTGTAGGGTCTTGCTCATCATCAATGGGTGATTGGAGCAATGGAGACCAAAAACCCTAGCCCATACCTCTAAAATTACTTAATTGCCCTTTTGGGCCTTAATTGAGCAACTAGGACCTAAACACATATTTAGACAACCAAACTTCATCCCTGGGTAGGGAATAGTGCTATAGGGCTAGGATAATCATCATGAGACTTGTTAGAGGCACATAAGTACTTTTCTCCCTAATAAATGAAATTGCTACTGTTTCCTTAATAAAATAAAATGCAAGGTCATATGACCTTGTATGACTTTGATATACTATCAGTGGCTGTACTAGGGTGAAATAAGGCTATGGTAATTTTGTTATGAGTTATGGAAGCATTATTCCTTGTATAGGAAGTTTTAAGTGATTGCTAGCTTAAGGGAATTTAATCTTTTAAAATATCAAATCATGGGGCTATGATGTGATACTTGGTTATCTGTAGTTTAAGGCAATATATGCCCATGATAATTATTTGGAAGCTTGTTGAATTCTATTTCTTGTACCTCATGTAGAAATTGGAATTTACACCCCTTGAATATTAAACCTTTTTAAAATATCAAATCATGGGGCTATGATGTGATACTTGGTTATCTGTAGTTTTAGGTTAATATATGCCCATGATAATTGTTTGGAAGCTTGTTGAATTTTATTTCTTATACCCCATGTAGAAATTGATAATTGCCACCTTTGGATGTTTAATCATTTTAAAATGTCAGAACACATGGTAATGACACAATCTTCTGGCAATGGACTCTAGGTCCCCATTTGGACACCTGGTAATTTTTGTAGATTTTTCATAAGTGAATTACTATTTTTCCTAATTATAGTGGCATTTTGGTATTTATACAATTATGATGATGTAGTAGGCCAAATGACATCCTAGGGTCATGATACTCAGTGAACCACCATGATATGGAATATTATCTTACTTATAATTCTCATGAAGCATGAAGAAGCATTTTGAGGGTAGTTCATGTGTAATATGACTTAAGGCCTTAACTACTTAAAATTATATTAAATACCAATTTAATATGGAAAAATATGGAAATTGGAACATATCTTACTAAGATCAGAGAGAGCCTAGGATAATTATTAGAGACCTTGGTGATGACTTTTTAGAAGGGTTCCCTTATGGGGTTGATGGTTAGTTCAAATTAGTGGTCTGCGTTTAGTAAAAACAGAATTTTGAGTTTTAGATAATTCAGACCACTAAGTAGTGTTTAGAAGTTGTATACAATCAGTAATTGAGTTATAGCACACAAGGACTCAAGGGGGGGGGTCAATCCTAGGGTTACTTGTGGGGTGGTGCTAGAATTAATGTAGAAGGAATGAAGGTACGTCCAACCCGATTGGGTGGAACGGGAAATGAGCTAAGTCACTTTAACTATATGAAATGATGAAGGGTGAACCAATTTTTAACCATCAACCAAAGTAATTGTCTTGAGGAGGATGGTGGGGTTGAGCCCATTGCGTCCCCTAGTACCGATGAGAGCCCTTCACCGGGTGTACCTCGGGAAGTCCAAGATTAACCCTAAATTGCAATAACAATTAAAGTAGGCAAGAGTAGCCATAGTAGGGTAAGATTGGATTTATGTATCTCCTCCCAGCTGCGGGAGTGGCAGGATTGTGGTGCCCGGTTAGTCGAGCGGGAACCTCGAGGGGATGATTATCCCGGTAACATTCTCAGAAATGTGGCAGGTCTTCGGTACTAGGCAGGTCGTCACTCCGACCGCGGTACGTTGACTTAGCGGGTGTGTAGGGGTCTAAGGGGCCAGCTTGGCTGCGTGTCGGGACGACAGTTCACCGAAGACACCTCTCACTTGGCTCACAGTCTGGTGGACTCCAGCAAAGAGTACGCAGAGCTCCGCGGTTGTTTAGTGTCGAGGCGTACGTGCGGTCTAGGCCTGGTAGAGTGTATACCCGCCTAGGAGTGGACAGCCCGGTCCGCTACCACCGTGTGTCACAGCGGTTGGTACCCGAGAGGTTGGCTTCCTTTCAAACAGAGGGAACTACAAAGGTCTATGCGCATAGAGTCGTGTGTGTGAGTTTCATTGCATAAAACATTCATGGCATAGCATAGCATACGCACTTGCGGATCCTCATCATATAAATTAGTATGGGCTCTTTTATATGATGAGTTATAATCCTGGAAATCCTAACTTATAAGTTTGTATGGGCATTCATATAAGTTAGGGTACGAGATTGATTACTTGTCGCTACTGTTCTTACTGTTGACGCCAGGAAAATCCTGACCTCAAGATTCGGATCAATGCAGCCCGAGGTTACTGATCCTGCGGTCCAACTCCACGGCTCTGATAGCTAAAATAGGAGAGAGAAAATGACTACAAGCACACCCCAGGTGCTCCAGCAGGGAGGTCCCACCACATACCCGGAAGTTTGGGAGAAACTTCCCCTCCGCAACCAAAAGCTGGGCGAGGTACTAGACGGGCATGGATTTGGCGAGTATCCAACTTGGGGGGACCTCGACCACTTCCAAAAGTGCCATTTCTAGTACCCCTGGGGGTCTATTTATAGAGAAATCCTAGGGGGGGTACATGCGAGTATACTGCCTCTGCTCGCGAGTTACAAGGGCTACTCGCCCATACTCGCGAGATACTCGCCCATACTCGCGAGATACTCGCCCATACTCGCGAGATACTCGCCCAAGCTCGCGAGATACTCGCCCAAGCTCGCCTCTGCTCGCCCCTTGCTCGCCATACTCGCCCCTTGCTCGCCATACTCGCCCCTTGCTCGCCCAGCTCGCCTCTTGCTCCTGCTGGCTGAGTTGCCTTGTGTCTTGGACTGCCGGCTCCTGTGCTGACCCTTTGACCTTGACTTCAGCCTACGTGGCTTTGAATGGGCCTACCTCGGAGAATGAGGGTTGTACACTTACTGCATTGCTTTACCTGCTTTACTTACTGTTTATTTACTGTTGTACACCTTTATTATACTCCTGCTTATACATGATTAGATTAGCCCCTTTTACACTTGTGTTGCTTAGAATTTGTGTATACACTAGTTTACTTTCCCCGTCACCTGCTTTGTATATTACTGTTATATTACAGTTTTTCTTCCTTTCCTTCCGCCCGGTGCCTTGGAGTCGCCGGGGGAGCGGATGGGAAGCCACTTAGTCTTTATGACTAACGGTTGCTACGTCCCTCTTTTTAGGAGCACAATCAGTGGTATAGCAGCGTTCAACACCGGAGGCCAGCCAGGTCAGGTGTGCAGGGCTGGGGTTTATGGTACCTTAGTTGCCATCAGTGCCAGAGGCGGGTGAGTGTTTTGAGATGTAGTCCTTGGGGCATTTAGCTGGTTACTCTGATGATTTGCAGGAGCTTGTGTAGCTTTCTGCTTTTCTCTGTACTGTTCTGGACTTTATTACTTATTGTGAACCTATGACTTTAATGCTTTCTATTATTGATGGGTTGGCACTGTTCAGTTGGTTTGGCCGGCAGGATAGGCGTCTTGTGGTACAGGTTAGCCCGTGTGCTGACGCTACCGCAAAGCGACTGTTCTGGGCATAAGACTCCCCTCGACAGTCTTTTGTGTTCCGGGAGGGGGATCTTACAAATGGTATCAGCTTGCAACGATCCTGAGATAAAGAAGTCCATTAGACCACTAGGCTACCCCTGCTAGCTAGATCAGTTTGAGGACAAACTGATGCAGCGGAAGCGGTGGTGTGCCCATGTGTAATTCACAATAAGTATGCCCGCTTTTTCCTATAGAAAGTGTCAACCTAAGCCAAACTCGTACCCTTACCACCGAAGAATGTGTTGGAGTTGCCATTGTGATCTAGAAGTGGTCAAACATGTAATCTCACTGCCAACGCGATATGAGCCTGCAGGGTCGCACATAAGAGCATGTGGAGAAGTTGGAAGATTGACTGTGTTGGTAAAGGTTACCAATCACCATATATATAGAATGGGGAAGTCCAGCAAATGTTGCTGTCTGAATTCGTCGAATATGATTCGTCGGAATTTGTCGGGTTTACACGGATTGGATTCGTCGGATTCGTCGGATTCGTCGGATTCGTCGGGATTCGTCGGGTCATTCCGTGGAAACTCGACGAACTGTGACAGAGATCCTTCACTCGACAAAGTGTTGTCGTCTGTCTGGATTCGTCGGAATTCGTCGGGATTCGTCGGGTCATTCCGTGGAATCTCGACGAATTATCACAGAGAGCCTTGACTAGGCAATTGTTGCCGTCTGTTGTGATTCGTCGGAATTCGTCGGATTGTCCCGTGAAGACTCGACGAATTGTTACAGAGATCATTTTCTTGGCAAATGTTGCCGTCTGATCTGATTCGTCGGATTCGTCGGATTCGTCGGATTGTCCCGTGAAATCTCGACGAATGATCTTCCGTGAAATTCCGACGAATTGTAACAGAAGCCCTTATTCTGATGTGTGGTCTGCGGATAGCGATTCTTCTAGAAGATGTTTATCCTTTGGGTATAAATAGGACTTCGTTTTAGGGTTCATTACACTTACGAAGAGAAAGGCCGACGGAAGGAGTTCCGTTCACGCCTCACGAACCCTAGTCGACGGAAGTGTTTAATTAAAGTCCAAATTAAAATAAATTGTATTTTGAAATTAAGGTGCTGATTAAATTCTGCATGAATTCTTATAGAATTCCATGGCAAGTGGTTCACATTCCACCTTGTCCCTAAGAGCTATCCTTGAGAAGGACAAGCTTAGTGGGACGAACTATATGGACTGGTATAGGAACCTGAGAATTGTTCTCAGGCAAGAGCGAAAGCTCTACGTCTTGGAAGAAGAAGCCCCCGAGGTGCCGACCGGGAACTCGTCCCGTGTTGATAAGGATGCTTATAAGAAGTATACCGATGACGCCTTAGACGTCGAGTGCCTTATGCTTGCCACCATGAACTCTGAGCTTCAGAAGCAACACGAGAACATGGGGTGCAAGGAGATTGACGAGCACCTAAAGAAAATGTTTCAAGGGCAAGCTCGTCAAGAGAGGTTCGATGTCACGAAGGCCTTATTTCAGTGCAAAATGGGAGCTCGAGACTCGGTTGGTACTCACGTACTCAAGATGATTGGGTATATAGAGAACCTGGAGAGACTGGGTTTTCCTCTGGGTCAAGAGTTGGCCACAGATCTTATCCTGCAATCGTTGCCGGATAATTATGAGCAGTTCGTCTTGAACTATAACATGAATGAAATAGACAAGACACTGCCCGAGCTCCTAGGCATGTTGCGAACTGCCGAAATAAACATGAAGAAGGCCAAGCCTGCTAGTCCCATATTGATGGTACATAAAGGCAAGGGTAAGGCCAAGGGCTTCAAGAAGACGAAGGTGGGACCTAAGTCACATCTTGAGCCCAAATCTTCTGCGCTGAAAAAGAAGAGCACCGTGAAGGAAGGGAAATGCCACCACTGTGGCAAGGCTGGTCATTGGAGGAGGAATTGTCCTTCGTACATTGAGGGTCTGCATAAAATGAAGGGAGGTATGACTTCCGCTTCAGATATTTACGTTATAGAGATAAACCTTTCTGCTCCTTCATCTTGGGTATTGGATACCGGATGTGGTTCTCACATTTGTACAAATGTGCAGGAACTAGGAAGGAGGAGATTGCTGAGTAAAGGAGAGGTGGACCTACGTGTCGGCAATGGAGCAAGAGTTGCTGCTGTAGCCGTAGGGGTTTATCGTCTTTCTTTGCCCAGTGGGCTTGTAATAGAACTTAATAATTGTTATTTTGTTCCGGCCATAACTAGAAACATTATATCCATTTCATGTTTGGACATGATTGGATTTTCTTTTATAATTAAGAACAATTGTTGTTCTATATTTAAGAATGATGTTTGTTATGCTGTAGCTCAATTGTTTAATGGTCTTTATGTTTTGAACCTGGACCATCCGATCTATAATGTAGATAATAATAAAAGACTAAGAACAAATGACTCAAATCCTACATATCTCTGGCATTGTCGTTTGGGCCATATAAACGAGAAGCGCATATCCAAGCTCCATAAAGATGGACTATTGGACTCATTTGATTATGAATCATTTGAGCGATGTGAGTCTTGTTTATTAGGCAAGATGACTAAACCCCCTTTCACTGGTTATACTGAGAGGGCTGAGGATCTCTTGGGTGTTGTACATAGTGATGTATGCGGACCCATGAGTTCTATGGCTAGAGGTGGGTATTTCTACTTCGTTACATTTACTGATGATTTCAGTAGATACGGATACGTGTATCTTATGAAGTGCAAATCCGAAACCTTTGAAAAGTTCAAAGAGTTTAAGAATGAAGTGGAGAACCAATTGGGTAAAAGGGTTAAAGCACTCCGATCTGATCGAGGTGGCGAATACCTGAGTCATGAGTTCCGTGATCATCTGAAAGAGTGTGGTATTGTATCACAGCTCACTCCACCTAGGACACCGCAGCATAATGGTGTGTCTGAGAGGAGAAATCGTACTCTGTTAGACATGGTACGGTCGATGATGAGTCATGCAGACTTGCCTGTTTCCTTTTGGGGTTTTGCTTTAGAGACTGCTGCAATATCACTGAATCGCGCTCCGACGAAAACGGTTCTAAAGACACCATATGAGATATGGACTGGGAAGCGTCCTAGTATGTCGTTCATTAAAATTTGGGGCTGTGAGGCATACGTACGACGTCAAATGCCTGACAAGCTGGAACCCAAATCAGATAAGTGTTATCTGGTGGGATATCCTAAGGAAACGAAGGGATATTACTTTTACCTACCGTCTGAGGGCAAAGTGTTTGTCGCAAGGACGGGTGTCTTCTTGGAGAAAGAGTTCTTATCAAGAAAGACGCAAAAGGTAGAACTTGAAGAAGTTCAAGAACCACAAATAGTGAATGAACCAGAGTTGGATTCTGAGCCAGGACTACAAGATGTTGTAGCTAGAGAACCTGCTCACGAAACACAAGTCCTACGTAGATCTGGTAGACCAAGATTTGAGCCTGAGAGATATGGATTTCTCATGTCTCAAATAGGTAATGTGTTGCTTATGGATCATGATGATGAACCAGCGACCTACCAAGAGGCTATGTATGGACCGGACTCCGACAAATGGCTTGAGGCTATGAAATCCGAAATGGACTCCATGTATACAAACCAAGTTTGGAACTTGGTGGAACCACCTGAAGGGGTACGACCCATAGGGTGCAAGTGGGTCTTCAAGAAGAAGACCGACATGGATGGGAATGTACAGACATTCAAAGGGCGACTGGTGGCTAAGGGTTTCAAGCAAATTCATGGTGTTGACTATGATGAGACCTTTTCCCCTGTTGCCATGGTAAAGTCCATTAGGATATTGCTTGCTATTGCTGCGTATTATGACTACGAGATCTGGCAGATGGATGTCAAAACGGCTTTCCTAAATGGAAACCTCCTTGAGGAAGTGTACATGACACAACCCGAGGGTTTTGTATCCCCAAATGAAGCCACTAAAATATGCAAGCTGAATAGGTCCATCTATGGACTGAAACAGGCCTCTAGAAGTTGGAATCTTCGTTTTGATGAGAAGATCAAAGAGTTTGGTTTTGTCAAGAACGAGGATGAACCGTGTGTTTACAAGCGAATCAGTGGGAGCATTGTTGTCTTCCTGATATTGTATGTAGATGACATACTGCTGATCGGGAATGACAAACCTACCCTGAAAGTTGTTAAGAACAACCTAGGGAACTGCTTTTCTATGAAGGACTTGGGTGAAGCGACTTACATACTCGGTATTAAGATCTATAGAGATAGATCGAAGAAGTTGCTGGGTTTGACCCAGAGTACGTACATTGACAAGGTGTTGAAGCGGTTCAACATGCTTGAGTCCAAGAAAGGATTTTTGCCCATGTCTCATGGTGTGAATCTCTCTAAGGACCAGTGTCCAAAATCTTGCGAAGATAAGGACCGCATGAAGTTGATTCCATATGCTTCGGCAATTGGGTCAATCATGTATGCAATGTTATGTACTCGACCCGATGTCTCTTTTGCTTTGAGCATGACTAGCAGGTATCAGTCTGATCCCGGTGAATGTCACTGGATAGCCGTAAAGAATATCCCGAAGTACTTGAGAAGGACTAAGGATGTATTCTTGGTGTATGGTGGAAAGGAAGAGCTCGTTGTAAGTGGTTACACGGATGCTAGCTTCCAAACTGATAGGGATGATTCAAAGTCTCAGTCAGGGTTTGTGTTTTGCCTGAATGGAGGAGCTGTGAGCTGGAAGAGTTCCAAGCAAGAGACAGTTGCTGATTCTACAACTGAGGCCGAGTATATCGCTGCAGCTAATGCAGCGAAGGAGGCTGTATGGATTAGGAAATTCATCGGCGAGCTAGATGTAGTTCCTAGCATTGTTGGTCCCGTAGTTCTCTACTGTGATAACAATGGTGCAATTGCACAATCTAAGGAACCTAGATCCCATCAGCGCTCCAAGCACATACTTCGGCGGTTCCATCTTATTCGTGAGATTGTCGAACGAGGAGATGTGAACATTTGCAGAGTGCCGACTGAGGAGAATATTGCAGATCCACTGACAAAGCCTCTCGCGCAGAGAAAGCATGATGGTCATACTAGATCAATGGGTATACGATACCTGAATGATCAACTCTAGTGGGAGTCTTGTGGGTTGCATGTAAAATAAATATTCTGTTGGCTGTTTAAAATTTATTCATATGATGAATTGTGTACCAATTATTTCTTTTTACGATTAATGGCAAGTTCTTTTATTACGATATACTGTTTCTATATGATAGAATAAAATTCGTGATAAATACCCTTAGAATGTTCGCTTCCATAGGACATCAAGTACGTGACTTGAATGTGAGAGCCTATGATTTCGAAGCTTCATTCTTAAAAGGTCCCTGGTCGAGGTATCATCGTAGAAGCTAAGGGTGATGATGATACGTTAAGACTAGCATGTGTGTTGACTGATGACCGGTTCTCACAGGTCATGATATTGTGATATCAAGTCATCACATGGGTACTTGTTAGTGAACAAGTTGTACTGGACAGACCCAACCTGAGACTACTTTGTGGATTGTTACTTAAAAGTGTCACAAGTAGGTCTCATTTGACAATGGTGTTGTGGTCCTTTGACCTGAAGTCACAGCATTCACCGAGTGAGGAAGAGCGTGCTTTGATGTCATCTAAAGTCTTCCTTGAAGAAGGTTGATGATATGGGTGGTCGTTGGGTACGTTACGAATCATTTGGGTGTTTGGGTGTGAGCAGATATGGGATTTGTCCTCCTATATAACAGGAGTTGCATCCATGGGCCCCTTGATGGAATTGGACTGGGAAATGCATGGCCATGCTTGGTTGAGTCAATATGTGATATTGAGCTCACCATTCTCTGGAAGTCCGTTCTAGATCAAGAAACTTGGATTGAGCTATTATGAGGGTGACACGGTCCATACCTCTAGTTCTTTCCGGATGTAAGGGACAAAGGGACAAAGACAACGCTGGAACATTGGTCATAAAGGCTTATGAGTAATGAACTCTTATTGCTTGGGGAGCAATGATGCATTGCTAGATGCCGCTCATTTTTTGTGAGGTTTTTGGTTTGATACTTTCAAGATCAAGTGGGAGACTGTTGGAGTTGCCATTGTGATCTAGAAGTGGTCAAACATGTAATCTCACTGCCAACGCGATATGAGCCTGCAGGGTCGCACATAAGAGCATGTGGAGAAGTTGGAAGATTGACTGTGTTGGTAAAGGTTACCAATCACCATATATATAGAATGGGGAAGTCCAGCAAATGTTGCTGTCTGAATTCGTCGAATATGATTCGTCGGAATTCGTCGGGTTTACACGGATTGGATTCGTCGGATTCGTCGGATTCGTCGGGATTCGTCGGGTCATTCCGTGGAAACTCGACGAACTGTGACAGAGATCCTTCACTCGACAAAGTGTTGTCGTCTGTCTGGATTCGTCGGAATTCGTCGGGATTCGTCGGGTCATTCCGTGGAATCTCGACGAATTATCACAGAGAGCCTTGACTAGGCAATTGTTGCCGTCTGTTGTGATTCGTCGGAATTCGTCGGATTGTCCCGTGAAGACTCGACGAATTGTTACAGAGATCATTTTCTTGGCAAATGTTGCCGTCTGATCTGATTCGTCGGATTCGTCGGATTCGTCGGATTGTCCCGTGAAATCTCGACGAATGATCTTCCGTGAAATTCCGACGAATTGTAACAGAAGCCCTTATTCTGATGTGTGGTCTGCGGATAGCGATTCTTCTAGAAGCTGTTTATCCTTTGGGTATAAATAGGACTTCGTTTTAGGGTTCATTACACTTACGAAGAGAAAGGCCGACGGAAGGAGTTCCGTTCACGCCTCACGAACCCTAGTCGACGGAAGTGTTCCGCCGTCTCTGAATCGCGTCCGCTGACCTCCTCTCCGTCGATTGTCGCCGGCATTGTTCTTCCTGAAGCGGATCTAGCAATCCGTGGAAGTGCAAGGTGCAGCCTTTCTTCCTTCCGAGTTGCCTGCGACGTGACTTGGCGTTCTCCCGGCTCGTGTGGACTTCTGTAGAGACGTAGACATAATTCTACGTGAGAACTCTCCTCGCCGCCAACAGGATTCAACTCGTGGAGCATCTAGGTTGGATTTGATCCAACCCCATTGAGGTAATTTTTGCCTAGTATTTTATTAACTTCTTGATTCAACATTCATGGCCAATCCAAGCATTTTTGGGTTGTTTCTGTTTATTTCCGCTGCGCCTACATATGATGTATGGTTCTAGAAAAACCCAACAGAATGTACCAGACTTAAAGATGAAATCGAACGTCTCGTCCGTCAGGGACTCCTAGGGAGATTCCTGCAAGGCCAGGTCCCCAATCAGCATCAACAACCTAGGGGTGCAAGGGAGCAGCCTCCCGCTCCCCGGGGCGCGGAAGGAGGAAGACCGATCGTGGGAGAAATCGAAACGATCGCTGGACCTCCCGTCCTAGCGGCGTAAATCCTCTCGATCGCCAAACCCCCGAGAGACCACAAAGACAAGAAGCTCAAACAGGACACTACGATCGCCTTCGAAGAAGAAGACCTGCAAGGATTATGACTACCGCACCAGGATCCCCTCATAATCAGTGCAGGGATCGGGGACCCCTGCTTTAACGTGAAGAGGATATTAGTCGATAACGGAAGCTCAGTTGATGTTCTGTTCCTTTCTACCTTGCAAAGTATGAAGCTCACAAAGGACTAGCTCAGCCCTGCAGCCGGGCCCATCTACGGCTTCGACAACCGACCTGTCCCTGTTCAAGGCATGATCACTCTCCCAGGCACACTGGGCGAGTTTCCGAGACAGTCAACATACAACATCCAGTTCGTGGTGGTGGAATCCACTTCCGCCTATAATGCCATCTTCGGGAGACCACTCCAGTCTATCTTTGGAGCAGTCCCATCAATTCCGCATCTGGCCATGAAGTTCCCGACCGCCGCCGGCGTAGGGGTCATAAGAGGGAACCAGGAGGCAGCCAGAACCTGTTATCTGAAGCAAGCTCAGCCAGCAAAGGCAACCGCTCTCAACATCAATAACTTCGATCTACGAGATGAAGCTACTCTGTAGCGATGAGCGCCCGTCGAAGGACTAGTAGAAGTACCGCTCTCCCAGCGAGACCCAACCCGGACTGTTCAGGTCGGGTCGCTCTTGTCACAAGAAGTGCGGGAAGAGTTCACAACCTTCCTGCAGGAGAACGAAGACATTTTCGCTTGGAGCCCAGAAGACATGCCCATGGTAGATCCCGAAGTCATTTATCACTCTCTAAATATCAACCTCGCCTGTCGGCATGTAATCCAAAAGAAGAGGAACTTTGCCCCCGAGCGGTTGAAGGCGATCGAAGAGGAAGTAGACAAACTCCTAGAAGCACAATTCATACGCGAAGCAGAATACCCCACGTGGCTTGCCAACGTGGTCATGGTGAAAAAGGCCTCCGGGAAATGACGAATGTGTGTCGACTACAGCAATCTGAACCAGGCATGTCCAAAGGACAGCTTCCCCCTCCTGAGGATCGACCAGCTCGTCGACACAACGGCCGGACACAAGCTACTTAGCTTCATGGATGCTTATTCCGGCTACAACCAGATAAGGATGAATCATGCGGACGAGGAACATACCGCCTTCCGCACCGACAGGGGAGTCTACTGCTACAAAGTGATGCCGTTCGGCCTTAAGAACGCTGGAGCCACCTATCAGAGACTGATGAACAAGATCTTCAAGAGCCTTATTGGAGAAACAATGGAGGTATACGTGGACGACATGTTAGTCAAAAGTGTCCACTGTTGCGACCACTTGAGAGACTTGGGAAAGTGCTTTCGGCTTCTCCGTCGCTTCCAGATGCGACTCAACCCCAGCAAATGTGCATTTGGTGTGACGGCGGGAAAGTTCTTAGGTTTCATGGTAACCAATCGGGGAATCGAGGCCAACCCCGAGAAGATCACGACGTTGGAGGATATGTCGCCACCTCGCTCAATTAAAGAAGTGCAACGCCTGAACGGGAGGATCGCTGCGCTATCCTGTGTCTTGTCACGAACGGGAGACAAGTACCTCCCCTTCTTCAAAATCCTCCGGGGAGCGCGCCACTCCGGCTTCTAGTGGACCGACGAGTGTCAGGTGGCGTTTGAACTACTCAAACAATACCTGGCTTCGCCACCGCTTCTGTCAAAGCCCACCCCCGGAGAAACTCTATTTTTATACCTGGGTGTGTCGCCTACGGCTCTTAGCTTGGTGCTCGTAAAAGATGAAGGAGAGGTGCAATGACCAATCTACTACCTCAGCAAAGTCCTCTCCGACACCGAAATCAGATATCCAGCAGCGGACAAGACAGCCTTGGCCCTTGTCTTTTCGGCGAGGAAGCTTCGGCCTTACTTCCAGGCTCATACAGTAAAAGTGTTGACACAACTCCCACTACGAGCAATCCTCCAGAAACCAGAAGTCTCAGGAAGACTAGTGAAGTGGGTCGTGGAACTCGACGAGTTTGACATCCAATTCCTGCCCCGACCAGACATCAAGTCACAGGTACTCGCCGACTTTGTCGTAGAATACACCATCCCACCAGAAGCAGCTCCTGTCGAAGGCACCACTGGCCCCCGTTGGACTCTCTTTGTCGATGGTGCCTCTGGAGCTGAAGGGGCCGGAGCGGGACTGCTCCTCATAAGTCCCGATGGGATCACCTTGGATTACGGACTCCGATTGAGATTCTCCGCGACAAACAACATTGCCGAGTACGAGGCGCTGATCGCCGGTCTTCGACTCGCCATCAATTGCAAAGTAGAGAACCTAACCATCTACGCAGACTCTCAACTCGTAGTCTCACAAGTCGAAGGAGACTACGAGGCCAAGAGCGACCAGATGGCGAAATACCTCGCATTCGCGAAATTACTTCTCCAGAAGATCTCGTCGTATCAAATTCTACACATTCCTCTGGAGCAGAATTCTAGGGCTGATGCTCTTTCAGAGCTCGCCACTTCACCCTCCAGCTACCAGTCTCGAAGACGCCGGATAGAAGAGATCGTGATTCCGAGTATTCAAGGACCGTGGGAGGTCGCAACCATCCACCAGGAAGACACTACAACAAACTGCACCTGTTGTAAGGACTGGAATGTAACTGAAACACAGTTTGTTACTAATAGTTATATTTAGTAACAAAGATTTTTTGTTGTTACAAAAACTAACTTTATTGTAACGAATATTTTAAATTTTGTTACAATAATAATTAATTCGTTACTATAACTATAAGTATTTGTAACAACACCAATGTTACGTTACAAATAGAAAACTTTTCTCACAATAAGTATCAATTGTAACGACATCATGAAAGTTTTTTGTGACAAAGACATTGTCCTTACTAAAAGTAATATTTTATTATTAAAGTTTTGTTACAAAAAATATATCATATTTTATTTTCAATTTTTGTACAATTTTATTATCAAAGTTTTGAATTATTATTTTTTTTTGAAAAAAAAAATTGTATGCGCGCGACAGTACCCCGCCTCGATAGTGCTCTAACGCGACGACAGTACTCCTACAGCTCGCAAACATTCGTGCTCGGCTGTCGCAGATATGTGGTACTATTGCGATATGTATTTTTGCGCGTATGGGTTTTTTTATAAATCTTTAACTTTTTATAAAAGTTTTTTCTGCCTCTCTCCCATGCAGCTCTATCTCTCTCTCACATGACTTAATGAAATATACGGATGAATATTTCCCTCCATAAAATTTTGAACAAAACAAAACTAAAAATTAAAAATATATTAAATGTAAAAATGAATGCAAATTAATATAACATTAATTTTTTAATATAATTTTGGAATTAAAATAAAATCACACACGAACCCGCGTGCACGCAAATGCACTCTCGCGCGCACGCAAATGTACTCTTGCGCGCACGCAAATGTACTCTTGCGCGCACGCAAATGCACTCTCGCGCGCACACGAATACATGTGCGCACATGAGGCCCATGTTCCCCGCTCGACAATACCCCCGCCTCGACATTGCCCGACTGTGTACATGAGCTTTAAATACACAAACACGCACAAACACACAGACACAGACACAGATTGTGTGTAACACACATAGATACACAAACACAGACACACACAAGCACAGACAAACATGCATGCATAGACAGACAAACACTCACACACAACCCAAATACACAGACACAGACAAGCACGTGTACATACAGACATAGATATATACATAGACACAAACACATGGACACAGACACAGATCACTTGTATAGATACATGGACACATACACAGACACATTGACCGACACACATACGTACGTACACAGACACATACACATACAGACACAAACACATGGACACAAACACAGACACATACACATACAGACACAAACACATGGACACAAACACAGACACATGGACCGACACATATATATACGTACATAGACATTCAAATACACAGACACACACAGACAGTCACAGACACATGCACACACACACACACAAACACACACACACACACACACACACACACACACACACACACACAAAGACACACACACACACACACATACAAACAAAGACACACACAGACACAGACACATGCAGATACACGTAAACACACAGACACACATACATACAGATACAGACACACACATGCACAAGCAAATATAGATTATGCACAGACACAGACACAGACCCCATGCAACATGCACACACACACACACACACACACACACACACACACACACACACACACATATGCACAATCTCGATTTTGAGTTGAGATCGAGTTCAATGAGCTCAATCTCGAACTCGAGTTCAATGAGCTCAATCTCGATTTTGAGTCGAGCTCGAGTTCGTTGAGCTGGAGCTCGATTACTACTCGAGCTTCAGCTCAAATATTTTTGATCATGATGGCGCGCGAGCCATCTCTCGAGATCGAGCAAAAAATAGTCACATATAGAATGTTGAGTCAACATATCAAATTATGTAATAAACTTGCATAAATGACCCCATTTAAAATTACGCAAATATTTGGGTACATATGCGCACCTCCCGGAGGTGCGCGAGCAGATTCGACCGTAGGATTGCGAGATCCCACGGTGGATAAAGCAGTATAAAAGAAGTATTTCAGATGTTTTTGCGGGAGATGCATCTCGACCATTGATCGCGAAATCCTACAATACCGCACCTCCCAAATTTGATGCGCATACGTACTTAAATATTTATCTTAAAACTATGAGCATGAATTATTTGGAGGGAAATTTCCCTCCATAAACCCAGCTCCATCCCTTCCTTGATCCTGAAGCATATTAATTCTCGAAACCCTCGACTCGTCCCGTCCTTGATCGCGGCTCGCTTCTTCCTCCTGCGAATCAGCACGACTCGTCCCGTCCTTGCGCTATTCCTCCATCCATCGTTCCTGCTGCTAATCGAGGACTCGCATACAGTCTGGATGTTCTCTGGTTAAGGGTTCTGGTAAGACCTACAGTCTTCTTCCTACATCCTTCCTTAAATCTTGAATGTTCTCTGGTTAAGGGTTCGGCACAGGGGAAATTCCAGCTTCCTCAACCCTAGCCACAGAAAAGGCCTCCACTCTTCTTCCTAAACCTCAACTCGACGGAGGAGAAAAATCTACCAAAGTTGTAACGCCTGATCTTCAGGTACCCAGATCCAGAGCCTTTTTTTTCTTCCTCCCAAAGTTGTAATGCCTTATTCTCAACATGTAGTTGTAATGGTTCTTCTTCCCAGCTGTTAGGCCTTCCTCCCAATGTTTTTTTTTCATTTTCTTCCCAGAAATTAGGACGTATTCTCATCTAGATTTGGTGATTATTTTTCAGGTTAATTTAGGGCATTTTCTTTCCAGCATTTAGCACTGTCTTTTCAGAATTTTACTCTCCTGCACAAGTTAACGTGGTTGTCTAATTTGGTGTTAGTATATCATATTATTTCCACCAAATGTTGGCAGCCACAACTATTGTGTGGTATGGTGCTTTTCTTAGATGAGAACAAAAGTATATTCATTACAAAGCATATTCTAGGCCACGTTAACAAAAAAATGTCGTCTAAGAAGATTTGTTATACAACATCTTTTTTATAGATTTGTTCACCCATCAAAAAATTGAATAAAGCTATATTGACAAATCTAATTAGACAACAAAGCTATGTGATTTAATATGTTATGTGAACAAATCTAATTAACAACAAAGCTATGTGATTTGGTGCTAATTTGTGAACATATCTAATTAGACACCAAATTAGGTTAGAGCGTCCCAATAAAAGTGCTGTCTAATTGGATTTGTTCACATAGATTTCCTTAGTATAACATATTATTTCCACCTCTTTCTCCAACCAAACAATGGATTTGTTCACATAGTTTACTGTGAGTGTGATTTGGGCACAAATGTTGTATTCTCTAATCTTCTACTTTCTTTTGTGTTCTTCAATTTTTTATTTGTATGTACTAGTTTTTTATCTTCATGATATTGTCTTATCCCATTCTTTTTTTGTTAGCTATGGATAAAAGCTGGATTTATGAAGCAGATAGATTCAGTTCTACCTATACTAGAGGCGTGGATTTATTTTTAGAGTTTGCACGGGCAAATGCTATTTACTTTGAAGATAAAATTCTTTGCCCATGCAATGTATGTCGAAACACTAAAACAAAGAGCCTCATTGAAGTTAAAGCAGACTTGCATTTGAAAGGGTTTTACAGATATTATAAGGAGTGGATACATCATGGAGAAGCTAAACTGACTAGTTCTTTTGTGTTCAGTTCGAATAGTAACAATAGTGGACCTTCTCAAAGTCATGAAAGTAACGATGATATTGAAGCCATCGATGATTTAGTTGATTTGATACATGAGATTGGAGATGCAGAACTTCCAGAACATTCTAACGAAGATAGTACGGGAACTTTTTCAAGTCTATTATGTAATGTCAGACGTGAACTATACCCAGGTTGCAAAAAATACTCTTTGTTAGCATTCATTGTTAAACTGCTGCATATCAAAGTAATGAACAAGATGTCAGATAAGTCAGTTAACATGCTTCTTGAATTGCTAAAGGACGTGATGCCAGAAGGTAATCTTATTCCAAAATCTGTTTACTGGGCTAGGAAACTTCTTTCTGGTATAGGTTTGGGTTATAAGAAGATAGACGCGTGTAGACATGATTGTGCACTATTTTGGAAAGAGAATGAGAAGAAAGATGTGTGTCCTGTGTGTGAAGAACCACGTTGGAAATATAACGAAGGAAAAGGAAAATTAATTGCTCAAAAGGTTTTGTGGCATTTCCCCTTGACACAAAGGCTACAAAGACTTTATATGTCTTCTAAAACAGCAGCTGACATGAGGTGGCATACTGAGAAGCATATAGAGATAGAAGGTACGTTGAGTCATCCGGTAGATTCACTTGCATGGAAGAGTTTTGATGCACATTATCCTAGTTTTGCTGCAGATCCACGCAATGTTAGGCTTGGATTGGCTACTGATGGGTTCAATCCGTTTGGAAATATGAGTACTTCTTATAGTATGTGGCCAGTTGTGCTAATTCCATATAATATGCCGTTATACAAAGGTATGAAAGATGAGTTTCTTATGATGTCATTATTAATTCCTGGCCCACGTGCGCCTGGAAAAGATATTGATGTTTATCTTAGACCACTGATAGAAGAATTAAAAGAATTATGGAATGGTGTTGAGACTTTTGACACATACACCAAAGAGACTTTTAAAATGCATGCTGCTCTTATGTGGACAATCAATGATTTTCCAGCTCTTAGTAATTTATTTGGGTGGACCACAAAGGGTTACGGGGCATGCCCAACTTGTTTATATGATACAGATTCTAAAAGAATTCGAAGTAAGATATGCTACATGGGACATCGTCGTTATCTACATAATGATCACCCTTATCGAAGGAGTAAATTGTTCGATGGAAAGTCAGAAAGACGTTCAAAACCAAGGGAGTGGAGTGGCGCACAATTGCTTTCAGATTTAACCAAACTCGAACATAACTTTGATAAATTTGGAAAACACCCAAGCAAGCGGAAGAGGAAGCGCAACAATGAAGAAGGGAATTGGGTAAAGAGAAGCATCTTCTTTGAACTACCTTACTGGCATAAGCTTTTGATACGACACAACATTGATGTAATGCATGTTGAAAAAAATATTTGTGATAGTGTTTTGGGCACATTGATGAACATTGATGGAAAAAACAAAGATACGGAAAAAGCGCGAGAAGATTTGCGAGACCTTAACATCCGGAAGGAGTTACACTTGATTAGAAATGGAAGTACTATAATAAAACCTCAAGCATGTTATAATCTATCTTCCGATGAGAAAAAAAGGTTTTGCAATTTTTTAAAAAATGTCAAGTTTCCAGATGGATATGCGTCAAATATTTCAAGATGCGTAAAGGATGGGAAGATTTATGGACTTAAATCTCATGATTGTCATGTTCTACTACAACGGTTAATTCCTATTGGCATTCGTGGGTTTCTACGCGCAGATGTCGTTGAGGCACTATACGAGCTAGGAGATTTTTTTAAAATTTTATGCTCAAAGACACTAAAGGTAGAACATATCGAGAAGTTGGAGAGTAATATCCCAATTATTTTGTGCAAATTGGAGAGAATATTTCCTCCAGCATTTTTTGATGTAATGATTCACTTGGCTATTCACCTTCCGAAAGAGGCAAAGATAGCTGGCCCAGTTCACTCACGTTGGATGTACCCGATTGAAAGGTACTTGTTCTTTATGCATTTATACTTTATTATCTTACATAGCATAAATGAACAATTTTGTTATTATGATCATTGAGTTTTCCTTTTAGGTTTCTTAAAACTCTTAAAGGATACGTACGTAATAAAGCTCGTCCAGAGGGTTCTATAGCTGAAGGATATATTGTAAAAGAGTCTTTGACCTTTGTGTCAATGTACCTAAATGAAATAGAAACAAGGTTCAATAAAGAAAATAGAAATGAAGATTCAGTGGAGCATCAACAAGAGTGTGAATTGTCGGTTTATGCATCAAAAGTGAGACCCTTTGGACCTCTTCGCCGTTGCAAAGCACTTTCTAAAAAAGATCTAGATGCAGCTCATAACTTTATATTAAACAATTGTAGCGAAGTAGATGATTTCCGAAGGTTCGATTCATGAAAGAGCTCAATTTCCTTACTTAATTTGTAACAAATTTTGATGTACTTTTTTTTAAATAGTAAGCACATGGAGGAGCTTAAAAGAGACGAAAATGAAAGAAACATTGACAAAACTCATCAAGAGCAGTTTCATCATTGGTTTCAAGCGCATGTAAGCTCCAAATACGAAGATACCCTTGAAGATTGTTAATTTATAGTATCATCTATCTAATTAGCTTCCTATTGTATTTTGTATAGATAAATAGAGTGCATAACACAAACTCGGGCGAAGTCTCCAAAGAATTATGGGCATTGGCAAATGGTCCACAATCATACTTAACAAAATTTTACTCTGGTTGTATTGTTAATGAAGTACGATTTCATACACATGATCGAGATGATCGCCGAACAACACAAAATAGTGGTTTACTTGTTGTGGGGGAACAACAAAATATCTTGGTAGAGTTTTATGGAGTATTAAGTAGGGTCGTTGAATTGACCTATCTTCATGGATATAAAGTAGTATTATTTTGGTGTGAGTGGTTTGACACTGGTGGGAAGAAGACTATGCATAAAGATAAATATTTTTTGAGCATCGACACAACTTCTCGTTGGTGTGAAGATGATCCATTCGTTCTTCCAAACCAAGTGCAACAAGTGTTCTATGTCGATGACACAAAACTCGGCGATCCTTGGAAAATTGCACAACTTGTATGTCATAGACACCTTTGGGACATAGAGGAACACGCTGACCTAGAAGTGGAGGAGATGCATGATAACATAGTTCAACAACACGAGTCCTCAGAAACTGAATTAATATATGCTACCGAAGATCAAAACTTGCAATTCCTAGGGAGAGATGATATAGAACCTGATATTATAAATATAGAAGTTCTAACTAGAATCCAAGAAGAGGAAGAAATCAATAATATTGTCGATGGAGATGAGTCAATAGATGAGGATGATGAAACACTAGTGCAATATTGTGACGACAGTGATCATAACATGTAAAGCTAATCCAAACGGTACGTTAAGTTTTTTCTTATTCATTAGATCGAAACTGTAATGCAATTCTTCCATTTTATGATATCTCTAAATAATTTAATGTGATGTTTAACGTTTGCATCTTATTTACTTTGCAGTAATATGCCTCCAAAAAATGCTATTCTACGGCGCCCTACGACAAGGAGCAGAAAACAACTGCTTGTTGCTGAAAAACCAACAAATACTGAGGTTGTTGAAATGTCACCTACACCAAATACACCTTCACCTCCACCAAATACACCTTCACCTAATCTGCCGCAATCACAAAGTGCATCAGTTGCCACCATTAATGATGATGATACCACTATTAATGAAGGAAATGATGAAAGTCCAATACAGGGTTCTGATAATAGTAGTAAGTATACCTTATTTTATTTCACAAGTTTGTATCATTTACTTGAATCATATATTTATTAAGGATTTTTAATTATGCAGTGGGAAGCTCATCTATAAGAAGAGGTCGTGGGGTGACCACCGGAAAGTCGATTGAGAAAGCAATACTAGAAAATGTATGCTTTATTTAGGTATATTAAAACTTACATACACTTACTATATGTTAACATACTTTTATTTGTTTTGTTAGGACAAGAAACTACTTGAGATTGAGTTTCCTGAAGGTTTTAAGAAGCCGCATCGCTATGCAAAGCACCTTGCAAATGGTATAGGTGTTATTGTAAGACACAGTGCGGGTTTGGATTTTTTGAACCCATGGAGTGAATTGGGGGAAGAGCTGAAACTTACTTTATATGCTGCATTAGGTGTAAGTAATTAATATTTATATACCATATATGTGAATTTGTTTGGGATAACCAAATAATTTATTCTTTTGTAGCAATGGTTTGTGATAAAGAATTGGGAAACAGATAAAAGTGTGCAAGAGTTCATGGAGGAGATGTTTCAACGTAGCTACACACATTGGAGAGGAAGATTATCTGCAAGGCATAGAGATTATATTGTGGCAGGCAAGAATCCAAGAGCTAGTAGCCCATTTGAGTGGATCTCAATCGAGAATTGGTGTCAGTTGTGCGATCTCTTTGAAAGTGAGACTTTTAAGGTGAATGTGACTACTTAAGTAAATTCTGTTTAATACATATGTTATTAATCACACATTCAATGACTAGAATCCAATACTTTTGTTTGCTTGCAGAAAAGGTCCAAGACAAATGCTGATAATAGATCACACATGCCGTTTACTCATACGTCGGGTTCTAAATCCTATCATTCCCGACTGCTGGAAATGGTAATGCAATAAATACATGTGGGTTATTGATTACTATGACATATTCTCAAATATTTTTTTAATATACAGGTTAATCAAAGCCCGGTTGAGAACTTTGCGAACACCCATAAGAAGAATGGGGTGTTTGTCAGCGAGAAAGCAGAAGCGGCATACGTAAGTCAAAATATATTTGAAACTTTCGCAAAATTGATTGATAACATACATTTCTATTATAACACTATATTTTACAGCGTGAAATGGAAAGGCTGAGGACAACAACAGATTCTGACAGTGATCTCATATGCTCTGAGAGAGAAATTATAAAGACTGCACTTGGAAACAAGTCTGGTTATGACAAAGGGCTAGGCTATGGTGTTGTGCCTTCAAAACGAATGAAGAAGACATTGAATGTGACTACTCAGTTGAAAGAGAAGTTGAATGTAGCGGAAGAAGAATTGCGCGATGCCATAACTCGTCTAACAGCACAAACAGAGCTTATAGATAAACAGGAAGCTTTGATTCAAACACACAATGCAGAGATTGCAGGATTAAAGGAGGGGCAAAATGAGCTGAAAGAGCAGCTGGCATTCGTTCTGCAAAAATTTGGGGCAATTCCTTGACTTTGATGCACACACCATTTACTTTTTGGTGCACTTTTTTGTTGTCAAATGGTTTATGACTGTTAGTTTTTTAGTTTACTGCTTTGTGACTATTTTATTACTTTTGCTTGGTTTATGACTGTTAGTATTTTGGTTCCAAGCTTGGGAATCTGCTTGGTTTGCTGGCTTGGATGATTATGTTTTGCCGATTATATACTGATTAGTAGGTTTTGTTAGTGGGGTGTTAGACTATTTGGCATTTTGCTGCTGGGTATGTATTGCAGGTCTTGCTTTGGCCAGAACAGTTTCTCCAGGTATGCATATTGTATTTGTTTTCACTACCTGGTGTTGTGGCTGTGCACTAAATTTTCTATTTTTGGCCAATGATGGTTATGGTTATACACTTATACTTAGTGATTGCAAATATGTCTGTTGTTTCAGTTTCTGCAATATTACCAATATGTTTGTTGTTTCATTATCTTCTTTGTCTTGTACTACTGCCTCTTCTTCACTGTCCTTTTCTTCTACTTGTTGGTTTTCAATTTCAGTAGAGATGGTATGGAAGGGATCAGGAAATGATTCAACCATCATCTTGGGTTTTGACTTTGTAGAAGTGTTATCCCAATTCCATGTAGTATTCACTTAACTGGAAAATGAAAATGGCATTTCCCTTTCTTCACCACCAACCCCAGCGCCCATCTCTCTCCTCTGTTTCCTGATATTCTTAAAGGCTTTCACCTTGTTTCATCGCACAACCTCCAACAACTGGAGAATGTAGAGAGAGAGAGAGGGGGGATAGAGAGAGAAGCATTGTCGCGCAGGTTATCTTCTTAAGTCAAGACATGAATCAGAGTACTGAAGATGAACACTGCATTTTTAATTTGACCAGCTACTTCCTTATAGCTCCACTTTTTCTTTCTGGTACTTGAATCATGGTGTAGAGTTTTGAAAAGAATTTTATTGAAAGGAACATGAATCCAGGTACTCTTAATTTTCGCTCCGTCTTCTGTAATTTTCTATACTCAACCCATGAATGTAGAACTGTGTTCATCTTTTCTTATTTTCTTACAATACCTTTTGATAATTTCCTAGATCTACTGTTCTCAAATGCTGTGTTTTGCATAGAATTTTAGCCATTTTCTTCAGTTTCGTACACTGTAACCCCATTTATTTTACTGGCTTTATCTTCATATTAATCCCGTTCTCCATTAAAATAGGCAAATGTTATAAGCACACCAGTTTTGGCTATTCGCACGCCAATTTTTACGAGTTATTACGCATAAACTGGGTTTTGGCTTGATCAATCATTTTCTGGTTTTGACTTTGTAGAAGTGTTATCCCAATTCCATGTAGTATTCACTTAACTGGAAATGATTTAATGCAAATTTGATCATCCAAAGGACATTCACTTAACTGGAAAAGAAACTGGAAATCCCATAAAGATTGATCAAACAATATATAGTTCTGATGCTGTCAATGGAGATATAAACCACGGAAAGACTGGCAGGTGTGTATTTTTTTATTTTTCTGTATGTAGAATTTTCTTTGGCTAAACTCAATCTTGGAGATCATAAAATTTCTGTGAATTTTCCTTCTGGCACAGCTGCAAATATGGTGCTACTTGTCGATTTAATCATCCTGATAGACTCCGTATGTTTCTTAATGTACTATATATTTTGGGGATTTGTTTTTCTTGTTTTAGCTCTAATGGTTGTTTGGTTGAAATCTTCTGCAGTTATCAATTCTATGCATACTACTGATTCAACCAATGCATACATAACTCCAACAGTTGCTAGTTTACCTATTGGAGTCATGAACCCAGCTGCTAGCTTTTTACCTACTATAGACCATCGTTTGTCTCAGGTAGCTAGCTTGCCTGATATTCTCTTTCGCAATGCAGCTTGGAGTTTCCATTTTCCCTCAAAGGCCTGGAGAAATTGAATGTGATGTATGCTATCTATATACTTTGAAGCTATTTTGATGATTAATGAGTGCAGTTTCAGTTAGCTTAATCTTTGTCCAATGTTATACTGATCTATTATATTGTTGTTTTCTTTTAAATTCTGATGTCTCTTGTTCAATGACATTGTTCTCCGTTTGCAAGCAAGAAGTTTCATAAACCAGAATTTACCATTAGGAATATACTGACCTTTCATTTTGGTACCATACTTACGTTTATTATTATGATTGCCTTTGTTGCCGATCTCAATTAGTGTTAGGATAGCGTTCATTATTCATATCATTACATGCAGGATTAAGAACTGTCATCCTAAAGGGCTTGGTATACCTGTTTAATCACATGTTTTTTCCATTAAAGATCTTCATGTTGGATGGCTCAGATTGCATAATAAGTAATCTCTTATCATTTTTGTTAGACCCTCTAAGATATCTGTCATTGATAAAATGATTGATTTCATGTTCAGGATATGATAGACGTGGTTGATTATAAAAACATTATTATTAAGGAGTCCCTATTTCTCAAACTACTTGCAAATACAAAATTCAATTGACAGCCCTATTCCACTTTAGTTTATTGACCTTAGTTTGACAATCCTATGCAACTAATTCATCAAAGAAGATATTTTGTATGCAGTATTATATGAAGACTGGTCAGTGCAAGTTCGGGGAGAGATGCAGGTACCACCACCCAATAGATAGGTCTGCACCTGCCACAGCTATTCCTAAGACGGATCAAGAAAATATCAAGCTTACTCTTGCTGGGCTTCCCAGAAGAGAGGTACATTTTTTTGTCGCACATTTTTCCAAGTTGTATATATTCATCTGATTCTCACTCTCTCACACATACTCCAAGTAGTAACATTTTCTCCTTGAAAAGCTTGCTAACCAGCATTACTTCGAATTTCATATCTTGGTTTGGAGTTGCGAGGTATGACAGTTCCAAAACAGTGAAACTATCAACAGCATACATTTGGTGAACAAGTAATATTTAAATCCGTGATAGCATTGAAGTATATGAAGCTATTTATGCTAGAAGTCTGTGCCTCTCAATACACTATTCTGGACCATTAAAATTTGTCCTTTCTATACCTTGTTATCTACAAGCTTAAAAATTAAAATTGCTTCTATACCTTGTTATCTACAAGCTTAAAAATTAAACATTGGGAGAGGTTTTATTGCAGGGTTCAGTGGCATGCCCTTTCTATATGAAGACAGGCACATGCAAGTATGGGGTGGCGTGCAGATTCGATCACCCTCCTCCCGGGGAAGCCATAGCCATGGCGTCCGCTGGTAATACAGCCTACGGCGAAGAGCTGGAAAACAAGAAGTGATTTTAAATCTTCCGCTGGTAATACAGCCTACGTCCGCTGTTATACTGATCTATTATATTGTTGTTTTCTTTTAAATTATGATGTCTTTTGTTCAATGACATTGTTCTCCGTTTGCAAGCAAGAAGTTTCATAGATGGCATATACCCAGTTTTTGCTGCAACTCACTTTTGGAGAGAAGTGATTTTTTGTTTCTTTTAGGTGATCATTTGATTCCCTAGATCAGTTTTGTTCCCGGTAAATTTTTTTCTAACTACCCTTATGTTTACTACTCTCTATCTATAAGTCTTCCAAATACCAATGGTGTCTTATAAGTATTCCATAATTATGTTATGATGGCAAACCTATGTCTACAATTATCAATTTTGGTGTTATTATTTGAGACATTATTTTTATTTGTAGCGTGATCTTAATTGCTCTCTTTTATTTGTAGGGTGCTCGAGCATTGACCGGCAAGTGACGAAAGATTCATTAGTCAGAAAGTGATGGATGATTCATTTTTCGAAAAATGACGGAAGATTTATTAGAAACATGTTGATCTTGTAATGTAATATTGTATTATTTTAGAAGAGATGATAATAACTTGTACTCTATGTAAAACTTTTTGTTGTGAATAAAAATATATTTTGATCTTGTTATGAAATATTAAATATGTGTGTTTTCAAGATTATTATTTGTAATAAAATCTCAGGTACACAAAAAATAGAAATGGAATATTTTTGATACATAAATGAATTGGCTGTAGTAAGAAGAATGGAAAATAAATGTAACAATTTTTTCGTTACTATTGTTTAATCTATTGTAACGAAATAATGTTTATTATACTTTATTGTAACGAAGTTATTTTATTTTTAGTGAGAAAAAAAAACATTTGTAACGAAATAGTTTTAATCATAACTTTTTTTTTGTGAGGAAAAAATAACATTTGTAACGAAATAATATTTATTGTGACCAATTTATTGTGAGGAAGAATCTCTTTTTGGTGAGAAAATATCATTTGTTACAATTACTTTATTTGTAACGACATTCATACATTCGTTACAATAACCTTTAGCGTCGAGCTTTAGAGGAGGACCGTTACTTAAAGTTTTTTTCGTTACCAAAGAGTTTTTGTAACGAATTTTGGCACTTATTGTAACGAATTAGGTCCTTACTATAAGTGCAGTTTGTTGTAGTGAGAGTCATCCTGGATGACCCCCCTACGAGCTTACCTCGAGCACGGACACCTACCTGAAGACCGCCTAGAAGCACGCAGATTGCGGATGCGGGCAGCATCATTTACTATCGTGGACGGGGAGCTCTACAAGCGGGCATTCTCAGGACCATATCTAAAGTGCCTACCGGCGGGCGAGTCAGACTACGCCCTCAGAGAAGTGCACGTGGGAGTTTGCGGAGAACATCTAGGCAGAAAAGCGTTGGCACAAAAGATTCTACGCCAAGGCTTCTATTGGCCAACAATGAAGAAGGACGCGGCCGAGCTGGTCCAAAAGTGCAGGAGCTGTCAGCTGCATGCTAACATGCCTCATCAGCCCCCGGTCGCGCTCTCCATAGTCCAAAGTGCGTGGCCGTTCGCGCAATGGGGAATCGACCTCCTCGGCCCCCTACCTCTGGCTTCAGGACAGAGGAAGTTCATCATTCTAGCCATCGATTACTTCACCAAGTGGATATTAGCGGAACCCCTAGCCAAAATCACAGAAGAGAGCGCTAAACAATTTGTCTGGAAAAACATCGTCTGCCGCTTCGGTATCCCAGCGACAATCATTGCCGACAACGACACTCAGTTCACCGGGAAGTCCTTCACTAAGATGTGCGAGGACCTGAAGATCAACCTCCGTCATACCGCGCCGTAGCACATACGCAAACCAACGGACAAGTAGAAGTTACGAACCGCACCATCCTCAAAGGGTTGAAGACGCGCCTAGAAGAAGCCGGGGGACAATGGGTAGACGCACTCCCAAACGTACTATGGGCATATCGAACAACAGAGAGGACTCCCACAGGAGAGATGTCATATAACCTCTGTTACGGTACTGAAGCGATCATCCCCATCGACATCGGCATTCAGAGCACTCGAGTGCTAACCTTCGATCCCAGCAAGAATGACGGACTGCTTCAGGAAAACCTTGACCTAATCCCCGAAGTCCGGGACGCCGCCGCCCAGCGTGCCGCGTCTTACCAAAGGCGCGTAGCCCGGCTCTATGACAGAAGGGTGAAGCCCAGACCAATCAACATAGGAGATCTCGTCCTACGCAGCATCGAGGCGGCTGGAAAGGGCCCCCAAGGAGATAAACTCTCACCCACCTGGGAAGGTCCGTACGTTGTCACTGCGATCGTAAAACCCAGGACATACAGGCTCAGAACAGCGGAAGGAAAGACTCTACCACGCACCTGGAACGCCCAGAACCTGCGCCGCTTCTATCAGTGACATCAAGTCTTCTATCAAGAAGAAAGCCGCGAGCTCATACTCGTGCAAATCTATCTTATATTATGTATGCACAGCCACGAGCTCAGACTCGTGCAAACTTATCTTGTATTCCAAAAACTATGCGCAAAACGATTTCGACTATAAAAAATGTATGCTTCAACATCTATATTCAATTAAGAAGGCCTTTATTTCAGGGCCCTGCCCTGGGGACTTCGCACCGCCGTCGATTGAAGGTTCGCCCTTCTCCTCTGTCGTAGAGTCCCGACGTCGTAGGGGCCTGCCCCCCTTACGTTCGCCCCCGGTTTGAATACACCAACTATTCACCGGCCATCGCGGGGCCCTGCCCTGGGGACTTCGCACCGCCGTCGATTGAAGGTTCGCCCTTCTCCTCCGCCGTAGAGTCCCGGCATCGTAGGGGCCTGCCCCCCTTACGTCGCCCACAGTTTGAATACACCAGCTATTCACCGGCCATCTCGAGGCCTTGCCCTGGGGATTTCGCACCGCCGTCGATTGAAGGTTCGCCCTTCTCCTCCGTCGTAGAGTCCCAGCGCCGTAGGGGCCTGCCCCCCTTACGTTCGCCCCCGGTTTGAATACATCAGCTATTCACCGGCCAAGCCTATATTATATAAAAGCCGCGAGCTCAGACTCGCGCAAACTAATTTCTTGTTATTATAAACTCGCAGGGCCGAACCCGCGCAGACTACACCGTTATCTCGTAAAAGGCTATCAAGCAGTTCGGGTATCAACGCCTAAACAGAACAAGAGAGCAATGTTCAAAGCTGCCACAGAAAAATCGAAACCTCCGAACTCCTCCGCGGCAAAACTCGGACTCCGAAGGTTTGGGGGGCTTATGTTATATACCCGTAGATGCCTTGGGGTGCGTCTAGGTAAAATTCCACTAAAGGAAGGTAGGGTCAACGCATGGTCGCCCGAGTTGAGAGGGCCGAACCAGCCACTTTCATCGCCAACACGCAAGCACGCACGAAGCGCGCGTCACGCCTCGCCGTAACTGAACCCCGCTACTGGGGTGCGGTTAGCCCACACCCCACTAGCGGGGTGCGAATAGCCGCCCCCCCCCCCCCCCCCCCCCCATAGTGGGGGATGCGGCCAAACCGCACCCCTTGGGGTGCGGCCAAGCCGAACCCCATTAGGGGTACGACCAAGCCGCACCCCCCTTTGGGGTGGGGCCAAGCCACACCCCATGAGGGGTGCGGCCAAGCCGCACCCCCCTTTGGGGTGCGGCCAAGCCGCACCCCATATAGGGTGCGGCCAAGCCGCACCCCATGAGGGGTGCGGCCAAGCCGCACCCCCTTTGGGGTGCGGACAAGAGGAGTCGCCCCCCTCCCTCGGGCGCGGCCGCGCCGCACCCCTATTTGGGGTGCGGCCAAGCTGCACCCCCCTTTGGGGTGCGGCCAAGAGGAGTCGTCCCCTCCCTCGGGCGCGGCCGCGCCACGCCCGCCTTTAGGGGCGGTCGAACCGCTCTCCTCCGTGGCTAGGTTGGGGTGAGTCCCCCCTCTTCCGGCTCGCCGCCCGCTTTTCGGGCTCCGCTCGGAGCATTCTCACTTTTCCGACTCGGCTCCCTCACTTTTTGTCTTTCTAGCACGCTCACATTTCCGACTCGGCTCGCTCACTTTTTGTCTTTTCAGTTTCTCACTTTTCAGGAACAGCTTGTCGCCTTTCCTCGAAGGGCAGCATGGTCATTTACGAAAAAATGGTTATCCGTGGGCTCTGAACCGGAAAATATGATTCGTCCTCCCGGGTGGTTACGGTGGTTACAACGGCAAAATTACCGGGCTACCCCCGACAAAGCTATAAAAGGACCCCCTAGGCTTCATTTGAGGGGATCCGGCCTGAATGCCCAGAGAGAGCTCCTTGAAGACTTCCACGGATTTCTCCTTCGGCGCTTGAAGATCTTCTTCGCGGACTTGAAGTTTTCCGTCTCCACGAAAGCGGACAAGGCTTTCTCACTTTCGTCTCCACGAAAGCGGACAAGGCTTTCTCACTTTCGTCACCACGAAAGCGGACAAGGTTTTCTCACTTTCGTCTCCACGAAAGCGGACAAGGCTTTCTCACTTTCGTCTCCACGAAAGCGGACAAAGCTTTCTCACTTTCGTCTCCACGAAAGCGGACAAGGCTTTCTCACTTTCGTCTCCACGAAAGCGGACAAGGCTTTCTCACTTTCGTCTCCACGAAAGCGGACAAGGCTTTCTCACTTTCGTCTCCACGAAAGCGGACAAGGTATTCTCACTTTCGTTCTCTACCGTTCTCAGAAGGAAAAGACTTAGTTTTTTTCCGAGAGGTGGCCTGTCGCCCTCGGAACTCTCTCTCTCTCTCTCTCTCTCTCTCTCTCTCTGATATTGTAACGAGCAGCGGCCTGTCGCGCTCGACTTCTAAATCTCTAATTGTAACCCCCCAGAAGATAGTGGAAGTTTGGTCGGCACAGCTCCGGCCACGTGTTTTTACCCTTTCCGGGTTTTCCACGCAAAAAAGTCCAGATGTAATCAACGAATCTCATATTGACTGTTTGCGCGCTTGGTTCGCTCCCGAGCTAAGGTGGTTCAAGTAAACCGGTTTACCAAGAGCCCTAAGCGACCCGCAACACTTCTTATATATAATGATATTTCATAGAACAGATTTCCACTATTTAGAAATTACAGATGCATACGAATTGCTGAGGTGTCACAATCTCAACACACATATATATATATAACAAAACAATATATGACCGGGTCTCCATTATTGGTGCGACCGGGTCTTCCGCTAATTATTTATATATAACAAAACAATATATGACCGGGTCTCTGTTATTGGTGCGACTGGGTCTTCCGCTAATTATTTGGGACAAGAATATTGGGAAGAATATTGCGCGCATTGCCGCAATGAATTGCTAACTACTTTGGATTGACTGTCACGAACAGTTGGGGATGGGATCATTCCAAGCAATCAAATGACTTTTTCAATTCCAAATAAAACGGAAAGAAACAAAACAATATATGACCGGGTCATGCGCAACTTCTGAGAACACTTAGAACTATATAAATATATGTATCTTTATTATATAAACCAATATGTATATTTGAAGGCACACCAAAAAATAGATCTGGACCGTTGGATGAGACTGGAACAAAGAATAGCCATCAGATTGAATGAATCCGGCCTTCAAATAGCCAAAACTGCAAATATCACCCTCCCTCAACTCCAGGAAATCCCGATCCCCCCTTCCGCAAAAAATTCGCCCGGGAGTCCTGACCGCCGCCCACCGGGGGGTTCGCCGGCCTCCGGCGAACCCGCCGGGATCTGTCCGGCCGCGAGCGGGCAAGGCCACCGCCGGCGGTGGCCCTGCCCGTGAGACCCAGATCAGATCACGGCGGGTTCGCCGGAGGCCGGCGAACCCCCCGGTGGGCGGCGGTCAGGCCGTCGGCGGCACCGCTGGCGGCGGATGAGGGAGCACGGGAAGCCTCCTGCTGGGCGTAAGCCCGCCTTGAATGCCAAGCGGGCGAAGCCCGCTTGGTTACGGGTGAAGCCCGCTTGGTTACGGGTGAAGCCCGCAGCGGCGCATCGAGAACGGGCGTACCCCGTTCGAAGATACTAGTGTATACACACACACGAGTGACAGTGCACGGGGGGGGGGGGGGGGGGGGGGGGGGGGCATGCTCCGCACAACAGTACCCGACTCGCGGAGGCGAGCTTCGCCCGCCCCTGTCGCGTTGCTGTCAGGTGGCCTTCGGCCGCATCTAGGCTTTTATAACATTAGTCTTGTTTTTTATGATTTTGAGTTCGATTTGTATTTTATTTGTAAAAGTGATGAACATGAAAGTTGTAGATCTCATCGAGATGAATAACTTTCATGTTGACCACTCTTTGATTTAAAGCTGTTTAGGGCCTCGATTTAAGCCTCAAAAAAGTTCACGCCGAATCGGGATCCTAAACCGCTTCAAATTAAAAACTGATCAACATAAAAGTTATTCATCTCGATGAGATCTACAACTTTCATGTTGATCACTTTTTCAAATAAAATAAATATTAAGGAGAAATCGTAAAAAACATCACTAATCTGATTGGTGGCGTCCCATTACACCATTAAGGGGATTTCCTTATATATAGTATATATAGATATACACACACGAGCATCTTCTCACGGGCTACGCCCGTGCTCGATGCTCTCGGGCGGCCTTCGGCAGTATCAATGCGGGCTTCGCCCGTATAAAGTCTGTGTTGCGCCCATCTTCACTGCTCTCGATTGCACGGGCTTCGCCTGTGAACGTCACGAATGTTTTGTTGCTAGCACCCCAGCGCGCCGTGAAGCACGCATTGATGCGGCCGAAGGCCGCCCGAGAGCATCGAGCACAAACGTAGCCCGTGCGAAGATGCTCTTCTATATATGTAAATTATATTATATTTTATATTATATTTTATATACTTAAAGTCATTTATATATTATTATTATTATTACCACCGCCCCCTCTCTCTCTCCACTCCCTCTCTCTCTCCCCTCCCTCTCTCTTCTCCCCTCGATCTTTCCCACATTAGTTTTTTTACGGACAGACAGTGTAGCAGCCCTAACTTCTTTATTATATAGTATAGATACACTTACACACGATTGACAGGCACGGGCCTTCGGCCCGATCCAAGACGATATTTGTCGTGGGGGAGATATTTGTCATGGGAGGAGACATTTGTCGGGGGGGGGGGGGGGGGGGGGGGGCGACATTTGTCGTGGGGGCGACATTTGTCGTGGGGGCGATATTTGTCGTGGGGGCGACATTTGTCGTGGGGGCGACAAATGTCGCCCCCACGACAAATGATTCACACATTTGTTTTGCTTGGGAACGAAATTGGCTAAGACTGTAAGTAGGACATCTCCCCAACACATAATTCTTAAGTATTTAGAATGTTTTGAAGACTACAGATGAGGAACGTTTGAATGGGGGAATGGGGGGAGAATAAGTTCCATATCCACCCTCCAATCCTTTCATTAAATGAGCTGCTCCAGCAATATTCAATTCGCATTAAATTCGTTCTCCAGAGATTTTTTGCTTTGGAATTTAGAATCAAAAAAATTCCCTAGCTAATATGGCCTTAGCTAATTTTAGCAAGAACTTTTTTCTTTCTAATTTGCAAAGAGTTTTTAGCAAGGAATTTTATCGTTCTTAAAATAGCAAGGAAATACAGTTTTGATGCTAATATTTTTATATTTTATGTAATTATTCTCTTAAATTAAAATAATATATATATATAATAACTTTAATGAGGCTTGCCTAGATTCAAACTGCAAACCTTTTGAACACAACATACCATACTATATCAACACACCTAACTAACTCATTTGTTTTAAGGGGGTGATAATATATATATATACATAGACGCACCGCGCACGCACTCATGTATAAATTCATTAAATTTATATAATTTATAAAATTATATAAATATGTATAAACGTGTTTATATATATATTGTTAATTAAATAATTAATATATAAGTGTGTATATATATGCACGTGTGTATATATATAGTTATTTATATATACATATATATTTCCTTATATATACATATATATTACTTTATATAATTTATATAAGTATATAATATATTATTATATACATTTATATATATAATTTTTCAAACTATACAATATATATATATAATTATTTCATTGAATGCTAATAATTTATGCTAATTTATAAATATATTTAAATATTTATAAAATTATATACACAAATTTATGTAAGAAAGAGAGATGAAATTTTTTTGAAGGAAATAAATATTTGAGTCATAAATATTTTGCAACAAAAAAATTCGCTGCTATTTTGCAACAAAAAATTTGCTACAAAAAAATTTGTTGCTAATTTAGCAATAAAAATTTTGTTGCTATTTTTGCAACAAAAAAATCTCTTGCTATTTTTGCTGGTAAAATAAAAAATAATTTACCTAGCTAAATTTGATGCTAATTAGGAAGAGATTATCTAGTCTTCCTAATTTCCCTTGCTAAATAAGAGTTTTCTTGTAACTCCAATTGGCAATGTGAAGAGCAACGTCATAGTGCCAGCCAATAATACCCCCCACCATGGGAGTTGCAGTTGATTGTCAAATCCTAAGCAAGTGAGGAGAGAGACAAAAATGGCTGCAACTAAGAGGACAAAAAACCACCACTGGGGTACTGACTCATAATTTCTTTTCATCAATCTACTATGAACATCCTCTACACTTTCCTTAGCATCTTCTTTTGTATTTTTGAACATCTTCCAAATATCCCTGTCGACATAATGAATAGACTTAATTATAATGAAAAATACGTGATTGTGTAATATGAATAGGCTTAAAATCATCGCAATACATACTTTCCATGATGAAGAGCAACATGCATGATTGAAGCGGCCAGGCTAGCAAAGCTTGTACCATAAACCAAAGCAAATGAAGAAGTTATATTCAACTTGTTGTAAGTCTCTTCTTTATAGACATTAAGAGTGAAGCTGTCATCATTGATGATCCGAGTAATGTTATAGGGCTGTCCATGGGAGTCAAATACATTGGCAGAGATCAACGAAAATCTTTTGGCATTATAGACATTTGTCCAATACCCAAGTGGAAGAAGCACATACACAATCAGAATGTAGTTGATCACTATATTGAAGATTGCAGTTGCAGGTGTGGCCAATGGGCTACCTAAGAAGTCAACAATTGTGGACCAATCAAGACCAAAAGAGCCAATGGCAAGGCCATTCAGTTCAGATCCAATCTGATGCATGGTGATGAAATTTCTATATACTAAGCATAGAATAGAGATGACGGAGACAGAAGGAAAGAGGAAGTCAGGGATCACATAGTATGCAAAGCTTACGATGAAGACCATCATGAAGAATTGAAAGCGTCGGGCTTCCCTTTTCTCTTTTTTCATTTAGATGCAGTGCTCTAACAAAGTGACATTAATAGAGATATATAAAGACTTCATTAATATAAGTTTCGTAATAATGCAAACTAATATATATATATATGTGTGTGTGTGTGTGTGTGTGTGTGTGTGTGTGTGTGTAACAGAACGTGCAAGAAGAGCACTTCGTCTTTCCACTGACAATTTTTTTCTTCTTACCCTGCACTTACGGGTGCGGCTACCGGGTCTCCCGCTAATTATTTGGGAGAAGAAAAAATATTGGGCGCATTGCCGCGAGTAACGGCGAACCACAAAACAGATATCATGATGTGACCCATCCACAAAACAGATATGACCCGGTCCACAAAACAGATGTGACCCGGTCCACAGGAATCTTATCTATAATATAATAACATATATACTATCTATTACTACTTAAAAAGAAATATCATGGTTAGATAATTAGACTAGCTAAATAAGACATTGAGATAATCTCGATCATTGGATGTCAAGCCCAGCCGTCGGATCTCTTTTTTGAAACAGGCTCGCTCTTCTTCTTTTTTATTCCGAAACCCACCCGACTTCAGGTTTTGCGATCTCTGCTCCCGACCCTCCTTCACCCATTCTCTCCCGCTAGGTCATCAATATCTCCTCACGCCGCCGCTTCCGCGATCTCCTCACGCCGCTGCTTCCGTGATCTTCCGTCGCTTCTTCCCTTCGCTTCATCTAGGGGAAACTTCCTCGTTCTGAGAAAGAAGCCATTGAAGTCATCACGATATCTGCCACTGAAGTCATCAACGAACCAGTGCCGCTCAACACTTCTACAGACGGAACTTCCTCCGGAATATTTAGCTTCTCCACCTCCAGCAAACCAAGATTCGGGAACCTACTTCCATGCTAAGCTCCCCACGCCCTATGACCTATCCACGATCAACAGGAACTTCCTCACAACTCGGTATTTTGTTTTGGTTGAATTTTCCCTGAGTTGAGCGCAGGAAGCAAGCCTGCAGGACAGTATTTCTAGTTTTATATACAGTTGTAACGTCATATACCATTGTATATAGACTGTATTTTTAGTTGTCAATACAGTTGTACAAAGGATGGTGAGGGAAATGCATTTATCTATTACATTTTTTATTTTTTCACAAAATAATTAACTGAATACTGATACGACTTTTTGTGTATATACGCAAGTATACGTGCCGGCTCAAGTAATATAATAGTGAGTTAAGATCGTTCCCTCGGAGAAGTGAACACTCTAACACTTATGAATATTAGTTTACTCTTTTCCTTAAATCCAAGTTAAATAATTCGATTGGTTGGACGAAACTAAATTTCAGAATATTTAAAACTAATTTTTAAAATACTAAAAGTACTTAAGTTATTTTTTTAACTTTTAGAGAAAGGAATCTTGTATATCACTTCCCTAGATCTGTTGTGATCGATATTTGCTAAATATACCGATGCATTATATTTGATTTACTATCTCGCTCGATTTAAAACTAGGAATCATAATCCCTCGATCTATGAATTCCCATAACCTAGATTTCACTAGTTATCTCTAACTTAGAAAAATGCTAGGTAAATTCAAATCGTCTCGTCCTCTTCTCATTCCGGCGTTTCTTCCACCTATGATGATATATACGCAGTATCACCTTGTCTACGAGGGAGTGTTGCGGATATTCCTATCATAATTTCCGATGATTGGTGCTATGACATAGTGGAACCTCCTCTCCCTACGCATTCATCATCTCTTTTGGATTCACCCCAGGAGGAACCAATCCATGTATTCTCTGATACTGTGTTTGACATAGTTCCTCCATTGCATAAACTTTCTGCACCCATTTCCTCTGATACTGTTGTAGCCATCCAGCAGGGCGAGGTTATAGAGATTATAGTCGAGTCGCAAAAGTTCGACGAGGACATCTCACCGGTTGAGGAAGTATCCACTTCCTCGCTCGTTGATGATGCCCATGTCACTTGCGTGACTCCTATACTCTCTGACATCTCTTGCCCTGCCTTGGATGTTAACAACAGTGTATGTGCTTTGGAGCCTGTTGAGAGTGAGACCGGGACCACTCCCCTGATTTTCAATTATTTAAGTCTTTCTTCTAATTTATTTCCTAAACCCCCTTCACCAACTGAGTCTATGCAAGTTGATGAGTCGCAGGTGCATCAGGAGGATAGGGAGCGACAAACTCAATTTGATGTGGTGAGCATCCTCTTTTGTGAGGAGGTTGATCCCTCCTTCATCGAGGCAGCTCTACTTGTTGCTTTCTCCCCATGTATTGTCCCTGAGGACGATGACACCTTGCTAGACAAGGATATATATTTTGATGAGATGAGTGAGGAGCAGACCTCCTCCTCCTTCTCTTACTTTCTATTTCCCTTACCTGTGAAGTTCGTGTATTATTATTCAGGAGAGGGAGTAACTGTGTTATCTCCGTATCGGTACCCGTTACCGCAACGAATATTAAGGCAGTTACCTGTTCACTTTATCTTTCATTGGCCAATAATCTAGAATATTTTTAAGGCCTGAATAAGTCATGCTGGGAAGACAATAAACCCAGTAGTTATCTTATTTTTCTTGTTTTTTATTTTTTTTCCAAGTCTGGTTTATTTAGTTGAATTTTATTTTTATTTGGCTATTTTTCCTTGTTTGTTGGAGCTCATCACCGCAGGTACTCTTCATTTGGGCTTATCATCTAAATATTTGATCTTATTTCGCCTCCTGAGCATGTAAAAAGAAGAGATGTGAAGAAGCTTCAGATTGTTAATTTCAGGGGAGTATTTATATTCAGTTTTTATTTTGAATGATTAAATCTTTTTTATTCAAATATGATTTACTGTACTCATTTTTCAAAAAAAAAAATGCTAGAGACTACCAAAAGCTTAAGTGTGGGGGTATGAGAGTAACCTCCACCGATTGGGTGATGGATAGTTTATTGCATAATAATTTGTGGAACCTTACTCTTATTTCAAGTTATGCAATTCATTTTAATTGGTAGACTTGTCATTCCTAAAAATTCAGATTTCTGCATTAGAAGTTAGTAAGATATGTAGAGTTCCTTTATGTATTTCCTCTATGCACAATATTCATTAAACAATGATTTACTCCCTACAAAATAACTTTATTAACTTCCAAACATATTATGGAGTGGTGAGCAAGAACTGAGTCAATGTTGTAAGCTAAGACATGTAGTGTATGTAGTTAATTGATAAAAATGATTAAGGACACCTTTTGATAAATTTGCACCATAAAGCCTACAATTGTTTTGATTATCCCTAAAGCTTTGTGCTTGAGCTTTGCCATTTTGATACACATTGACTATACACAATTTTCCTATAAATTTTACTAGTTATTTCTTAGTAAATTTTCCAACTTTGGGTGTTTAATAAAAGAAAAAAAAAAAGCAAAATGTGTTTCATAGTGATATGTGGCCTAAGTATGTGTGCACTTACTTGGAATGATCCCAACTATGTTCATAAATTAAAGAGAAAAAATGGTATAATGACATAGTGATATGTGGCCTAAGTATGCGTACACCTTCTTGGAATGATCCCAACTATGAACATAAAAAAAGAGTATGATGATTAATAAACCTCAAAGTATGGAGAGTTATTGAGAATTTTAATTAGGGAAATTTCTTCTACTATCAAAATCCATCCTTAAGTTCCTTACCAAGCCAAAGTGCTCCTATTGCAAGTCCTTATGATTTCTATTCAAATTGAACTACTAAACTCTTGTGGAAGCCAAATCAAAGACTCGGATTATTCTTATCTTTTCCAATTATGAGGAAGTTTAACGAGTTAAGTTGTTTGGGAGTGAATGATTTTAAGGAATAGCACACACAACACTAGGAAATCATAATTGAACTTTAACTCTTATAAAACTAATGGATGTGTGCATGTTTGAAATTTTAATGATTGACATGTTTACCCACTATTAATGCGAATTACTTGAGAATTCTTGATTAAATATGTTTAAGGGTAAGGAGACTCAAATTTATGTGTTGATAGATATTCACTCATTCAATTAGTTTTAATGATATATCTTTGCTCGGGACTAGCAAAGAGCTAAGTGTGGGGGGTGTGATAACTTCTCACAAAGAAGTATTTTTACTCATATTTTGTACCCCTTTATTATATATATTTGCTAAATGTTTGCTAAAAATATATTAAATATGAGTAATTTGTTATTTGGATCAAGTTCGGGGTATTATCGTCATTTTCACATGCTTTTGAACAGAAATTCCAATGGCACCTAGTTTGAACGGACAAGAGTTATGCATATTTGGAGTATGGGAAATATGTTACAACATATTATTGCAGTGCATAAAAAAATGTTACAACATATTTAGTGCAGTCCGAAATATGTTATAACATATTCCTACAGTTCAGAAAAAAATGTTACAACATTTCGGCGGAAACTGAAATTTCCATTTCGAAATTAAGCAGTTCTGGGCAGTTACGACAGCCAACCAACGCATCTATTCGGCCATTTGAGGTCTCTAAGGGGGGCGTACGACTACTTAAGTGAGCAGGAGAGAGAAAAAAGGCATCGAATCATTATTGAAGAAGGTTGGCGTGAGGAAGAAGAAGGGGGCTGCATCGGATCTTCATCAAGGAGGTTCTGCACAAGTTCAAGTAAAAATTCCTGCAGCGTTTAGATCTCTAAGCAGCCATGCCTTGTAAGATCTCTCTTATCTTGCGGAATTCTATCTCAGTTATGAACTAATTTCGTTTATTTTGTGTGGTAAAATTACTACGGTTGTTGTGATGAAGTCTTCTATTTAAACTTTGTGAATGTTTGATGAGTGCTTTTATTGAGTTATGAAATTGTTGTTGAAATTCTGGACAATGAATTTTACCTTCTATTGCGCTCCGAGAATCGAGAGAGGAAGGGAGTAATGCTAGGAAAAATTCTATCTTCTTACACCGCGAGAATCGAGAGATGAGCGTTGTAAATCTTTAATCCAAATTTCTTTATTTTGCGCATCACTTCGAGAGTTGAGAGAGGAGAGGTGTATGCATTTCATAGTCTCATTCTAGTGGAGGAAAGTGAAAGAGATTTCCTTTTCTTGCTCGTGACTACGGTTGTCTTTTGCACAATCTTCTTCACTTCTCTTATGTTAGAGATAACAAGAGGAGTCTAGGATATTGAGATCTCCGATACCGAGAGATACGGTTGTCTCTGTTTAATTTGTTGAAAGAAATTCGTAAAGCATTCAAATAAAATATTAAGGATTCGAACATTCATCATAATCGTCGTAGGAAATCATTATACAAGACTACTATTTTCTCCGACTGATATTTCAAAAGTTAATTTGAATACTTTCTTTAGTTTAAATCTTCTTTAGAGTTTTTATTACTTTTCATAATCACTTCATTTAATCTACTTGGATTTAAGGAAACGGTGTAGCTATTATTTGAAGCGTTAGATTAATCACTTCTCCGAGGGAACGATCTCTACTCATACTTTATTACTTGATCCGACACGTGCACTTGCGTATATACACTTTGGGCGTATCATGGTCGCGTCAAAGACACCGCCGCCGGCCTCCTCCTCTCTCAATCCTCCTTATGATTTTTCACATTAATAATCCTTGCTTGCTTATCCTATATAGGCCAAAATCCATCTCTAATTTAAGGAGAAAATCTCCTTAATTAGGAGATATCTAAATAAGGCTTGGCCTTAAAAAAGGCAGAGCAGCCAATGAAGAAAAATCCTTCTTGTTATATACCCGTAGATGCCTTGGGGTGCGTCTAGGGAAAATTCCACTAAAGGAAGGTAGGGTCAATGCATGGTCTCCCGAGTTGAGAGGGCCGAACCCGCCACTTTCACCGCCAACACGCAAGCACGCACGAAGCGCGCGTCACGCCTCGCCGTAATCGAACCCCGCTACTGGGGTGCGGTTAGCCCGCACCCCAATAGCGGGGTGCGAATAGCCGCACCCCCCATAGTGGGGGATGCGGCCAAACCGCACCCCATGTGGGGTGCGGCCAAACCGCACCCCCTTGGGGTGCGGCTCCCTTGGGGTACGGCCAAGCCGCACCCCATTAGGGGTCCGGCCAAGCCGTACCCCCCTTTGGGGTGCGGCCACGCCGCACCCCCCTTTGGGGTGCGGCCAAGCCGCACCCCATGAGGGGTGCGGCCAAGACGCACCCCCTTTAGGGTGTGGCCAAGACGCACCCCCCTTTGGGGTGCGGCCAAGTCGCACCCCCCTTTGGGGTGCGGCCAAGAGGAGTCGCCCCCCTCCCTCGGGCGCGGCCGCGCCGCGCCCGCCTTTAGGGGCAGTCGAACCGCTCTCCTCCGTGGCTAGGTTGGGGTGAGTCCCCCCTCTTCCAGCTCGCCGCCCGCTTTTCGGGCTCCGGGCTCCGCTCGGAGCATTCTCACTTTTCCGACTCGGCTCGCTCACTTTTTGTCTTTCTAGCACGCTCACATTTCCGACTCGGCTCTCTCACTTTTTGTCTTTTCAGTTTCTCACTTTTTAGGAACAGCTTGTCGCCTTTCCTCGAAGGGCAGCATGGTCATTTACGAAAAATGGTGATCCGTGGGCTATGAACCGGAAAATATGATTCGTCCTCCCAGGTGGTTACGGTGGTTACAACAGCAAAATTACCGGGCTACCCCCGGCCAAAGCTATAAAAGGACCCCCTAGGCTTCATTTGAGGGGATCCGGCATGAATGCCCAGAGAGAGCTCCTTGAAGACTTCCACGGAATTCTCCTTCGGCGCTTGAAGATCTCCTTCGCGGACTTGAAGTTTTCCGTCTCCACGAAAGCGGACAAGGCTTTCTCACTTTCGTCTCCATGAAAGCGGGCAAGGCTTTCTCACTTTCGTCTCCACGAAAGCGGACAAAGCTTTCTCACTTTCGTCTCCACGAAAGCGGACAAGGCTTTCTCACTTTCGTCTCCACGAAAGCGGACAAGGCTTTCTCACTTTCGTCTCCACGAAAGCGGACACGGCTTTCTCACTTTCGTCTCCACGAAAGCGGACAAGGCATTCTCACTTTCGTTCTCTACCGTTCTCAGAAGGAAAAGACTTAGTTTTTTCCGAGAGGTGGCCTGTTGCCCTCGGAACACTCTCTCTCTCTCTCTCTGGTATTGTAACGAGCAGCGGCTTGTCGCGCTCGACTTCTAAATCTCTAATTGTAACCCCCCAGAAGATATTGGAAGTTTGGTCGGCACAGCTCCGACCACGTGGATTTTTACCCTTTCAGGGTTTTCCACGCTAAAAAGTCCAGGTGTAATCAACGAATCTCAAATTGACTGTTTGCGCGCTTGGTTCGCTCCCGAGCTAAGGTGGTTCAAGTAAACCGGTCTACCAAGAGCCCTAAGCGACCCGCAACAGTTTGGCGCCGTCTGTGGGAACATTCCCAGAACTCTTTGAAGGCCAACTGCAATGGCAAGGAAGAGTGCTCGCACTACTGAAGGATCAAGGCCGGAAGGACGCATCGACCCAGCTCCCTCCCACTCGCTCATCAATGCGCCTCTCGTAGAAGAGGCAGTGCTTATGCCTGCGACGGTCCTGGAAGGTCGCATTCGGCAAATGGAATAGCAACAAGCCGAGATGCTAACTCTCGTGAGAAGCCTAGGGGCACCTCGAGTTCCCATTCAGTCTCTAGCATCAAACACTCCGCCGCCCCCAGTTCCGAATCATGCTCCGGTCGAGGGAGCCGTTCGGGAAGATGGAGTCTCTGAAGATTTCTCTGATGCTGCAAGCTCCGCATAACCTGCTCGGCCGGTCAGAGGACCGGAGGCTGACCCTCATCACCCCCGCCAAGGAAGAGCCGCTCCCGTCCGAGCAGTGGAAAGAACCACGCGAGAGGAAATACGCGACATGATAGAAGAAGAGTACGCCCAAGCAGGACAACGCGCGACTCTCGCCCGCTGTCCCGCACACCGCGGCTCCCCCCTATCGCCTCAAGTACTGGCTCATCCAATTCCGAACGGCTTCAAGCTTCCCCACATCGAAACATTCGATGGAACGGACGACCCCCTGGAACATGTCAATCACTTCTCCACCATCATGAGGATTTACAGTGCTCCCGATCAACTCCTTTGTCAAGTGTTCCCAGCAACCTTGAAGGGACAAGCACGCACTTGGTTCCACTCCCTGCGAGATGGGGCCATCAACAACTTCGCAGAAATGGCGCAGCAGTTCGTGGACCAGTTCATAGCTAATCGTAGGATTGTCCGAGATCCCTCCCATCTCTCGGGAATCCGCCAGAACGACGGAGAAACATTGAAGGACTTTTTCCGACGCTTCACCTCTGAGGCTCGACAGATTCTGGGAGTCGACCCCGAACTCCTGCGAGGAGTTTTCCTTGGAGGTCTCCGCCCAAGTGGTTTCTACTTAGCCCTAATGAGAGAAACCGTACCAAGTTATCCTAACCTCGTTCATCGGGTTGAAGCTCAGATAGCCGCTGACGAGGCCATCGAAGCGCACCATTCACAATTCGAAGGTAGCCAAGGAAGAAAGAGGGGGTCAGATCAAGCCCCTCGTGGACGAGAAGGCCGTCGTGACGAAGGACGCCGTAACGACGAACGTCGCTGCGACCCCCGAAGAGACCTGGGTCCGCAGCCCCCCAGGGTCTACACTCCGTTGAATACTACCAGAACAAACGTACTATATGCCATTCAGAACAACCCAGAGCTCCGCGCACCTTGGGCGTTAGCCCCGAACCCAAGGGGCGATCAGTCCAGGTACTGCGAGTTCCATCAGGGGACCGGGCATACCACCGAAGAATGTGTTGGAGTTGCCATTGTGATCTAGAAGTGGTCAAACATGTAATCTCACTGCCAACGCGATATGAGCCTGCAGGGTCGCACATAAGAGCATGTGGAGAAGTTGGAAGATTGACTGTGTTGGTAAAGGTTACCAATCACCATATATATAGAATGGGGAAGTCCAGCAAATGTTGCTGTCTGAATTCGTCGAATATGATTCGTCGGAATTTGTCGGGTTTACACGGATTGGATTCGTCGGATTCGTCGGATTCGTCGGATTCGTCGGGATTCGTCGGGTCATTCCGTGGAAACTCGACGAACTGTGACAGAGATCCTTCACTCGACAAAGTGTTGTCGTCTGTCTGGATTCGTCGGAATTCGTCGGGATTCGTCGGGTCATTCCGTGGAATCTCGACGAATTATCACAGAGAGCCTTGACTAGGCAATTGTTGCCGTCTGTTGTGATTCGTCGGAATTCGTCGGATTGTCCCGTGAAGACTCGACGAATTGTTACAGAGATCATTTTCTTGGCAAATGTTGCCGTCTGATCTGATTCGTCGGATTCGTCGGATTCGTCGGATTGTCCCGTGAAATCTCGACGAATGATCTTCCGTGAAATTCCGACGAATTGTAACAGAAGCCCTTATTCTGATGTGTGGTCTGCGGATAGCGATTCTTCTAGAAGATGTTTATCCTTTGGGTATAAATAGGACTTCGTTTTAGGGTTCATTACACTTACGAAGAGAAAGGCCGACGGAAGGAGTTCCGTTCACGCCTCACGAACCCTAGTCGACGGAAGTGTTCCGCCGTCTCTGAATCGCGTCCGCTGACCTCCTCTCCGTCGATTGTCGCCGGCATTGTTCTTCCTGAAGCGGATCTAGCAATCCGTGGAAGTGCAAGGTGCAGCCTTTCTTCCTTCCGAGTTGCGTGCGACGTGACTTGGCGTTCTCCCGGCTCGTGTGGACTTCTGTAGAGACGTAGACATAATTCTACGTGAGAACTCTCCTCGCCGCCAACAGGATTCAACTCGTGGAGCATCTAGGTTGGATTTGATCCAACCCCATTGAGGTAATTTTTGCCTAGTATTTTATTAACTTCTTGATTCAACATTCATGGCCAATCCAAGCATTTTTGGGTTGTTTCTGTTTATTTCCGCTGCGCCTACATATGATGTATGGTTCTAGAAAAACCCAACAGTGGTATCAGAGGGAGGTTCTGGTCTTGGATGTTGTTTCAGAAGTTTGGTTATTCCAGTACGTGCAAATCTAGGTATTTAGAAGCGTTCTAAATGTCAAGATTTCTTCCTGGAACATCAAATGTTGATGATTTTAAAAGGGGGTCTTAGAACCCCGCCAGGAACGTTTGGGATTTCGTGGTTATTTCTAATTGTTAGAAATAGTTGTCTCCTTAGCAGTAACCGTCCCTCAAGTGGTTAATGAACCCTTGTATTGTTTTGGATTTTGAATCCAACAATGAGAGACGAGCTTGTCTACTGCTTTAAGTCGAGTTGTCTTTGCCTTTGTCCAATGCATGTAAATCTGAAGATTTGGAAGAGTTCTAAATGTCCAGATTTAGCCCTTTCGTCTATCAAAGGTTGATAGTCTTATGTAGTGCACATAAGGGATGCATGAGGATTTTAGAAAGCTTGTTTTTCTGTGGATGTGCACATTGATCAAATGTTGATCATGGTTAAGTGTTAACCTATCTTTAAAATTCCCTTCATCAAATATTAAGTGTTCGGATGCCTTCCGATGGATGACACTCTTCCTGCCTCGATCGATGAAGTGTGGGCTTGCCAAAGCAAGGTGCATTAATCTATCTTGGTAAGGGTGCGAGCGGATAATTGTGATATCCCACTGTCGACATCGGGTCTAACTTAACTAGGTGACCTCAAAGGTTGAGTGCCTAGAGGCATAGGGTTGGCATGCTCCATATGATGGATGCGAATAAGGAGTTATTCACCAGCCATACAAGAATTGCATGAGGATGCAATTGGCAAGCGTTGCCTACCTAAATAACCGCATTATGAGAGGAACGCCAAAGCGGACTCGTGGTGTTGGTGAAATACGGATCTTGTCCACTAAGAGAGTAGCTCGCATGGACTCTCCGAATTGATAGTGAGGGCTATCATTTTGAATAAAATAGTGGGAGTATTTAATTAAAGTCCAAATTAAAATAAATTGTATTTTGAAATTAAGGTGCTGATTAAATTCTGCATGAATTCTTATAGAATTCCATGGCAAGTGGTTCACATTCCACCTTGTCCCTAAGAGCTATCCTTGAGAAGGACAAGCTTAGTGGGACGAACTATATGGACTGGTATAGGAACCTGAGAATTGTTCTCAGGCAAGAGCGAAAGCTCTACGTCTTGGAAGAAGAAGCCCCCGAGGTGCCGACCGGGAACTCGTCCCGTGTTGATAAGGATGCTTATAAGAAGTATACCGATGACGCCTTAGACGTCGAGTGCCTTATGCTTGCCACCATGAACTCTGAGCTTCAGAAGCAACACGAGAACATGGGGTGCAAGGAGATTGACGAGCACCTAAAGAAAATGTTTCAAGGGCAAGCTCGTCAAGAGAGGTTCGATGTCACGAAGGCCTTATTTCAGTGCAAAATGGGAGCTCGAGACTCGGTTGGTACTCACGTACTCAAGATGATTGGGTATATAGAGAACCTGGAGAGACTGGGTTTTCCTCTGGGTCAAGAGTTGGCCACAGATCTTATCCTGCAATCGTTGCCGGATAATTATGAGCAGTTCGTCTTGAACTATAACATGAATGAAATAGACAAGACACTGCCCGAGCTCCTAGGCATGTTGCGAACTGCCGAAATAAACATGAAGAAGGCCAAGCCTGCTAGTCCCATATTGATGGTACATAAAGGCAAGGGTAAGGCCAAGGGCTTCAAGAAGACGAAGGTGGGACCTAAGTCACATCTTGAGCCCAAATCTTCTGCGCTGAAAAAGAAGAGCACCGTGAAGGAAGGGAAATGCCACCACTGTGGCAAGGCTGGTCATTGGAGGAGGAATTGTCCTTCGTACATTGAGGGTCTGCATAAAATGAAGGGAGGTATGACTTCCGCTTCAGATATTTACGTTATAGAGATAAACCTTTCTGCTCCTTCATCTTGGGTATTGGATACCGGATGTGGTTCTCACATTTGTACAAATGTGCAGGAACTAGGAAGGAGGAGATTGCTGAGTAAAGGAGAGGTGGACCTACGTGTCGGCAATGGAGCAAGAGTTGCTGCTGTAGCCGTAGGGGTTTATCGTCTTTCTTTGCCCAGTGGGCTTGTAATAGAACTTAATAATTGTTATTTTGTTCCGGCCATAACTAGAAACATTATATCCATTTCATGTTTGGACATGATTGGATTTTCTTTTATAATTAAGAACAATTGTTGTTCTATATTTAAGAATGATGTTTGTTATGCTGTAGCTCAATTGTTTAATGGTCTTTATGTTTTGAACCTGGACCATCCGATCTATAATGTAGATAATAATAAAAGACTAAGAACAAATGACTCAAATCCTACATATCTCTGGCATTGTCGTTTGGGCCATATAAACGAGAAGCGCATATCCAAGCTCCATAAAGATGGACTATTGGACTCATTTGATTATGAATCATTTGAGCGATGTGAGTCTTGTTTATTAGGCAAGATGACTAAACCCCCTTTCACTGGTTATACTGAGAGGGCTGAGGATCTCTTGGGTGTTGTACATAGTGATGTATGCGGACCCATGAGTTCTATGGCTAGAGGTGGGTATTTCTACTTCGTTACATTTACTGATGATTTCAGTAGATACGGATACGTGTATCTTATGAAGTGCAAATCCGAAACCTTTGAAAAGTTCAAAGAGTTTAAGAATGAAGTGGAGAACCAATTGGGTAAAAGGGTTAAAGCACTCCGATCTGATCGAGGTGGCGAATACCTGAGTCATGAGTTCCGTGATCATCTGAAAGAGTGTGGTATTGTATCACAGCTCACTCCACCTAGGACACCGCAGCATAATGGTGTGTCTGAGAGGAGAAATCGTACTCTGTTAGACATGGTACGGTCGATGATGAGTCATGCAGACTTGCCTGTTTCCTTTTGGGGTTTTGCTTTAGAGACTGCTGCAATGTCACTGAATCGCGCTCCGACGAAAACGGTTCTAAAGACACCATATGAGATATGGACTGGGAAGCGTCCTAGTATGTCGTTCATTAAAATTTGGGGCTGTGAGGCATACGTACGACGTCAAATGCCTGACAAGCTGGAACCCAAATCAGATAAGTGTTATCTGGTGGGATATCCTAAGGAAACGAAGGGATATTACTTTTACCTACCGTCTGAGGGCAAAGTGTTTGTCGCAAGGACGGGTGTCTTCTTGGAGAAAGAGTTCTTATCAAGAAAGACGCAAAAGGTAGAACTTGAAGAAGTTCAAGAACCACAAATAGTGAATGAACCAGAGTTGGATTCTGAGCCAGGACTACAAGATGTTGTAGCTAGAGAACCTGCTCACGAAACACAAGTCCTACGTAGATCTGGTAGACCAAGATTTGAGCCTGAGAGATATGGATTTCTCATGTCTCAAATAGGTAATGTGTTGCTTATGGATCATGATGATGAACCAGCGACCTACCAAGAGGCTATGTATGGACCGGACTCCGACAAATGGCTTGAGGCTATGAAATCCGAAATGGACTCCATGTATACAAACCAAGTTTGGAACTTGGTGGAACCACCTGAAGGGGTACGACCCATAGGGTGCAAGTGGGTCTTCAAGAAGAAGACCGACATGGATGGGAATGTACAGACATTCAAAGGGCGACTGGTGGCTAAGGGTTTCAAGCAAATTCATGGTGTTGACTATGATGAGACCTTTTCCCCTGTTGCCATGGTAAAGTCCATTAGGATATTGCTTGCTATTGCTGCGTATTATGACTACGAGATCTGGCAGATGGATGTCAAAACGGCTTTCCTAAATGGAAACCTCCTTGAGGAAGTGTACATGACACAACCCGAGGGTTTTGTATCCCCAAATGAAGCCACTAAAATATGCAAGCTGAATAGGTCCATCTATGGACTGAAACAGGCCTCTAGAAGTTGGAATCTTCGTTTTGATGAGAAGATCAAAGAGTTTGGTTTTGTCAAGAACGAGGATGAACCGTGTGTTTACAAGCGAATCAGTGGGAGCATTGTTGTCTTCCTGATATTGTATGTAGATGACATACTGCTGATCGGGAATGACAAACCTACCCTGAAAGTTGTTAAGAACAACCTAGGGAACTGCTTTTCTATGAAGGACTTGGGTGAAGCGACTTACATACTCGGTATTAAGATCTATAGAGATAGATCGAAGAAGTTGCTGGGTTTGACCCAGAGTACGTACATTGACAAGGTGTTGAAGCGGTTCAACATGCTTGAGTCCAAGAAAGGATTTTTGCCCATGTCTCATGGTGTGAATCTCTCTAAGGACCAGTGTCCAAAATCTTGCGAAGATAAGGACCGCATGAAGTTGATTCCATATGCTTCGGCAATTGGGTCAATCATGTATGCAATGTTATGTACTCGACCCGATGTCTCTTTTGCTTTGAGCATGACTAGCAGGTATCAGTCTGATCCCGGTGAATGTCACTGGATAGCCGTAAAGAATATCCCGAAGTACTTGAGAAGGACTAAGGATGTATTCTTGGTGTATGGTGGAAAGGAAGAGCTCGTTGTAAGTGGTTACACGGATGCTAGCTTCCAAACTGATAGGGATGATTCAAAGTCTCAGTCAGGGTTTGTGTTTTGCCTGAATGGAGGAGCTGTGAGCTGGAAGAGTTCCAAGCAAGAGACAGTTGCTGATTCTACAACTGAGGCCGAGTATATCGCTGCAGCTAATGCAGCGAAGGAGGCTGTATGGATTAGGAAATTCATCGGCGAGCTAGATGTAGTTCCTAGCATTGTTGGTCCCGTAGTTCTCTACTGTGATAACAATGGTGCAATTGCACAATCTAAGGAACCTAGATCCCATCAGCGCTCCAAGCACATACTTCGGCGGTTCCATCTTATTCGTGAGATTGTCGAACGAGGAGATGTGAACATTTGCAGAGTGCCGACTGAGGAGAATATTGCAGATCCACTGACAAAGCCTCTCGCGCAGAGAAAGCATGATGGTCATACTAGATCAATGGGTATACGATACCTGAATGATCAACTCTAGTGGGAGTCTTGTGGGTTGCATGTAAAATAAATATTCTGTTGGCTGTTTAAAATTTATTCATATGATGAATTGTGTACCAATTATTTCTTTTTACGATTAATGGCAAGTTCTTTTATTACGATATACTGTTTCTATATGATAGAATAAAATTCGTGATAAATACCCTTAGAATGTTCGCTTCCATAGGACATCAAGTACGTGACTTGAATGTGAGAGCCTATGATTTCGAAGCTTCATTCTTAAAAGGTCCCTGGTCGAGGTATCATCGTAGAAGCTAAGGGTGATGATGATACGTTAAGACTAGCATGTGTGTTGACTGATGACCGGTTCTCACAGGTCATGATATTGTGATATCAAGTCATCACATGGGTACTTGTTAGTGAACAAGTTGTACTGGACAGACCCAACCTGAGACTACTTTGTGGATTGTTACTTAAAAGTGTCACAAGTAGGTCTCATTTGACAATGGTGTTGTGGTCCTTTGACCTGAAGTCACAGCATTCACCGAGTGAGGAAGAGCGTGCTTTGATGTCATCTAAAGTCTTCCTTGAAGAAGGTTGATGATAAGGGTGGTCGTTGGGTACGTTACGAATCATTTGGGTGTTTGGGTGTGAGCAGATATGGGATTTGTCCTCCTATATAACAGGAGTTGCATCCATGGGCCCCTTGATGGAATTGGACTGGGAAATGCATGGCCATGCTTGGTTGAGTCAATATGTGATATTGAGCTCACCATTCTCTGGAAGTCCGTTCTAGATCAAGAAACTTGGATTGAGCTATTATGAGGGTGACACGGTCCATACCTCTAGTTCTTTCCGGATGTAAGGGACAAAGGGACAAAGACAACGCTGGAACATTGGTCATAAAGGCTTATGAGTAATGAACTCTTATTGCTTGGGGAGCAATGATGCATTGCTAGATGCCGCTCATTTTTTGTGAGGTTTTTGGTTTGATACTTTCAAGATCAAGTGGGAGACTGTTGGAGTTGCCATTGTGATCTAGAAGTGGTCAAACATGTAATCTCACTGCCAACGCGATATGAGCCTGCAGGGTCGCACATAAGAGCATGTGGAGAAGTTGGAAGATTGACTGTGTTGGTAAAGGTTACCAATCACCATATATATAGAATGGGGAAGTCCAGCAAATGTTGCTGTCTGAATTCGTCGAATATGATTCGTCGGAATTCGTCGGGTTTACACGGATTGGATTCGTCGGATTCGTCGGATTCGTCGGGATTCGTCGGGTCATTCCGTGGAAACTCGACGAACTGTGACAGAGATCCTTCACTCGACAAAGTGTTGTCGTCTGTCTGGATTCGTCGGAATTCGTCGGGATTCGTCGGGTCATTCCGTGGAATCTCGACGAATTATCACAGAGAGCCTTGACTAGGCAATTGTTGCCGTCTGTTGTGATTCGTCGGAATTCGTCGGATTGTCCCGTGAAGACTCGACGAATTGTTACAGAGATCATTTTCTTGGCAAATGTTGCCGTCTGATCTGATTCGTCGGATTCGTCGGATTCGTCGGATTGTCCCGTGAAATCTCGACGAATGATCTTCCGTGAAATTCCGACGAATTGTAACAGAAGCCCTTATTCTGATGTGTGGTCTGCGGATAGCGATTCTTCTAGAAGCTGTTTATCCTTTGGGTATAAATAGGACTTCGTTTTAGGGTTCATTACACTTACGAAGAGAAAGGCCGACGGAAGGAGTTCCGTTCACGCCTCACGAACCCTAGTCGACGGAAGTGTTCCGCCGTCTCTGAATCGCGTCCGCTGACCTCCTCTCCGTCGATTGTCGCCGGCATTGTTCTTCCTGAAGCGGATCTAGCAATCCGTGGAAGTGCAAGGTGCAGCCTTTCTTCCTTCCGAGTTGCCTGCGACGTGACTTGGCGTTCTCCCGGCTCGTGTGGACTTCTGTAGAGACGTAGACATAATTCTACGTGAGAACTCTCCTCGCCGCCAACAGGATTCAACTCGTGGAGCATCTAGGTTGGATTTGATCCAACCCCATTGAGGTAATTTTTGCCTAGTATTTTATTAACTTCTTGATTCAACATTCATGGCCAATCCAAGCATTTTTGGGTTGTTTCTGTTTATTTCCGCTGCGCCTACATATGATGTATGGTTCTAGAAAAACCCAACAGAATGTACCAGACTTAAAGATGAAATCGAACGTCTCGTCCGTCAGGGACTCCTAGGGAGATTCCTGCAAGGCCAGGTCCCCAATCAGCATCAACAACCTAGGGGTGCAAGGGAGCAGCCTCCCGCTCCCCGGGGCGCGGAAGGAGGAAGACCGATCGTGGGAGAAATCGAAACGATCGCTGGACCTCCCGTCCTAGCGGCGTAAATCCTCTCGATCGCCAAACCCCCGAGAGACCACAAAGACAAGAAGCTCAAACAGGACACTACGATCGCCTTCGAAGAAGAAGACCTGCAAGGATTATGACTACCGCACCAGGATCCCCTCATAATCAGTGCAGGGATCGGGGACCCCTGCTTTAACGTGAAGAGGATATTAGTCGATAACGGAAGCTCAGTTGATGTTCTGTTCCTTTCTACCTTGCAAAGTATGAAGCTCACAAAGGACTAGCTCAGCCCTGCAGCCGGGCCCATCTACGGCTTCGACAACCGACCTGTCCCTGTTCAAGGCATGATCACTCTCCCAGGCACACTGGGCGAGTTTCCGAGACAGTCAACATACAACATCCAGTTCGTGGTGGTGGAATCCACTTCCGCCTATAATGCCATCTTCGGGAGACCACTCCAGTCTATCTTTGGAGCAGTCCCATCAATTCCGCATCTGGCCATGAAGTTCCCGACCGCCGCCGGCGTAGGGGTCATAAGAGGGAACCAGGAGGCAGCCAGAACCTGTTATCTGAAGCAAGCTCAGCCAGCAAAGGCAACCGCTCTCAACATCAATAACTTCGATCTACGAGATGAAGCTACTCTGTAGCGATGAGCGCCCGTCGAAGGACTAGTAGAAGTACCGCTCTCCCAGCGAGACCCAACCCGGACTGTTCAGGTCGGGTCGCTCTTGTCACAAGAAGTGCGGGAAGAGTTCACAACCTTCCTGCAGGAGAACGAAGACATTTTCGCTTGGAGCCCAGAAGACATGCCCATGGTAGATCCCGAAGTCATTTATCACTCTCTAAATATCAACCTCGCCTGTCGGCATGTAATCCAAAAGAAGAGGAACTTTGCCCCCGAGCGGTTGAAGGCGATCGAAGAGGAAGTAGACAAACTCCTAGAAGCACAATTCATACGCGAAGCAGAATACCCCACGTGGCTTGCCAACGTGGTCATGGTGAAAAAGGCCTCCGGGAAATGACGAATGTGTGTCGACTACAGCAATCTGAACCAGGCATGTCCAAAGGACAGCTTCCCCCTCCTGAGGATCGACCAGCTCGTCGACACAACGGCCGGACACAAGCTACTTAGCTTCATGGATGCTTATTCCGGCTACAACCAGATAAGGATGAATCATGCGGACGAGGAACATACCGCCTTCCGCACCGACAGGGGAGTCTACTGCTACAAAGTGATGCCGTTCGGCCTTAAGAACGCTGGAGCCACCTATCAGAGACTGATGAACAAGATCTTCAAGAGCCTTATTGGAGAAACAATGGAGGTATACGTGGACGACATGTTAGTCAAAAGTGTCCACTGTTGCGACCACTTGAGAGACTTGGGAAAGTGCTTTCGGCTTCTCCGTCGCTTCCAGATGCGACTCAACCCCAGCAAATGTGCATTTGGTGTGACGGCGGGAAAGTTCTTAGGTTTCATGGTAACCAATCGGGGAATCGAGGCCAACCCCGAGAAGATCACGACGTTGGAGGATATGTCGCCACCTCGCTCAATTAAAGAAGTGCAACGCCTGAACGGGAGGATCGCTGCGCTATCCTGTGTCTTGTCACGAACGGGAGACAAGTACCTCCCCTTCTTCAAAATCCTCCGGGGAGCGCGCCACTCCGGCTTCTAGTGGACCGACGAGTGTCAGGTGGCGTTTGAACTACTCAAACAATACCTGGCTTCGCCACCGCTTCTGTCAAAGCCCACCCCCGGAGAAACTCTATTTTTATACCTGGGTGTGTCGCCTACGGCTCTTAGCTTGGTGCTCGTAAAAGATGAAGGAGAGGTGCAATGACCAATCTACTACCTCAGCAAAGTCCTCTCCGACACCGAAATCAGATATCCAGCAGCGGACAAGACAGCCTTGGCCCTTGTCTTTTCGGCGAGGAAGCTTCGGCCTTACTTCCAGGCTCATACAGTAAAAGTGTTGACACAACTCCCACTACGAGCAATCCTCCAGAAACCAGAAGTCTCAGGAAGACTAGTGAAGTGGGTCGTGGAACTCGACGAGTTTGACATCCAATTCCTGCCCCGACCAGACATCAAGTCACAGGTACTCGCCGACTTTGTCGTAGAATACACCATCCCACCAGAAGCAGCTCCTGTCGAAGGCACCACTGGCCCCCGTTGGACTCTCTTTGTCGATGGTGCCTCTGGAGCTGAAGGGGCCGGAGCGGGACTGCTCCTCATAAGTCCCGATGGGATCACCTTGGATTACGGACTCCGATTGAGATTCTCCGCGACAAACAACATTGCCGAGTACGAGGCGCTGATCGCCGGTCTTCGACTCGCCATCAATTGCAAAGTAGAGAACCTAACCATCTACGCAGACTCTCAACTCGTAGTCTCACAAGTCGAAGGAGACTACGAGGCCAAGAGCGACCAGATGGCGAAATACCTCGCATTCGCGAAATTACTTCTCCAGAAGATCTCGTCGTATCAAATTCTACACATTCCTCTGGAGCAGAATTCTAGGGCTGATGCTCTTTCAGAGCTCGCCACTTCACCCTCCAGCTACCAGTCTCGAAGACGCCGGATAGAAGAGATCGTGATTCCGAGTATTCAAGGACCGTGGGAGGTCGCAACCATCCACCAGGAAGACACTACAACAAACTGCACCTGTTGTAAGGACTGGAATGTAACTGAAACACAGTTTGTTACTAATAGTTATATTTAGTAACAAAGATTTTTTGTTGTTACAAAAACTAACTTTATTGTAACGAATATTTTAAATTTTGTTACAATAATAATTAATTCGTTACTATAACTATAAGTATTTGTAACAACACCAATGTTACGTTACAAATAGAAAACTTTTCTCACAATAAGTATCAATTGTAACGACATCATGAAAGTTTTTTGTGACAAAGACATTGTCCTTACTAAAAGTAATATTTTATTATTAAAGTTTTGTTACAAAAAATATATCATATTTTATTTTCAATTTTTGTACAATTTTATTATCAAAGTTTTGAATTATTATTTTTTTTTGAAAAAAAAAATTGTATGCGCGCGACAGTACCCCGCCTCGATAGTGCTCTAACGCGACGACAGTACTCCTACAGCTCGCAAACATTCGTGCTCGGCTGTCGCAGATATGTGGTACTATTGCGATATGTATTTTTGCGCGTATGAGTTTTTTTATAAATCTTTAACTTTTTATAAAAGTTTTTCTGCCTCTCTCCCATGCAGCTCTATCTCTCTCTCACATGACTGAATGAAATATACGGATGAATATTTCCCTCCATAAAATTTTGAACAAAACAAAACTAAAAATTAAAAATATATTAAATGTAAAAATGAATGCAAATTAATATAACATTAATTTTTTAATATAATTTTGGAATTAAAATAAAATCACACACGAACCCGCGTGCACGCAAATGCACTCTCGCGCGCACGCAAATGTACTCTTGCGCGCACGCAAATGTACTCTTGCGCGCACGCAAATGCACTCTCGCGCGCACACGAATACATGTGCGCACATGAGGCCCATGTTCCCCGCTCGACAATACCCCCGCCTCGACATTGCCCGACTGTGTACATGAGCTTTAAATACACAAACACGCACAAACACACAGACACAGACACAGATTGTGTGTAACACACATAGATACACAAACACAGACACACACAAGCACAGACAAACATGCATGCATAGACAGACAAACACTCACACACAACCCAAATACACAGACACAGACAAGCACGTGTACATACAGACATAGATATATACATAGACACAAACACATGGACACAGACACAGATCACTTGTATAGATACATGGACACATACACAGACACATTGACCGACACACATACGTACGTACACAGACACATACACATACAGACACAAACACATGGACACAAACACAGACACATACACATACAGACACAAACACATGGACACAAACACAGACACATGGACCGACACATATATATACGTACATAGACATTCAAATACACAGACACACACAGACAGTCACAGACACATGCACACACACACACACAAACACACACACACACACACACACACACACACACACACACACACACACACACACAAAGACACACACACACACACATACAAACAAAGACACACACAGACACAGACACATGCAGATACACGTAAACACACAGACACACATACATACAGATACAGACACACACATGCACAAGCAAATATAGATTATGCACAGACACAGACACAGACCCCATGCAACATGCACACACACACACACACACACACACACACACACACACACACACACACATATGCACAATCTCGATTTTGAGTTGAGATCGAGTTCAATGAGCTCAATCTCGAACTCGAGTTCAATGAGCTCAATCTCGATTTTGAGTCGAGCTCGAGTTCGTTGAGCTGGAGCTCGATTACTACTCGAGCTTCAGCTCAAATATTTTTGATCATGATGGCGCGCGAGCCATCTCTCGAGATCGAGCAAAAAATAGTCACATATAGAATGTTGAGTCAACATATCAAATTATGTAATAAACTTGCATAAATGACCCCATTTAAAATTACGCAAATATTTGGGTACATATGCGCACCTCCCGGAGGTGCGCGAGCAGATTCGACCGTAGGATTGCGAGATCCCACGGTGGATAAAGCAGTATAAAAGAAGTATTTCAGATGTTTTTGCGGGAGATGCATCTCGACCATTGATCGCGAAATCCTACAATACCGCACCTCCCAAATTTGATGCGCATACGTACTTAAATATTTATCTTAAAACTATGAGCATGAATTATTTGGAGGGAAATTTCCCTCCATAAACCCAGCTCCATCCCTTCCTTGATCCTGAAGCATATTAATTCTCGAAACCCTCGACTCGTCCCGTCCTTGATCGCGGCTCGCTTCTTCCTCCTGCGAATCAGCACGACTCGTCCCGTCCTTGCGCTATTCCTCCATCCATCGTTCCTGCTGCTAATCGAGGACTCGCATACAGTCTGGATGTTCTCTGGTTAAGGGTTCTGGTAAGACCTACAGTCTTCTTCCTACATCCTTCCTTAAATCTTGAATGTTCTCTGGTTAAGGGTTCGGCACAGGGGAAATTCCAGCTTCCTCAACCCTAGCCACAGAAAAGGCCTCCACTCTTCTTCCTAAACCTCAACTCGACGGAGGAGAAAAATCTACCAAAGTTGTAACGCCTGATCTTCAGGTACCCAGATCCAGAGCCTTTTTTTTCTTCCTCCCAAAGTTGTAATGCCTTATTCTCAACATGTAGTTGTAATGGTTCTTCTTCCCAGCTGTTAGGCCTTCCTCCCAATGTTTTTTTTTCATTTTCTTCCCAGAAATTAGGACGTATTCTCATCTAGATTTGGTGATTATTTTTCAGGTTAATTTAGGGCATTTTCTTTCCAGCATTTAGCACTGTCTTTTCAGAATTTTACTCTCCTGCACAAGTTAACGTGGTTGTCTAATTTGGTGTTAGTATATCATATTATTTCCACCAAATGTTGGCAGCCACAACTATTGTGTGGTATGGTGCTTTTCTTAGATGAGAACAAAAGTATATTCATTACAAAGCATATTCTAGGCCACGTTAACAAAAAAATGTCGTCTAAGAAGATTTGTTATACAACATCTTTTTTATAGATTTGTTCACCCATCAAAAAATTGAATAAAGCTATATTGACAAATCTAATTAGACAACAAAGCTATGTGATTTAATATGTTATGTGAACAAATCTAATTAACAACAAAGCTATGTGATTTGGTGCTAATTTGTGAACATATCTAATTAGACACCAAATTAGGTTAGAGCGTCCCAATAAAAGTGCTGTCTAATTGGATTTGTTCACATAGATTTCCTTAGTATAACATATTATTTCCACCTCTTTCTCCAACCAAACAATGGATTTGTTCACATAGTTTACTGTGAGTGTGATTTGGGCACAAATGTTGTATTCTCTAATCTTCTACTTTCTTTTGTGTTCTTCAATTTTTTATTTGTATGTACTAGTTTTTTATCTTCATGATATTGTCTTATCCCATTCTTTTTTTGTTAGCTATGGATAAAAGCTGGATTTATGAAGCAGATAGATTCAGTTCTACCTATACTAGAGGCGTGGATTTATTTTTAGAGTTTGCACGGGCAAATGCTATTTACTTTGAAGATAAAATTCTTTGCCCATGCAATGTATGTCGAAACACTAAAACAAAGAGCCTCATTGAAGTTAAAGCAGACTTGCATTTGAAAGGGTTTTACAGATATTATAAGGAGTGGATACATCATGGAGAAGCTAAACTGACTAGTTCTTTTGTGTTCAGTTCGAATAGTAACAATAGTGGACCTTCTCAAAGTCATGAAAGTAACGATGATATTGAAGCCATCGATGATTTAGTTGATTTGATACATGAGATTGGAGATGCAGAACTTCCAGAACATTCTAACGAAGATAGTACGGGAACTTTTTCAAGTCTATTATGTAATGTCAGACGTGAACTATACCCAGGTTGCAAAAAATACTCTTTGTTAGCATTCATTGTTAAACTGCTGCATATCAAAGTAATGAACAAGATGTCAGATAAGTCAGTTAACATGCTTCTTGAATTGCTAAAGGACGTGATGCCAGAAGGTAATCTTATTCCAAAATCTGTTTACTGGGCTAGGAAACTTCTTTCTGGTATAGGTTTGGGTTATAAGAAGATAGACGCGTGTAGACATGATTGTGCACTATTTTGGAAAGAGAATGAGAAGAAAGATGTGTGTCCTGTGTGTGAAGAACCACGTTGGAAATATAACGAAGGAAAAGGAAAATTAATTGCTCAAAAGGTTTTGTGGCATTTCCCCTTGACACAAAGGCTACAAAGACTTTATATGTCTTCTAAAACAGCAGCTGACATGAGGTGGCATACTGAGAAGCATATAGAGATAGAAGGTCCGTTAATTTCTATTCTCTTTTCTCTGTTCTTATCGTTTCGTAAACACTCTTTCCCGATCCTAACGGCTATATTGAGTGTGTTTAAGGTCGATTTAGCCCTTAATCATTGCCCTCTATATATAGGATTGCTCTTGGGTTGTTACAACAAGTTTTCAAATCATTCTAAACCCTAATTTCTCTCCCGATCAAAAAGAACGAGAAAAGCGCCGCCTCGCTGTCGCCTACGATTGAAGATCGATCTACTCATTGGAGTTGCGAATTTCTATCAAAGAAGGATTCGATCGATCCGTGTTCTGATTCTTCAACCTCTATTGGATCGTTTCGGATTGCCAAAGACAGATTTGAAGGATCGTTGTTCTTCCTCATCGTTCTCAAAAGCCATTCAAGAAGAAGGAAGAAAACGCCTCTGTTATTCAGATCTGGTATCTTTTTGTTCAAAACCTTTTATCATCTATTGTAGGAGTTGTTATCTCCGAGCTGTAGGAGAGGTTGTTCTCCGAGTTGTAGGAGAAGTTTTTCTCCGAGTTGTAAGAGAGGTTCTCTCTGAGATTGTAGGAGTTTGACTCCGAGTTTGTAGGATCATTCTGATCCGAGATTTAGTGAGTAGTCAAGTCTAGCTGTGGTGCTAGATTGGCGAGGCCGGCAGTGGAGTACCCAAGTACGGGGAACCACTATAAATTCCTGGTGTTATCTGTGGCTGTGATCTATTTTGTGTGCTGTGCTTTACGTTTAATTTTTAATTCCGCAAAAGACGTAGAGATCACCTATTCACCCCCCTCTAGGTGATTTAGGTAGGCAACTAGATACTTCAATTGGCATAAGAGATTAGCACATATAAATCTCAAAACTATTAATAAATTGTTTTCTCAAAACTTAGTGCGCGATGCACCAGATGTTAAGTGCGTTAAAGATAGACCTTGTCATGCATGTGTAAAAGGCAAGCAAACAAGAGCTACCTTTAAGAGCATTATTGGCAAAGATTCAACCAGGTGTTTATACCTGCTCCATATGGATTTGTTTGGTCCTTTGCAAATTAGGAGTTTAGGAGGAAAGTCTTACACATTGGTTATTGTAGATGATTACTCTCGTTTTGCCTGGGTATTCTTTCTGAAACACAAGTCAGATACCTTTGACACTTTTACTAGCTTTGTCAGGCAAGTCCAGAATGAATTTAACTGTTCGGTGGTCAAAATCAGAAGTGACCATGGTACAGAATTTGAATCTGGAGCCATGACAGAATTCTGTGAAAGCCTTGGTATCTTTCATGAGTTTTCCTCTCCTCGAACTCCACAACAAAATGGAGTAGCTGAGAGAAAGAATAGAACACTTATTGAGGCTTGCAGAACCATGTTGAGTGACTCTTCACTACCTGAATATTTCTGGGCTGAAGCTGTCAATACTGCATGCCATGTGCAAAACAGAGCACTCATAAACAAAAACCATGAAAAGACTCCTTATGAACTTCTAAAGGGCAAGAAACCGACCATTTCTTATTTTCGAATCTTTGGTAGTAAATGCTTTGTGCTAAACAATGGAAAGCATTACAAAACTAAGTTTAGTGAAAAGAGCTTTGAAGGTACTTTTGTAGGTTATAGTAGCCATAGTAGGGCATATAGAGTTTTTAACAAGAAAACCCTAGTGGTAGAAGAATCTATTAATGTTGTATTTGATGAGACGAGCATGCTACAAGGCAGCTCCTCTAGCATTTCTTCTGTAGACACAGGTTCAAAGCTGCAGGACTTAAGCTTGGATCAGCCAGTTGAAGAAAATTCTCAACATTTCATCAAGATTCCCCCAATAACTACCTATGAAGAAGATCATCCGGATGAAGAGCCAATTCAAGTGGAGGAAGATACTCCAACAGCAGAAGAAACTCCTATTGGTCCAAATCATGCAAGGAACCTCGGGCTACGACACATGAGGGATCATCCAGTTGATCAGATCATAGGAGATCCTCATGAAGGAATAAGAACAAGACGAGGTACCATTAACGAGAATATGCATTTGAGTTTTCTTTCGCAGATCGAACCAAAGAAATTCCAAGAGGCAAATGAAGATCCATCTTGGATAATTGCTATGGAAGAAGAATTAAATCAATTCAAACGCTGTAAGGTATGGACACTTGTTCCAAAACCCAAAGACAAAAATGTCATTGGAACAAAGTGGGTGTATAGAAACAAGCTGGATGAAGAAGGAACAATCATAAAGAACAAAGCCAGACTTGTAGCTAAAGGTTACAGACAAGAGGAAGGTATCGACTTCGATCAGACGTACGCTCCAGTAGCAAGGCTCGAAGCGATCAGACTCTTCCTTGCTTATGCTACTTTCAAGGGTTTCACCGTATATCAAATGGATGTCAAGTCCGCTTTCCTAAATAGAGACATTAAAGAGGAAGTATACGTTGAACAACCCCCAGGTTTTGTTAATCCTGATCATCCCAATCATGTTTATTTATTACAAAAAGCTTTATATGGTTTGAAACAAGCTCCTCGAGCTTGGTATGAGACGCTATCTAACTTTCTTCTTGAGAACAAGTTCACAAGTGGAAAGATAGATAAAACATTATTTCTTAGGGAAGTAAAAGGCAAGATTTTGCTAGTGCAAATCTATGTCGATGACATCATATTTGGCTCTACGGACAATAACCTCTGCAAAAAGTTTTCTAAACTTATGCAAGGGAAATTTGAAATGAGCAGTATGGGTGAGCTGAAATATTTCTTAGGACTTCAAGTGAAACAGTCTGAAGATGGAATCTTCATTTCTCAGACAAAGTTCACTAAGGAGTTGATTAAGAAATTTGGAATGGAGAATGCAACCTCTATGAGGACTCCAATGAGCTCAGCTACATCTCTGGACAAGGATGAGAAAGGGAAACCTTTTGATGAAACCAAGTACAGAAGCATAATTGGCTCTTTGCTCTACCTTACTGCCAGTAGACCTGATATAATGTTCTCTACATGTGTGTGTGCTAGATATCAGGTGAACTCTAAGGAATCCCACTATACTGTCGCGAAGCGGATTTTGAGATACCTTAAAGGCACACCAAATCTTGGCTTATGGTACCCAAGAAGTAATGATAGCGAACTAATTGGTTTTTCAGATGCAGACTTTGTAGGTAGCAAAGACGACAGAAAAAGCACTTCCGGGACGTGCCAATTCCTCGGAAGGAGACTTATTTCCTGGAGTAGCAAGAAGCAGAATTGTGTTGCAATATCAACCGCCGAGTCGGAATACATTTCTGTTGGCAGTTGTTGCGCACAACTTCTATGGATAAAGAATCAACTTCAAGACTACAACATGAAGATCAAAGACATTCCTATGTTTTGTGACTCTTCCAGTGCAATTGCTATCGCAAATAATCCAGTCTCTCACAGTCGGACAAAGCACATCGAGCTACGATATCACTTTATCCGGGAGCATGTGGAGATGGGTGACATAAATCTGAGTTATGTCCCCACGGATAAGCAAGTTGCAGACATATTCACGAAGCCACTGGATGAGACTAAGTTCTCTTTCTTCAAGACGGAACTTGGAATGCTCAACATGGAGTAATGATCAAATCAAGCAAAACCATGAAGACATGAAGATTACAAAAATTCAGAACTTTTCCTGAAAACTTCAGGCATATGTCTCGAGAACTACATGTTGTCTCGGGAACTATCTGTTTTCTCGACAACTCAAGTCACTTTAAAATCTCGACATCATCCAAAGGACTTCAGGGAACTCTCGAGACAGGCTGGTTCTCTCGAGACAAGTTTAAGATCTCGAGATATGGTGATGTCTCGATATACGAATTGTCACTTGAGACATCAGTAAAGGAAAAACCGCGCAGAATCTTCTGAGTTCTCGAGACATAACCAATGTCTCGAGACATAGGTATTTTAAAGAATTCCAAAAATCAGGTACGCGCTGTTTCCTTTTCTATTTTTCTTCAAAATGTCATCTAAATGTCAAATCAAAATTATATATATATACGAAACCGAAAACTTGATGTTCACGGAAATCATTTCCGAGACCTCCAAGACCTTTCGACTTCTTCTCGAGCGGCGACAGGTCGGTGCTTCCGTGGTTCTCGGTGCTTCATCGTTTTCGCTCGTCACTTCTCCCTCTCTCTCGCATTAATGGCTCCTACTCCTCATCAAAAGATTGGCGTCGGCAATGAAGTCGTTCGCTCAGGTATCGCCGGTTTATCCGAAGATTTCAAAAATCTGTTTTGCTTGCTTGATGCCGCCGGTCTTGCTTTCGTTCTTGAGCATCCTTGCCGGGTGCTGTTTGATGAGGTTGAAGAGTTCTTTATCAATGTGAAGCCTATCAAGGAAGGGAGAATGTTGGTTTCATTCGTCAAGGGCATTAAGATAAAAATCTCACCTAAGACCCTCGTGAAGTACTTGCATTTATCTGAGCTTGATACTGAAGAGGTGCTAGATGACAATGACTGGTTGAGAACAGCAAGGTACTGTGGTCTGGATTCAGATTTTTCTGCAGTTAAGAGGCATAAGATGAACGATGCTGGCAAGCTTTTAGTGGACATTGTTTCCAAGGTTCTATTCTGCAAGACAGGCACACAAGGGCATGTGTCTGAAGAGACTTTTCTGTTGATGGTTGGAATTGTGTCAGGGAAAAAGAGAGATTGGGGCACAATCTTATTCTCCAATATCAAGGCTTGCATTAATTCTCCAAAATTTGCCCGGATCATCTCATTGTTCCTGAATCAGTTCAACCCAACTATCTTTGACATGTCCAAAGGTACAGTTATCCATCATCTCAAGAAGATCGATGTCCTCTCCATGCAGAGATGGGACATTCGAATCAAGAAGCCGGGAGTGGCTAGTGCTACTTCTGAGGGGGAGACTCATCAGTCTGCAGTTGCAAGTGAAGCAGAAATTCCAATTCCATCTTCTGAAGGTCAGGTACCCAAAGTTACATCATCTCCTCCTCCTCCACGGATTCGCTCTAAAGCTTCAGGTCGAGCCAAGCTACCAATCCGTTCCAAAGCCAAAGGTCAGCCCTCCTCAGCTCCAACAGAACTCATTCCATTAGTGACACAGTCAGATCCTTCAGATTCTATTCCATCACCCTCTCATGTTCACATTCAAGATTCAGTTCCATCACCACCACCTCCTTCTCCATCAGTTATTGAAGTAGAAACTTCTTTAGCAAATGAGATAGTTTCAGCTGATCTAAAGTTTATTCAACAAGAAATATCTGAAGTGCACAGTCCCAGTGGCCAACAGGCAGGGTCTGGTGCTGATTTTGTTTTCGTCAAAGAAGATGATGCTGATTCAGTTCATGAATTAACACCTCCCCTAGTACATGTTGAGGGGGAGTCAGAGTTAGATACAACCAAGAATGCTCCAGATGAGCTAGGTTGTGAAGAAGATGATGTGGTTCACTCTCTTGAGATTGAAGAGCTCCCTGATGAGCTAGGTTGTGAAGAAGATGATGTTGCTGCCCCTGCTGTTACTCTTCCTTCTTCTCATCCTTCCCCTCCAATCCTTGATGCAGACTCTCTTCTGGGAAAGATTGAAGCTATGCTCAAGAAGCAGAGTGAACAGTTTGAGAACTCTTTGACAACTGTTCACAGGAAGATTGCCTCAGTTGAAAGTGATCTTGGTAGGGAGTTAGCTAAAATCAAATCAAATTATGAAAATCTCTCTGATTTGATGAGCCTAGGGAGCAAGCAAATTGAACATGCAACTGAAGGTATAGGCACAGTGTTGGCTCAGACTATTACAATGACAAAGCTTCAAGACTCATTGTCTGATAAGGCTGAAGCAAATACATTCAGGATTGTTGATGAAGTCGGAAATTTCAAAGATGATACTCTCCAAACCCTATCTGTAGAAGTCAGAAAGGGGGAGGACATTATAATGGAAAGAATGACAAATTTAGTGGAAAGCTCTGTGTCAGCTATTCAAAGCTCATGGAAATCACAGTTTGATCAGTTCTCTTCCAGGGTGCTGAAGCAAATTGCTGATATTAATGCTTATTCCTTCAAAACAGCAACGTGGCTTCATAATCAGATTTTTCCTGAGTTAGAAATTGATCCAGATGTTCCTGTTCCTCAGTTTTCTCCAAGGCCAGAAGAACTACTTGGGAAGGCTCCTATAGTTGAAGATCAATCAGATAGGGCTGGGACCAAAAGAAAAAGAAAACATGGTGAAGGTCCCTCTGCGAGTAGATCTGTTCCGAGTTCTAGCTCTGCAGGTCTTAGCAAAGCTCAGGTTGAGAAGGCTCTACCAGAAATCTGGAGCCCAGTCTCAAAAGACATAATTCTTGAATCCTATAAGTTAGTCCATGAAGGCAAAATGAATAGATCTGAATGCTACAGCTCACTTGAATGGGAAAAACATGAGACAGCTCAAAGGAAGAGAAGAATCCATTTCAGGGCATTTGGTTATAATAATTCTGATGCTCCGGATCCACCTCCGTTTTACCATCCCAAGCCTTATGCCTATTTCTCCAGACAAGAAGAAAAGAGGAAAAGGAGGTCTTGAAGGATAATGCTGATGCTGACAAGACATATTTTGCTTTGGTTCTGATTTTGTGAACATCAAGTCTTCTTAACAATTCAATTTAGACATATATATATAACTGTTGATTTGATGTTCTCTACTTGTTCATTTTCATATCATTGTATAGTGTAGCATATTTATTCTATATTGCTGTAATTCAACTTAGTATATAGGGTTCTGACTTCTACAAATAGGGGGAGATTGTTGGAAATTGTATTCACAATTACCTTGATTTGTGAGAAGTCACCCTTAAACTAAGATTGAATTGCATTTGTATTTGATATGCTCTTCCAGTATTGTCTTGCAGATTATCATTGCTAAGTGTAAATCAATGTCAGGTCACAATGGGTCTGCAAACACAGTTTCATACAATATAATTCCTCATTATATGAAACATGGTGATGACTCATGTGTGATCTCTCTATTGGGGTACACTTCATTTTCAAGACTATTGAAGACTTTGGAGTGCGGTCGCAGCAAGGGTTCAAGAGAAGAAAATTAGTAAATGAATATAAATTTTCTAAGGATTTGTCTCGAGAGATCAAGCATATCTCGAGAGGTGAGGCATGTATCGAGAAGCAAGTTCTGCTTATTTCGGTAATTCTGTTCTGAATGTCTCGAGAGATAAAGCATGTCTCGAGAAGTCCTTAAGACCGAAATTTCCGTCATGTTTCGAGAGATCCGTCAGTTCTCGATACATTAGCCTTTTGTTCTTTCAACCTCAGTTCTCGAGAGATCCGTTAGTTCTCGAGAGATCCCTTATGTCTCGAGAATTCTGTCCGTTAATTTCTATTCTCTTTTCTCTGTTCTTATCGTTTCGTAAACACTCTTTCCCGATCCTAACGGCTATATTGAGTGTGTTTAAGGTCGATTTAGCCCTTAATCATTGCCCTCTATATATAGGATTGCTCTTGGGTTGTTACAACAAGTTTTCAAACATTCTAAACCCTAATTTCTCTCCCGATCAAAAAGAATGAGAAAAGCGCCGCCTCGCTGTCGCCTACGATTGAAGATCGATCTACTCATTGGAGTTGCGAATTTCTATCAAAGAAGGATTCGATCGATCCGTGTTCTGATTCTTCAACCTCTATTGGATCATTTCGGATTGCCAAAGACAGATTTGAAGGATCGTTGTTCTTCCTCATCGTTCTCAAAAGCCATTCAAGAAGAAGGAAGAAAACGCCTCTGTTATTCAGATTTGGTATCTTTTTGTTCAAAACCTTTTATCATCTATTGTAGGAGTTGTTATCTCCGAGCTGTAGGAGAGGTTGTTCTCCGAGTTGTAGGAGAAGTTTTTCTCTGAGTTGTAAGAGAGGTTCTCTCTGAGATTGTAGGAGTTTGACTCCGAGTTTGTAGGATCATTCTGATCCGAGATTTAGTGAGTAGTCAAGTCTAGCTGTGGTGCTAGATTGGCGAGGCCGGCAGTGGAGTACCCAAGTACGGGGAACCACTATAAATTCCTGGTGTTATCTGTGGCTGTGATCTATTTTGTGTGCTGTGCTTTACGTTTAATTTTTAATTCCGCAAAAGACGTAGAGATCACCTATTCACCCCCCTCTAGGTGATTTAGGTAGGCAACTAGATACTTCAGACCTGCCAGCTTGATTGGAGCCTGGTCAGTGGGCCAGCATCGGGGCTAGGTACCTTGAGACTTTCCTGCCTCCGAGCGATCCTCGGACCTGCCAGCTTGATGGGAGCCTGGTCAGCGGGCCAGCATCGGGACTAAGTACTTGGGACTTTCCTGCCACCGAGCGATCCTCGGACCTGCCAGCTTGATGGGAGCCTGGTCAGCGGGCCAGCATCGGGACTAAGTATTTTGAGAATTTCCTGCCACCGAGCGATCCTCGGACCTGTCAGCTTGATAGGAGCCTGGTCAGCGGGCTAGCATCGGGACTAAGTACTTGGGACTTTCCTGCCACCGAGCGATCCTCAGACCTGCCAGCTTGATGGGAGCCTGGTCAGCGGGCCAGCATCGGGGTTAAGTACCTTGAGACTTTCCTGCCACCGAGCGATCCTCGGACCTGCCAGCTTGATGGGAGCCTGGTCAGCGGGCCAGCATCGGGGCTAGGTACCTTGAGACTTTCCTGCCACCGAGCGATCCTCGGACCTGCCAGCTTGATGGGAGCCTGGTCAGCGAGCCAGCATCGGGTCTAGGTACCTTGAGACTTTCCTGCCACCGAGCGATCCTCGGACCTGCCAGCTTGATGGGAGCCTGGTCAGCGGGCCAACATCGAGACTAAGTACTTGGGACTTTCCTGCCTCCGAGCGATCCTCGGACCTGCCAGCTTGCTGGGAGCCTGGTCAGCGGGCCAGCATCGGGGCTAGGTACCTTGAGACTTTCCTGCCACCGAGCGATCCTCGGACCTGCCAGCTTGATGGGAGCCTGGTCAGCGGGCCAGCATCAGGACTAAGTACTTGGGACTTTCCTGCCTCCGAGCGATCCTCGGACCTGCCAGCTTGCTGGGAGCCTGGTCAACGGGCCAGCATCGGGGTTAAGTACCTTGAGACTTTCCTGCCACCGAGCGATCCTCGGACCTGCCAGCTTGATGGGAGCCTGGTCAGCGGGCCAACATCGGGGCTAGGTACCTTGAGACTTTCCTGCCACCGAGCGATCCTCGGACCTGCCAGCTTGATAGAAGCCTGGTCAGCGGGCCAGCATCGGGACTAAGTACTTGGGACTTTCCTGCCACCGAGCGATCCTCAGACCTGCCAGCTTGATGGGAGCCTGGTCAGCGGGCCAGCATCGGGGTTAAGTACCTTGAGACTTTCCTTCCACCGAGCGATCCTCGGACCTGCCAGCTTGATAGGAGCCTGGTCAACGGGCCAGCATCGGGACTAAGTACTTGGGACTTTCACTACATTAATCATCACATTACATGCAAGAAAAAACTAAGTAAACAACCACGCTACATGAACTTAATGGTGGAGAGAAAAACTAAGCACTTAGACAAACTTGGTCTCCTACTGCCGAGGGTGGTCTCCCTCGTTCCCATTTGGTTTTTGTTGTTGCCGCACCAAACCCCTCGCTTCCTTCAATTCCAAGAACTCAGGGCAGTTGATCGTCGCGTGACCTTCCTCATCGTGGAGGTCACAATAGGGTAACTCCACCCTACCCCCTCTTCCTCTTCTTCCTGCTTTTCTGACTCTCCTCCTTTTTTCCCAGCCAATCGCTATGGCCTGTTGAGGCGGTGGAGGGGATGCCCTCGGCCTCTGCCCCCACCTAGGGGGGTCAACCCCCTCTTCCTGGAAGTTGCCTTCCTCTTGGTCGAACTTTCTCTTGGGAGCCCCTACTCTTCCCCCCTGCTGCCTTGCCTCTGGCTCACTCAGCTTAGCCAGCCTTCTTGTGAACTCCGGGTTGGCCTCCTCACTCTCAACTTCTTCTTCCACCCTTTCCATCAACTCTTCAAAGGACAAAAGAGCTCTTCTCTTGAGATCCATCTTGAAGAAACCCTCCCGCAGCCCCAACGTGAAGGCGAGCTTGAGGGTGTTCCCGGGCACTTCTTGGACGAGGAGAACCTCCTCCCTGAACCGTTCCAGATAGTGAGCCAGCGATTCCTCTGGCTCTTGCTTGATCTTGAAAAGTGCTTCGACATCTTTCTTCCTCTTTCTTGACGTCGAGAAGCGTAGCAGAAAAGCTCGGCGCAAGTCTTCGAAGGCGTAGATGGATCCTGCAGGGAGCTGATGGAACCAGTCTCTGGCCTTCTCCTTGAGGGTGACGACAAAGAGCCGACACTTGAAGGCGTCCGACATGGGCATGATGGAGACCATGTCCTCAAACCACTGTAGGTGCAAGACGGGGTCATCCTTGCCGAAGTAGTGAGACATCTCCGCCCCCTTGAACCCCTCCGGAATCGGGGCTGAGAGGATCAGCCCACAAAAAGGACTTCCCACGCTCGCCCCCTTTGGGGCTGGGCGAGTGGGGGCATGGCGCCTCCCCTCTCGCCCCCTTGGGTCTCGGCGAGTGGGGGTCGAGGACCTCCCCACTCGCCCACTTGGGTCTCGGCGAGTGGGGGTCGAGGACCTCCCCACTCGCCCACTTGGGTCTCGGCGAGTGGGGGTCGAGGACCTCCCCACTCGCCCCTTTCCAGCACCTCTTTCCCGGATGCCTGGCCGAGGATGCTCTCGCCTACCTTTTGAGGTGAGGCCTCTGGACCACTTTCTCTCCTATCTTTGATTATCGAGGCGAAAGCTGCCTGCAGGGTCTGCATGATCTCCTGCCTGAGATTCTCAAACATCTCCAACGTCACTCCAGCCACCGGGGGTTGCGAGTGACCTGGGTCGGATCTTCCTCCACTTCCGTCCATGGAACTCATCTTGAGAGTTTCTTGAATCGGTCACACTCCACGCTCACCGCACCATGTGTTGAAACCGAGATTTGCGAACAAGACTTAGTCTCTGTGGAGTTCGGGGCCCTCAGCTAGCCGAGGGGCGACCAATCCTTACTCCTCCCAAGGGAGAGCTCTAGGTTGAAGGTGTTGGAACTAGGGACTGGACCAAGGGCTTAGTGGGGAGGTCCCGCCACATACCCGGAAGTTCCCTAGGAACTTCCCCTCCCAAGCCACTACTAAGCTTGGGCACCACTGTGTTGGAAACGTGACGTGGGCACGCGACTTCACTTCCTCGGCACCACCACTACGAGCACCTCTCCTTGACGAAACACCACTCCACTTCAGCGAGCACTCTCACGCGAACACCTACCACGGCGAAACCTCCTCACCGACAAACACCTCCACACCCGCGAACTCTTCACGGCGAATACACTCACGGCAAAAACACAACTCCAGCGAGACCTTCTATTCTCGCGAGATGCACCCCACGCGAGCTCTCCTTCCAACTCCTGCGAGCACTCCCTCAACTCACGGCGAGCACAACCCTCTACTACACGAGGTCCTCCGACGAGAATACCACCAATGAGTGCGAGCTCTGCAGGCGAGCTCTATCTCTCTCGGCGAGATACACTCCCACAACTTCCATGCGAGATGCACAGTCCTGCAGCGAGATGGAAGTGGCGAGAACTCCACCAGGTGAGCTCTCCACTTGAGTCACGGCAAGGTGCAGCCTACTGCCTTCCACACCTGCGAGTACTCCACTACTCAGCGAGCTCCAACCCTCCGGCGAGATTCCTGTAGGTGAGCTGCTGCGAGATCTCCTGCGGTGGAGGCTGGCGAGAATAAATATGGCGAGATGAACAGGCAAGAGCACAGGCGAGATATAAATTATTCCTGCGGGAATAATAAATACTCCACTCTCTCTCTCTCTCTCTAAACTCTCACCCTCTCTCTCTCTTAATTCTGCCGAAAGCTTTTCAACTTTTCTATTCACCGCTATAAAATTATACAAAGCAAGCCTTTATATAGGCAAAGAAAAAAAAATATAACTCTCTCTCCTCATTAAATGCTACATTCTCTCTCCTCTTTTTCAAATTAAAATACATATAAAAACACATAAAATAGTTGACCTGGTCAACACAGCTCAAACTAACAAACTCCCCCTCAAGCTTGGCCGCACATGCCGAGCTTGCCTTTGAGCTTCGCGAACGTGTCTGCCTTCAATGCCTTAGTGAATATGTCCGCGACCTGCTCTACGGTGGGGCAATACTTTACTTCGACCGTCTTCAGCTCCACTTGCTCCCGAAGAAAATGATATCGAGTCTCGATATGCTTGCTCATCCCATGCAGCACTGGGTTCTTCGCGAGCTGGATGGCCGACATGTTATCTACTAACATTGTCGTTGGCCAGTCCTGCACATGATGTAGCTCCTCTAATAGCTTCCTGAGCCAGATGGCTTGGCAGGCGCATGCCGCCGCAGCTATATACTCCGCTTCGCATGATGACAAGGCTATAGTAGCCTGCTTCTTCGAGCTCCATGAGAACGCCGCCGTTCCTATGTGAAAACAGTATCCGGAAGTGCTCTTCCGATCATTGACATCTCCACCATAGTCGCTATCCGAGTAGCCGACTAGCTTCAACTCTCCTCCTGATGAGTACTTCAGGCCATGGTCCCTTGTTCCGTTCACATATCTTAGGATTCGCTTCACTGCGGTGAAGTGATCCTGCTTGGGCTCCTCCATGTACCTGCTTACTACCCCGACTGCATACAGATGTCCGGCCTAGTGAAGGTCAAGTACCTTAGACTCTGATAACTTCCCAAAAGGAAGTTACTTCCCTACTTATTTTATTCTAATTTTCATTAAAAAGAGGAAAATAATCCCCAAATTATAGTAAATATGTTTAAATATTTTATTAATCAATGTTGGGCTGATTTCGGTCATTTTCCATGTTTTCTATCTAAGATTGGTCAAAGGATTCAAGTTGGGGAAGCAATGGAACATTTATTGCTGATGCAGAAAATAAGTTGCAACGCCAGAAATTTGCAGGTTGCAACGTGGCGACGAAAATTTAGATTTTTGAATTTTAAAAGTGGCGCCTATGTGTCATTCCAAAGGAGGCATCCCTTCAGATTTGGAAGGGAAGTTATGAGCACGAAAATGAGGGGGAAAAATCATTATTATTGTGGGAGAGAACTTGGAAATAAAAGGAAGGAACTTTTGGAGGTCTTCTTCCCCTTGGAGATTTCGGCTAGGGCTTGGAGAAAGAAGGCGTGGATCTTCACCAAGGAGAAAGATCTGAGACTAGAAACACTTCTACATCATTTTTGATTTCCTTAATCATGTCTAGTAAGATCTACTTTGATTTGCTACTCTTCTCTTCTTCCATGAACTAATTTTCTAAGTCTTGCATGTGTGAAGTACCTTAGTTGTGATGATGACTTGATTTTCATTTATAATTTGTGAATGTATTGATGTTGATCTTTATTAAATTTATGATCTATTCTTGGGATTTTGGTTTAAGTTTCATCTTTAAAGTGCTTGGCAACAATTCGAGAGATGAGTCGGGCTAGATGAACGTTTATTCGCACGGCGATATTCGAGAGAGGAGTCGTGTAGTTTTTAACCAAACTTCCGTATTTATACTTCATCGCGAGATTCGAGAGAGGAGCGTTGAAAGTGTATCATAAATCTTAATATAATTCCAAGAGAGAGAGAGATCTCCTCTTAAATTAGCAACCGTGATTCTAGCGCTTTATGTTATTCTAATTTCATCTAAGTTGGAGACGACTAGAGGATTTGGGATAAACGGATAATGGTGATCGAGAGATAAAGTTATCCATTTTAGAATCGTTGCAAGATCATTGCTAATACTTCATGAATTATCATTTTTGTTGGTTGTCATCATAGCAAGGGAAAATCACATGTGAGACTATCTTTCCAAGTGAAGTAAAAGTATTTTAAGTAACCGTAATTAGAGTTGTAATTGTTGCTTTTGAATTATTTAATTATCTTTACCAATCATTTATTACTTGCTTGAATTTAGAGAAAAGGCGGAACTAATATTTGTGAGCACTAAGTTAAGCACTTCCTCGTGGGAACGATCACTTTCTCATCATTTTATTACTTGTACGGCACGTGCACTTGCGTATTTATATACACCTCTCACGGGCGTACCAAGTTTTTGGCGCCGTTGCCGGGGAAGTGCAACTATTTAGTGATTCTTTTCTTGCAATATTAGCAAACCCTGAGTATTTAGAGCTCAAGTTTTTGTTGTTTTTAATTCTATTTTCATTGTTATTTTAAATTTTCTAAGCGGGCCTCCATAGTAATTTTGTATTTGTACAACTAGTTTATGCATAATTTTAATTTGTGAATTCACCCATGCATCATCATGTTTTCTTACTCTCAATGTCGATGGTGTGGGTCTTATAATCATAATAGTGATGATTGTTATATAGGAGGCCATGGTTATACGTCATATGACTCACCTTACAGAGCACCAATATCATATGATATGTCATATGACGAGCCTAGTTTTTATAATTACGCACCTCCACAACAAGCATCATTCCCTTATTTCAGCACGACCCCTCAAAGGCCGCAAAGAAGTAGGGAACAATGCATATTCTGTCATAGCACCGACCACATATTAAAAGAGTGCGTTGCATTTCAACGTAAAAGGGAGGAAGAGAATGAACCGTATATTGAAATTAGTATATCTGCTTATCCACCTTGTCTACGGGGGGCTATTGCGGATTCACTCCGTACACATGACGTTCCTTCTACCTCTGATGATCCATACACAGTACCACCTTGTATACGGAGGAGTATTGCGGATTTTCCTTCAGTTGATTTGTGCAATGACATGGTTGTGCCTCATATACACACGCAATCATCATCTCTTTTGGATTCACCCCACGAGGAACCAATCCACATGTGTTCTGATATTGAAATTGACGCAATTCCTCCTTTGCATAAACTTTCTACACTCATTTCCACTGATCCTGCTTTAGCCATCCAGCAGTGCGAGGTTACAGAGATTGTAGTCGAGTCGCAAAAGTTTGACGATGTCATCTCACTGGTTGAGGAAGTATCCACTTCCTCGCTTGTTGATGATGTCCATGTTGCTTGTGTGACTCCTATACCTTCTGATATCTCTTGCCCTGTTTTGGATGTCGACAGTAGTGTACAAGATTTGGAGCCTGTTGAGAGTGAGACCGGGACCACTCTCCCACTTTTTAATTATTTATGTCTTTCTTCTAATTTATTTCTTGAACCTCTTTCTCCATCTAAGAATATGCATGTTGATGAGATGAGTGAGGAGCAGATGTCCTGCTCTTCTTATTTTCTATTTCCCTTACTTGTGAAATTCAGGTATTATTATTCAGGAGAGGGAGTAACTGTGTTATCTCCATATCGGTACCCGGCACCGCAACGGATATTAAGGCAGTTACCTGTTCACTTTATCTTTCACAAACCAATAATCTAGAATATTTTCGAGACTTGAATAAGTCATGCTGGAGAGACAATAAACCCAGTAGTTATCTTATTTTTCCTGCAATTTTATTTTTCCAAGTCTAGTTCAATTAGTTTAATTTTTTTTTTTTTTGTCTATTTTGCTAGGTGGAAGGCAACCCACCATTTCTGTTATTTTTCTATCGTTTTTAGTTTGTTTTGTTTGTTTTATGTTTGTTTTTATCATTTGGAGGACAATAGGTGATGAAGAGATGGCAAAGTAGATCTTGATAATAAAAAAAAATTAGAAAGAAAATTTTCCAGAATTTAGGTTGCAACGCAAAAATTTGGCACGTTACAACATGCTAGGCTCGGTTGTAGTGTAATTTCTGGCAGTTTTGGATTTTAGGTTGCAACGCGAAAATTCTGCGCGTTGTAACATGCTAGCCTCGGTGGTAGTATAAATTCTAGCAGTTTTGGATTCCCCGTTGCAACGCAAAAATTTTGCACGTTACAACTTGCTAGCCTCTGCGGTAGCTTTAAATTCTGGCAGTTTGAATTCCGCGTTGCAACGCATAAATTTTGCGCGTTGCAACGCATCCGCGTTGCAACGCATAAATTTTGCGCGTTATAACACATACATTTTTCTTATTTTTGGATAATATTTCTGTGAAGTTAGTGCTGTGATGGTTGCATATTTTAATTTTATTGACCATTACCTTGCATTACATCACTTTAGTTACTCGAATTGCTTGGTTAAGATATGGCTCCATCCAATATCTATGGTATACGTCTAAAGCTATTTTATTTGGGATATGTTTCTGTTTGGTTTTATGATGCTATTTGCAGATCTTCTGGACTACTGAGCTATGATTTGAACGGAACACTCTTGGACTAGGCCTTCCTTGGGAGATTGCAACGAAAAGTACAGGAAAAAAAATATATATGAGGGGAGTATTTGTTTTAGTTTTACTTTATTTCTTTCATGGTTAAATTGTCAATTATTTCCTCTTTTATATTTTCATTGAGTTCATTGCTAGGGACTAGCAATATTTTAAGTGTGGGGGTGGGTAGTGTTCAACCCCTACTGCTTGGATAAGGACTTATTTATTTATATATGCGAACTCAATAACTCCGTTTTTGTTTTTGCAATTTAACCTATAGGACATTCTTGTTATCCAATGATAATCGAGTGGTATTGCCGGTTAATCAAACGATTTCAGTCACAGAATTTGAAATTAGTGAGAATTTTTTTTTGGTAAAGCGCTCTTAAGTCTGATTTAAGCACATTTTTCCTTGAAAGATTTTACTTCAAAAAACCTAGCTTTTGATATGGCTTTCTAAAATACTATGGGAATGGGTGAGTAAGAACTGAGTTAGCGATGTTGGCTGAAACTTGGGTTATGTAGTTAAACCATTTTGACCCTCCACTACAATCTTTGTACTTGAACTCTTTTCTTGTTGAGACGTATTATTCCACGCTTACCTTCCCAATATTCTTATTAGTTACGTCTTAGTATATTAGTCATTTTATGGGTGTTTAATAAAAAAAAAATGATTGAGATTCATAGTGATATGTGCCTAAGTATATGTATACATACCTGGAATGATCCCTACTATGTTAGCAAATCATAAATTATAAAAAAAAAGAAAATATTGCATCATAGTGATTATGTGGCCTGGGTATGTACACTTATACTTGGAATGATCCCTACTATGAATATAAAAAAAAAGTGAAAATGTCAATAAACCCCATGATTTGGTGAATTATTAAGATTACGAACTAAGAGAATGTCTTTCTGCTATCAACATCATCCTTGAACGCTTATCCAAGTCAATTCTACTCTCTTTTAAACTACAGATCTTTGTGTAGGCTCAATCAATAATTTAGCTATTCTTATCCTTCCCTATGTTGCGGAAATCCAATGTTAAAAGATGTTTAGGAGTAACTAATTTTAAGGAAAAGCACACACAACACTTATGACTTTATTTGAGTTTTACCTTTCATTCGAGCTAATGGATTTGTGAATGATTGAATTCGTGTTGATTTATTGGCTTATCAGTTGAGTAAAGCGGATTTCATTAATATGCCTTAGTTAATTTGTTGTTAAGGATGTGTGATTATCTGAGTTTGCACAATTTCATCAATTCTTTATCCAAGCTTTGAATTGATTATATTTGCTAGGGACTAGCAAATGACTAAGTGTGGGGATGTGATAACTTCCCAAAAGGAAGTTACTTCCCTACTTATTTTATTCTAATTTTCATTAAAAAGAGGAAAATAATCCCCAAATTATAGTAAATATGTTTAAATATTTTATTAATCAATGTTGGGCTGATTTCGGTCATTTTCCATGTTTTCTATCTAAGATTGGTCAAAGGATTCAAGTTGGGGAAGCAATGGAACATTTATTGCTGATGCAGAAAATAAGTTGCAACGCCAGAAATTTGCAGGTTGCAACGTGGCGACGAAAATTTAGATTTTTGAATTTTAAAAGTGGCGCCTATGTGTCATTCCAAAGGAGGCATCCCTTCAGATTTGGAAGGGAAGTTATGAGCACGAAAATGAGGGGGAAAAATCATTATTATTGTGGGAGAGAACTTGGAAATAAAAGGAAGGAACTTTTGGAGGTCTTCTTCCCCTTGGAGATTTCGGCTAGGGCTTGGAGAAAGAAGGCGTGGATCTTCACCAAGGAGAAAGATCTGAGACTAGAAACACTTCTACATCATTTTTGATTTCCTTAATCATGTCTAGTAAGATCTACTTTGATTTGCTACTCTTCTCTTCTTCCATGAACTAATTTTCTAAGTCTTGCATGTGTGAAGTACCTTAGTTGTGATGATGACTTGATTTTCATTTATAATTTGTGAATGTATTGATGTTGATCTTTATTAAATTTATGATCTATTCTTGGGATTTTGGTTTAAGTTTCATCTTTAAAGTGCTTGGCAACAATTCGAGAGATGAGTCGGGCTAGATGAACGTTTATTCGCACGGCGATATTCGAGAGAGGAGTCGTGTAGTTTTTAACCAAACTTCCGTATTTATACTTCATCGCGAGATTCGAGAGAGGAGCGTTGAAAGTGTATCATAAATCTTAATATAATTCCAAGAGAGAGAGAGAGATCTCCTCTTAAATTAGCAACCGTGATTCTAGCGCTTTATGTTATTCTAATTTCATCTAAGTTGGAGACGACTAGAGGATTTGGGATAAACAGATAATGGTGATCGAGAGATAAAGTTATCCATTTTAGAATCGTTGCAAGATCATTGCTAATACTTCATGAATTATCATTTTTGTTGGTTGTCATCATAGCAAGGGAAAATCACATGTGAGACTATCTTTCCAAGTGAAGTAAAAGTATTTTAAGTAACCGTAATTAGAGTTGTAATTGTTGCTTTTGAATTATTTAATTATCTTTACCAATCATTTATTACTTGCTTGAATTTAGAGAAAAGGCGGAACTAATATTTGTGAGCACTAAGTTAAGCACTTCCTCGTGGGAACGATCACTTTCTCATCATTTTATTACTTGTACGGCACGTGCACTTGCGTATTTATATACACCTCTCACGGGCGTACCAGACTCCCGACTAGGCTCTTGAACATCGTCGGGTCCACACCTTCCTCCTCAGAGTCTTTCCTCAACTTTGTCCCTGGGTCCGCTGGAGTGGAGATAGCCTTGCTACCCTCCATCCTGAACTTCTTCAGAATTTCTTCTGCATACTTCTTCTGGGATATGAAGATCCCGTCTTCCTCCTGCTTCACCTCAACCCCCAGGAAATAACTCAGCTCTCCCAAGTCCGTCATTTTGAACTCCTTCTTCATAAGCCTCTTGAACTCCTCAAGCATCGTTGGGTTGTTCCCGGTGAATATCATGTCGTCCACGTATAGACACAAGACCATGATGTCCTCGTTCTCTGCTATCTTCACATATAGGGCATACTCATACGGGCACTTCACATATCCATGCTTCTGGAGGAAGGCTTTTATCCTTCCATTCCACGCCCTTGCTCCTTGCTTCTGCCCGTACAAGGCTCTATCTAGCTTGCAGACTTTTCTCTCCTGGCCCTTTACCACATACCCTGGAGGTTGCTCGATGTACACATACTCCTCCAGGTACCCATTCAAGTACGCCGCCACAACATCCATTTGCAAGATTATCCACCCATAATGAGCCGCCAGTGCGATGATCAGTCTTATGGTATCGATCCGCGCAACTGGCGCGTAGACTTCATCGTAGTCCACTCCTTGGACTTGTCTATACCCTTTCACCACCAGCCTGGCCTTGTGCTTCTCCACAGCGCCGTCTTTGTTCTTCTTCACCTTATAGACCCACTTCACCCCGAGGGGTTTGTGGCCTGCCGGTGGATCCACTAGCCTCCAGGTATCGTTCTTCTTGATAGAAGCCATCTCGGCATCCATCGCCGCCTCCAAGATTTCTCCTGGGCAGCTTCTTCATAGGACCTTGGCTCACAATCTGCTAAGAGGCAATACAATGAATAGTTAGTATGGATTGGGGCCGTCTCCTCATAGAGCTCACCCACCCTCTTCATCCTGGGTGGTGGACTCTCGGAGTCACTCCGGCTCCCGCTGCCTCCTGTAGAATTTCCTCCACTTGAGCTTTCCCCTCTTGAGTGGGAGGTGGAAGCTCCCCCTGAATCTCTGCTCGGTGGTGATGGTGGCTCCACTCCACCATCCTCGGCTCCAGCCTCATGACCTCCTTCATCTTCATCCTCGAAGAACATGCCCTTCATGCTCCTCGTCATCTCATCCCAACTCCAGTTGCTGCCTTCTTCAAACACCACGTCTCTCGAGACGATGACCTTCTCTGTCACCGGGTTGTAAAGCTTGTAAGCCTTGCTCTCCAGAGCGTAGCCAACAAAGATACACTTCTCGCTCCTATCGTCGAGCTTCTTCCTTCTCTGTTCCGGGATGTGAGCATGAGCTACACACCCGAAGACCCTTAGGTGCTTCACGCTTGGCTTCCAGCCACTCCATGCTTCAAACGGCGTCATGAACTTCACGCTCTTTGTGGGGCATCTGTTCAGTAGATACACCGCACACTGCACTCCTTCCGCCCAGAAACTCTTCGGTAGCCCCTTCTCCTTCACCATGCTCCTCGCCATGTTCATGATGGTGAGGTTCTTCCTCTCTGCCACTCCGTTCTGCTGCGGTGAGTACGCCGCCGTTAGCTGGTGTGAGATCCCATTCTCCTTGCAGAAAGCATCAAACAGCCTCGAGGTATACTCCCCACCCCGATCTGTCCTTAGCACCTTCAGAGCCTGACCGCTCTCCTTCTCCGCCATAACCTTGAACTCCTTGAACTTGTCAAGGGCCTCAGATTTCTCCCTTAGGAAATATACCCAACACTTCCGACTGAAGTCATCCGTGAAGGTTATGTAGTATCTGCTTCCGCCTATTGAGGTGGTCTCAAACGGACCCGCAATGTCCGAGTGAACCAGTTCAAGCTGCCTCCTTGCTCTTCAGGACTTCCCTCCTTCAAAACTCTGCCTCTTCTGCTTCCCCTTCGTGCAAGCTTCACACACCTTCTGAGGTGGTGAGATCATTGGCAGATCTGTCACCATCCTTGAGTGAGATAGCAACTTCAACCCCGTGAAACCCAAATGGCCCATCCTATGGTGCCATAGCCATGCTTCTTCCTCATCCTCCGTTCTCGCGAGACAAGCCATCTCTTGAGCATCCATCTTCAGCGTGAAGAGACGGTTCGCCGTCATCTCCACCTTCACTACTTCCTTCCCTTGACCATTCTTCATTGCCAGAGACCCATCCTTCATCTGGATGCAATAGCCTCTCTCCACTAACTGCCCAATGCTCAAGATGTTGGTCTTCAACCCTGGCACATAGTACACATCGTTCAAGTGTACTCTCTCCCCGTTCAGCTTCGTCTCCACCAAACCCTTTCCTTCCAAGGAGATCTTTGACGCATCCCCGAAACTAACCTCACCCCCAATGGGTTCAAGGTTTGTGAACATCTCTCTATCTCCACACATGTGGTTGCTCGCTCCTGTGTCTGTTGGGTTTTTCTACAACCATACATCACATGTAGTCGCAGCGGAATAAAAGAGAAACAACCCAAAAAGACTTGGATCGGCCATGAATATTGAATCAAGAAGTTAATAAAAATACTAGGTATGAAATTACCTTGGCGGGATTGGATCAAATCCAACCTAGATGCTCCAAGAAGAAGATTGTCTTCGTCGGCTTTGCAAGAGTCCTCACGCAGAATGATGTCTACGTCTCTACAGTGATCCACACGAGCCGGGAGAAGAACGACTGCACCTTGCACTTCCACGAACTGCTAGGTTCGCTCCAGGAAGAACAATCACGGCGACGATCGCCGGAGAAGAGGTCGGCGGAGGCGAACGGTCGGCGGAACACTTCCGTCGGCTAGGGCGAAGGCGGAACTCTTTCCGTCGGCTCAAGTCTTCGTTAGTTTGAGAACCCTAAAAGAAGTTCTATTTATACCCAAAGGATAAACAGCTTCTAGAGGAATCGCTATCTGCAGACCACACAACATAATAGGGGCTTCTGTTATAATTCGTCGGGATTCCACGGAACAACATTCGTCGAGTTTTCACGGGACAATCCGATGAATTCCGACGAATCATATCAGACGGCAATATTTGCCGAGTTAATGATCTCTGTAACAGTTCGTCGAGATTCCACGGAACAATCCGACGAATCCCGACGAATCATGTCAGACGGCAACATTTGTCGAGTTAATGATCTCTGTAACAGTTCGTCGAGATTCCACGGAACAATCTGACGAATCTCGACGAATCCGACGAATTCTATCCGTGTAAACCCGACGAATTCAGACAACAACATTTGCTGGACTTCCCCATTCTATATGGTGATTGGTAACCTTTACCAACACAGTCAATCTTCCAACTTCTCCACATGCTCTTATGTGCGACCATGCAGGCTCATATCGCGTTGGCAGTGACATTACATGTTTGGCCACTTCTAGATCACAATGGTAACTCCAACAGTCTCAGACTTGATCTTGAAAGTATCAAACAAAAACCTCACAAACAATGAGCGGCATCTAGCAATGCATCATTGCTCCCCAAGCAATAAGAGTTCATAACTCATGAGCCTTTATGACCAATGTTCCAGCGTTGTCTTTGTCCCTTACATCCGGAAAGAACTAGAGGCATGGACCGTGTCACCATCATAATAGCTCAATCCAAGTTTCTTGATCTAGAACGGACTTCCAGAGAATGGTGAGCTCAATATCACATATTGACTCAACCAAGCATGGCCATGCATTTCTCAGTCCAATTCCATCAAGGGGCCCATGGATGCAACTCCTGTTATATAGGAGGACAAATCCCATATCTGCTCACACCCAAACACCCAAATGATTCGTAACGTACCCAACGACCACCCTTATCATCAACCTTCTTCATGGAAGACTTTAGATGACATCAAAGCACGCTCTTCCTCACTCGATGAATGCTGTGACTTCAGGTCAAAGGACCACAACACCATTGTCAAATGAGACCTAATTGTGACACTTTTAAGTAACAATCCACAAAGTAGTCTCAGGTTGGGTCTGTCCAGTACAACTTGTTCACTAACAAGTACCCACGTGATGACTTGATATCACAATATCATGACCTGTGAGAACCGGTCATCAGTCAACACACATGCTAGTCTTAACGTATCATCATCACCCTTAGCTTCTACGATAATACCTCGACCAGGGACCTTTTAAGAATGAAGCTTCGAAATCATAGGCTCTCACATTCAAGTCACGTACTTGATGTCCTATGGAAGCGAACATTCTAAGGGTATTTATCACGAATTTTATTCTATCATATAGAAACAGTATATCGTAATAAAAGAACTTGCCATTAATCGTAAACGGAAATAATTGATACACAATTCATCATATGAATAAATAATAAACAACCAACAGAATATGTATTTTACATACAACCCACAAGACTCCCACTAGAGTTGATCACTCAGGTATCGTATACCCATTGATCTAGTATGACCATCATGCTTTCTCTGCGCGAGAGGCTTTGTCAGTGGATCTGCAATATTCTCCTCAGTCGACACTCTGCAAATGTTCACATCTCCTCGTTCGACAATCTCACGAATAAGATGGAACCGCCGAAGTATGTGCTTGGAGCGCTGATGTGATCTAGGTTCCTTAGATTATGCAATTGCACCATTGTTATCACAGTAGAGAACTACGGGACCAACAATGCTAGGAACTACATCTAGCTCCCCGATGAATTTCCTAATCCATACAGCCTCCTTCGCTGCATTTGCCGCAGCGATATACTCGGCCTCAGTTGTAGAATCAGCAACTGTCTCTTGCTTGGAACTCTTCCAGCTCACAGCTCCTCCATTCAGGCAAAACACAAACCCTGACTGAGACTTCGAATCATCCCTATCAGTTTGGAAGCTGGCATCCGTGTAACCACTTACAACGAGCTCTTCCTCTCCACCATACACCAAGAATACATCCTTAGTCCTTCTCAAGTACTTCAGGATATTCTTTACGGCTATCCAGTGACATTCACCAGGATCAGACTGATACCTGCTAGTCATGCTCAAAGCAAAAGAGACATCGGGTCGAGTACATAACATTGCATACATGATTGACCCAATTGCCGAAGCATATGGAATCAACTTCATGCGGTCCTTATCTTCACAAGATTTTGGACACTGGTCCTTAGAGAGATTTACACCATGAGACATGAGCAAAAATCCTTTCTTGGACTCAAGCATGTTGAACCGCTTCAACACCTTCTCAATGTACGTACTCTGGGTCAAACCCAGCAACTTCTTCGATCTATCTCTATAGATCTTAATACCGAGTATGTAAGTCGCTTCACCCAAGTCCTTCATAGAAAAGCAGTTCCCTAGGTTGTTCTTAACAACTTTCAGGGTAGGTACGTCATTCCCGATCAACAGTATGTCATCTACATACAATATCAGGAAGACAACAATGCTCCCACTGATTCGCTTGTAAACACACGGTTCCTCCTCGTTCTTGACAAAACCAAACTCTTTGATCTTCTCATCAAAACGAAGATTCCAACTTCTAGAGGCCTGTTTCAATCCATAGATGGACCTATTCAGCTTGCATATTTTAGTGGCTTCATTTGGGGATACAAAACCCTCGGGTTGTGCCATGTACACTTCCTCAAGGAGGTTTCCATTTAGGAAAGCCGTTTTGACATCCATCTGCCAGATCTCGTAGTCATAATAAGCAGCAATAGCAAGCAATATCCTAATGGACTTTACCATGGCAACAGGGGAAAAGGTCTCATCATAGTCGACACCATGAATTTGCTTGAAACCCTTAGCCACCAGTCGCCCTTTGAATGTATGTACATTCCCATCCATGTCGGTCTTCTTCTTGAAGACCCACTTGCACCCTATGGGTCGTACCCCTTCAGGTGGTTCCACCAAGTTCCAAACTTGGTTTGTATACATGGAGTCCATTTCAGATTTCATAGCCTCAAGCCATTTGTCGGAGTCTGGTCCATTCATAGCCTCTTGGTAGGTCGCTGGTTCATCATCATGATCCATAAGCAACACATTACCTATTTGAGACACGAGAAATCCATATCTCTCAGGCTCAAATCTTGGTCTACCAGATCTACGTAGGACTTGTGTCTCTTGAGCAGGTTCTCCAGCTACAACATCTTGTAGTCCTGGCTCAGAATCCAATTCTGGTTCATTCACTACTTGTGGTTCTTGAACTTCTTCAAATTCTACCTTTTGCGTCTTTCTTGATAAGAACTCTTTCTCCAAGAAGACACCCGTCCTTGCGACAAACACTTTGCCCTCAGACGGTAGGTAAAAGTAATATCCTTTCGTTTCCTTAGGATATCCCACCAGATAACACTTATCTGATTTGGGTTCTAGCTTGTCAGGCATTTGACGTCGTACGTATGCCTCACAGCCCCAAATTTTAATGAATGACATACTAGGACGCTTCCCAGTCCATATCTCATATGGTGTCTTTAGAACCATTTTCGTTGGAGCGCGATTAAGTGTCATTGCAGCAGTCTCTAAAGCAAAACCCCAAAAGGAAACAGGCAAGTCTGCATGACTCATCATCGACCGTACCATGTCTAACAGAGTATGATTTCTCCTCTCAGACACACCATTATGCTGCGGTGTCCTAGGTGGAGTGAGCTGTGATACAATACCACACTCTTTCAGATGATCACGGAACTCATGACTCAGGTATTCGCCACCTCGATCAGATCAGAGTGCTTTAACCTTTTTACCCAATTGGTTCTCCACTTCATTCTTAAACTCTTTGAACTTTTCAAAAGTTTCGGATTTGCACTTCATAAGATACACGTATCCGTATCTACTGAAATCATCAGTAAATGTAACGAAGTAGAAATACCCACCTCTAGCTATAGAACTCATGGGCCCGCATACATCACTATGTACAACACCCAAAAGATCCTCAACCCTCTCAGTATAACCAGTGAAAGGGGCTTTAGTCATGTTGCCTAATAAACAAGACTCGCATCGCTCAAATGATTCATAATCAAATGAGTCCAATAGTCCATCTTTATGGAGCTTGGATATGCGCTTCTCGTTTATATGGCCCAAACGACAATGCCAGAGATATGTAGGATTTGAGTCATTTATTCTTAGTCTTTTATTATTATCTACATTATAGATCGGATGGTCCAGGTTCAAAACATAAAGACCATTAAACAATTGAGCTACAGCATAACAAACATCATTCTTAAATATAGAACAACAATTGTTCTTAATTATAAAAGAAAATCCAATCATGTCTAAGCATGAAATGGATATAATGTTTCTAGTTATGGCCGGAACATAATAACAATTATTAAGTTCTATTACAAGCCCACTGGGCAAAGAAAGACGGTAAACCCCTACGGCTACAGCAGCAACTCTTGCTCCATTGCCGACGCGCAGGTCCACCTCTCCTTTACTCAGCAATCTCCTCCTTCCCAGTTCCTGCACATTTGTACAAATGTGAGAACCACATCCGGTATCCAATACCCAAGATGAAGGAGCAGAAAGGTTTATCTCTATAACGTAAATATTCAAAGCGGAAGTCATACCTCCCTTCATTTTCCGCAGACCGTCAATGTACGAAGGACAATTCCTCCTCCAATGACCAGCCTTGCCACAGTGGTGGCATTTCCCTTCCTTCACGGTGCTCTTCTTTTTCAGCGCAGAAGATTTGGGCTCAAGATGCGACTTAGGTCCCACCTTCGTCTTCTTGAAGCCCTTGGCCTTACCCTTGCCTTTATGTACCATCAATATGGGACTAGCAGGCTTGGCCTTCTTCATGTTTATCTCGGCTGTTCGCAACATGCCTAGGAGCTCGGGCAGTGTCTTGTCTATTTCATTCATGTTGTAGTTCAAGACGAACTGCTCATAACTATCCGGCAACGATTGCAGGATAAGATCTGTGGCCAACTCTTGACCCAGAGGAAAACCCAGTCTCTCCAGGTTCTCTATATACCCAATCATCTTGAGTATGTGAGTACCAACCGAGTCTCGAGCTCCCATTTTGCACTGAAATAAGGCCTTCGTGACATCGAACCTCTCTTGACGAGCTTGCCCTTGAAACATTTTCTTTAGGTGCTCGTCAATCTCCTTGCACCCCATGTTCTCGTGTTGCTTCTGAAGCTCAGAGTTCATGGTGGCAAGCATAAGGCACTCGACGTCTAAGGCGTCATCGGTATACTTCTTATAAGCATCCTTATCAACACGGGACGAGTTCCCGGTCGGCACCTCAGGGGCTTCTTCTTCCAAGACGTAGAGCTTTTGCTCTTGCCTAAGAACAATTCTCAGGTTCCTATACCAGTCCATATAGTTCGTCCCACTAAGCTTGTCCTTCTCAAGGATAGCTCTCAGGGACAAGGTGGAATGTGAACCACTTGCCATGGAATTCTACAAGAATTCATGCAGAATTTAATCAGTACCTTAATTTCAAAATACAATTTATTTTAATTTGGACTTCAATTAAATACTCCCACTATTTTATTCAAATTGATAGCCCTCACTATCAATTCGGAGAGTCCATGCGAGCTACTCTCTTAGTGGACAAGATCCGTATTTCACCAACACCACGAGTCCGCTTTGGCGTTCCTCTCATAATGCGGTTATTTAGGTAGACAACACTTGTCAATTGCATCACTATGCAACTCTTGTATGGTTGGTGAATAACTCTTTATTCGCATCCATCATATGGAGCATGCCAACCCTATGCCTCTAGGCACTCAACCTTTGAGGTCACCTAGTTAAGTTAGACCCGATGTCGACAGTGGGATATCACAATTATCCGCTCGCACCCTTACCAAGATAGATTAATGCACCTTGCTTTGGCAAGCCCACACTTCATCGATCGAGGCAGGAAGAGTGTCATCCATCGGAAGGCATCCGAACACTTAATATTTGATGAAGGGATTTTAATTTTAAATAATAGGTTAACACTTAACCATGATCAACATTTGATCAAAGTGCACACCCACAGAAAAACAAGCATTCTAAAATCCACATGCATCCCTTATGTGCACAACATAAGACTATCAACCTTTGATAGACGAAAGGGCTAAATCTGGACATTTAGAACTCTTCCAAATCTTCAGATTTACATGCATTGGACAAAGGCAAAGACAACTCGACTTAAAGCAGTAGACAAGCTCGTCTCTCATTGTTGGATTCAAAATCCAAAATAATACAAGGGTTCATTAACCACTTGAGGGACGGTTACTGCTAAGGAGACAACAATTTCTAACAATTAGAAATTACCACGAAATCCCAGACGTTCCTGGCGGGGTTCCAAGGGGCCGCGCCCCTGGCGGGGTCTTAGGGGAAGAGCCCCTAACGGGGTCCAAGGGGCAGCGCCCCTAGCGTTGGGTTTTTCCACAACCATACATCACATGTAGGCGCAGCGGAATAAAAGAGAAACAACCCAAAAAGACTTGGATCGGCCATGAATATTGAATCAAGAAGTTAATAAAAATACTAGGTATGAAATTACCTTGGCGGGATTGGATCAAATCCAACCTAGATGCTCCAAGAAGAAGATTGCCTTCGTCGGCTTTGCAAGAGTCCTCACGCAGAATGATGTCTACGTCTCTACAGTGATCCACACGAGCCGGGAGAAGAACGACTGCACCTTGCACTTCCACGAACTGCTAGGTTCGCTCCAGGAAGAACAATCACGACGACGATCGCCGGAGAAGTGGTCGGCGGAGGCGAACGGTCGGCGGAACACTTCCGTCGGCTAGGGCGAAGGCGGAACTCTTTCCGTCGGCTCAAGTCTTCGTTAGTTTGAGAACCCTAAAAGAAGTTCTATTTATACCCAAAGGATAAACAGCTTCTAGAGGAATCGCTATCCGCAGACCACACAACATAATAGGGGCTTCTGTTACAATTCGTCAGGATTCCACGAAACAACATTCGTCGAGTTTTCACGGGACAATCCGATGAATTTCGACGAATCATATCAGACGGCAACATTTGCCGAGTTAATGATCTCTGTAACAGTTCGTCGAGATTCCACGGAACAATCCGACGAATCCCGACGAATCCGACGAATCATGTCAGACGACAACATTTGCCGAGTTAATGATCTCTGTAACAGTTCGTCGAGATTCCACGGAACAATCCGACGAATCTCGACGAATCCGACGAATTCTATCCGTGTAAACCCGACGAATTCAGACAGCAACATTTGCTGGACTTCCCCATTCTATATGGTGATTGGTAACCTTTACCAACACAGTCAATCTTCCAACTTCTCCACATGCTCTTATGTGCGACCCTGCAGGCTTATATCGCGTTGGCAGTGACATTACATGTTTGACCACTTCTAGATCACAATGGTAACTCCAACTGTCCAGGTATCACACTTCATTTTTCCCTTCTTCCGCACCTCGGTAGGTTAGGAACATCATCGGGTTTCCACCTCCAGCATTGTTCCCATTGTTCCTAGCCTCCGCATAGTGGTTAGCTTCTTCTCTCTTCCTCGGACTCCAGCAGTCGTAGCTCATATGCCAATACTTGTTACAGTTGTAACATTGTACTTGGGACATATCTCCTCGGCCTCTTCCTCGGCCTCTTCCTCTTCCTCTTCCTTCTTGCCATCCACCTTGATGTTGCTCCCCCTCTTTCTGGTAGTTCTGGTTTCTCCCTTGATTTCTACCTCCTCTTCTTCCTCTTCCTCTTCCTTGGTGACCTCGGCCACGCTGGCCGCCTCCTCTTCCTGAACTTTCCCCAAAGTTCAACTGGGTCTGGAGTGCTTTTCCCAAGCCACTCGCTTCTTCATCATCCTGCGGCATCCTGTACTCATGAGCTTGCAAAGAGCCTACAAGCTCATCAACGGTCATCAAGTTGAGGTCCTTCGATTCTTCGATCGCCACCACTATATGACGGAACTTCTTGGCCATAGATCTCAGCAACTTCTCCATGAAGCTTACATCTTCGATTGCCTCCCCATTTCTCTTCATCTCGTTTGTGAGCGTCCGCAGACGAGTCACATAGTCACCGACCTTCTCGGTGCTTTGCATCTTGGTTACTTCATACTCCGCACGGAGTGACTGCAACTTCACCTTCTTAGCCTTCTCAACCCCTTGCATGGAGCGTTGCAACACCTCCCATGTTTCCTTAGAGGTTCTCGCGTCTGAGATCTTCTCGAAGGTTGCCTCGTCGACCCCTTGATACAACAAGAAGAGAGCCTTCTTGTCTCCCTTCCTTGCTTCTCTCAATGCCGTCTTCTGCGCGTTGGTCAACGTCGCCTCTACTGCGGCAGTACGCTCCTCATACCCATTCTCCACTACATCCCACAACTCCTTTGATGCGAGTAGTACTTTCATCTGGATGCTCCAGTTCCCATAGTTGGTCTTCGTCAACTTGGGGACTTGCCCCGGCATGGCTCCGCTCGTCTCCATCACTTCTACTCCTCAAACCTTCCGAGTCACCGCAAAGGTTTGCAAACTACCTCTGATACCACTTGTTGGAAACGTGACGTGGGCACGCGACTTCACTTCCTCGGAACCACCACTACGAGCACCTCTCCTTGACGAAACACCACTCCACTTCATCGAGCACTCTCACGCGAACACCTACCACGGCGAAACCTCCTCACCGACAAACACCTCCACACCCGCGAACTCTTCACGGCGAATACACTCACGGCAAAAATACAACTCCGGCGAGACCTTATATTCTCGCGAGATGCACCCTGATACGCCCGCGAAAGGTGTATATAAATACGCAAGTGCACGTGTCGTACAAGTAATAAAATGATGAGAAAGTGATCGTTCCCACGAGGAAGTGCTTAACTTAGCGCCCACAAATATTAATTCTGCCTTTTCTCTAAATTCAAGCAAGTAATAATGATTGATAGAGAAACTTAAATAGTGCAAAATAAAACAACTACAATTCTAGTTACGGTTACTTAAATTACTTTTACTTCACTTGGAAAGATAGTCTCGCATGTGATTTTCCCTTGCTATGATGACAACCAATAAAAGTGATAATTCATGAAGTATAGATGATTCTCTTGCAACGATTCTAAAATGGATAACTTTATCTCTCGATCTCCATTATCCGTTTATCCCAAATCCTCTAGTTGTCTCCAACTTAGATGAATTTAAAATAACATAAAGTACTAGAATCACGGTTGCTAATTCAAGAGGAGATCTCTCTCTCTCTCAGCATTATATTAAGATTTATGATGCACTTTCAACGCTCCTCTCTCGAATCTCGCGATGAAGTATTAATACGGAAGTTTGGTTAAAAACTACACGACTCCTCTCTCGAATATCGCCGTGCGAATAAACGTTCATCTAGCCCGACTCATCTCTCGAATTTTTGCCAAGCACTTTAAAGATGAAACATAAACCAAAATCCCAAGAATAGATCATAAACTTAATAAAGATCACATCAATATATTCATAAATTATAAATGAAAATCAAATCATCATCACAACTAAGGTACTCCACACATGCAAGACTTGGGAATTTAGTTCATGAAGGAAGAGAGAAACCACAAATCAAAGTAGATCGTACTAGACATGATTCCGGAAATTAAAACGATGTAGGAATGTTTTTAGGTTCAGATCTATCTCCTTAGTGCTGGACCGAGTCTCCTTCTCCAAGCCCTAGCCGAAAATCTCTTTCAAGAAGAAGAAGACCTCCAAAATTCTCTCCTCTTCTTTCCAAGTTCTCTCCAAAAATAATCCCCTTTAATGCTGTAATTTCGTGCTCTTAACTTCCATTCCAAATCTGAAGGGATGCCTCCTTTGGAAATACACGTAGGCGCCTCTTTTAAAATTCAAAATCTGAATTTCGCCGCCACGTTGCAACCTGCTAATTTTTGGCGTTGCAACCTATTTTCTGCATCAGCAATAAATGATCCATTGCTTCCCCAACTTGAATCCTTTGACCAATCTTAGATAGAAAACCATGGAAAATGACCGAAATCAGTCCAAAATTGATTAATAAGATATTTAAACATATTTACTATAATTTGGGGATTATTTTCCTCTTTTTAATGAAAATTAGAATAAAATAAGTAGGAAAATAACTTCCTTTTGGGAAGTTATCACACCCCCACACTTAGTCAGTTGCTAGTCCCTAGCAACAAAATAATAAATTCAAAACTTGAATAAAGAACTGATGAAATTGTGCAAACTCAGATAATCACACATCCTTAACAACAAATTAACTAAGACATATTAATGAAATCCGCTTTACTCAACTGATAAGCCAATAAATCAACACGAATTCAATTATTCACAAATCCATTAGCTCGAATGAAAGGTAAAGCTCAAATAAAGTCATAAGTGTTGTGTGTGCTTTTCCTTAAAATTAGTTACTCCTAAACATCTTTTAACATTGGATCTTCGCAACATAGGGAAGGATAAGAATAGCTAAATTATTGATTGAGCCTACACAAAGATCTGTAGTTCAAATGAGAGTAGAATCGACTTGGTTACGCGTTCAGGGATGATTGTTGATAGCAGAAAGACATTCCCTTAGTTCGTAATCTTAATAATTCACCAAATCATGAGGTTTATTGACATTTTCACTCTTTTTTTATATTCATAGTAGGGATCATTCCAAGTATAAGTGTACATACCCAGACCACATAATCACTATGATGCAATTTTTTTTATAATTTATAATTTGCTAGCATAGTAGGGATCATTCCAGGTATGTATACATATACTTAGGCCCATATCACTATGAATCTCAATCATTTTTTTAATTAAACACCCATAAAATGGCTAATATACTAAGACGTAACTAATAAGAATATTTGGAAGGTAAGCGTGGAATAATACATATCAACATGAAAAGAGTTCAAGTACAAAGATTGTAGTGGAGGGTCAAAATGGTTTAATTACATAAACCCAAGCTTCAGCCAACATCGCTAACTCAGTTCTTACTCACCCATTCCCATAATATTTTAGAAAGCCATATCAAAAGCTAGGTTTTGAAGTAAAATCTTTCAAGGAAAATTGTGCTTAAATCAGACTTAAGAGCGCTTTACCAAAAAAAAATTCTCACTAATTTCAAATTTTGTGACTGAAATCGTTTGATTAACCGGCCATACCACTCGATTATCATTGGATAACAAGAATGTCCTATAGGTTAAATTGCAAAAACAAAGACGGAGTTATTGAGTTCGCATATATAAATAAATAAGTCTTTATCCAAGCAGTAAGGGTTGCACTCTAACCACCCCCACACTTAAACATTGCTAGTCCCTAGCAATGAACTCAGTGAAAATATAAAAGAGGAAATAATTGACAATTTTACGATGAAAGAAATAGGAATAATGTAAAACAAATACTCCCCTCATATTTTTCTGCATGTTGCATTGCCACCTTCCAAAGAATTCTTAGTCCATGAGTGCTTCGGTCGAATCATAGCCCAGTAGTTCAGGGGATCTGCAAATAACTTCACAAAACCAAACACAAGCATAACCCTGATAAAGTAGCTTTTAATTTAGAGATTCTAACGTTAGCAATGGATATTGGATGGAGCCATATCTTAGCAAAACCTTTCAAGTAACTAAAGTAATGGAATGCAAGGTAATGGGCTATAAAATTAAAATATGCAAACATCACAGCACTAATTTCACAGAAATATTGTCCGAAAATAAGAAAAATTTATGCGTTGTAACGCGCACAATTTATGCGTTGCAACGCGGAATTCAAAATTTATGCGTTACAACGCGCAAAATTTATGCGTTGCAACGCGGAATTCAAACTGCCAGAAATTAAAACTACCACCGAGGCTAGCATGTTGTAACGTGCAAAATTTTTGCGTTGCGACGCGGAAAATCAAACTGCCAGAAATTAAAGCTACCACCGAAGCTAGCTTGTTGTAACGTGCAAAAATACTGCGTTGCAACGCGGAATCCAAACTGCCAGAAATTAAAACTACATCCGAGGCTAGCACGTTGTAACGCGCGAAACTTTTGCGTTGCAACCTAAATTCTGGAAAATTTCTTTCTAAAATTATTTACTACCACGATCCACATTGCATTCTCATACCATTTTTCATTTTGATTTCCGGTGCAGATGTGCTCTCTTCCATCACAAATTTTCCTCAAATTGAAAAAGAAAAACATAAAACAAACAATCTTAACTAAAAACGATAGAAAATAACGGAGAGGATGAATTGCCTTCCACCTAGCGCCTCGTTTAAAACGTCTCGGCCGGACGCTTTCCCTATTTCATTTTTAACTGAAGGTTAATACCATCGCCTCGCGCTGGTCACTTCCTTCATAATATTCTTTCAACCTTTGTCCATTTACTTTAAACTTTGATCCGTCTCTCTCATTACAAATCGTTATTACTCCGAACGGATGTACCTCCTCCACCCGAAAAGGTCCAGACCATTGTGACTTCAACTTTCCCGGGAATAATCTCAGTCGTGAGTTATATAGGAGGACGAGCTGCCCTTTTTTGAACTCCTTTCTTCGCAACCTCAAATCATGCCATTTCTTCGTCCTTTCCTTGTACAACCTAGCATTTTCATACGCGTTAGATCTGATTTCTTCCAATTCGTTCAAATGAAAAAGTCTGTTCTTGCCCGCTTCTTGGAGATCGAAATTCAACCTTTTATTGCCCAATATGCTTTGTGCTCCAATTCGACTGGAAGATGACATGATTTGCCATAGATCATTTTATATGGGGTTAGGCCTATCGAGGTTTTAAATGCCGTCCTATAAGCCCATAATGCCTCGTTTAGTTTTTGTGACCAATCCTTACGAGTTGCGCTTACCGTTTTTTCTAGGATTGATTTTATCTCTCTATTAGAAACTTCAGCCAAACCATTTGTTTGAGGATGGTACGCAAGGGCGACTTTGTGAGTGACTCCATATTTTCGTAGGAGCGATTTAAATTGAGCATTACAAAGTGTGTTCCACCGTCACTTATTATGGCTCTGGGTGTACCGAATCTTGAAAAATATTAGCCTTAAGAAATTTTAGTACAACCTTAGCATCATTCTTTGGTGTGGCTATAGCTTCTATCCACTTCGAGACGTAATCCACAGCTAAAAGTATATAAAGATTTCCATTTGAGTTTACAAATGGACCCATGAAATCTATTCCCCACACATCGAAGACCTCCACCTCTAGAATATTAGTCATTGGCATGCTATCCCCACGATTGATGTTACCCGTTCTTTGACATCTATCACAACATTTTGCGAATCTATGAGCGTCCTTAAATAGTGATGGCCAATAGAAACCAGCCTCTAGGACTTTTATTGCCGATCTCTCTCCCATAAAGTGTCCACCATAAGGTGAAGCATGACATTTTGCTAGGATACCTTGTACTTCTACCTCCGGGATGCATCTGCTGATCACTTGGTCAGCACAAATCTTAAACAGATACGGATCATCCCATATGTAAGATTTCACCTGGTGGAGAAACCTTTTTCTTCGTTGATAGTCCATGTCTGGGGGAAATACATTGCTCACTATGTAGTTCACAATGTCTGCATACCATGGCATACTCGCCTCAGATATTGCCAGCAACCTCTCATCGGGAAAATTCTCTCTAATCTCTATGTCCACATCTTTCTCACACTCATACTCTAGACGTGATAGGTGGTCTGCTACCGGATTCTCCGCTCCCTTACGATCCCTAATCTCTAAGTCGAACCTTGCAATAGGAGAACCCACCTAATCAGTCTAGGTTTAACGTCTTTTTTCTCCACTAAAAATCGAATTGCTGCATGGTCCGTATAAACAATCACCTTAGAAGCTACCAAGTAGGATCGAAATTTGTCAAAAGTGAAAACGACTGCTAATAACTCCTTCTCGGTAGTTGTGTAGTTTACTTGTGCATCAATCAACGTCTTGCTAGCATAGTAGATTGTGTGAAAGACCTTGTCACACACCTGTCCTAAAACTGCGCCCACAGCAAAGTTGCTAGCATCGCACATAATGGTGAATGGTAAAGACCAATCGGGTGAAATAATAATGGGTGAAGAAATCAGACTTTGCTTCAAAGAATGAAAGGCGGCTAGACATTCCTCATCAAAGTTAAAATGTGAATCTTTTTCTAATAAATGACTTAGTGACTTAGAGATTTTAGAAAAATACTTAATGAAACGACGGTAGAAGCCGGTGTGTCCTAAAAAACTTCGCACTCCCTTAACATTAGTTGGTGGGGGCAATTTCTCTATAACCTCTGTCTTTGCCCGATCTACTTCCAATCCCTTCTTTGACACCTTGTGTCCTAAAACAATTCCTTCTTTGACCATAAAGTGACATTTTTCCCAATTTAGGATCAAATTGGTTTGAATGCACTTATCCAAAGCTTTCTTCAACACTTTCAGACATTCATCAAATGATCTCCCAAATACTGAAAAATCATCCATAAAGACCTCGATCCCCTCATCAATCAGATCAGTAAAAATAGCGATCATGCAACGCTGGAATGTGCCAGGAGCGTTACACAATCCAAAGGGCATTTTCCTAAATGCAAATGTCCCAAAAGGACAGGTGAAGTTAGTCTTCTCCCGATCCTCGGGAGCTACCATGATTTGATTATACCCCGAGTAACCATCTAAGAAACCGAAATACTCATTTCCTGCTAACCTATCAAGAACCTGATCGAGAAATGGAAGTGGGAAATGATCTTTCCTAGTCGCCTTATTCAACTTTCGATAATCCATACAAATCCGCCATCCAGTTACCGTTCTAGTGGGGATCAACTCGTTGCTCTCATTCTTAACTACCGTAATGCCCCCTTTCTTTGGCACACATTGAACAGGACTTACCCACCGGCTGTCGGAGATAGGATAAATAATACCCGCATCCAACCATTTGATTATCTCCTTCTTGACCACTTCTTTCATTGGTGGGCTAAGTCTTCGTTGGTGTTCAACTGACTCTTTTGCTTCTTCTTCCAAAAGAATTTTTGTGCATACAAATTGAGGGACTTATCCCTCTAATATCTGCAATGGTCCACCCCATTGCTCCTTTATACTCACGGAGAACCTCAAGCAATTTCTCTTCATTTTCCTTAACTAAAGATGCATCAATAATAACCGGTAGTGTGTTATCCTTACCTAAAAAAACATACTTTAAGTTTTCGGGTAGCAATTTCAATTCAAGTGTAGGTGGCTCTAAGATAGAAGGCTTCATGACCTTAGACTCACTTGGTCTACTTATTAACTCAAACATGTTAGCATTTGGCATATGATCATAAATACTTAAAGCTTCTACAGTTTCCGTTAAGTCTGGGTCCTCTTCTATTTCTTCATTTGTTAACACACTCAGGATTTTACGCTCCCAATCATTCTCATCATACATCATACGTGTAGGTGCATTCACTTCCTCAATAGAAAAAACACTCCTCCTTATCATCCGGAAATTTCATAGCCTTGAGGATGTTGAATGTCACATTCTCATCATTAACTCTCATCGTAAGCTCACCCTTCTGGACGTCAATGAGTGTTCGTCCGGTGGCCAAGAATGGTCTACCAAGAATGATGGGGACATCCTTGTCCTCATCCATATCAATTACCATAAAATCGGCGGGGAAAATGAATTTATCCACCTTAACCAATACATCCTCTACAATTTCCTTGGGAAATGCTAGAGACCTATCGGCCAACTGTAGAGTCAGAGATGTAGGTGTGATCTCCCCTAAACCAAACTTCTTATAGATAGATAAAGGCATCAGATTAATGTTCGCCCCAAGGTCACATAGAGCTCTCCCAACAAAGTTTAAACCGATAGAACAAGGAATTGTGAAGCTACCGGGGTCCTTAAGCTTGGGTGGCAACTTCTTCTGCAATATAGCACTACACTCCTCAGTCAACGCCACTATCTCTTTATCAACAAACTTTCTTTTCTTTGCCAAGATATCCTTCATAAACTTGGCATAACTTGGCATTTGCTCAAGAGCCTCAGCAAATGGGATATTTATAGTTAACTTTTTGAAAATCTCCATAAATTTTTGGAATTGTGTGTCAAGTTTGGATTTAACAAGTCTAGCCGGAAATGGGGGCGGTGGATAGACTACTTCTTTCTTTGATTTAGTTTCTCTTTTTGTTTATCTCTCACCTCATTTTTCTCAACCAACTCGTCCTTCTCTAATATGCTCGACTCACTTAGCTTCTTACTCGTCTCTTCTTCCCTAACTTTCTCAAGCAACCCCTCCGCACTTGGGATCTCTACACCACTCCTTAGTGTAATAGCCTTGCAATGGTTATTGTGATTATCTTTGTTGGATTGGGTGTGGTATCAGAAGGTAGAGTTCCAATGGGCCTTTGACTTAATGAATTTGCAAGTTGACCCATAGTAGTTTCTAGTGATCTTAACGTTGATTCTATTCCTACCATTTTTTAGTCATACTTTTGAAACATGCCTAAGATAAACTCATCAGTCACCTTCCTTTGGTTTACTTGTTGGGGTTGAGAGTTGTTATTGATAGGTAGTTGATTCATATTTTGATTAAAACCTTGTGGTTGACTCATCCCTTGATTATTCTTCCAGGAAAAATTTGGATGATTTCGCCACTCAGGGTGATAATGATTGGCAAATCCTGTCGGAATTTGTCTTGGTTGCCCTCCCACATAATTTGCTTCTTCAGTTATTTGATTTAGTTGTTCAACTGTGAGCGGGGCACTAGTTGTATGGGTTGAGAGTGAATCTAATCTTTTGTTAATTAAATTGAACTGCGATGCCATCTGAGCGGCCAAAGAAGTGATTTGGTCCACCTGATGAACTCCCGCTGGATTACTATTAGTTTGCCTCTCATATGCTTGATAATTATTAGATGTTAAGTCTTCTAAAATAGCATACGCGTCTTCAGGATACTTTTTCATTAATGAGCCCCCAGCGGCTCCATCGACTAAAATCATGGTTGCAGTTTGCAGCCCATTATAAAATGTGGACACTTGCTGGTGCTGGTGCAACCCATGATGAGGACATTTTCTCAATAGCTCTTTAAAACGTTCCCATGCGTCGTAAAGAGTTTCCCCGTTACCTTGTAAAAATGTCGTAATATCCCTTTTCAGTTTTGCAGTCTTAGATGGTGGAAAATATTCGTTCAGGAACCTATCGACTAGGTCGTCCCATGTGGTGATACACTCATGTGGTAATGAGTCTAACCAATCCTTAGCTCTACCCTCTAAGGAGAACGGAAATGCTCTCAACAGGATTGCATCTTCCGATGCTCCATTGAACTTAAACATATCGCAAATTGCTAAGAAGGTTCGTAAGTGGGAATTTGCATCTTCATGTCCTAGACCCCCAAACTTATTGTTTTGCACTTGTTGCATAATTAGTGAGTCCATTTTAAAATTGTTAGCAGCAATTGCTGGTCGAGCAATGCTGAAGTGCAAACCTCCCCTTAGAGGTGTGTTATAATCGTGACAAGTCATACGTGGTGGTGCTGGCGGTTGGGCATTTTGATCAACCTGACCATCATTATTATTAGCATTATTTGGCTCAGGATCATTCATCGCAGGATGAATAATGTTAACGGTCCTAAAGTCTCTCATGTTTCGTCTACAGGTACGCTCAATTTCAGAATTCAATGGCAATAGTTCTACTTGTCTATATCTGGACATACACCGACCAGTATTCAAATAGACAAATAAATTAAAACAAATAACACGAACAAACAAATGCTTGATCTCTAAGTACTAAGGTTTCACAAATATTGTGAGAAATAAAACACTAAATTAGCGCGCTTTCCCGGCAACGGCGCCAAAAACTTGATACGCCCGCGAAAGGTGTATATAAATGCGCAAGTGCACGTGTCGTACAAGTAATAAAATGATGAGAAAGTGATCGTTCCCACGAGGAAGTGCTTAACTTAGCGCCCACAAATATTAATTCTGTCTTTTCTCTAAATTCAAGCAAGTAATAATTATTGATAGAGAAACTTAAATAGTGCAAAATAAAACAACTACAATTCTAGTTACGGTTACTTAAATTACTTTTACTTCACTTGGAAAGATAGTCTCGCATGTGATTTTCCCTTGCTATGATGACAACCAATAAAAGTGATAATTCATGAAGTATTAATGATTCTCTTGCAACGATTCTAAAATGGATAACTTTATCTCTCGATCTCCATTATCCATTTATCCCAAATCCTCTAGTTGTCTCCAACTTAGATGAATTTTAAAATAACATAAAGTACTAGATCACGGTTGCTAATTCAAGAGGAGATCTCTCACTCTCTCAGAATTATATTAAGATTTATGATGCACTTTCAACGCTCCTCTCTCGAATCTCGCGATGAAGTATTAATACGGAAGTTTGGTTAAAAACTACACGACTCATCTCTCGAATATCGCCGTGCGAATAAACGTTCATCTAGCCCGACTCATCTCTCGAATTTTTGCCAAGCACTTTAAAGATGAAACATAAACCAAAATCCCAAGAATAGATCATAAACTTAATAAAGATCACATCAATACATTCACAAATTATAAATGAAAATCAAATCATCATCACAACTAAGGTACTCCACACATGCAAGACTTGGGAATTTAGTTCATGAAGGAAGAGAGAAACCACAAATCAAAGTAGATCTTACTAGACATGATTCCGGAAATCAAAACGATGTAGGAATGTTTTTAGGTTCAGATCTATCTCCTTAGTGCTGGACCGAGTCTCCTTCTCAAGCCCTAGCCGAAAATCTCTTTCAAGAAGAAGAAGACCTCCAAAATTCTCTCCTCTTCATTCCAAGTTCTCTCCAAGAATAATCCCCTTTAATGCTGTAATTTCGTGCTCTTAACTTCCATTCCAAATCTGAAGGGATGCCTCCTTTGGAAATACACGTAGGCGCCTCTTTTAAAATTCAAAATCTGAATTTCGCCGCCACGTTGCAACCTGCTAATTTTTGGCGTTGCAACCTATTTTCTGCATCAGCAATAAATGATCCATTGCTTCCCCAACTTGAATCCTTGACCAATCTTAGATAGAAACCCATGGAAAATGACCGAAATCAGTCCAAAATTGATTAATAAGATATTTAAACATATTTACTATAATTTGGGGATTATTTTCCTCTTTTAATGAAAATTAGAATAAAATAAGTAGGAAAATAACTTCCTTTTGGGAAGTTATCACACCCCACGCGAGCTCTCCTTCCAACTCCTGCGAGCACTCCCTCAACTCACGGCGAGCACAACCCTCTACTACACGAGGTCCTCCGGCGAGAATACCACCAATGAGTGCGAGCTCTGCAGGCGAGCTCTATCTCTCTCGGCGAGATACACTCCACAACTTCCAGGCGAGATGCACAGTCCCTACAGCGAGATGTAAGTGGCGAGAACTCCACCAGTGTGAGCTCTCCACTTGAGTCACGGCAAGGTGCAGCCTACTGCCTTCCACACCTGCGAGTACTCCACTACTCAGCGAGCTCCAATCCTCTGGCGAGATTCCTGTAGGTGAGCTGCTGCGAGATCTCCTGCGGTGGAGGCTGGCGAGAATAAATATGGCGAGATGAACAGGCAAGAGCACATGCGAGATATAAATTATTCCTGCGGGAATAATAAATACTCACTCTCTCTCTCTCTAAACTCTCACCCTCTCTCTCTCTTAATTCTGCCGAAAGCTTTTCAACTTTTCTATTCACCGCTATAAAATTATACAAAGCAAGCCTTTATATAGGCAAAGAAAAAAAACATAACTCTCTCTCCTCATTAAATGCTACATTCTCTCTCCTCCTTTTTCAAATTAAAATACATATAAAAACACATAAAATAGTTGACCTGGTCAACACAGCTCAAACCAACACACTGGAGGCTCTCCTCACCCACCTAGAGAGACTTGGGGAGGGAGAGAGAGAGGGAGAGAGCTAGCCTAGAATGAGATCCCTTCAAATGGTGCCCCCTTGGTCCTATTTATAGGATTTCTGAAGTTGGGCTGCAAATAGCCGAAAACTGGTCTGCCAGATTACCAAAATACCCTTGAATTGGGCTGCAGATAGCCAAATCCCGCTGCTCTTGGACTGCGAATAGCCAAAACTGGACTGCGAATAGTCAAATCCCGCCGTTCCACGACGCTAAACGCAGACCGAATGCCCTCCTGGGCTCGCCCCCCCTACTGGGCGTGGGGGCGAGAGAAGCTCGCCCCTTCCTTGGACGTGGGGGGGGGGGAGATAGGGGGGCTCGCCCCTCCTCCTCTCGCCCCTCAATGTTGGGAGAGGGGGCGAGCCCCCCGGGCAGCAGCCCGGGCTCGCCCCCCTTGGTTGGGAGCGGGGGCGAGCCCCCGGGCAGCAGCCCGGGCTCGGCCCCCCTGGATGGGAGCGGGGGCGAGCCCCCGGTCAGCAGCCCGGGCTCGCCCCCCTTGGATGGGAGCGGGGGCGAGCTCCCGGGCAGCAGCCCGGGCTCGCCCCCCTTGGCTGGGAAGCGGGGGCGAGCCCCCGTGTAGCAGCCCGGGCTCGCCCCCCTTGGCTGGGAAGCGGGGGCGAGCCCCCGGGCAGCAGCCCGGGCTCGCCCCCCCTTGGTTGGGAGCGGGGGCGAGCCCCCGGGCAGCAGCCCGGGCTCGCCCCCCTTGGTGGGGAGCGGTGGCGAGCCCCCGGGCAGCAGCCCGGGCTCTCCCCCCTTGGTTGGGAGCGGGGGCGAGCCCCCGGGCTCGCCCCCCTTGGCTGGGAAGCGGGGGCGAGCCCCCGGGCAGCAGCCCGGGCTCGCCCCCCTTGGCTGGGAAGCGGGGGCGAGCCCCCGGGCAGCAGCCCGGGCTCGCCCCCCTTGGTTGGGAGCGGGGGCGAGCCCCCGGGCAGCAGCCCGGGCTCGGCCCCCCTTGGTTGGGAGCGGGGGGAGCCCCCGGGTAGCAGCCCGGGCTCGCCCCCCTTGGTGGGGAGCGGGGGCGAGCCCCCGGGCAGCAGCCCGGGCTCGCCCCCCTTGGTTGGGAGCGGGGGTGAGCCCCCGGGCAGCAGCCCGGGCTCGCCCCCCTTGGCCTCCACCTCCCTTCCTGTATGGGTCAATGCTACCGTGATGCTCCGATGATCCTTCGGGAGTATGCTCGGCGAATATCGGGGTTGTACACATACGGCAAAAAGAGCACACAACATTGATGCAACAATTCGAGATACCCAACAAGGATAAGCTTAAACTGAATGCCAAACACCAGATAAAAACTCAACAGGTCAAAGAAAACACTTGGTGAGTCCAAACTTGACCCCCCAACAACTCTCGTAGTAATACGACGAATAAAGCACGAAAGGACACAATAAATGATCACTAAACAAATCCAGGACACTCAAGGAATAAGACATAGTTACCACTAAAAGGTCTCAGCAAAAAGGACACAAAAGCTTGATAACATCGCTTAAGATACCCAGGAACACCCGGTAGAAAAACATAAGGACATGTTAAAGACCAATCAGAATAAGCGATGGAATCGACTGAAAGACTCATCAAAAGTCGACAGGAAACTCAACAAAAGCTGACGGGAAGAGACTTATATTACGGTCAATGAGGAAGACTTAACAAAAAGTCGACGAGAAGGACTTAACAAGAAGTCGATGAGAAAAACTTAACAAAAGGTCGACGAGAACACTTAATCAAAATTGACTGGGAGACTTTATGTCAAAGTCGACGGGAAAGGTCGATAAAATCGACGGGAAGACTTCATAATGAAGTCTACGGGACAACACAATAAAATCGATTAGAAAACTTGATAATAATCGACCAGAAGGTTAATTAATTAACGAGAAGGAGATGCAGACAGATGAAGACTGGAGCTATAAGGAAGACAGTCGACAAGGATTTAATCCAGGCAGAACTCATGATGCACAATCGAAGCAATGTACGCAGACAAAAGGGATACCAGGAGCATGTAGCCGAATTAAATACCAAATCAAAATGGCGAGGCGAACAAAACGATAGCAAGTTATCACAACAACGAGGTAATGCATTAGGTGAATACAATTCCGAGAATTACCCAAATAACGGAACGAGTCCAACGAACGTCCAAGGGTAGGTATATGACAAAAGAAATATTTCAAATCGAAGATCGGACACGACAACGCGTCAAGACTAATTTATAAACGAATTGCAAGAGATTTTACGATGTTCGGAAGAGAAAGGAGAAAGGAGAAACCACCACTTGCCTTGGTTTCGCCGGAGACGTCTTCCGAAATGCACCACGTCGTAGATCGGGGCAAAAGAAGACGGGAGAAGTTGAAATCTACGAGAAATCGGGCGAAATAGGAGTTGGGGCCGAAAAATCCTAACGAAAAAGTTCCACGAAACAGGAGGAAATTACCACGAGTGCGAAGCTCTCGTCGAGAGCTTTCCGGATCTATGCTCGGTTCGCAATTCCGACCACCGGAGCTCCGTCGGCGGCGACCGCAAGATTCAAGAAAAACCCTCTCTCCGACTCTCGCGCTCTGGTTCGGTCGGCGTAAATGAAGAAGGAGGAGATGAACATGAATCGCATATATATATATATATATCTAATAATAATATTAATGATAATAAAAATAATAAGAATAATAATAACACTAATAATTAAGAGTGTTTGAAGTTATAAGAAATAACAGAAGTTGCGTTTCGTTAATATTCAATTCGTCTAATGTTCAATTCGTCTATTATCTTTCGCCTGTTACTATAGACTGAATATAACCGAATATATATAAAGTTATAGCCGAATGTATACATGTATGCATTAGCCGAATACCTATACTATAGCCGAATATTAATAGCATATATATCATATCATATAATAATAATAATATATATATATATACTATTATTACGACCGAAAATTAGACGGATGCCTAAACCGACGAAAATCGTATCGTAGGTTCGCTACGAATCCAACGGCGAAGTCTGAATCAAGATCCAACGTACCGTTCTCGAGATATAAATCTCCAAAGTTTACGTTAAACGCAAACCATACAAAACTTCAAACACGCGCCGAGACTCCAAAAACGATCGAATCGCGACGAAACTTGACGGGCAAGTCTAAAATTAAACAACTTAATTTCCTATCGTAAAATTTTCCAATTTCTGTGACTTTCAAAATTTTGCCGGCTTGACCAAACGGACACGAGAACGCACTAATAGCGATGCGTCGCTAACTCTGCACTAGCGTAACGCCCTTACGTCATTATTACGACAATTAAAACAATTAAAATAATAGTCGAAAATCAAGGGCGTTACAGTCACTCCCCCTAAAAAGAAGTTTCGTCCTGAAACTTAGAACGCAAAACGAATCTAGAGGCCAAGAAAGATAGGTTTAAATTCGCTGGATATGAACGCTACCCGAAGAAGACCAGAAAAATGAATGAGGATAAGATGCTTACTCAGCACTCAATCTTACGTCTCCAGAACACATACAGACTCTTTGACATAGAAAAGATTAGGCTGAAACATCAATATCGAGCTAGGGGCCAGATAACAAAAACACAAACTTTCACGACTGGCTCACGTGAAACACATCGTGAACACTAGGGAAGAAGCAGGCAAACACAGCCTGACAACAGACACTCTGATGCACTCACTCTGGCATCAGAGAAACTATCTAGAAAACCATGCCCCCAACTACGAGCTCTAAATTAGCACTCTGCCAATTGCAAATTTCTCATAACGCAACTGAGCCAACACTAGCTCCTCACCGATAAGCGAAACCGCGACACTCAAATCCACCAAAGCTTCCAAAATCTGCCTCAAAATGCTGACAGACACAACATTTAGATATAAGCCTTACTAAGCCAACTTGAACTTCCTAACACCAAACCATTTCCTTCAGATCACAATACATTTCTTTTGAAATCAAAATGATAAGCAACGCTATAACTTTATGCTTCGCTACAAATCCTTGCCCGAATATCCTTAATAGCAGGAATATAATATTTACTTCTAAATTTCTACGTGATCATATCTTTCTCAAAAAAAAAAATCCAGAAAATCTTTGCATTAGACTTAACCCTGAATGAAACGCAATTCCAATCTATAAAGGCTCTCCAAACACTAAGCTGGTCAACAATAATATTGCTTCCAACAGTTGTCAATAACATTCTCTCTGCCAGCTACTACACTAAAACACTAATGATGAGTGTAGGGTAATTCTTCCTATAAAATTTCAAATTCCATGAACCATTCGCAAGCACAATCCCTGTCTACGTTAGAACAGAACACCCAAACCATGATCAAAATTCACGACAAGGTCTTCTAAATCCAACACTTCCAAATCAACCTAAGCGATAAAAACCACTTAGAAGGGAATATAGCACTAAGAGGATCAACTAAACGATCGACAATCTAACGATGATCGGCCACGAAACTGAATCGAGAAGAACGCTCGCTCAACTAACCTCTATTTTCAATTCACTTGTAAAACCACACACATAATTTTCATAACGAAAATCCAAATCCAAAGGTGCAAGCCAAAAACTAGGTCAAAAACTTAACCTGAAAACACCTGGGCAGAAACTGCGCTTGTATCACAACCATTTGCCTTAACAACACCTCGATACTCTGACGTAACTCCTTAGTCACCGCATCACTAAGCGCACCTAAGGGTTCACCCTCTAACCGGAGAGCCGACTCCGACGCACCACGCTCTGGAGTCATCGACAGCAATTACGAACGAACATCTCATCTATACCTGGTTACCTAGCTTACTACCTCAACTAGGAAACTAGAATCATCTAACTCAAACAGATCAAAAATGTATAGACACTTGCACTTGCTGTTACCTTGCTCTGGGATTTCATAAATGATGTTATGCTCTAATACTTGGGATGATGCTCTGTCATCCCTTTTGACTCTTGTGCCTATGGTATGAATGCATGTATTCTTTATTCTCTTTTGAAATCATGTGTGTACGTGTGTCATCATGTAAACCGTAACTTAGCACGCGTGCTTATGCGATGATATGTTATGCATGTAGTGTTATGCATTCTAAAAAGTCCTTAATGAATGTCATGAGCGACGTACACATGTAACGTTATACATCCCATACTACATAACATTACATGTAACGAAAAAAGAAAACGTGCTAATGGGCATTCATGTAATGGTGGTTATGCATCTCATACTACATAACCGTCACATGTTGCCACCTATGGTGGATGCATATACAAACACATATTATGCATCCCATACTACATAATATGCCCCGTATACTTCTTATCATGCTATGAGTGTAGTGACTATGCTTTGGTTAAGACGTACTGATAGCACATCGGTGTGTGTATGCAAATGAATGGAGGAAATAACACTTATCAGATTGGCTGGTTTGACCAACTTGCCAAACCAACCTATCTCTGATACCAACTGTCACAACCCGCATTTTCTCAATATTTAAAATATATCAGAGTGAGAGAAAATACGCGCCGTGATGCCACGTCGTGCAGGGGACAACTGCAGACGCTCAGGCAAACTCCTAAATCTAATGCTCTTTTATGAAAACACATGTTATTATGATAAAACAATATTTAAGTTTAAGTTGAGAACTGTGTCCCTCGGTTCAGTGGATCAACTAGTCCACGAGTAAAAGTATATGTGGTCGCAGCGGAAAAATACTTGATTCAATTCTTTTATGGTCCTATATGAGCCCAAAGATCTAACATACAACTAATGTTATGCATGACTCTAGATTTAATATAAGTAATAAAAATGTTTTATAACGTTCAAAACATGGTGGCTTTCAGTTAAAGATATGCGATGAATCTAAGTTAAACGCAGCTTTTTATATTTAAAGTAACTAACATGCATCCTAACATAAATCCTTCCCAGAGAGCAAGTGTAAGAACTAACATTAGGTAACAGCAATAAACACTAGCAAGTAGTCTAACATCCACGACAAAATACTATGGGTGTCAACAAACAGACACAAACCCATAGGAGCAAATCTAGTCAGAAACGACAAAACTACCTCACAGAAGGAGGTGAAACAAACGCTGCCACTACCTGCAGCACAGAAACCTCGAGCTCTACCAGACGAACTTGCTACTGCTCTGAACCTGAGGCATTCAAAAGAAAAGAACGCCTCAGCAAGAATGTGCAAGTGGTAGCAAGAAAATCAAGGTTAGCAGCAATCATCAGTAAAAGATTGCAGAAAAGAGAGCTAAATAGAATAACATTTAATCTTACAACAACCCGAGCCAGCTCAAACGAGTGCACTCGGTAAGAGGAAGAGACAAGCCTGCACTGAAAGGTAATAGCCAAAGCATAATAAATCATAATACCATACATAAGCATATAAGCTTAATAAAACTTGAGACTGATCAGCTCGAGGGAAGAGCGTCCCCAAAAGAAGGAACTGCGACGGTGGTACCTTTCCACTAACGCTCGCAGCCCCACAAACAACAAGGAGTGCTGCGGCGGTGACTCCAATCCACCCAAACCAACAGTCCAAAAGAGGCACCGTGGCGGTGACTTTAAGCTCACACGCTCAACAGACTCACACTTAGCACCTGTAGCAGGGGTGCACAATCATATATATATAAGTATATAAACAAACCCCAGTGCAGGACACCTGAGAACACTCAGAACACTAGACTACGAAGATCATGGAGATCAAGAACCACTCGCCGAAACCATCCCGGGGAATCAGGCAACAAAGCATACCTAGCTCATAAATCCAACAGAACACAAGGAGGAGTGTCAGACCGGGAAAACATGAAAACAAATGATTTTAACCATAAATCAAAACGAGAGAATCAGGAAACACCGGATTCAGCAATAAATCAATAGATTAACATTTAACTTACAACAGAGCTGAAGATTTCAGCAACCCGACACCATGCAAGGCTTGGTGTCGGAACGAGACGGAGAGAATCTTAACGCGAAGGCCAAACACCAGAACAATACTAGTGGGTTCATAAGAGAACACTTGGAACATAACTAACACAGATCATAAAGTTCGGGAACCACTCAACGATCTATTTCGGAGTATTGAAGAAATAATCCGATGAAGGAACACTTAACACTACCGGGCAAAACGAGACATGACTTCGTCAAAAGACTCACCCAAAGAGCTTAGAACACTTGACAACAATGATTTAAGATACTCGGGCCCATACGGCAAAAAGGGCACACAACATTGATGCAACAATTCGAGATACCCGACAAGGATAAGCTTAAACTGAATGCCAAACACCAGATAAAAACTCAACAGGTCAAAGAAAACACTTGGTGAGTCCAAACTTGACCCCCCAACAACTCTCGTAGTAATACGACGAATAAAGCACGAAAGGACACAATAAATTATCACTAAACAAATCCAGGACACTCAAGGAATAAGACATAATTACCACTAAAAGGTCTCAGCAAAAAGGACACAAAAGCTTGATAACATCGCTTAAGATACCCAGAAACACCCGGTAGAAAAACATAAGGACATGTTAAAGACCAATCAGAATAAGCGATGGAATCGACTGAAAGACTCATCAAAAGTCGACAGGAAACTCAACAAAAGCTGACGGGAAGAGACTTATATTACGGTCAATGAGGAAGACTTAACAAAAAGTCGACGAGAAGGACTTAACAAGAAGTCGATGAGAAAAACTTAACAAAAGGTCGACGAGAACACTTAATCAAAATTGACTGGGAGACTTTATCTCAAAGTCGACGGGAAAGGTCGATAAAATCGACGGGAAGACTTCATAATGAAGTCGACGGGACAACACAATAAAATCGATTAGAAAACTTGATAATAATCGACCAGAAGGTTAATTAATTAACGAGAAGGAGATGCAGACAGATGAAGACTGGAGCTATAAGGAAGACAGTCGACAAGGATTTAATCCAGGAAGAACTCATGATGCACAATCGAAGCAATGTATGCAGACAAAAGGGATACCAGGAGCATGTAGCCAAATTAAATACCAAATCCCGAGCAAACCTTGCTTGAGGTCTAACAAGCACAACCTTCAGCTAGACATGAACTCTAAGGTTTATAAATAATTTCAACGACGGAGGAGGCGACACTTTTGGTTGCATTGACATAACAATTTAAGCGATTCGGCTCACTAACTTACGCAAAGATCAAAATAACGATACAACTTACAAGTGAAACATTCAAGTTAATACGACGGATAAAGTGACACTACAATCAAAATGGCGAGGCGAACAAAACGATAGCGAGTTATCTCAACAACGAGGTAATGCATTAGGTGAATACAATTCCGAGAATTACCCAAATAACGGAACGAGTCCAACGAACGTCCAAGGGTAGGTATATGACAAAAGAAATATTTCAAATCGAAGATCGGGCACGACAACGCGTCAAGACTAATTTATAAACGAATTGCAAGAGATTTTACCATGTTCGGAAGAGAAAGGAGAAAGGAGAAACCACCACTTGCCTTGGTTTCGCCTGAGACGTCTTCCGAAATGCACCACGTCGTAGATCGGGGCAAAAGAAGACGGGAGAAGTTGAAATCTACGAGAAATCGGGCGAAATAGGGGTTAGGGCCGAAAAATCCTAACGAAAAAGTTTCACGAAACAGGAGGAAATTACCACGAGTGCGAAGCTCTCGTCGAGAGCTTTCTGGATCTATGCTCGGTTCGCGATTCCGACCACCGGAGCTCCGTCGGCGGCGACCGCAAGATTCAAGAAAAAACCCTCTCTCCGACTCTCGCGCTCTGATTCGGTCGGCGTAAATGAAGAAGGAGGAGGAGATGAACATGAATCGCATATATATATATATATATATATATATCTAATAATAATATTAATGATAATAAAAATAATAAGAATAATAATAACACTAATAATTAAGAGTGTTTGAAGTTATAAGAAATAACAGAAGTTGCGTTTCGTCAATATTCAATTCGTCTAATGTTCAATTCGTCTATTATCTTTCGCCTATTACTATAGATTGAATATAACCGAATATATATAAAGTTATAGCCGAATGTATACGCATTAGCCGAATACCTATACTATACCCGAATATTAATAGCATATATAGCCGGATTTGTACAATCATATCATATAATAATAATAATAATAATATATATATACTATTATTACGACCGAAAATTAGACGGATGCCGAAACCGATAAAAATTGTATCGTAGGTGAACGGCGGCGCTACGAATCCAACGGCGAAGTCTGAATCAAGATCCAACGTACCGTTCTCGAGGTATAAATCTCCAAAGTTTACGCTAAACGTAATCAAACGCGCGCCGAGACTCCAAAAACGATCGGATCGCGACGAAACTTGACGGGCAAGTCTAAAATTAAACAACTTAATTTTCTATTGTACAATTTTCCAATTTCTGTGACTTTCAAAATTTTGCCGGCTTGACCAAACGGACACGAGAACGCACTAACAGCGATGCGTCGCTAACTCTGCACTAGCGTAACGCTCTTACGTCATTATTACGACAATTAAAACAATTAAAATAATAGTCGAAAATCAGGGGCGTTACGTGGACCTTCAACGTCCTCTCAGGGAGATGGGGGGAAGTTCCTCCCTGCGCGCGATGAGAAGGGAGAACCCTTTGCTTTGCCTGTAAGAAGTATGGGCATATGGCAAAGGACTGCCGGTCTAATCTGAAGGCCGATCATGCTGCTAACAAGGAGGGAGATCACCAGAGAGGTGGAGGAAGAGGCGGAGGTCACCAGGGCGGTGAGAGGGGGGACAATTGTTTCCTGGCAGAGATGACGACAACGTCAGTCGATGTCTTAGCCTCCATCAACCTCGAGAACGACTGGATAGTGGATTCCGGTTGCGGGCATCATCTCACTGGAGATATGTCCAAGTGAAGTTCTTGAAGAACCTATCGTCTGTGGATGCTGACGTCATGCTCACCGGGAGAAGGGTGAAGGATTTGTCTGACGAACTGGTCTCATACCAGGGAGTCTCTTCAGTGGAGCTGCCGGAGAGTGGAGAAGCTAGCAGGGAAGAAGAGTGGGTCACTGAGGACCCTACTGTGGAGTTGGAGTTATCTCCAAGTGCTCCATCGCCATCTGGCTCAGGAGGAGCTTCTGGCTCAGGGGGAGCTACGAACTCAAGAAGCAGGGAGAGCACCGCTTCAGGAGGAGTTCAGAGAGGAGCTCAGAGAGGAGCTCAAGCAGAGGAGTCTACCGGAGTGGTAGATAGTGGCCAAGCCTTGAGGAGGTCGAAGCGAACCATCGTTCCGCCTGCTCGCTATAAGGAGGGGAACTTCGTGAGTTTGGTTTCCTGCTTCTTCGCAGGACCACTCGATGAGAGGGAACCTGCCTGCTTTGAGGATGCTGCTGGCATCAAGGAGTGGGACGCGGCCATGATCGAGGAGATGGAGGCCCTAGAGAAGAATGAGACATGGGACCTGGTTCCCATGGTGGAGGGCATCAAACCTGTCACCTGCAAATGAGTGTACAAGGTTAAGAAGAGAGCTGATGGAGAAGTGGAGCGGTACAAGGCGAGGCTTGTCGCTCGAGGCTTCTCTCAAACCTACGGAGAGGACTACGAGGAGACATTTAGTCATGTCGCAAAGATGACGTCGGTGAGGACGATCATCGCTCTAGCGGCGTGCCGAGGTTGGAAGCTGTGGCAGCTTGATGTGAAGAATGTGTTCCTATATGGAGAGATAGACAAGGACATATTCATGGTGCAACCACCTGGATACGTGTCCAAGTCTCAGCCACGTCATGTCTGCAAGCTGAAGAAGGCCCTCTACGGGTTGAAACAGGCGCCGAGAGCCTGGTATGGGAAGATTGCGGAGTACTTGCAGTTCTGCGGCTACGATGCCTCAGACTCAGACTCCAGCATGTTCGTGAAGATGAGTGGAGGTCTTCACGTGCTAGTGCTGCTATACGTCGACGACATGATCGTGACAGAGAACAACCCTGAGGAGGTCGCGGCGCTGAGACAGCAGCTTTCCATACGTTTCGAGATGAAGGATCTTGGTGAACTGCACCATTTCCTTGGCCTCCAAGTTGAGAAGAGAAGAGGCGGGCTGTATGTTTCCCAGAGGGCGTATGCCGAGAGGATCGTCGAAAGATTCGGCATGAAGGAGGGGAAGAGCAGCTTCGTTCCTCTGGAGGCTGGGCTGAAGCTTCGGAAGGAAGAAGGGAGGATTCTTCCTGATCCGAAGATCTTTCGAGCACTGATGGGGAGTCTTATCTACCTGACTATCACGAGGCCGGACATTGTCTTTGCTGTCGGCCGAGTTAGTCGGTATATGCAGGAGCCGCGGAAGCCTCATCTGGAGGCAGCCAAGGGGATACTGAAGTACGTGAAGGGCACCCTTGAGATGGGGTTGTCCTATGAAGAGAAGTCTGACTTAAAGCTGCATGGGTACACGGATGCAGACTACGGAGGTGACGCTGATGATCGCAAGTCAACATCAGGTTACGTGTTCTTGTGTGGAGCAACTGCTATCTCGTGGTGTAGCAAGAAGCAGGACTCTATTTCCCTTTCTACCACGGAGGCCGAGTACAAGGCGTCGTCCTTAGCAGCTCAGGAGTGTGTCTGGCTAAGGAGACTAGTGGAGGATGTGGACGAGGAGGTCAGCGGACCTACTATGCTTCGTGGGGACAACGAGAGTGCATTGAAACTTGTAACCAATCCAGTATGTCATGCAAGGACCAAGCACATAGAGATCGAGCATCACTTCATCAGAGAGAAGGTGCTGGGTGGCTTGATCGCTGTGGAGTATGTGCGGAGTGAAGAGAACCTTGCGGATATATTCACGAAGCCCCTATCTGCGGGGCCGTTCCGGAGGCTTCGTACATTGCTTGGAGTTGTTCCTGGAGCTCACTTCAAGGGAGAGTGTTAGAATTGAAGTGAGCTAGCGCCAGCGCTAGCGCTAGCTCCTACTCGCCACCCCCCTTGTTTTGCCTATAAATAGAGGGGTACCCCCCCTAAAGAGTGATCGATTCTGGATCTGGCGAGTATCATCAACTTTGAGCGAGTTAGAGATACCAGAGCGCCACCAGGCGAGCATCGGACTTGGAGTAAGTTCGGCAGACGAGCATCGGACTTGGAGTAAGTTCGGCCAGCTCCCTGAGCGAGCGAGTAGCGAGTAGTGGAGATACCGCCGACGCTAGTGCTAGCGCGCGCGGTAGCGACAAGAGGCGAAGCGGCGAGCAGCGAGCTTGCGAGTAGCTGGGAGTGCGAGTACCTACTCGGGAGATAGCGCCCGACGCTAGTGATAGCGCTCGCGCTAGCGAGTATTGGAGGAAGCGGCGCGTGGCGAGCGTGCGAGTAGCTGGGAGTGCGAGCAGCGAGCTTGCGAGAAGCAGAGCTAACGCCTGGCGCTAGCGATACCGCCGGCGGTAGCGAGTCAATAGCGAAGGAGATGATGAGCCAAATAATAAATACAATAAATACAATAAATTCATTTGTTTAACAAGAGAACTAGTCGAAGGAGATGATGAGCCAACAAAAATAAAAGTCGACAACACCTCTGCCACAACGCTTGGGAAAAACCTTGTTTTCCACAACAAAACTAAACACCTGGAAATCAAGCTACACTACACGGGAGATCTATTCAACCAAAGGGAAATCACAGTGAAACACTGTGAATCTAAGAACCAACTCGCAAATCTATTAACTAAGCCGTTATTTGTGGGCCTTTTGCAGAATTAAGAGGAAAACTAAAAATGGAAGACTATCGTGATTGCGGGGAGGTGTTGGAAGTCAATCCCGACAGTGAATTAAAGAATAACCTGCAAGCAGATCAAAAAAGAGCATCAGGCAGCGAAGATCACGATAAAGGATCCAACCACCAGACAAACCACCGAAAGTGAAGCCACCTGAACCTATATCAAGACAAAGAAGATTTATGTCTAGCCTTCATCAACTATTTTTTAAGTTATTTTATCATGTTGTAATGTTACCTTTTTTTTCCCTTGCTGTAGCCTATATATGAAGGTTGTTTCCCTCCTCGTAATGTAAGAACTTCTGGTTGTAGTATCAAGTATTTTTAGTGAAATGGAATCCCGGTAGTGCCGCCTACCTTTCCCCTTGTAATAATTTCCTCTCCTATTTCTATTTTCCTACAAATGATGCTTCCATATGAAATGATGTTCCCCACGACTTTATTTTCAAGATGAAAAATATTTACAAAAAATAACAAGAAAAGCATTGCAAATGTCATCTTTCAGATATTTTATTAGCATAATAATCTTTCAAAATCATTACATGACAGGGCAATTTCCAACAACCACACCATGAGCTACAGGACATTTGGCAAGTGGGCAATGATCATTTGCATCACCTCCCCACCAATCTATTCCAAAGATGTTATGCGATTGCAGAGAAAAGAAGATTAGTATTCCCATAAAGCCTACTCCAGCATCCAAAGCAGCCGACATTACATATGTGTGTCTTGCCCACCAGTTTTTATGTCTTTTGTAAACATAATGATTAAAGAAAATTCCAACCAAACCCCACATAATATAGTTTACCGAGTGTACTGGTGGAACACTAGATCCTCCTGAGATCAATAGAGGAATGTGTATATACTTGAGCCATTTATACTGAGGGAAAGATTTTGCGAGAAACCAGAAGGGAATGGGAAGCAACAAGCCTATAAGGAAGAAGAAGTTCAAAGCCGAGTAGTGCCCGAGCTTGCCGAACATCCTCATCGGTCCAACAAGTCCCCAAATTATAGATGAATTATAGAATACATTATCACTAGGGCAAGTCCATGGGCTGCCCTGTGGCAACTTACTTGGTTCGCATATATGCTCCACAGTGTCAAGAAGGAACCATGCTGTTCCATAGGAAACAGTAGCTGCTATCATCGTACCTGTGAACTGTAGATGAAATTTATATAGAAATATTAGATTGTGTGTTGAAAACAATTGAAATGGAAAGAGCGTGTTTATTACTTGTGCGATGAACATGGACTTTGGGGGTATTTTCATGTAATGCCCCAAATTTAAATCACTGAGTAGTGTGAGTGCTTGCCACATACTCGCCGTGCTATATATCTTGAACGTCACAACTGCAAGCGGCTTTCCAGGTAGTATTAGGCCAATGATGTATTCTGAAATAACATTAATTCCATTTCTCTGCATAATATTTAGTAATTGTAATAGTAAGTTTGTAACAAAAATAATTAACAAGAATTATATTATCTGCTTAATTTTGTGGTTGTTGTTATAGAATGAAGATTTATCATGTATACAATATTGATGATCACCATATTAGTTGTTGCCATTATAACTCCAATTGGTAATGTGAAGAACAACCCCATAGTGCCGGCGAATAATACCCCCCACCATGGGAGTTGCAGCTGTTTGCCAAATCCTAAGCAAGTGAGGAGAGAGAGAGAAATGATTGTAACTAAGAGGACAAGAAACCACCACTGGGGCACAGACTCATAATTTCGTTTCATCAATCTGCTGTGAACATCCTCTACACTATCCTTGCCATATTCTTTTGTATTTTTGAACATCTTCCAAATATCCCTGTCGACATAATTAATAGACTTAATTATAATGAAAAATACGTGATTGTGTAACATGAATAGGCTTAAAATCATCACAATACATACTTTCCATGATGAAGAGCAACATGTGTGATTGAAGCGGCCAGGTTAGCAAAACTTGCACTATAAACCAAAGCAAATGAAAGAGTTATATTCAACTTGCTGTAAGTCTCTTCTTGATAGACATTAAGAGTGAAGCTGTCATCATTGATGATCCGAGAAATATTATAGGGTTGTCCATGAGAGTCAAATACATTGGAAGAGATCAACGGAAATCTTTTGGCATTGTAGACATTTGTCCAATACCCAAGTGGAAGAAGCACATATACAATCAGAATGTAGCTGATCACTATATTGAAGATTGCAGTTGCAGGTGTGGCCAATGGGCTACCTAAGAAGCCAACAACTGTGGACCAATCAAGACCAAAAGAGCCAATGCCAAGGCCATTAAGTCCAGATCCAATTTGATGCATGGTGATGGAATTTCTATATACTAAGCATAGAATAGAGATGACAGAGACAGAAGGAAAGAGGAAGCCAGGAATCACATAGTATGCAAAGCTTCCGATGAAAACCATTATGAAGAATTGAAACCTCGTCAGGCTTCCCTTTTCTTTATTTTCATTGAGATGTAGTGCTCTAGCAAAGTGACATTAATAGAGATATAAGTATAAGTTTCATAATAATGAAAACTAAAACTTTCAAAATGTAATTTTGTTTATAAAAACTCTAACTTTATCAATAAAAGTTATGATTTATAAAGTAGCCGTTTAAATTTTCAAACACACGTTTAGATATATATGAATAAAATCCTACAAGCGCATGCTACAATCTTACAAAACTCTATATATATATATATATATATATATATATATATATATATATATGTAGATGCCATGGTTTTGTCAACATTATTTCATTACCCCAAACTTTAAAATTCTTCGTAAAATCCTTCTATGTTAAAAAGGAAGAAGCAACAACATATTGAGTTTTATACTTGAAGAGCGAAATGAGAGTTATGAAAACAGAGTTATGAAGTAATACTTGAAGAGCGAGACTTGGACAAGGTTGCCTGGCCACCACATATAAGGCGAGTCAACCAAGTATTTTTTGAAAATTCCAGCAAAACTATACCCAAGCAACTGCCATAAATGTTCCAAGAAGAAAATTGAATTAAAATTACTTAAAATACTATATAATAATGTCTGCATCATACTAATTACTTGAACAGTTGAACTAGCTGAATTTATTTTGAATGCATCATTACTTGTCCAAATAATAATTCATTCATCAACATGAAATTTTATTTGGCCTTAGCTAGAAAATTTGGATGATATAATTTTTGTAGAGCAAATTAATGGAAGTCATATTTATAATTTTTTCTGTATATGAAGTCATATTTCTAATAATTTAAGAATTGGATTTGTTGTGTTTCGTATATCATTATGCACCTAATGATGCCAATTATGCCACTTAACTTTATTTAAATATGCTGTTTTTTCTATTACTCAAGATTTATCATTTTTTTTAACATTTACAATTAACCTTTTTTTCACTAAATTTTGTTGTTTCAACATCAATCCATGCTAACTCTGTAGTATTTGAAATGCAAATTTCAATTCGAATCCAAGCCGGTATCCAAATTTGAATTCAGGATTTCGGGATAAATTTGGATTCGAATGAATAGCTATTCGATTGAATTCGGTTCGTGAACACCCCTACTTGTATCATACATAATAAAAGTATATAATTATAAGAACTAACTCCTTGAGAGCTTCTCACCGCTGTTGTCTGCACCAACAAGAAAGCTACAATGGGGTTTATCTTTTTGTGATAGAAAACCTTAACAATTGTTATTATTTCAATGGCTCCACCGCCACCTCCTGCGCCTGCTAAGATGGTGACGAGGCAGTGCTCCTTCATAGAAAATGGCCCGGGATTGAGGGAGAAGGATGCCCAATTTGTAAACGGGATCATGTTCACTTTCTTGTTTGGGAGAGTTTTGGCAAGAAATCTGCCGATGGGAAGGGTGATGATCTGCGCGCATACAGAACCAATGTACAGTTGGTTTGATCTGTATCCGAAGAAGGTGTTCGCGAAGGAAAGCAGCACGCATGATGTAACCCCAAGCACCCATGCGCGCCATGTTAGCACGGGAAGATTTGGATTGTCGATTGGGTCCACCGTTAGCCTCACCTCTTCAATCGGATGGTCATTGGCTTCAACTGTAAGTAAATATACACCAATTAATGTTTGGTAAGTTATTGAAGAGTTATGTCTATGTTATGAAGAGTTGTAATAATGAAAAACTTTCTTATTTAATGAAAAAGTTGCCTTTTTGTGTATGAATGACTTTTTATATAGTTGTGTCTCCTTGAAAGATTGCGTTTGTTTACAAGATTATATCTTTTCCCAACATGTACATGTATTCAATGGATGTATGAATAATTGAATATGTGAAGAGTAATTTGGGCATGTGAAGATTCATTCATTTTAAAAATTGTAAATCACTATTTGGGTCGAGGTGTAATCAATCTGAAAAGTGAAGTTTAAAGATTAGCAGTATAGATGGATTCATCATAACCGTCGATTCTCCACCAATAGTTTGTCATTTATAGCTACGCAAATTGGTCTAAGCGTACGTTGGAGATAAAGAAGGAAACATGACTAAAAAGAATAAGAACATAGTAGTTATGTAAAGGCAGCATTTCTATTAGCATGTCGAGACGAAAAGATTGATGATTTTAAAGATTTCACATAGAAAGGTGTAAAGGGGAGTATGTTGGTATAAATTTATTCATGTTTCGTAAGTTGTCATACAAAGATGTATATATCCACTAAGTTTACTTACGAAGATTTGTTTGTTTTATGAAAAAAATTGTCTTTCTATTAACATAAAGAAATAGATTTGGGGCATGGTATTTATATAAATTTATTAAAAAGGATATGTATATAAATTTTTTAAAAAGGCTATGTATATATATATACCTTGCCACCCTTCTGTTGGGTCTAAGTTGTATTTCCTGTCTTCAATTTCTTTCATGGCTTATCAAGTGAAGTTGAAAGCCTGCTTCCTTTCTCTTCCTCTCCCTCCATTTAAATACTTTCAAGAAATATAATTATTTATTTACCATTTCTATATTTTAAATATATATTTGAAATAATATATGGCACGGCCGGTGAATACTACTTGATGGATGGTTACAAGTGATGAAATAATAATATATAATGATTAAGAAACTTAGCTGATAAACAATAATTTGTAGGCAAGTGATCGCCTTTTTTTTGTTTTTAACGTTTATATATATATATATGTATATATATATATATGTATATATAGATGTATATATATATATATATGTATATATATGTGTGTATATATGTATATATATGTATATATATATGTGTATATATATATGTGTATATATATATATATATATCTATACTATTATATAAAGATATAGAGTTATGGTGTAACTCGGTTCGCCAACAAATCTACGCCGTCTGATTCTCCTTATCGGTTGGATAAGGAGAGAGAGAGGAAAGAGGGGAGAGAGGGAGTGAGGCCCACAATTAAGAGAGAGAGGGAGGGGAGAGAGGGAGTGTGGCCCACAATTAAGAGAGAGAGAGAGAGAGAGAGAGAGAGAGAGAGGAGAGGGCGGCAGGGAGAGAGGGAGGGGAGCTATGGTGGGGTTTGTTTTTTGGCTTTAAATTTTTTAAAAATTTAATATATATATATATATATATATAAGACTAATATATAATTAATATATAAATAATTAAAAATTATATATATAGAATTAATATATACATAATTAATATATATACAGAATTAATTATACATAATTAATATATATACATAATTATGACAGTGCCGGGGGCGGGCAAAGCTCGCCGGGGGCGATCGAAGCAAGTCGGGGGCGGGCAAAGCCCGCCGGGACATGCAGTGTACTGTCGCGCGTGGCACGGGGGTCCCCCGTGCACTGTCACTCGTGTATATATATATATGTATATATATGTATGTATATATATATATGTATGTATATATATATGTATGTATGTATATATATATATATGTATATATATATGATGGGGTTAAGCCCATTAAATAGGAGATCCCCACTTATGGAAGAATTAACAACCAAGAAAACTTGATATTCTTGGAATTCTCCCCGCAAGGAAAGCCAATATTCATGGAATCCTCTCCCCACAAGGAAAGCTCCACCCCGCGCATGATCGACACACCAGATCCCGCAAGCAGACCGTGATCCCCACGCGGCCCTGCACGCCCGTGGCCGACCACGCAAGGGCCGGCCGCCTGGCGCCGGCCTTAGGCAGGGCCTCCTGTGGCCGGGTCGGCCGCCCTCCGTCCCGACCGCCCTCTCGGCCGGCGGCCGCGCACCATCTCCTCCTTCCGGCTACGCCTGTTTAGGGTTTGGGGTAGGTCCATCATTTCCAGGAATTTGGTGATCCGCATGATAGAATCCGGGCGATCCTATTGGTCGGTCCAATAGTTAGCGGGTATAGTTACTGGACCGCCCCTTCAAAAACCTATAAATAGACCCATTCTATTCACTATTGGTCTCACTTTTGGGAGGGGGATTCTCTCTCTTTCTTTCTCTCTCTCTCTCTCTCTCTAGATATTGGAGACTTTGAACTCACTATCAGCAGACCGGGTGGAGACTTAGAATTCGCTATCAGCAGACCGCTAGGAGACTTGGAACCTATTATCCGCAGACCGCTGGGAGACTTGGAACTCGCTATCATCAGACTAATCAAGGAGCTGAAGGCCCGCAGTGGTAGGGACGAAGCCTGGACCCGGGGGGCAAACTCACATTGGAGCAAGGCAACTGACTCTCTCTCTCTCTCTCTCTTCTCCATCATTCTAACGAGGCGTGGTCTGTCTCCCTCGCTCTCTCAAGAATAAATCTGTAATTAAAAGAACTCAAAGCATAGTGAAGGTTAGGCCGGCACAGCTCCGACCGCGTGGTTTTTCACCCTGATTATGAGTTTTCCACGTCACCAGCTCTTAGACTCGGTCTTCTCAGGAGACCCATTTATCTGTTTGCACGTTCGGGCGCTAGTGGGCTAAGGCGGTCAAATTGCCCGATCTACCGGAGGCCCCGAGCGATCCGCAATAGATTGGCGTCGTCTGTGGGAAAGAGTTCCCTGTAACCAGCAGAAGAAGTAGAAGCCAATCAGGTACATGGCAGGAAAAGGCACGCGAACGACTCGAGGATCGGCTAGCAGAGAACCAAACGACGTTCTTCTGTCTCATTCCAACGCTCCGGAGCTGCGCGAGGATGCCCCACTCCTGGGCGATGCACCCGCAGGAGGAGACACCCCCGAAGTAGACATCCAGGCCGAAATGATCTCCATTATCAAGCGCATTGTCGGCGGAAAACCCCGCGCAGGAGAACGTGCCGCCACCCGATGACCGCGACCAAGGGCCTGGGGTGTGGGAAGCAGAGTCAGAAACATCAAGACGAGCGAGCCTGGAATGCTCCGCTCGCCCGGTTATGGCAGACGAGGTCGTCCTCCCACCACTCCAAGACAGGGGCAGCAAGGGATACAGTAAGGGAACTGCTAGTAGAGGAGTATGGATCGTTGGGCCGTCGAGCCGCGCTAATGCGTCGCCCTGATCCAGGAGCTTCACCACTAGCGGCCGAGGTACTGGCATATCCCATCCCGCCTGGGTTCAAGCTCCTGCACATCGAGACGTACGACGGGGCAGAGGACCCTATGGAGCCTGTAAACCACTCCGCAACAATCCTCCATCTCTACCGCGCACCTGACCAGCTGCTCTGGCAAGTTTTCCCTACCACGCTGAAGGGACAAGCACGAACTTGGTACCATTCCCTCCGGGAATGATCCATCCGGAGCTTTCCTCAGCTTACTCAGACGTTCTTAGATCAGTTCATCGCAAACAGACGCGTGGTGAAGGATCCTTCCCACCTCTCCTGGATCCGGCAAGGCGAGGGGGAAACATTGAATGAATTCTTCCAACGCTTAACCTCGGAGGCCAGGAAAATCCCGGGGGTGGATCAGGAGCTCCTCCGCGGAGTCTTACTGGGTGGACTCCGCCCCGGAGGATTCTACTCAGCTCTGATGCGGGAAACGGTCCCAAGCTACCCCGACCTGGTGCACCGAGTAGAGGCACAGATAGCAGCTGATGAAGCAATCGATGCTCACAAGAGGCAGTTTGAGGAAGGAGGAAAGAGGAAGCGAGAAGAGTCGGCGCCCAAGCACCGGGAAGAGCACAGGGAGAGCGAACACCGGAAGGACCTCCACGGGGACCGGCACCGCCAGCGGTATAACGAGTACTCACCACTCAACACCTTGCGCGCCAACGTGCTTTACGCCATCCGAGACGATCCAGATCTGCGGAGACCCCGGGAAGGGAGACAAAACGAAGTACTGCGAATTCACAGGGGCACCGGGCATGCCACTGACGAGTGCCTAACACTGAAGGATGAAATCGAGCAGATCATTCATCGGGGAGCACTTGGAAGGTTCGTACAGGACCAGGAGAGGCACTGCCCGGACGAGCGCAGAAGGGACCAGGCTCTCGAAGCACTAAGAAGCAAGCCAGTCGTAGGAACGGTCGAACCATAACGTGAACGCCATTCGACACCGTGAACTCGATTGTGTAAAGTGAAACAGGGCAAGAAACACCGACCAAACTAAAGATCAGCTTCGGGGATGAGGATTTGGAAGGATTGTTGCAACCGTACCAAGATCCACTGGTGGTGACTACAGAGATTGGAAACCCCAGCTTCCGCGTCAAGCAGATATTGGTCGACAAAGGAAGCTCGGTAAACGTAATATTCATGCCATCCCTTCTAGGGATGCGCATCCCAAAGGAGGATCTCAGGTCAGCAGCCGACCCGATCTATGGCTTCAATGGAGGGCCAACTGCGGCCAAGGGAACGATCACACTCCCAATCACGCTTGGAGAGTTCCCGAGACAGGCCACCCACCAAATGTAGTTTATGGCAGTGGATACCGAGTCAACGTACAACGCGATCTTCAGACGCCCCCTCTAGATCGCATTCGGGGCAATTCCATAAATTCCTCATCACACCATGAAGTTTGCCACGCCTACGGAGTCGGAGTTGCCAGAGGAAACCAAGGGGTAGCCAGGGCATGCTACCTATAGCAGACCAGCCACCAGCTAGGATCACCTGGCAAACAGGAGAGGGGGAATCGAGCAGGCCGAAACGACCATGAAGAGAGCAATAGTAGAGTGGAGATCACCAGAGCGTCGCACGAAGACCATTTATCCTTTACTGTTTTCTCGAACTTCCTATTCTTTGTCGTTTTATTTGCCACTAAAGACGCGAGCTAGCGCTCACGCAAGACTGCCATTATAAAGTCGCGAGCTAGTTCTCGTGCCATCCTCTGCTATAAAGTCGCGGGCCCGCACTCACACACCATTTCTTACGTATTCCTTGCCCTGACAGTTTTAAATCAAAACCTTGCAGGGACATCACAGGCAGGACAACCCCGCATGGACACTCCACAAGGACCAGCCCTGGGGAAGGATCGTGGCGCGCACATCACGAGGCAAGGAC